>OX438599.1:9164336-10364336 GCA_949316135.1 Choreutis nemorana | reverse complement strand
ATTAACATGAAAGTTATTAGGGTATAGTGCATTTTCACAGAATAACAGGGGTGGCTTCTTGTTTGCTTACTCCTTCCATTCCACCGGTGTTCCGTCCACGTATACAAGCCCTCGACGTGTTTTATTCAACGGAACCCTGTTTGACTTTAGTTTTCAGAACGTTTACACCGTAACGTAACATTTCAACACGAATTCGCTTTGTGTTGCGGTCCGAAGGTTTTTTTACAAACTTCACGGGCAAACAAGCTGACGTTTAGCCTGATGGAAAGTGATGCCGTCTATTGATAGGACGATCCCTCGATGTCTGGAACGCCAAAAACACCGCCAATGCAATTGATCTCCAATCCTTCGAATCGAATCACAGCGAACTGCTTCAAGCTTAGAAAAATGTATTGTGGGGAGGTACTTTCTTGGTAATTTATTTTGACGGTTCATTGTTTTATTAAGGAATGTCTTCGAATAATGGGTTTGAAAGTTATATGATTTTTTTAAAGTGCGTCTTGGGATGTTTGTTGAAGTTATGTGTGTTTTTGATTTCAAAATAATCTTCAAGTTCAAGTGGCTTGTTCTCTATTTCTCTACGATATAACTGTTTTAAATGGTACTAATTGTTATATTGAAGAGTGTTTAAAGTTTCAATTTAGTTCCAGATAACCGATACGAGTAACTCATGAAGGTTTAACCACCATCAGGGGAATACAACCGTTATTCTCAAATATTCACCTACATAAATGCCTTTTAAAACTTGAGGAATTGTTAGATTAGACTCGTACAAGTTTCGAATCTCTGGAGAAAGATGAGTTGATCAAATATTGTATTATTAAATGTTTTATTTTTAAATTTGCGGAGGACGGTGGGAGGAAATGTGATGAAGTATAAACTCAATTGGTAATTTTATTTAAATAACAGTATCTCCACTTAAGTTAAGGTCGGGTTAGGTTTTGGTTCCGTTCTTATAGGAAGCTAGGATTTTTGAAAACAAATGACGGATCATACATGTAAAAATATGAATTTATATAATATTACATATAATAACTATATATATATATAATGACCAGTTTTAAAAGGTTCAAAAACTGCAAGTTACTTTTTCAGAGAAAACGTATATACATTTTTGGTTTTCTTTCGAACATCGATTGAAACGACTGTTGCCTTAAGATCAAAAACATTATTTTTCTAGTCCACATCGTCTCTTACTATCTGTTAAGATTGTGGACAAATCCCAAGAAAATCGGTTTCCTAAAGCATGTGCTTCCCGTTCTTCCGATCCGTCGACTATCGGACCAATGGGAATCGATTTTTCCCATTCGTCTACAGTCCGGTGTGAGTAACGGCCGGTTGTTGCTATGATTTGATTGAGTGATGGTTTTCTGGAATTCCCTCAGTCACAACCGTGTTACAGGTCGGTAAGGCAAATATGTGATGGAACAGCTTTTTTGAAGCACTATTTGAAAATGCAGTCGCAGAATGAAAAAAGATTTGAATGCAAACATTTGCTAAAAATACTGGTAGTCTTGTATACGTAATTTTTTGGTCGATTTCGTGTGGTTCAGGGTCTTTTTTTAAAATTATAAATACAATTTGGGCTCTGGCGTGTTCCACCTTAGACTCCATCGCCGCTCAACATCAGGCGGGATTGAGGTCAAATGCCTGCCTGGTCTTGAATAAAAAAACAAAACTAAGCGGCGATGAGGTCTAAGGTGGATCATGCCTGCCTAGGAGAAACCTATTCACTCTTGCCTTAAAGAGGCCCAAGTTATATTGGTCAGGGAACACATCATCAGGCAAAGAATTCCACACCCTAACAGTACGCATTTTGAAGGAGCTGTCGAAGCGTTTAGTCCGGATGGTCGGAATATCTACCACAAAAGGATGCAACTTCAGCCTACGTCTAGTATTCCGATTATAAAAGGGGGCCGGTGGAATTAAATTGTGCAATTCCTGCGCACACTCTCCGAAATGTATCCTATAAAATAACGATAGACACGCAACTTCGTTTTTACCTATAACTACGGAGTTAGTTGAATATGAGCATAGTATAGGCCTAGCCTGTGAACATAGTATTTGCTTGTTAGCTTAACTCACAAACTATATCATTACTATATAAATTTCCGAGTTCAGAGAATTTCTCCAGTTTAATAATCTCATTCTTTTACATAGTTTAAACAGTAAATAAACATTTAGTCAAATTTTGTACACCCTTATTCACTTGGCAGGTGCTTTTGGCGTTCCACCACATCAGGGGTATCATCATGTCAATAGGTGGCGGTATCACTTTCCTTCTGGTGATCCGTTTGCTTGTTTGCCCATGTGTTTGTAATGAAGAGAATGATATCTCAATAACATAAGAAAAACATCTAAGTGGAACAATAACAGTCACAGGTCAAAGCATGGTGAGCTAATGATGCAATATTTCACTAGCCACATCTACCTATAAGCCTACTGGCAAAAATAAACAGACTTTACAGCTTAGAGAATAGGGTCGATGTTTGTGTGCAGTGTTTTGTAATGCCGGTATTGGATGGCGATCGCTAACGACTTAAGTTTTTCTATTTCCAAGTTCCTTGATAGATAATACTGGACGGGGTATTGGGTGACTTGATAGCAATTGCTGGTGTATTCCGGTTTTTGTATTTTTGTTGATGGTGAAAGTGCATTGGTTTCGCAACGAATATTTTTCTGAACTGTTTTCTGAACGTTTTCTGTGACTTTGAGTTTGAACTAGATTAAATGATCACTTTGGCGGAACGTCCAACAAGCTATCTTGTTACATGGAGTTATTTGGCGGGAATGGGAAGTGTCAGTTAGAATTTTCTTATTTTATTGTCTTTTCTTATATTTCAGCAGAATTTAATGTGTAAAATGCTAGTGTTTTAACCAGTAAATATCTGTAGTGCTGTACAAGTGTGGAGAAAGTGAAATACGACAATTTGCCTGCGCTTTTCGTCATCTCCCAAGTAACTCCTTAGAGCCTACAGTAACCGTACTAACTATGTTACTGAAGGCCGTTTAATCATTTTCATTGATCATCTTATCATGTGCATCTCATTTATCATCTTCAAGAATGAAGAAATTATAATTACTGATGATTAGGCAGTAAATACATACAAAAAAGTCTTGTTACATACATTTTACCGAGTGTGACAGGAGCTACACGTCATCGACGGATCGCCTCGTTTGGTTTCATAAGTTTAAATATCATTGTATTGCACCTCTGCTTCTAAATACCCTGCCATCATACCCACGTTATGGACCTGATGATGGACTAGCAGATAACTTTAGGCATTGGTTCTAAGGATGCTCTGGTGGAAATGAGATTGACCGGATGATGGGGTGAATATTCTTCCCGCGAACGCTCAGACTGTAGAATGAAGTCCCTGGCATGGTTCCCCGTCGTGACTACAGCACGAAGTTCTTTAAAAAGGTCGCTAAGAGGGTTTTATAAAGTCAACAATGTGTCAAGTGCTCCTGGAATATTGGAAGCATTCTTAAGCTTCTATGACTGCAGGCAGGCCGTATGCTTGTTTACCTTCACCAAATGGAGACCAAAGCGAAACTGTTGTGATACATTAGTGAACTGTTGTTTTGTATTAAATTGCTGTGTTGTTGTGCATAGTTTTATGGTTAATCTTTTCAAATTAAAGGCGTTTAGTAAGAATAAAATGTACATGAATAAAGGTGATCTAATTTAATTAACTACCTTAATTTTTACTGAAGATAGAAAAGTATAAGGAAAGGTCCTTATGACATTTACTCGAGCAAGGTTTAACAGGTTCATAAATTGTTTGAAACGTGTCTGATAAAATTTCCCTTAAGAAATTAAATTTGAAACTGATTTTTTTTAAACTAACCTCCTGTTTACCCATTTTGATAATCAAAGTTAGACTGGATTTTTTTTATTTATCAATCATCAAGGAAAAACAAGCAGACGGTTCACCTGAAGGAAAGTGATACCGCCTATTGTCTCGACAGTGCCTTTCATGTCTTTCGGCCAGTAAGTCCTGTTTATTTCATGTATAAACCTTTAATGGAGGTCAATGCATCTCTATCGCAATAAACACCAGTGTACATTAGTTTATTTAATATCACCATTTCAATTATGAAACCGAGATGCTCCGGAAGGAATTTTTATTTAATTTCTTCCTATACGGTAAGGAAAAAATATATTTTCCATTACAATAAATAATAATAACAAAAATCTTTATTTTAAAACCAAAAATTAATAAAAGTAACTGACATAATGGCTGTAGTAGTCAAAAACTGTGTCGCAGCCATTATCATCCATCTTCACTTACATACAAGTAATTTATAAATTGTAGCATTCCTATAAATAGTCTTATAATGTATTATTATTAATATATTGTAATAACTATAGGTATGTTAATAATAATACAATACCATCCTTTTTACAATAATATAACAATATATAAAAGTGAAGATGGACGATAATGGCTGTTATACAGTTTCACACAATAAATAAATTTTATCAATTAAACCCCGAATATAATGCTTTTAAACGACTGAACACTCAATGTTAACAAGTTTATTTAATAATTATAGTTTAACCTAACATACCTGTATTATGTAAAACGTCTTATTTACATCTCTCCATTTTATACATCAGGGGTAAAAAACCAAAGCGTCACCTATTGACACGACGCTGCCGTTGATGACTCTTGCTTTTATATTAAAAAAAAAAAAAAAAAAACTTTATTAGCACATGAGTAAATCCGTTTCTTTACTCATCCACGTGTCATTAGGACATTAGGAAGAACGATCACCAATAAATAATAAAACCGGTCAAGTGTGAGTCGGACTCGCAGATCAAGGGTCCCGTACTATCGTATATAAGATTAAACAATATGCCAATTTTTGATAATTTATTTGGCATACTAACATTACATAACATTCTTACAATTATAGTATTATTGACCATTTCTTAAAAGAAACCAAAATCAAGTTCGTTTCTTGTAAGGGAGCCCCCTTTAATTTTTAATTTTATAAATTTTTAGTACTTGCCGTTATAGCGCCAAAAGAAATAGACATTCTCTGAAAATTTCAGTAGTCCATCTATTATTGTTCATGAGGTACAGTCCGCTGAAAGACGGATAGACGGTTGGACAGCGGGGGTTTAATAATAGGGTCCCGATTTCCACCCTTTGGGTATGGAACCATAACAAGATTACCTCTTTTATAGATAAGCTCAGTATATGGTTTTCTTGAGACACGCCAAATACATAAACTCACGCCGTAATCCCTCGAGAGGGGTAGGCAGAGGTGTTACACACCGCATTTCGCATGTTTATGTTGAATCCCAGTGTGACAGGTTTCGAATCTGCCGCCACTATCCGGCCAAAGATAGTTACATGGCAGCTACAACTTACGGCAACTCGAGGCCCGCACCTTCGAACTGTCAGTTCGGGTCGGTCGGTAAACCCTGTCAAGTAACAAACTGAGCTACCGCATCCTCTAACGCCTTATAAATAATAAAAATTTGAATTAATTAATTTCGACATAAAAAAGTTCTGATGAATAAACTAAAATGTGAAAACCCGTGATAATTTAGATTAAAGAACTGCGCTAGGAGCACTGCGACTACCGTTCATAAATATATAACTGATAACTGTAACAATAACCGGTATCTAAACAGAATGTCAAAATAACGACACCCAAAAATTCTTTAAGGCGTCTCCTAGACCAACAATAAGGTTAATTATGATGCACAAAATATACGAAATGCGCAACGTTTTCGGGTATAGTCAGAGGAATCGTTACACCGTGTCTTGTGCAATACTGATCATATAAACGACACAATAAAAATATGGTGAAATAAAACGTTCAAACTTTGTTCAATAATTGCAATATTAACCCCAAACGGTCAATTTTATTTGTACAATATAACAGATCGTTTAGTGCCCGCCCGATAGCCAATGACCTCGTTTGGACCACTTTAGGAATCATTTTGGATCAACTTTAAAAAAAACCTTGACAGTGGTTTCTGTGCAACTCATCCTTAGACTGATAAATCATTGTTAAAATATCGTTGTTAATTTTCTCTCAATTTTATTTCATTTTATATACTAAATTTTAATTCAATTATGTAGCTTATAATTTTGTAAATGTTGTATAAGTCCTTAATTGGGACACACATATGTACCTTAGGCGTTTAATTATAAGTTATTTTCTGTGTCTGATGTGTGTCCTGTGGATTTATTAAAAAAAAAAAAATCTAAGTCAATGTCAAAGGCTGTCACATTGAGTTATTTGGCGGTTGAATGTGTTAAAAGCTAGTGTTTAAACCAGTGAACATCTGTAGTGCTATACAAGTGTTGAGGAAGTGAAATACGACGATTTGGATCAAAAGAACTTTGCCTTTTCCGAAAAAAGGGAAGGATTAAACCAAGAAGAACAAGGAGTCCGTTTCAAAGATATCAAGGCCATAGCTCAAATAGTCGTTAAATTCATTCGTTCTCACGAAGACCGTTTGGTTATGTTTGTGGTTAGAGGAGGTGTATGTGCACATTATTCTAGTGTGCGTAAGCTACCTACGTAGCGAACTCGAGGTTACACACACTGATGCAATGTACACGAACACGTCTTAAGAAACTACAACACACTGCTGTTACAGGTGGTAGATCTGTGTGCGAGATCGTCTGGGTTCGTACCATCCTTCTTTCTATTTTCAACGTGAAGCAGTTGACTGTGTTTCGGTTCGAAGGATCGGAGAGCCAGTGTAATTACTGGCGTGAGAGTTATAACAATCTTAACTCTACATCGGCAAAGCATTGGCGGTGCTCTTGGCGTTACTACTATCAAGGGAATTGTGTCGATAGGCGGTATCACTTTCCATCAGGTGAACTAATTGCCCATGATGTTGTATAAAAACTAAAAACATATTTGGTTATACAGGCTTCGTGATATAGAATGAGCGTCGGAAAATCAATATAGCTGATATTGCAAATGGCCCATTTTAAAACGGTTCCTCAAATTGGATCCCGGCGTCCCAGTTTTCTGATAAGAAAAATCCTCCGTTGTGCAAGCATTAATTGAACGTAACTTTATTGAAATTCTTCCTAAACAATCGGAATGGATTAACAAGTTTCCGAAGAATCGTGAAGCCCCTGAGGGTTTGGTATAGTATCTATTGGTTTTACTGCTCTGACTTCCTCAGTTCCTCATACTTTTCATATAAGAGCCGGTATTATGCCGGATTTTTGCATATTTAGCAAATTATTATTAAGTATCTAAAAACTTCTTCTTTTTTGTGGGAAAATTGTAGTTAGAGTCTATTAAGTGGAATTTAAATATTAATAATTACTGGAAATACTTTATTGCCAGAAAAAAAATTGCCCTTTAGGCTGTGCTTGAATTACAAAAAAGGCCAAGTGTGAGTCGTACTCACAAATGAAGGATTCCGTTTCAACGTTAATATTTTAGTTTGAAATAATTTCGTGAAAGAAGCAAGGACTAGCTAAAAATTTCGAAAAAATCACTATTGATTGTAAACCTCTTTTATTTTTTTGTTGTTAAATATGTTTTTAGTATTTATTGTTGTAAGGGCAAAAGAAACACACATTGAAAAAACCAAGAGTCTAGCTTTTATGGTGTATGTGATACCCGTAAACCCGAATGCCTGACAGACGGACAGCGGAGGCTAAGTAATAGGGTCCCGTTTAACATTTTTTGGATACGGAACTCTAAAAACGACAATACACAGAAATAAGCGGTTTTAGCTCGAACAAGGTCAATTGATTACAACCATTTTTTGAGATTAGAAAGGCGAGCGCTTGATTATGTCTTGACGGTTAATCATGAAATACAAGTTAAAGATTTGTATCTTAAATAGCTAACGATTAATCATTTAAAAATTTATTTAGGTACAGCGGATACTGCCGTCTACTGATTTTTTTTCATATCCCTCCATTTACAAAATCTTTTTAAAGCAGACCAACATTGTATTTTGACCCTTCGTGAAGTTTAAGAGTGTTTGTATGTGGAAAGAGTTAGCTGGAGATATCCGCTTGATATATCTTGTCACTAGCTCTGCCCAATGCTGCGCTTTTAGAGTGAAAATTTTAAATTAGTAACATGCGTTTCGCTCTAATCATGAGATGAGTAGATGCAGCTTCACTTGTTGATAGCAAACCACTTATCAGTCGCCTCTAACCTCACTTAATTACCATGAATATACCGCTCACACTGAACCAAACCTTAACCAATGTTAATAGAGACCAAATTCCACAGCGATGACTTTATTACCAGCTGTAAACACGACCTGAGAGCCGTTTGCGGATAGTAAAAATAAATTTACGATCTTGTCGCTTCTGTTCAGAAAGAAAATAACAATGATCAATCAATCTCAACAAATCGCTATGAATATAAAAACGAGATAACTTAGAAAGCGTAATTTATTATAAATAATTTTACCCGTACACGAAATAAATAAAAAAGAGACAAGATAAGACTAGACAGAGGTTACTTCTACATAAGGGTCACAGTTCCATTCGATTACTGAGTAGTTACTCCACACGAAATTTCCCTTCAACGATAATGGGGCTTCAAATGCCAGGTACAGTATTGCTTTGGCACCCTCCACGAAGACTTTCGAGGTCTTTCTCCCGTCTCTGGTGGTCAAGTCTCCAGGGTTGACGCAGTTTATGACCACGCCCCGATCAGACCACTGTCGATGCTGAAGAAACGTAACAGCGTTCAAAGCTACCTTGCTTACGTTTTGGACATTCATACCCCAACCTTCAGTCTTCTCAACTCCTCTCGTTGCAGCCTCTTCGTACTCAATCAATATATCGACTAGTTTGTCTTCTGTTAATGAGGGATCACTAATTCTATTTCTAATGCTTTCTTTTTCAATTGTAGCCAGAAGGCCTGCGGGGCCAGAGACGTTGATGACCCTTGCGTTGTCTATTAACAGAGGATAAACTAGATTGCCGAAGTTAATATAACCGTAAAAATTCACTGTAAGAGTCCGTCGCACTATTTCGACACTTGATAGATGTTTCTCGAAATTCACGTACTCCGTGTTATTGATGATCAGCTCGATCCTTTCATGCAGGTCTTGGATGTGGTGTCTCAGTTTCACAACAGACTGCGTGTGGGCCACGTCCATCTGCAAATAGTGGAGGTCGGATCCATATTTTTGCAAGTTCTTCAGGATCCTATAGCCAGATTCCCTGTCTTCGGTGGTGAAGTAGATTTTGTTTTTGTACGTTTTGGTGAATCGCTTGAGGACCTCGTAACCGAGATTGTTGCCTGCGCCGACGACGAGGGCTACCACACTCATCGTGGTGGGTATCATACTAGGAGTTATTTGTCCTTATCACCTTATCAAAGGCCATCAGACTGTTATCAGCAGTGCGCCCGAGTTGTGAACTGTGTAAACGTGATAATTTTTCGCGAGATAACCTGAATGTTTAAGTTCGAATTTTCTCCGACATTTTTTAGTTCCATCTCAATTTGACAGGTAAAAGATAGCATACGCAATACGCATTTGTAATTCTACCACACATTTACTTTCATATAAATTATTCGTAGTGGACGTGGTAGCGCAGTTTGTTACGTGCCTTGGTTAACCGACCGACCCGACCCGACAGGCGTCGAGGGTTCGAGTCTCGGATTGCCGTACATTTTAGTTGTCATGTTCCTCATTGTGCCCGGATAGTGGCGACAGATTCGCAACCCGAACAGAGTTTATATAATAATTTGTTCGTATAATATTTTATTAGTTTTGATGAAGTTCTGCTTTGTATAAAATATCTCATCAGTATTAATTTTCATGGCGGCATAGGTAAAGTTATCTATAATGTCAATCAACAGTTCGATTCTATTTCTATTATTAAAATATATTATAACATAAAGCAGTCGTTTGCTGGCGTGCGTCAACGTTGAAAATATACTAAATCAAATGTAACATGCGTGATGCTACTTTGCTAGCGAGGGTTCCTTTTTTAATATCGACTAAATATAGTAATTTAAATTTTAGTTTAATATAATCTTACATCAAGATACACATACACGTTATAAAAAACGCCGTAATCGCTCGAGTGGGGTTGGCAGAGGAGTCACATGGCGTATTTCACATGACTAATGAAATGTGTCCTCTAAAAAGTATGAGTAACATAGACTTCAATCATATACATAGAATTCAAAACATAACATAGACTTCAATCATATACATAGACATAACATAGAATTCAAAATCATGACTCTTTCTTTCGGCTTTGCGAGTCGTAGTTGGGTTAAAACGAAGCTTGTTCAAAATATGAATACTTCATTTAGATTATCAAAAAACATATAGGTATACAACTATCAGATTTCAGCTCTTCGTATAGCTTTCATGCTAAAAATAACAAAAAAAAATTACTTTTAACTGTAAAGTTTTGACTATTAAAATGTTGGCACGGAACCCTAAAAAGATTAATAAATTGATAACATTAATAAATCAAAATTATTTTATCGTCTCGAAGTAAGGTATGTTAATTGTTTGATAAATAATAATTTTAACTTACCGTGAACACGTTGATTTTGTTAATCAGTTAGATTCTCCATGTTTACATTCTTATCGACATCCGATATTAATTTAATTACTTTTTTTTTTGGATTTTGGCCGTAGTGTTTTTTATGTAGAATTTTAATAATTATAACCACATCACGATACACACTGACTCAGTCCTGCACTAAGATATAATCTTATATCGCAGGCACTGAGCAACGATATGGTATAAACTACAAAGATAAGAATAGAAAATCCAAGACTGGTAAGCGAATCAATGTGTCTTACAAATAACACAATGTTCCACTCCGCCGGGATTCGAACCCGTAACCTCTAGCATAGCAGTCGGCTGTTTACACCACTGCGCCACAGATGTCGTCAATTATATTTTATTTATTTAATATACATTACGACATTGAACATTATACATATTTTTGTATGAAAAGTCATGGGCAAACAAGAAGATGGGTCACCATATGGAAAGTGGTTCCCGGTGCCTATTAACATGACAACGTTTCGCCAATACGTTGCTCGTGTTCCGGTAAATATGTTATATAACCGTTGTTAATTACATTTGTATATATTTTAATGTTTACCATGCCTAATTGTACTATCACATCCCACCCTTTATGATGAATAAAAAAGAAAAAAACCTTCAACTTATTAATTGAATACCTTGATTTATTTTAACTGCCTAAAGGGGTTCACAGACGCACGGTATAATATATAGCGGTATCTTAAGATATCGCACATAAAGACGGAATAGTCGGAATGTCACAATGAGAATGTTGTGTTCCTCTATAATTGGGAGAACAATTAACTTGTACTATAATGGAAATACTGTCGTTAATTAAATATTGTATCTCCTGTTGAGGATCCTATTGAATAAATATAAATATAGCGGTTTACACATGGCCGCCATGTGCAACGGCCGTCTATGATCGCATTTCCCGCTGCGTATGATATCTTACGATATATTATAGCGCGCGTCTGTGAACCACTTAAAGGTGCGTCCACACGGCATGGATAGTGTTTATACAGTAATTTAACACCTCGCTATCCAGTAATGTACTCTATAACTTTGTTACTATTATTTTTCTGCAATTTAGACGTTGCACCGCTTCTCACATCGCTGTAGCAAGTTGCATGTACGGAATTTAATTTACTCGACTTTCAAGTTATAATTTCATTATAAGTTATAATGTGTTGTGTTATTTAACTTTGTTTTAACAAATTGGATAACGTTGCATTGTTGGTATTGAGATTAGATTAGAAAGCTTTGTTTTTAGAATACAAGTCGATCGTAATATAGGCATTTTGTAGGCAAGAATGGTCCACTTTTGGCCAAAATATTGTTGTTAGGTTAGGTTTTTTTTTTCTAACCTCATCACGACAAACACATTGACTCAGCCCTGCACTAAGTATCGTAAAAACTTGTATCGCAGGTGCTAAGCAACGATAGGGTATATACTAAATAAATAAGAATACAACATCCAAGACCGGTAAGCGAAACAATGCGTCTTGCAAATAACACAAAGTCCCCCCCCGCCGGGAATCGAACCCGGAACTTTTAGCGTAGCAGTCGGCTGTTTACACCACTGCGCCACCGAGGTCGTCAAGCTATTTGCTGTTATTTGTTTAAGAGTGTGCGTTGCGCTTCTTGTCCAAGTGTGCTGTTCGTGTTAACTTTGCTCCCAGTTTAATTAGCAAAAAATATACGTACTTTGTCAAATTTACACAGCATCAGGTTGTTTAAGATGAACGATAAAAGGTTTTCAGTTTCGGAAACGCGTGTGGTGCCTCTGGTATTGCAAACGTCCATAAGTTGCGGTGACTGCCTACCATCAAACAGGCCGTATTGTTACCTTAATGGTAAAAATAAAAAAAATAAAATTTTACAATAGAATTAAGTATAAAATTTCTTTTTCCAGCTAGTAAGTTTAAAGTTTAAAGCAAAACTCGTCGAAGAAACCGATAGAAAATATATTGTATCTGAAAATATTTATAACATTACAAAAGTATCGCGTCTTTCAAAAAAGTGTTCTTTGATGAAAATGTATGTAATGTGAAAAAGTTGACACTTTATAACGTTAGGAAGGTGTCGTGTGGAGGCAGCTTTAAGTAAGAGCTTTGACTATGAGTACATGAGCGTTCAGATCGAAGTAGGACTGCTCGATGGAGTTGTATCCTGCAATCCCATATACGTTCCAGTTGATCCTACACCTCCGCGACTCGACGGATCAAAGGAACCAATAAATATTTATAGCTTCTTACGATCTCACCCCGGATTTGGTTGGCCTTGTAAGATTTATAAATTCATGTTTTTAAGTTGGTTCCCGCATTTTTTCCCTCACGAAGTAGCTGGCTGCAATAATTCAGAAAGGGGAGCCATTTTGAAATTGTTTTTGAACTTTTATTGGCTGATAAATAATACATGGGCGTTTTTTTTGTTTGGAGATGTTGAGTTGAAATTTGTAAGCCAGGGTTTGATGTGGAATATGGGTATACATGAACATTCTTTTTGTTTTAAGTGGCCCGTCAATTCAATCCAATATGGTCTAGCTGTAATGAGAAATTAGCAATCGGAAAATATTAGAATAGGTTGGAAAATTAGACGTGATAGCTCAGCTTGTTACCTTGTTTAACTGACCGACCCGATCCGACAGATCAAGGGTTAGAGTCTTGGGTTGCCGTAAGTTGTAGCTGACATGTGTCCGGAGAGTGACATGTGCGACGGATTCGCAACCTGTCACACTGGGATTCAACATAAACATTCGAAATGCGGTGTGTAACACCCATACCAACCCCTCTCCAGGGATGTATGTTATGGATAATGAGATACTAAATACTCAATAGAGACAGACCCAAGTTGACCCATAAAAATATGTACTATATTCACAATTAATGAGTTTGACTTTGACTTTGTAAAAGTGGTATCTTATGTTTGTTTTTAGCTTTGTTCGTTTATTTTTTGATCATCTTCATGCTTTTTTGCTATCAGTCTTTATCCTTCCAACGAATTTACTATGGAAATGGATTTTTTTCTGGGAAAAGTTAATAAATGTTTAATACATGTTCTTCTCTGTCTTTCTTATTACCGTTGTATTGTTGCAATTGTTTTCAGGTGAATAATAATCGGTGTTAATGTTTCCAGAGCTGGTATTAGGTATTGTGGAGGTCATGAAATACACGCGAGAATTCACCTAGCACTGTGTAATTTGATAAGCCCGTTCAATAATGTCAGAGCCCTCACCACCAGTTCTCTATTATTAATAAGTGGTGTGGTTAATTCTGTAGGACTTCCCGTCCAAAGTTATTGTCTTGGGTTCCAAATTCGGGCTAGGGCTAAGTATCATTACAGTAATCGATGTTTTACGAGTTTTATATTCCCTGACCGAGTTTTATATAACTTGGGCCTCTTTAAGGCAAGAGTGAATAGGTTTCTCCTAGGCAGGCATGATCCACCTTAGACCTCATCGCCGCTCAACATCATTCGGGTTTGGGGTCAAATGCCTGCCTGGTCATGAATAAAAAATTAAAAAATATACCCGTATTAGTAGTTTATACCCTTATTAGAATTCGGGTGATCGTGTAAGTTGTCTAAAAATCACGAAAATTGTAACGCTCGAAATTTACGTAGTCTTAGTAAATATACTGAAAAAATATCTATATCTAATTTCGACTTCTTAAATATAGATATTTGTATTCTACTAAAAGTATAAAGTACTAATACAGGTATAGAAAACTCGTAAAACAAGATCCCTGAACGAATTCTGTTATAATACTTGGCCGTAGCCCGAATTGGAACCTAAGACATTTTAATGGTTCCTTACCCAAAGAGTAAAAACGGGACCTCAGACTAAAATTCCGCTGTCCATCTGTCTATCTTTCCATAAACCATAATACACTAGACTCTTGAAATTTTCAGAGAATTTTTACTTCTATTGCCGCTAAAACAACAACACAAAAAACATATGGTAATTTAAAATCAATTTCTTAGACAAGAAATGTTATATACATTTTATGATAGCTCTTGTATCTTTTACTAAAATAATAAACCCTAATTACGGAATCAATAATGCGCGAGTCCGACTCAAACTTGACCGGTTTTATTTTGGTACCCATAACGGAATCCTTGCTCGTTTAAATTGAGACGCAGGGATTTGCATCAGCTGCATATTATAAATACCCCTGGTCAGAGGAAAAGGTGTGAAATCTCATGGTGAAGGTAAACAAAATACCTAGGTAAAACGGTGTCCGTCGAGTGTGCAACAATACATCGTATTCAATGAGTGTCGTTGAACTATAGTGCGGCGGCCGCCTCGCTTCCGACAATAGATTATTATTTAATTAACTAACCTGTTTTGTTCGATCTCGCTATAAACTTTTAATGTGTGAGTTGGGAATGTGCAGCCTGGTGTTGTGAATTTAACACTAGAGGTTTGAAGTTTGATCCTGTGACAGCCTGTTGTTTTAGTACTAGCTATCCTGTAATATCTTTTTCGAATTTAAGTTTGCGAACACAGCTAAAATTCGGCTGGTAGTTTATATTTAGAAGGCAGTAAGAAGCGGTTTTTTGAAATTTTAAACCTCGATCGGGAGAAGTGTGGTATAAAAGTACGGATGGCTTCAGTGAAGCTTAGACAGGTCAGCCAGTTATCCTATAAATCTAAGAATAACTATTGTTAGCTTCAAACTTCGAATCGCCGAAGTTTGAGTTTCTTACCGCTGAGTTTGAGAATCACCACCGACTTAGTTGGAGACCACAACGTTTTGCGAACTCACAAAATCATTCAATAGTTGTTCTGCTATTTTACACCGGATAAATTTTTACTAGAATAACTGAGACATAACGGTTATGTGAGAAAGCAGAGTAATAATAAACCACATCACGACACGCACATTGATTCAGCCCTGCAGTAAGTATCATAGGAAGTTGTGTCACAGGAAATAACCAATGATATGGTATATACTACATAAATAAGAATACAACATCCATGACCGGTAAGCGAAACAATGCGTCTTTCAAATAACACAAGTTCCGCTACCACCAGGATTGGAGCCCGGTTCCTCTAGCGTCGCTGTGTTTCGGTTTGAAGGATTGGAGAGCCAGTGTAATTACCAGCACGACATTAAATTTTTAGCTTATAAGGGGCATCGTAGTGTCAATAGGCTGCGGTGTCACTTTCCATCAGGTGAACCGTTGGCGTTCTGTGTCCATATATTGTATATTTAAAATCATGAATAATATCGGTTATTGATTGCGGTTACATCAAAGTAAGATTTACCGTTAAAATTAATGTATGATAAAAGTCTATTAATGATTTTAATATGCAGTGTACGTGAAATTTTACGATAAATTTTTTATTACTCTTGTTCGATTATGTATAAAATCCTTTGACGACCTCTGTGGCGCAGTGGTGTAAACAGCCGACTGCTACGCTAGAGGTTCTAGGTTCGAATCCCGGCGGGGGCGGAACTTTGTGTTACTTGCAAGACGCATTGTTTCGCTTACCGGTCTTGGATGTAGTATTTTTATCTCTGTAGTTGCATATATACATATCGTTGCATAGTACCTGCGACACAAGCTCTTACGATACTTGCTGCAGGGCTGAGTCAATGTGTGTGTCGTGATGTGGTTTATTATTATTATTAAGCAGACGGCTCATCTGATGGAAGTCTATTGACACAACGATGCTTGATGTTTCTGACTTCAAGAGCACGACATGAAGAGGTAAAGATGTTATACCTCTCGTGCCGGTAGTTACATTGGATCTCCAATCCTTCAAACCGAAACACAGCGAACCGCTTTACGGTAGAAATAGAAAGAAGAGCGGAAGTATGAAAATATCTTTGCTTATTGTATTATTTTCAGCGATCTACAAAGGAGGTTATTTGGATAATCCGTTCTTGCAATGGTAAGGGTCGCTCCACACCTATCAACTTAGTTGCTGTTGAAGGTTTGTCGCGCTGCCAACTTGAAGCGACATCTTTGCGATGTTTAGCGCCAAAATAAGTATTTGCACTGTTGACTATATGCCCGGAGACTCGATCTATGGCGACCAGAAAGAAGCAGGCGTCTTGCTGTGCAGTAGCGACACACAAGCGACTTTAAGTCGCTTTGCTAGCAGGTTTTTTGATATGAAAAAAGGAATTTTCGAAAAGCTATTTTGGATTTATAGAGAGGGAAATATACAAATGAAAAAAAGATAAAACATTTATTTATTTTGCTAAAGCTATTAGCAAAATAAATTATTAGCTATTTCTAATTAAAAACAATTTAATTTTTATGACATATCAAAAACGATTGTAAAATTGTTATTGAATAAATAAACGGAATTCATTGAAATATATTTCGTTGACATAAAATAAATATAGAAACGCTAAATAAATACGTACAACTTATTAAAACGTAATGATTTTATTACTTGAACAAAAAAGGAAAACAACTCCTCTTATACAAATTTGTTTATACAAATGTATGCCTCGAAAGAAAAACACTGTTTTTCAGCTGGTTTCCGTTTCGGAGTTACAGTTGCAAATGAGAGATGCAGAATATACAGATAAGAGGCAAATAGATTTTTCATGTTTTTATATTTTTTAATATTCACATACTTTATTAGTAACGCTACTGCTGCCACTTAATCCTTTCTGCACGAATACACATGTCAATAGAGTCGCCTGAAGTTGCCGATGTTTCTGGTCGCCGGACATCTAGTCTCCCGGCGTCTAGTCGACGGTGTGTGTCGGCTCTTAACTGTGCCTTGCAGTATTGATATTGATGCAAAGAATACCAAACGGTTCGAGTTGATGCGAAGTAGATCCGTTTACTAGTCGATAGGTGTACTTCAACCTTAAAGCTGGCTTTCACGATACACAATTTCGCATTGGCCCGTTGTAAAACTGACCATTCCAATTGTTTCTATCCTTCTTTGTCTTATTGAAGCGGGTCGGAAGTTTTTTAATTTACGCGGAGCTTGGCTCATTAGCAAACGAATCGATACAGGAGATGGGTGAAAACGGAGGAATTAACAGACAGAGAGACGGCACGATGAATAAAAATACATTGTTTTTAAAAGGAAATGCTAATATTACCCGGGGTTTTTAATCGACATCGGAAAAAGTCCCACGTTATAGCTCAGCTTTTGTTGACCAACGAATCATTTTGATATTGGAAAAAAGTATTAGTATTAAGCCATCACCACTTTTTCAAGTGAATCCTGACACCGAAAGTTGCCATGGTGACCGTGTCTGGTTGCGCCACCGAACAGCAACTATAGTGTTCTAAAATGGTGTGGCAGCAAAGTGGTTAGTGTCTGATACAAGTCACACGTATGCTTAGTCCTTGAAATGTTTACATGTCATAAGGTCGGCACCAATTAAAAACACGGAGTCACTCATAACATAAACTGAGACTGTGATTAATCCCTCGAGAGGGGTAGGCAGAGGTGTTACACACCGCATTTCGCATGTCTATGTTGAGACCCAGTGTGACAGGTTGCAAATCTGTCGCCACTATCCTCGCACAGTTAGGAACATGGCAGCTACAACTTACGGTAACCAGAGACTCGAAACCTCGACCTGTCGGGTCGGTTCGGTCGGTTAACCAAGGCACGTAACAAACTAAGCTACCTCGTCAATACAAAAGTTTCGAAAACAAAGAACCTATTATAATTCTATGCTTTTTCATGCTGGCAAAATCGGCTTAAGTTATTTCCTGGGACTTTTTGGGGTCTTGTTTGATACTGATCAGACTTTTGTTTAATAAATACCGAATTAAGGTTATCAGCCTTTCCGATCTGGCTTTAAGGCTATTTCCAGTTGAAATTTAACATGCAGCAAACAGTACACGCATTACTAGTCTCAAATTTTCTTATGAGAATCAATGAACTAACATACTAACAGGAATAGTAAGAAACTTGGCAAGGCGAAGGTCTTTTGAAAAGTATACTTTTAGCTCACGTAGGGGTGAGGCCCGCGGGCCACATGCGGCCCGCTGAGCCTTTAAAATTGGCCAAATTTTTAGAAAAGTGTTTATTAAGCCTTATAGGCTTAGTAAAATATTATTCTCTACAAGTTCTGGCACCATAACAGTACATTAAAATCGGTAGTTTTTGAAACAAACTACATTTTGCAATTTTCTTGTGGCCCGCGATGAAAAAAGGTTGAATTCCACGGAGCTAACCTCTTTAATAAAAATAAACGATAACAGCTTTACAATTGTGATAAATTCCGTCTTAAACGTGTATTCCAACAAATTACACTTACAACAACAACAGAACGTAGAGCAAGAATTCTTGGAAATTGACGTTCGTTTCACGTCATCGCACCAAATTGTGCGTGACGGTGGCCAATTACAAGCGGAACGGTCCCAAATGGGGGTGGACTTAATTGTTATAAACAGCGCCATCTGTCGAACGGGCACAGACACGCACTGAACGCTAATGAATTTCAACTTGAATTCGTGAGTCTGATCCCGGCTTAATTAGATTGGCCAGGCTCCTATTAAAAGCATGTTCTGTAGTGTCTGTTGAAACAACAAATTGTTAATTTATATTCATAAATCATATTTATTTAGGTCCTGTAAAAGCTATAAAGAAACTATATTCATCTTACTTTAAGCCGTTATCTTACGTTTTGCATTCAAAAGCTTTTAAACTATTTATCTCAAAAAATGATTTTCTTGCTCCTTCATATATTTTTTCTATGAATTCAGTAGCTCTAACCAAACCACTCTTTGGCCCAAAATGGGAGCTTCTTAGTCGCTTGTTTTCCACCTGTATGTCTACCATGAGGTCTTCTACATGTCAGGTAACATAGATTACTACGGTGACATTTTCCTTACTACCTCCTATTTCTTCCGATTAAGTTCGTTGCGTGTCCCAAGACAGCCGGTAGTGTGTCCGGGCACAGCCTGTACGTCATTGCACAGCTGCATTATTCGTTGATTATTCGATCAAAGGACGCCACTGTTGATCCTGGTGAACAAGAGTTGTAGTGATGGGACAGAGTGGCGGGTGTGCCGCAAAAGATTACTACAGTGATTTTGTATGAGCAATATTAATTCCTGATCAATCCGTTAGGGGCGCTTTACAAAGATTTATCCAAATTTGTAACTGCTGTCGCAAGTGGAAATATCATAGACAGGTATTGTCTGTAATCTTTGACCTTATTTAGACAATAAAATTTAACATTATATTAATAAATAGATATTAATTAATGTTAATATATTTTCTTACGAATACTTACAAATAAAATTATATTTAACAATATCTGTCGTGAACCAGCTGATGCTGGGCAGCCCGATGCAATGGAAACGCCCCTGAGTGATCGGTCATGTTTTTATCAATGTACTACTTCACCGGCAGCGCACGAGCATCCTGCATGAGGGCCATCGAATGCACGGCCTCCAGTCAGAACCTATGCCGACTGTAGAACGCACGCCGTACGGATACCTACTCGCTTGGCTTATATTGCTTATGCCATTATCTCGTGCTTTTATGATGCTGCATAATTAAAACATGTAACTCATTTGCCTTTTTTATAATCATTTGAAATATACATTGTGTGGTGCAGAATAAGTGGTTACCTCCTGGACTTTCTCATTGGAGTACTATACACACTTCAAACCATCACCAAACGTTTTTACTAAATCAGAGCAAATACAATATTCCATCTGTCCGTACCAAACACGGTCACACTACACGATTTTTTTGTCCACTACCTTATGTCCTATAGAGGGCCCCTTGCTCAATTTAATTTGGCGTCATATAGCCTATAACCAGCGGACGATTATGACACATTGAACGATACCTCATTTGTCAATTTATGATTAGTCGTTTAGAAGTTATGAGGGGACAGGTGAACATACATACATACCGGTCAAAACAAAAATGTTACCCTCTTTTCTGCGTCGCCGTAGTTGGGATTAAAAGGAGTTACATTAGTAGCCCAGCTTAGCGGGTGTCCAACAAAACTTTGACCCTGAATCCGGAAGATTTTGCTTCTTATGGTAATACCTACATCTACACGGGCAACGCATTGGCGGTGCTCTTGGCGTTCCAGGGGCCCTACTCTTAAATGCCGCCACCGAAACTTAACAATAACACTACGTTTCGGAGTAGACGTCCAGATATCTAGGGCATCATCGTTTTAATAAAATATAATTACTTTCCATCAGGTGAACCGTTTGCTTGTTCATCCATGATAATTTCTTTGATGATGACCCATGATGATTTTTGTATAAAAGCTATGTCACTTTAGAAGGTACCTATATGTCTTTGAATATGAATATGTCTTCCCATCATATCTTGTGGGAGTGTAGTCTCTGGCATGACGAACGGTTAATCATGTTGAATTCGATTCAAGTATCTGCGTGTCGTCCTATTTATTACCTAGATCTTGTGAAAACGAAGGGAAACTTCCGTGCCTTTAAAAAGTTTTGTCACCAATATTACTGGTGTAAGATTTAGGTTAGTATCTAATTTATCCCCTGTTAGTAAGTGGCATATCCGTGGTGTTTAGACGGTCAGGCGTCTCCTGACTGTCTCCCCTTTAGATTTTTGGGCCTCTGGGCCATTTCAATCGCTGTCTCCGCTTTGCTGGGAGGGAAGTCTGAAACCGCTTTCTTACTACCTCCTATTTCTTCTGATTAAGTTCGTTGCGGGTCCCAAGACAGCCGGTAAGGTACACAGCCCGTGCATCACTGCACAGCTGCATTATTCGTTGATTATTCGATCAAAGGACGCCACTGTTGATCCTGATAAACAGGAGTTGCAGTGGTGGGACAGAGTGGCGGGTGTGCAGTTTGAGTTCCTCCAATCCCTTCCTTACCTTTGCCTTTCTTTAATGTGAATTGATATTTTTAAATAGCGAAGCTTTCGTCGTTGGTAAACAATCTGGAGTAAAGTTTTATTAGCCCCCCGGTCCGCCATATTGCATTTTTGATAACGTCACGTAACAAGCGACACTTGTCGAATAAGTATACATTTCTGAAGGCTCTCCCATTTCCCTAAGTACGTCAAGTCGTGTCAGCTTTAGAATTGTACAAAGAAACGGAAGTATATCGTATAAATCATGTGTAAAAAGTTTGAAAGGATAGATGGATGTTTGTTACTCTTTCACGCAAAAACAACTGAATGGATTTGAATGAAACTCTACAATAATATTGTTGTACATCAGAATAACACATAGGCTATAAAATATAAAGATATTGTTTGAATAGTCCAAAATATACCGATGAATGTCAAGTGATTAAAAATCCTATTTAAAATAATTTTCAACTTGAAAGCTAAGAAACTACAACAGTAATATTTTTCGTAAGTTGGTCCTATTGTTCGTTTTTGAGGAATATGGTTGAAGGGAAAATTCGGAAGGATAACCAAATCCTGCTTACAGATCCTGCAAATATGCATTCGAGTGGATCAAATTCTGAAGTTACCACAGAAGATATCGCTGGCAGATACTGGGGACTTAGTCAAGTGCCGTTCTAAGCAAAACTTTAACGCTTATAGAAATTTCAAATGTATTGAAATGGCATTAACTTGAAAGATAAAGCTGTTAAATCCTTTTTGGAAAAAAGCATACATTTACATGGCTTTAAACAGGTACACAAGTAATAATACAATTGCTAGGCTACTGCCACAACGAACAACTTAAACATTGGCTACAGGAGCATCACCTCCGATCCTCATGCTCGCTAGCGTAAGACGCTTCACGTTAAAATATGGCGGATTCATGATATGCCTATGTCTAGAAACGACGTTTCGAAGGAATATTTTGTAAAATGTTTATTCTAGTCAGACAAAATTTTCCATGGTTAAATTAAAAACTTTTTGACTACTGTCAAACACTATTCATCGACAATTCTAGAGTACAGTGCCCGAAATGGACTACTGGGAGGCCAATGAGCGTTCGGCGTTGCGGAAAATGGGCATATTTCTAAGCCCCCTGATTGTTTATGGAACTTGTGAATGCTGCGCATCATACGTTGGTGAAATCATGATTACTTTCTGCAGTCGCAATGTTTGCCACCGAGCGCGGTCGTGGTCGTGCCCTGTGGTTTCGCAATCAGAGGTTCATACTTGACGATCTATTGTCCTATTTCTATACACAGTCATTCTATATCACAAAGACTGTTTGGCTATGATTGTGTGCGTAAGATCTGCAGTGAGCAAACTCTAGGTTACACACTTTGAAACAACGTGCATGTACACGCCTGCCTAAACTGACAATAACGTAAGGCAAACTGTCTTCGTGAGATTGAAAACTGTATGATTGTTATATCGCTTTGATAGCACTGGTAGCCGGTGCGATGTTAATTGAAATGTAATTTATTCAGTCCCCGGAATGGAGTATTAATAAGCTTCGCGGTATCAAACGGACCTGCGCAGATATTTGTCAATAGAATTTCGAATTTGTGTCAGATGGAAACAATTTTGCTGCCAGCCTCTATAGGTTGCAGTGACTGCTTACTATCAGGCGTGCCGTATGCTTGTTTGCAACCCTTGGTTTATAAATAAGTTTGTATCTGGACTTTATTACCGGATAAATATTGTCTCTGTTTTTTTAAACCTTTGAAAATAAGAACCTTAAAGAGAAACTTAAAGGTATTTTCAAAATTATTTCGCTTTTTGAATTCTTTCACTTTTCGTAGACAATTTGCAATAGTCATTGAATAGAAGGCTCTGGGAATGCAGTCGTATGCCTCTAGTGTTTCAATCTTGTGAATTGCCAAGTTATTTCAGTACCAAAACAGGTCCAATTGACTATTCCAAAAGGACTTCAGGTCAGTCCCGCCCATTCAGGTTGTATTGGATTAGGCACACCTGCCACTTTGTCTCGCCACAGCAACTCTTTTTCACCAGGATCAACAGTGGCGTCCTTCGATCGAAGAATCATCGAATACTGCAGCCTTACCGGCTTACTTGGAACCCGCAATTTAATCAGAAGATGTAAGAAACCGATTTCAGACTTCCCTGCCAGCAAAAGTGGAGACAGCAATTGAATTAAATTTTGAAGTTGACCTAAGAGCCGACGTATTAACACAAAAATAATTAACTTTCGGTATTATATCTGTGACCAAAACAATATTATTCAAAATAATGTTCGAAATTTTATTTATTTAAGCAATCCTTTCAATTTTCACGCGTTACCGTAGACTTTTTCATAAACCCTCTCCCCCTTCTGGTATTTTCGAAACTACCTCGGTTTTGACGACATTTATTTATGGATTTATGTAAATATAACCCCCCAATGTTTGTATTGTTGAGGGGGGATTATCCCACGGTGTATTACCTACAGCGGTAACCGATGGCCCTTTTCAAACAAAATATCCATCGATATTTGTCCTCGATCGTGTTTAAATTTTTACGAGTTATTAAAATTTTTATGAACTGTGATTTTATCGTTCCCTTTTTGTGTGGTTGCTTTTATGTTGTAATTTAGCTTCGACATATTCTAGGTCACTGTGTGAAATTGGCAGAACTAAATGAAATTTGCGAAATACTTTATAGGCTAATGCTCTTTGCCTTTTCGAAGAACAAAAAAAAAATCACTGTATGCATGTGCGGTGCTCTTGGTGTTAAAGACACAAAGGCATCCTCGTGGAAATAGGCAGCGGTGTCACTTTCCATCAGGCGAACCATCTGCTTGTTTACCTCAGACGTTGTATAAAAATTTCATTTGTAATAGTCTTACTGTGTCTATGCTGTACTTCAAGGAGGACCGTGTCACGTTAGAGGTGCGTATTAAAAGGTGGCAGAGGTTCAATAAATTCATTGTACCCATTTCATATTTTGTTTACCTTCCCCGGTTGGCTGTAAGCGATTACGTCTTTTGCCTTCCCGGATTTTTTTACAACTTTTTCACGCACGTTCGATATTTGAAAATCGACGTTTAAAAAGGATATGAGCCACGCCTAGCAGGGTTTTCCTTTAAATTTCGGATTAATACATTTTAGTTTAAATGCACTTACTACACTACACTTGTAGTAGAATGTTTTTGACAATTTGATGAAAATTATTTGAAATTGTGACTTTGAATAACCCAGTTTTCTAGTAGCAAAGAACTTAACTGTTAATAATTATGACCTTATTATATACCTTATTAGCAAATACATTCTTAGGTCGGAATTTAAAGACTGTAGTACTGTACTGTAGGCTTTACGTAACATTAACTACTAACCTTAGCAAAATAAGTCAAAAGAAGGGAGAAGAAAATATATTTTAAGTAGCACTGGAACTAACATTTATTTTTAATGTATCACGAAACGGAGATTATTACATGATTATTGAAATCAATAGACCTTTAAAAAAGCACCTTAAATTTAAATATTTATTGTTTCTTTGTTGGCGAGGAAAAATAAAAAAAATATGCTGTTTTTATTCTCAATGCCCAATAGGGTCCATATTTGATCCTGAATTAAACATAAGACCTGTACCTGTAAAAATATGGAGTGCATAAATTTGATTTGAGGCTCGTTAAAACATTGTGTGGTTAGTAAAATAATATATATTAATAAAATCGTGCTTTGCCTTCGTTCTAAGTCCTGGGCGTCTACTCCGAAACGACGAAAAACGAAGTATCGGCCGAATGTTCGTGAGTGTTTCCTACTACGAAAGTCTTTCGGTCGGGTTAGTCTGACTCCCAGATCAATTAATTCCGAACGAACTTGGTTTGATATTCATAGCATCAAAAACCTTACTCCGAAGACACCGATATATGTGTATTGTTTTCGAAAGCAGTGTTATACTTAATTTTATGTTCGGTCGGCCCCTGACTAGGTCAGGCTCGATGAGTCGGACAGATATGGCGGTCGTGCCTATGCTTTTCGTCTTGTTGTATTTTCTTTATAAAGACGATACAGTCTGATCGATTGTATATGGAACGATAGCAACAGTAAAGTCACGGTAAAGCTGATAAGGCCTCCGTGCCGCAGCACTCGTCGTTTAGAAAAGAAATGCCGGCCTAAAGTTTGGCGGCATTTGAGACTCCTACCCCTGTTTGTGTCTATATACCCCAGCCTTGGACTTTAACACGTTGACATTGTATATTCCGTTTCAGAATGGTTATAAACTTAATACTTAAGCAGGGTTATACATCTGCATACCTAATTAAAGTCGCTTAATTAAACCGGGCTCTTGAAACCCTAACAAAATAGTTCACAAATTACAAAACCAGCGGTACAGGAGCCGCCACCGAAACGCGTGTCAAAGGGGACTCAACAAATGTGGCTGTTGAATAAATTTGTGCCGGGTCAGCTTTGTTTGGTTATCGTGCCGTGAACACCGAGGTATTGGTTGATATCTTTTGAAATTAAAATTCGCGTTTGTGATATTAGCTGGCATAGCTCAGTTATTAAATAACTAGGTGTTTGTTGGATTAATCAGTGACATGGTGTGAGGGGAAATAAGCTCAGTGGGGTTGAAATGCCGTCACGCAATAGTACTATCAATTGTATATTTTTTTGCGACAATCATATAAAAGGACTACTAAACCAGTGTCGCGTGATTAATTTTGTAATTGAATATGATATTTGTTAAATCATACAATGAACCCCTAATTACTTAAGAATTGACCTGTCTCACATCTGTACCAATGAGCGGCCATCTTGGAAAAATTAAAGAAATTGCCTTTGAATCGTCAACGAACTTAGAAGATGATCTTGCTGAATTGCTTTGATTTGGTCTTTGGTAAACTTTTTTTAAACGGCTAATGACGGTTGAACGGGCTAGTCATGTAGCTTACAGAATTGATGACCATCGCGAAAGGTTCTGGAGTGGAAACCACAGGCCAGAGACGTAGTGTTGGACAGTTCTCCACGAGGTGGACTATTGAACTTGGGCAATTCCTCATTGTGCCCGGATAGTGGCGACAGATTTGGGACCTGTCACACTGGGACTCCTGTCACATGCGAAATGCGGTGTGTAACGCTTCTGCCAACCCCTCTGGAGGAATTACAATGTGAGTTTATGTTCCGTGTGTGATCCGATCAACGATGCTTGAGTTATCGTCGAACAAACATAAATACACACGCCAGATTACTCTAGTAGACTCTGAGAACTTCATTCGCTTCGCTTGATCATTCATAGGCTATGTCTATGTCAAGACAATATATGTGCGACCGTATGTCTGTGTGTGTCTTTTTTTCGGGGCACACCCGCCACTCTGTCCCATCACTGCAACTCCTGTTCACCAGGATCAACAGTGGCGTCCTTTGATCGAATAATCAACGAATAATGCAGCTGTGCAATGATGCACAGGCTGTGCCCGGACACCCTACCGGCTGTCTTGGGACCCGCAACGAACTTAATCAGAAGAAATAGGAGGTAGTAAGAAAGCGGTTTCAGACTTCCCTCCCAGCAAAGCGGAGACAGCAATGGAAATGGCCCAGTGGCCAAAAGCTAAAGGGATGCCTGACCGTCAAAACACCACTGCAAGCCACTAACTAACAGGGGATTAATTAAATACTAACCTAAATCTTACACCAGTTATATTGGTGACAAAACTTTTTAAAGGCACGGAAGTTTCCCCTCGTTTTCACAAGATCTAGGTAATAAATAGGACCACACGCGGATACCTGAATCGAATTTAACATGATTGATCGTTCGTCATGCCAGAGACTACATTCCCACAAGATATGATGGGCAGTTTGTACAAATTTTTGATCCGACGTTGAGCATTTGCAAAGAGGTGACGGCACCAAGTTAAATGAATAAAGTTTGCCCTTAAAGTTACCATGCCCAGTTAGGAATTGAGCAACGATGAGCAATGATCGACATCTAACCACGTTTTATCTAGCCGTTCGCGAATTATAGGAAAAAATTGAAAATCTGTGTGTCTATGGCGACTTTCCAATTTTAAGTATATCCTAAACCAACGTAGTTTATAAATAAATATAAATACTAATCATAGTAACAGCGTTTGCAGGGACGTAAAGTTTATTTCGCAATTATATTTTAACTTCAAAGACATTTGACAATTTTTTCAAGTAAGAAACGTTTTGTCCTCTTTAAATGAACCATCAATTCGTGAAGTAGATAAGGTTATTTTAAGCGTAATTTTATATTATTTCCAGTGCCCAGACCGTCGCGAGGGCTACGTTATTGAATTTTACTAAAATTAAATTGTGTTTGAACGTTTTTGACAGGGTATCTTTTGAGGGAATTTTCTTAGCTCAAGTTTAAGTTTCATGAATTACTTATTGGCGATTCCAAGGTTATTGGTGTATTTATAAAATTTCGGTTGATTTTTATTTAGACAGTTGGCGGTTTATAATTAGTCAAGGTACGGACTGTTTTCTTTGGAAAACTGTTAGTAACAGCTTTTCGGGTGTAACGTCTCGGGAATTTCAAGATTTTAATGTTTTATATTAACAATGTCGCGTTTATTTATTAAATAGTACTACCACATCATACATATTAAAATTTACACAATAAATCATATGTAACTATTTGGTCTGATATGTATGACTATACCGGTGTACATAACATTAGCCATCACCGCAAAAATAAAAACTTATTAATTAATAAATCAAATAAAATTAAAAGAAAATGATTAAAACAAATAAAACCGAAATTAAAATAACATTAATCAAATAAGTACAAAAAGTAATGACAAAAGAACAAAATTTAATATGAAAGTATCTAATAATAATAATAATAATGGATTAAGCTTTGAGGAGATGGTCACGTATCATTGTTTTGAAACTAGTCAGCGAGTCATGAAATATATCTATTTGTGGTATGTTCTTAGCCAAATCATTATATAAATGGCATATGCGAAACATGGGTGACTGGGAGCCAAGGTTGGTACTCACAGCGGGCACAGAAAAGACGTTCGAGATAGGATGACGAGGTGGACGGTAGGGTATCGAGATGGATATACGACCCAACAGATCACAAGATCGGACTTCGTTAGAAAACACTTTATGAAGAAGACATATTTACAAAAGTTTTCGTCTATCTCGAAGAGATAATATTTTAAAATTTTGCTAATCTATCACAATGCGTGTTTTTTTTCGCTCGGTGAAAATTTTCGAAATTGAAGCTTTGTACTAAACATGTTTACATTGAATCACTACGTAATATAAAACGAAGTCGCTTCGCTTATGTATGCTTAGATCTTTAAAGCTGCACAACGGATTTTGATGCGGTTTTTATAGAGTATTTGAAGAGGTACAATTATATTTATTTAATACTTGCATAAAATAAATTGAATTTAATTGAAAATAAAAGGATAAATTGAAGTTATTCGCGCGTTCTTCCCCGTACATCATTGTAACCGCAGTTAAATGTTACTATTATAATATATTAAAAATCTAAAAAACTCGACTGATAGAAATCGAAAACAAACTTATTAATGGCCTTTAAAATTCGGTGCTTTGATTAAAAATTAAATACTCAGTGACACTCACGCAATAAAGACAAATCTAAAGACATTTATCAAAATCGGTTCTGCCTTTTTTTCTGCACGAGGTAACAATGGAACAGAAATACATAATCACATACATACTGACTAAAAATGTTACCTACCCTCCTCTGAATTCCTCCTTTATTAAGTACTTGATTTTTTTTTTTAAATAATAATAAAACACTTAATCTAGGGTTAGTACATGCAATTATAATTAAATTGTATAAATGATTAGATTCATGAGATTTTTCTATTTTTTTTTTTAAGTATTGAGTGAGTGATGGTGGGATGTTCCCAATTCTCAGGAGAGGAGTATGCCACCAGTGATCACTCAGGATGCCTTATGTCTAGTGCGGTGTCTGAGGGTTTCTTTGGCTTCTCTCTATCCCGTAATGCTTTGACGGCCAAAGGTGTTGGTAGAACGTGGGGTTTTAGTCGGTAGGCACTACGTGAGTCCGACATACTCCTTCGATCCCCCCGGGCTGGAGGAGATCCGTGAGGATTTCCCCACGTAAAAAAAAGGACGCCATATGTCCCTTTAACGTAGAGACACACCTCTTCATTATTATAGCTTCGCAGCTATACCAATATTATAAAGAGCAAAGGTTTGATTTTTTGTTTGTTTGTTTGAATTGAATAGGCTCCGAAACTACTGAACAGATTAAAAAAAAAAAATGGGGATCCTTACTTATTAAATTACGATAAAGTGTAAAAAAAATAAAATCTCAAAGGTTTTTTAGGAGCTCGACGCAAAAAGGAGTGAATATGTGTATTATTTTATTACTATTATTATGACTGTGTTAAATTTAACAAATCTAAATGTAAAGTTTAATGCCCGTGCGAAGCCGGGACGGGCCGCTAGTTAGTTAATAAAGTTAATGCACATAAAGCTTTTGACTGTGTCATTTCTCTGAACGACATTCCCAGTACCTAGATTTCCTGTGTTTTTTCATAGTGGAACTTAACTTTTGAAATCAGTAATTCAAATCCATCATGGAAAGTTTCATGAGAAGTTGTCCAGTCGTTATGAAGTCACAGTTTTATTATTCATATCTGACCAGCAGTTGAGATAGTTGTTTATAAAATATTTATGATCTGGAAAAAGTTGGAATTCCCGGAGATATACTGCAAGTTGGATAACTTTTTATTTATTATTGCAATCTCTGTTACTACCTTCGTATTGTTTTTTTTTTTAATCAATTGATAGCTGTTTTAATTATTTTTAAAATGTACACTTGTGTTACGTAACATGGAATAACACAAAAAAACCACGCCGTAATTCGTCGACAGGGATTGGCAAAGTCAAAGTCAAAACGTTTTTATTCGAATAGACTTAAAAATAAGCACTTTCTAACCAGAATTTTTTTACTACCACCGGTTCGGAATGCTATTTCTACGGGGAAGAATCCGGCGAGAAATCTCCGTAGTTGCTTGGCAGGTGTTACACACCGCGTTTCGCATGTTTATGTTAAGTAGTGATAGGTTGCGAATCTGTCGCCACTATCCGGGCACAATGTGGAACATTGCAGCAGCTACAAATTACGGCAACCCGAGACTTGAACCCTCGAGCTGTCGGGTCAAAATGAGCTACCACGTCCTCACAAACTGATCGACCACGCTTCTACAAAAAATCATAAGAAGAATATGTTTTTTGTATCTGGAATGGAAATAGTTCTAACAGAAAGATTCGTATGGCAACAACGTTCTAAATTTGGATGTCGGCATCGGGCACGTTCAAATTCGAACCCTTTTGTTACTGTCACCCGTGTGTTTGAATATCTCCCCAAATTGACATAGACGCATTACAGTTCGACCCTACTTCGGGGCGTGTTTGGATATGTACACGTAGCATTCCTAATAATGATAGATATGATGAATCAATAAAAAAGTTTTTATTCAAGTAGGTAATGAAACTTTTAATAAAAATTCTATTCACGTAGTTCGATTAGATTTATCGTTAAAAACCAAGTGAAATATATACGTAATGCACCGTTTAGTTATGTCCCTGTCCCTTAATACATATGACTTATGTTACCAGCGTTTAAAAAGATCTCGTAACGAACGTACAAAGTTTATGAAATTAAAAATTTGGACGATCATTGGCCTCGCATTGTTTTTTGGTCTTGGTGCTTCAAAAAGCATTCTAGTATGGTATGTATTTTTTTTGTCACTACGCAACGTAATTTATAAATCATTTCATTTTAATTCGTATATTGTGACATGAGCTTTATCACATTATTTTACCCTAGACTGTAAGATGTATTAGTGGCTAAGTATTAAACATGTTCATATAACAAATTACAGAATCTGGGGTTTCTCGCCGGTATCGTCCCCAGCATAAATTTTCCGAACTGGTGGTCGAGTCATTTTTAATAAAAACCTTAAATTCATTTGACGATTCTAAGTACTTTCTTTTAAGTTTATGGAATTAAGTTATTTTGATTTTGATGCAATGCCGCAGCTCAGCTCAGCTCAGCTCAGCTCAGCTCAGCTCAGCTCAGCTCAGCTCAGCTCAGCTGTCGTATTGACATTTATGTAATGTTTTATTTAAATAAATGAAAAATCACACTCGGCTAGAGATCGTAGTAGCTTCAAACAAAATAGCTAAGCTTTTGTAAAATCTGATAATTGTCATAAAAATAAATTAGGGGGCGCAGCGGAATAACAGCGGGTTGCTATGCGAATACTCCCGGGTTCGGAGAGGGGGCGGAACTTTGAAATATTTGCATGACGCATTGTTTCGCTAAACGGTTTAAGATGAAGTATTCCTATCTATGTAGTTTATTAGAAATTGCTTGGCACCTACAGGGCTGAGTCAATGTGTGTCGTGTTGTGATTATTATGGATGTTTTATGTCAATATATCGTGAAGTAAATATAGTATAATGATGACTATATTTCTTGTACTTTTAGAAAATAAATACTTTTACATGTTTTTCTTATGTTACTGAGATATCATTCTCTTCATTACAAACACATGGGCAAACAAGCAAACGGGTCACCAGAAGGAAAGTGATACCGCTGCCTATTGACATGATGATACCCCTGATGTGATGGAACGCCAAAAGCACCTGCCAAGTGAATAAGGGTGTACAAAATTTGACTAAATGTTTATTTACTGTTTAAACTATGTAAAAGAATGAGATTATTAAACTGGAGAAATTCTCTGAACTCGGAAATTTATATAGTAATGATATAGTTTGTGAGTTAAGCTAACAAGCAAATACTATGTTCACAGGCTAGGCCTATACTATGCTCATATTCAACTAGCTCCATAGTTATAGGTAAAAACGAAGTTGCGTGTCTATCGTTATTTTATAGGATACATTTCGGAGAGTGTGCGCAGGAATTGCACAATTTAATTCCACCGGCCCCCTTTTATAATCGGAATACTAGACGTAGGCTGAAGTTGCATCCTTTTGTGGTAGATATTCCGACCATCCGGACTAAACGCTTCGATAGCTCCTTCATAATGGGTACTGCTAGGGTGTGGAATTCTTTGCCTGCCGTGTTTGTGTGCCGTGCCATGTGTTCCCTGACCAATATAACTTGGGCCTCTTTAAGGCAAGAGTGAATAGGTTTCTCCTAGGCAGGCATGATCCACCTTAGACCTCATCGCCGCTTAATATCACACGGGTTTGGGGTCAAATGCCTGCCTGGTCTTGAATAAAAAATACAAAAATCCCATAATTTTAAACACAAGCAACATTGTTTGTCATTACATTGTTTACCATAGAGTTAGTTTGTTTTTGGAATGCGGTTTTTTTTATTGTTGTTAAATTAAGGAAATCAGTTTTATAATGACGATTCAAAATACTTTTGACAATTTCATGATGATATAAAGTAGTTTGATTTGTTTAGTTTTTTTCAAAGTATTTTTCAATTATTATTTTTTGGTTATTATTTTTATTTTGACGATTCGATAATTTTTTTAAATTAAAACCAATTCAATGCAGTGCAGTGGTTTGAAAGAAAGTAACGTAACAGGTCCAGGTTGTTATTAATTGGCGAACCAAGTGCCAGGTGAGAGCAGATTATGCGGATCCCCTGGCGTTTCCGGGTCACTAGATGTTATTAAAAGGATTACGACGATACCCGCACGGGTGCCGTGCGAGAATCGCATTAAACTATTAAAGGCCATTTCCTCCCACGAACTTGTTGGTTCAGGCTATATATTAAGTAAGAGTCTGCTTTTGCGTTCAATGTATTTCTAGCAAATTATTTTCTCTTATTAAATATATGGGTTTAATCAAGTTATAACACGCATTTGATTTTTAAAATATAAATTAGTAAGGTTCTGATTTTTAAAGTTTTTGCTAATAGGCAGTTAAATAAATTGCACTTTGAAAAATAGTTTGTTTTTTTTTAATTATTATATAATGGTGAAAATTTCAGTACATAAATATGTTCTGATACTCTATCATGTATATCCCCTTTAGCTTTTGGCCTCTGGGCAATTTCGATTGCTGTCTCCGCTTTGCTGGGAGGGAAGTCTGATACCGCTTTCTTACTACCTCTTATTTCTTCTAAGTTCGTTGCGGATCCCGCGACAGCCGGCAGTGTGTCCGGGCACAGCCTGTGCGTCATTGCACAGCTGCATTGGTTGATTATTCGATCAAAGGACGCCACTGTTGATCCTCGTGAACAGGAGTTGCAGTGGTGGGACAGAGTGACGGGTGTGCCCCGAAAAAAAAACTAGCATGTTTACTAACATATCTAATAAAAAAAACTTTTTACAGACTTTACATTAAATTAAAATGTATTAACTGCATTGCATTTAACGTTTTTTTAATATTTCACATCGAAATTGTACCATTTATCATATTGTGCATATTAATTCAACCAATTTCATTGACTAGCAGAAACTCAAGTATCGATGAAGAGTCCGCTCTATTATCCCCAGCTCTACGTCGTGTAGAGTCACGTAACAGCAGTTCGTTGCAAATGTCAGTAACAGATGAATTGAGCGATATTTTATTACACTTGTTTTCATGTTACGTGCTATTTCCACGAAAACTCACTCTGCTGGCTTTTATTGTTATGTAATAAAGTGCCATGTTTGAATGTTAAACCATATGCAGCATAGAAAGTTAGTGAAGTAGGTACTAAAATGTTGACGTATCGTCTTTTGTGAGGCGATACGATACCGTTACGATTGTGAATAGGATTCGGAATTCATACAAAGAATACTGAACGGCTCGGCCTCGGTGGCGCAGTGGTGTAAACAGCCTGCTAAGCTAGAGGTTCCGGCTTCGAATCCCGGCGGGCCGGATCTTTGTTTTATTTGAAAGACGCATTGTTCCTGTTACCGGTCTTGGGTGTAGTATTCTTATATATGTAGTTTATACAATACCGTTGCTTAGTGCCTGCGATACAAGATTATATCTTAGCGCAGAGCCTAGTCAATGAGCGACGAGATTGTTGTGTGTGTTGATCTGTTTGCTAGGTTCGCATTCTATTGTGTCTAAGTACGATACGCTCGTGTGCTTAGCTTCGCTTGTAAGCTTGAATTTGAACAATTAAGTTAATGTTAGTAAGCTAAATAACGTAATTAAAACAAAACAATTTATTAAAACTAAAATAAATTAATATATTTAGGAAATTTATGACAATCTAATAGGGCGATTCGTATATTTAGTATGTATGAGTAAATGGTACCACATACCTATATACTGCAGCTATCGTATAATCCTTTGACACATCTTTGGGTCGTAATAAAAATAAAATAAGTGAGATTGCACACCGAAGGAATTCCTTTACACTATTTAGCCGCTACGTGTCGACTCGGTCGCCTGGCAGTTGCACCTGCATGCATTTAAATGGACTACTTCCAGTAGATATCGGCTAAGCCTGTATCACCTGCATTGCCGCTACGTGTGCGGCGGGCCTTATGAATAATAAGCTTTTATTGAATGGAGACGCTCGAAGATAATGTTTCAATTGAAACACGTTTTTATTGGCTTAGACTGAGGATCGGTTTTCGTTTAGTTTAATTAACGTTTTACTGTAGTAAAAAATCAATTATTTAATGATAAAATGATAGTCACATTACAAAACACCGATTGAATCAGCCCTGCACTAAGATATAATCTTGTATCGCAGGCACTAAGCATCGACATGGTATAAACTACGTAGATAAGAATACTACATCTAAGACCGGTAAGCGATACGAGGCATCTTACAAATTACACAAGTTCCGCAAGAATTTGAATACAACATTTAAAATAGTAACTATATCCTTTCAAAATCCTTAATTCAAAATTATGTAGAGGATTAAGATATATGGAAGTAATTTAATTAGCTGCACAGGTTTATCTCATTGACAGTTGGGAGTGTAGCTAGAATTATTATGTTGAAAAATTGTAATTTGTAGTAGAAAATGTTGTATTTGAATATTGAAAAAAGCAACTACGGAGGTTTCTTGCCGGATTCTTCCCCGTAGAAATAGCATTCCGAACCGGGGGTAGTCATTATTATTTTAAGTCTATCCGACTTAAAATTGACTTTAGACCTACCCTAGATAAAATATTTTTTAAAGCGAGGAATTTTAAAATTTTCGATGTTTTATTTCTTCATTTTCGAAATTTTTCGAAACAAGCGAGCTGGATTTCAAAGGTTCGCCTTGTTACTGGAAACTGCTGAGTGTACAGAATTCTGAAATGTTACCACGCCACCACGTGTGCGCTGAATGCACAAATAATTTATGATGGGACTTTAAATTTCGCTTCCATCATACCTATATTATAGCTGTAGATCAGTCACTGTTAATTCGTAAAAATTACCTATTCGTATTCTTTTTGAGTTTACCGTCCCTTTTAAGCGTTGATTGTTACTTTAAAAAAAACCACATCACGATACACATTTTGACTCAGCCCTGAACTAAGATGTAACTTGTATCGCAGGCACTTAGCAACGATATCGTATAAACTAAATAGATAACGATAAACATCAAAGACCGGCAAGCGAAATAATGCGTCTTGCAAATAACACAAAGTTCCGCCCCCGCCGGGACTCGGAACCCGGAACCTTTAGCGTAGCAGTCGGCCACTGCGCCACTGAGGTCGTCAACATCGTTGTCAACTTATTTCCGTATATGAACAAATTTAGCTAAAAAGTGTTAATATCAAGCTGACTTTACTTTTGTTAAAAGCAACTACGGAGGTTTCTTGCCAACTTCTTCCCCGTAGATAGCATTCCAAGCCGATGGTAGATAAAAAATTGACCATTTGAAAGCACTTACATATTTTAAATCTAATAAAAAAAAAACATTATGAATGTGAATTAGAGGATACAATACGTTCATATTTTATTGTTATGAAAATGGAAAGAAAGTTTTTATTCGTAATTTGTTACTAAATAAATAAAAAAATCCATTAAGACGAAGAAGGGATCGAACTTTGGTGTTTTACAACCTTTTAAATAAAACATTAGAATTCCTGCTGTCGTGGAACGCAAAGAGCATCATCTATTCGTTGCTCTTGCAGAGTTAAAGATGTTATACATCTCGTGCTGATAATTAAACTGGCTATATAATTCGAACTGAAACACAGCGGACTGCTTCATACCCTATCATGGTTTAAACACAGCATCTTAATGTAATCGTTTAGGTTAATATATATTTCCTGTTAAAACACTGTGATGTGAGATGCTGTGTTATTTTATGAATAAATTTCTTACTTACTTCACGTTGTAAATAGAAAGGAGGGTGGCACCAACCCAGATGACCTCGCAGGTAAATCACCTGATAACAGCAAGCGACAGTTTTATTACATAATGTACATTAAACAACTAGAAAAATGTCATTACATTACTTTTATATTCTCAACTATTTGGCACATGATCAAACTTAAAACATACACTTAAGTGTATGTAACTCTTATACAAATAGTGTGTACAACCGTATGTCTTTTAAGCCTCCTAAAACAACTAGAAAGTTCAGTTTTATAACAAATATATGAATATTAAAGAGGGTCGGACCTTTTTTGCTTATTCGGCCAAAGGGTTTGTCCGTCCAGAATGTTGTATTGCGTTTGTAGTGAGCTATTTATATATTAGATAACTATGTGCTTTTGTATGTATATTATATAACAAAGCCTTTTTTCGTTTTTAGATTTCAGAAGATCGAAAATCTTCTTTTAAACTAGAGAATCGAGGGTGTTTTTGTGATTTTTATTTTTGAATTAATGTTTAAAAATTAAACTAAGTTGATAATAATAATAACCGCATCACGACACACACATTGACTCAGCCCTGCAATGAGATAATCTTGTATCGCAGGCACTAAGCAAAGATATGGTATAAACTCCTAGATAAGAATACAACATCCAAGACCGGTAAGCGAAACAATATGTCTTGAGTACTGAATGACAAATAAAAATAGTAAATTCGTTCCATTCGTTCAGTTTGGTGGGGTAATTTAACTAAAAAACCCATAGTGAGATAAATTGAACACGCTCGTAGACATTTTTTAATTTTTCTCAGTACGACATTCTAATTAGTAAAATGAAGAAAAATAAATCTCTAAAAGCAAAGAATTCAACTGCGAGCTGTTTCTCAAAAAACAAATTTGAGCGTCCTTTTCCCCGGGACATATAGAATATATAACATTATAGCAATATTAAAGTTCTCTGGCAGTAAGCCCTGTGTCGATTCGAGCGTGAAATTAAATCGTTTCTAAATCAACATATGTACGTTTTATATGTTATACATGTACATGTAAATGTCTATAGCTCTAGCCCGCGATTTCGTTCGTGTAGCATTTGTATTTATTTTTGGCAGCGAAATAATTTCCAAACAATTAATCCTGTGTACAAAATTAACTTTATAACAGTATAACTGGCTTTTTGCTGGTGACTTTGCCCGCGTTGAATTAAAAAAAAAACTGTAGCTTATGCACCCAAAGTAAATTTGTAGGATTGGAAAAAAAGTACCGAAGATTATTTCCTACATTAGAACATTAACTATAATAACCGCAAAATGATAAAACACCTGAGAGCTATGTTAATGACGTAAATTTTGCATTACTTTCTACCATTGAACTCATAATATAGACAGGCTAATCAGCGCGTTATATAGGATTGTAATTTTATAAAAATTGGTTTTGTTTCTTACTGTTTTTGAATACTTGTTAATTGTTGATAAAATGATTAGAAAAATTCTTAAAAGTCATGATCGTGACTAGTTTTGCTGGCGGTACTAATAGTTAAATGGCAGGAAGTGACGCAAATTTAACGTCATTACTGTAGCTGTCAGTTGTTTTATCATCTTGCGGGGATTATATTAACTAGCTTTCATAGGGAACTAAATTTTTTTCGGGATAAAAAGTATACCGTCTTAATCTCTTATCTTAATTAAGTGTCAAAATTCATCCAAACCAGTTCAACCGTTTTTGAATTAAATTACAAACGTTCAATTTTTTTTACATTTATAATAACTTTTTGTATATACATAGATATATGCATGTCTGTATATACGTTATAAAGATTACGTTTTCGATTGATCCCTATATTTTTTCACATGCAGAGTTCCTTTGAGAATAACTTCGTTTATTTTTCAGCGTTCTGAAGTTGTCGTATGTTTTTATATTATTTTCTTTAAAAATCTCTTCTGGATATTCTTTTGAATTAGTTTTGGTAGTACTAGTAATATTCAATATAAACTGTTGCGTTATTACTGAAATGCAGACAGTTTCGTTTCATCATTTGTTAGTTTTTAGGGTTCCGTATCCAAAGGGCATAAACGGGACCCTATTACTAAGCCTCCGCTGTCCATCCGTCTATCAGCGGGTTGTATCTCATGAACCATAATAGCTAGGCTATTGAAACTTTCAGAGAATGTCTATTTTTGTTGCCTAGACTCACCCTAGACTGAAAGATGTATTAGTGGCTGATTAATAAAACATGTTGACATACTAAATTACAGAATTTGGGGTTTCTTGCCGTTATCTTTCCCAACATAAATTTTCCGAACCGGTGCTCGAGTCATTTAAAAAAAAAATCAATTCATTTGACTACTCTAAGTATTTTTTTAAGTTTATTGATTAAAGTAATTTTGATTTTGAAAGCGAAAACTTATACAATGATAGAATCTCATCATTAAATCGATTAATAAGGCATGCTGTATGAAAGTTTTAAGAAGCTGTTTTGAAGTCGTTGAAAATGTTCACCGCAGAAACACACATCTGTATGCCAGGGCGTTATGAGGTTCTGAACTGGCACATTCGATAGACATCCACGCTTGACGTGGGAACTAATAACCGTATGACATTTAAGCAACTATTGTTGGCAACTAGCGCCACTTTGATTCGTACTGGAGGTTTGTATTTGGATATGGGTCAAGAGTGCGCTCCCGGCCCGCTGACGTCACTGTTCCACCGCGAAAATTACTCCAGTAGCGTTGATATTTGTTGTTCTGCTGTGTTTATTCATTTTCTGCTCACAATCCGGTCGTCCTACATGATTTACAAGTCGTGAACGTTAATTACACACACACTAATACTAAAAAACTTTTGCATACCATTATGACCTCTTCAAGTTGAGAGTAAAATGAATTGTATGGGGACTGTTGGCCATATTGCCTTGAGTAGAGATGTCGAGTAAACGCTTGTCTTCCTTATATGACCTTTTCTAATAATCCTGGCTTAGATTATAAACGCGAAAGTTTGTAAGGATAATTATTAGCAGTTAGGCAATATAAGCTATTCGGGACAGAAACTCGTTGACCCTGCTTATTCTGTCAGGGGGATCAACTCATGGAGTCGCATGTTTCATAGTAATAATTTTTGTGGATTGCAGTCCTCTGTGTATTAAATTAATATATCGTTTTTTTTTTTTTACAGATTAATGTCATGTGCTGATCTCATTCGCTATGCAATCAGATTCACGTAAGTTTTTACTTGAATTTTATATGAGAATATATGGTGTTTTTGTTTTTTTTTTTAAGGTTTAAAAGCCTGCCGACAATTATTGTATACTTCCGTAAGTTTTTACAAAATAAAACCCTAAATAGAGAGCAAAAGTCCAAAAAAAAGCTGCCACTTTCAAAAGGCAAATAATTAAAATATTAAAGCACCAGGAATTAATAAATGAATCATTATAATTAAATGTCCCAGTTACATCTACCATATCAGTTGTGCTTTATAGTTGGCTGTATATATTTTAAATCTATCCAAGTGCGCGTTCACACTGGCTCGAATGTTCTCCTTCGTCCACGCCATTTCATCCAACGCGGATTTTTTTCTTTGATTCGTATTTACGGTTTTTTTCCGGAGAAGGTAGCGGCAGTGATCACGCCAACGCCGCACGCCGACCGCACTAACTCTTCCATAGAGTCTCATACTTAATTCTGTAGGATGCACACTGCCCTCGATGCTCTCCTGGTTGCCTATCCTGAACTTGTGTTTGCAGATGGATGGAAGTCGTTGATGAATGCCTGTTTAAAGCTTTGTGAGAATGTATGACGATTTGTTTTGTTGATGTTATTGATTATTAATATTGTTATTATTGTGTTTATGCTACAATTGAATTTATAGTCCAATTGTATTTTTATTTTTGTGTTTTTGTTTTATTTTAATTGAACTTAGAATTTATGTGATAAGTAATAATGTTATTGGGTGCATACCCCTTTAACTCCTCAACGCAAGCTCATGTACCGCAACTGTACTGACACCAGGATTTGGTGTTGGCCTTGAAGCACCCAATGCGGTCCGTTTGCGATGCGGCTAATGAATACGCCTGCACCTGAATAATGCGAGAGACATAAATCCAGTGTAAAAAATGATCAAATATCAGACGAAATTATAATAGGAATTTGATTTTTTATATACAAAATAAAATAAGGGCCACGAGGTATTTTTTCATTTTGGTGTAAATTATTAAACATTTACATATTGAAAGTAGTAAAATATTGAGTATACAAACTCTTTGATACCTAAACTTTTTAATATCGTAGTATTCATCTAATGCTGGCAACAATTTTAAATAAAATTTGATTTAAAATTATTTTTGAAAATTTTGATTCCATTTTCTTTGTCGTTTTGCTTTCCTCAGCTTCTTGGTTTATTAGAAATTATCACAGTTCATTAATATCTCGAGTCAGAAACATCTTTTGCAATATGCCACAAGCACGCAGGCGTCATATGAACTCGCTGACAGCAACCAGAGCCGTTACAATGATTGAAGAAGGTCATTCGCAGCGATCTGTGGGTTTGCAATTGGGGTTTTCTCGAAGAGCTATTCAAAATCTATGGAATCGTTTCCAAGAGACCGGAAGTGTTAGAAGAAGACCTGGTTCGGGCAGAGTTCGCATTACAACAGCTCTAGAGGATCGTTACATTCGATTAAGTGCGCGCCGAGATCGCAAAACGACGGCCCGCAAGCTGCAAAATCGTTTACGGCTCACAACGGGTACTCGTGTCCAAACTATTCGTAATCGATTACATGAAGACCAGCAGGCATCAAGAAGGCGAGTTGTCCGTGTTCCATTAACCAGAAATCATCGTGCAAATCGTTTAAGATTTACCCGTCAACATTTGGACTGGGACATAAACCAATGGGGCATGGTGCTCTTCACAGACGAATGCAAAGTTAATTTTTTAACGACGATCGGCGTATTAGAGTATGGAGAAGACGCGGCGAGAGATTTTCAGAAGCCTGCATCCATGAAGTCGATCGTTTTGGTGGTCCAAATGTAATGATTTGGGGCGGGATAAGCTTACACAGCAAAACTGAGCTCGCTATTTTAAATCAGGGTACTGTTACTGCTCAGTGGTATATTGAGGAAGTTGTCAGACCACATGTGATCCCATTTGCCCAGCGAGCGGGTCCTGGATTCATCTTGATGCGAGACAATGCTCGTGCACACACGGCTCAAGCGACTCGGCTTGTACTGGAAGCGTCTCAAATTCAAGTCTTGCCGTGGCCGGCGAACAGTCCGGACTAAAATCCAATAGAGCACATGTGGGATCGGTTGAAACGAAGAGTTAGAGACGGTGATCAGGAAATCCACAAACAACAGCAACTCATCAACGCTGTTAAAAGGGCCTGGGAAGAGATTCCAATGGAAAATGTCAGGCATTTGATTGAGAGCATGCACTCCAGGCTTCAGGAGTGCGTAGCGAAACGAGGAGGGCATATTCGTTACTAAAAGATGAGCATGGAGTATTTTCTTTTGTTTTCAGTAACTTTACATTGTTTTTATTTTTAACCTTAAATGTGTTTTTTTCTTTCAAAAGCAAATAAACTTTTTAATCATTATTATTGGAATAAGTTTATTGGTCTACACGGTAAAAACAACATTAGTTTTCGCTATGGAGACAAAAAAATAAAATATTGGTTTTATTATTTTCATGGTACAGACAAAATACCTCGTGGCCCTTATTTTGTTTTGAGTAGTATATATTTAATTAATTGTGTTCTTATATAGCTACATAGCTTAATCTGAAAAAAAATTTAGTAATAATAATATATTTATTTAAGTTTCCAAAATAAATTATACATCAAGAATAGTCAATTTTAAACATTGAATGTGAGACAGTCTGTGTAAACAGCTGACTGTCTCGCTAGAGGTTCCGGGTTTGAATTTCGCCGGGGGCGGAACTCTGTTATTTGTAAGATGCATTGTTTGGTATCGGTCTTGAATATAGTATTCTTATCTTTGTAGTTTATACCATATCGTTGTTTAACACCTGTGATACAAGATTCTTCAAACTTACTGCAGGGCTGAGTCAATGTGTCAATGAAAACATGTTTCAAAAGATGCGGAATTTCGGTCAATGAAAACATACTCACCCACTGAAATAAACTGCGGGGGTGTGGAAGAGCAGGTCACAGAGAGGGAGGGGCAGGTGTCACGTGTCTTCTACATGTGCAGCTGTGTGTCATTGTATCCCACAGCGAAAGAACGACGTTCGATTCCCCCCGGAGGCGGTATCTTTGCATTTTTCGTTTATTTTTTTTGGTAAATGCTTTGTCTGTGGCCTTGGGTCGGGACTCCTGTTGTTTTTTTTTAAGTAGATCTACTTAAAGTGAATAATTTATATACTAATCAAGCCCGTTTATTATTGAAATTGCTTTGGTGTTCTTAATTTTAACATGGCAGGTAACATTTTAATCATCACCACTTCTTAGTGTTAACCAAGAATTAGGAATTTTTGCTAATTATGAAATTGCTAATGATTATTTTGAAACAATAATTTCAGATTAAAATTACATACGTAGTTCGAAATTTTTGTAGTTATATTAGTCGATATTAATTGGTAACATAAAAATTTGGTTAAATTAAATTAAATTTCAGTTGAAGCCTAAATTGTTAATTTTAACACATCTTTAATTATTAAAAACCTAAAACACATTAAAAAAAGCCAAAACAAAGGTTAAGAATATAACACCGTCCATAATTTCACAACACACTGTCGCAGGCAGAGGGCAATCTCTGGCGCTTATCAAAGTTACTGGACGTTAATTAACCGAGCGTATAATTTATTCATCGGCATCCATCATCCTCGTCTCGCGGATATCTGCCCCTGGGGACGAATCGACGGAACTTGCTAACATCGATTAGACGGATCCCCAACGGTACAAGCTTATTTAGCTAAGTAGATTTTAAGCCTTCAGCTTCGAAGATTTTAAACGCATTAGTTTTCTTTCCCCTTGAAATGACGTTATAATTAACCATTAACATTTTAATACTGTTTAGATTCAATATCTTTTAAAGAAGTCAGTTTTCATTTGGGTTACAAAATTAAAAGTGAATTCTGAATGCTATCATTCAGAGTTCATTAGAGACTCACTGTGATGGGATTTTTTATACAACATCATGGGCAAACAAGCTGACGGTTCACCTGATGGAAAGTGATACCGCCGCCTATTGACACGATGCCCTTGATGTCTTAGAACCCCAAGGGCACCGTCAATGCTTTGCCCATGTAGAGGGAAAAGATGCCATACCTCTCGTGCCTGTGGGATAAGTTTAATTCCATTAAACATACAAAATTAATTTCCTTTCTTCAATTTTAAGAACGTAAAATTTGTTAAGCTGATTCTTTCTAACTTTTAGCTTGTATGTGTAAATGTAGATAGATTAAAAAAAAAATTGTAATTTAAAAATATTTTCTCCGGAGATAAAATTTTCTAAAAATACGTAAGCATCTCCTTAAATACGTGTCAATATTTTAAGGGAAAATAACGTAAACAGAAGTAGATTTTTATGAGGAGTGTAAACAGCTAATGAAGGATAAAATGTTTGCGATGCACAGTCGAGCGCGCTGGCACCTTCGGGTGTTTGAAGAAACATCAGGATTTGGCCTTTAGCAGTAACATAGGTGTTTACTGAGAATTTTATAACGTGTTAAATAAACAGCAAACTTTTTAACCGACTTCATAAAAAAGAGGTTCCTTTGAACTAACCTTCGATGCATTTTTATTATCTATATCGTTTTGGCTTCGCTGTTACTTTTTAAACATTGATAACCTGTCGTGTTTATGATTACGCTTCAAATTGAAAGTTTCACAGAACAAATTTTGAAATGGGTTGCCTGGTCATGAACAACAGGATCCAAAACATGGTTTTCTTTAGAAGTCCGGAGGAAATACCTTAGCATAATATTGTTGTACAAAGCGCTTAATAATTTACTCGATTGTCCACCTCTCTAAGCTGAAGTATCAATGTGCCAATATCCTCCGCTCGCCTTTGTAACTATAAGCCTCTGGTCAGCAAGCTAGGCACAAATAGGTATAGTGCCCACTCCCCATTCAGTAGACTGATAAATAATTATAATTCTGTTCTTAGTTCTCTGGATATTGATATTTTTTCAAAATTTATATCCCTCCTGCTGAAACATTTAAATTCTATTAACTAGCAGTGTTATTTACTAAAAATCCCTTTATACATACCTAAATATATAATTATATTGTGCCTACCTGTAATTTAAATTTATACATAATTATTATTTTATTACACCAATAGCTAAACTGTGCTAAAGTATAATCCTAGTTGGTGAGCCTAGATAAATGAAGAAAAAAAATATGGTTTTCAGGATTCCTTACCCAAAGGGTAAAAACGTACTCTATTACTAAGTTATGAAATTTTCAGAGAATATCTGTGTTGCCGCTATAGCTAAATATACTAAAAACATGCTAGAAATATTGAAATTAAGTGGCTCCTAGTCAAGAAACGTGATTTTTTCTTTATTTTTCTAAATAATCAAAAATAAAATCACCAAAAAAAAATGTTGTCTTGAATAATTAAAAATATATATATATATAAACAGCAAAACATAATTAACTAACAAGATGGTACTTAACCAATTTTTAACAACCGTTCTTTAAATTTTATTTTATTCGGGAACTAACTATAATAATAATTGACTCACACATTGACTCAGCCCTGCAGTAACTAACCGGCGGGTTCAAATCCAGGCGGAGGCTGAACTTTGTTATATGCAAGACGCATTGTCTCGCTTACCGGTCTTGGATGTTGTATTCTTATTTATTCAGTATATACCATATCGTTGCTTAGCACCTGCGATACAAGTTCTTACGATACTTACTGCAGGGCTGAGTCAATGTGTGTGTCGTGATGTGGTTATTATTATTATTAGTTAGTTTCTGTTATTGGATATGGACCCCTCCTTGGATGAAGACCTCCAGTCCTTTCAACTCTGTCCATGCTGATAGTTTTCCAGTTCTTTCCTATTAGTTCAGTTATGTCATCTGCCCATCGTCTTTTCGGTCTACCCTTCTTTTGCCGACTGGCCCTTTCCAATTTTTTGTATTAATTCTCCACCTGCTGTCTGTGAGTCTGGATATCATGTGAGGGTATCTGTAGGACTTGCATAAATAGCAACATATATATTGAAAGTTCATTGAATTTTTGGTAATTATTATTCATTTGAAAATAGAATTTACTTAAAAATTTTTAAATTTTTGTGTCAAATTTCGACAAAATTTTAGACATTTTTGTGTCACATTTCCTGAAATATAAAAGGCTGTAATTTTCTTTTTTATATTACGCCCTTACATTTGAATTAATTATTTGTGAAAGACTAAATGAAGCTTGTACAAGTAACCTGCATCAATCCTTCACGCTGTTCCAATGCAAGTTACCGTCAATAAAGTTACTGCAAGCTGCGAAAGGTTATTACTACTTCATAATAATCCAATACTAACAACTTTGTAACAACTCTATATGGATACGAACATACGTCATGCTATCAAAGCTTCCCAATCTACTGCTAGAATAATCAAGCGGGTTTCTCTCCAAAGCTATTGTTGTAACAAACAGCGAAATCGACCGTAACACCAGGAAATAAGGTGCACCTGACATGGACCTGAAGGCATGCCTTATTGATTCGTATAGCATTAAGAATAAGGGTGTGTTTTAAATGGTCACGTGGCGTGGCGCCCGCCACTTAAAATGTATGTGGTTTGAGTTTTATGTCCAAAATATAGAAGTTTTTTTTAGTTTGTCTGTTCATGCGTCTTTGTGAACTAGTTAGCGAAAAGTACCAAATTAAACAATTTACCAACAATATCTTTTTTTTTTCGTTTGGTAGCCTGTTTTCAGAATAAAATATAAAACATCACAGTTTATTCGATAAAAAACCTAAGACGCTATGATACTTTCAATTCAAATCATTTATTTGCTAAATGTATACGCTTACAGATCTTATTGCAATACAATGTTTCACTATATTTTGCTATACAATCAAGCATGCAAATATTAATAATAAATTACGATTAAATATTTCAATAATTATATTTATATTTATGTGAGCAAATCATTAATATTAGTAAAGTTACATTACAATTTTTAAATACATTTGTTACTACGTTAATACAATTAAAATTAAGTCAAAAACATTTATTTTATGGCCTGTTATCGAACACCTCACAATATCTCTTACACTCGACATATATGTTCATGCAATGCATATTTTAAATCTCATTCAAAATAAAAGAAGTTTTTTGGAAAGAGGTTTTTTTTTTTTTTTTTACATTAATACTTTTTTTTGTTGCAAAACCTGGATTCGCACTTGACGTAATAATGTAAGCTTTCAGTAGTGGCTGCGGCACGTCGCCGGTACAGTTCGGGTCGTCCAATTTGTGCCGAATGGCATTCTGGATCTACTCGTAGGCAGCCACAACGGAAGTGAGGCGTGGAAATTGCATATGTCTACGAAAATTGCATACGTTTTATACATACACTTTATAGGTGTGTCCGTACGTTGCTATTGGAAATACATGTCTATTTTATAGATCATTTTATATTTGAGCAGCTGGAAATGGTGCTTGTAACTTTGAGTTTGAAATTTAATTAAATTTCGAAAACTAATTTTTTTTTTTTTGTTAAATGCGTCTTGCTAAAATAAAATAAAATGACGCTCCCTCCGGGAATCGAACCCGGAATCTCTAGCGTAACAGCCGGTTCTCACACCTATAAAATGTTTCTGTAGATTTCTAATTACCTTTCCACTGGTTTTTGACTGTATTTTTTCATCCATCATTAAAGTCATAGATTTATTATTGGTCTCTGCAGCACCAGGACTTCCAATCCAGTGACGTAACTAGGGAGCTGGCATTGTGACAAAATGCCAGGGGCCCCGAGCGTAAAGGGCCTCCAACGCGAGCAGTTTTAAGGCTCCCTTGAAATGGAGTAAATTTTTTATATTTATTTTTGGAATGGAGACATAAAAATGTTTTTTGGATTTTTAGACGCCAGGCTTATGGTATGGGGGCACCAAAGGTCGCCAAGGGCCTTTTTTTAAGGGCGCCAATCTTTGTATTTGCTACGTGCCCCGGACAATCTAGTTACGCTTCTGTACCGATCATTAATCTATAACTGAAAAGAAAAAAAAACTATTATAAGAGATATATATATATATAAATGTATTATTTATGTAAAACTTATGTATCACGTAACGTAACGTAGTCCAATTTAATAATAATAATAATAACAACCACATAACGACACACACATTAACTCAGCCCTGCACTAAGATATAATCATATATCGAAGGCACTAAAGAACGATACGGCATATACTACATCCAAGACCAGAAAGCGAAACGATGCGTCTTGCAAGTAACACAATGTTCCGCCCCCGCCGGGATTCGAACCTGGAACCTCCGAGTCCGCTGTGCCACCGAGGTCGTATTTTTTTTTTCTGTATCGTGTGCTAATGTTATGTAAGCTGTGGTTACCTTTAATTTGACAGACACGTGAAATGGAGTCTGTAAGTTGTGTTGCTTGCAAGATTATTATTCGTTGATAAAATGAATAACTTTAAAATTATATAACCTTAAAAGTGACTTGTACGCTATCACTATAACTGGACGGGGACTTTAGATACGACATTATTTCAGTCTAGTAAAGAGGTGGTCCGGCTCGGGGCCTCAGGGGGCCTGAGGGGGGCCCGCGTTTTATTACGGAGACTATCTTGTAAATATCATAGCAAATTTTATTGTTTTATTATGCTCGTTCGCTTTAGACCAAGTACTATCGGACCGGTCTCATGTTAAATTCCTTGGTGAATTTATCTTTTACTGTCTGATGTGTTTGGTTGTTTTATAGTCTTTAAAATTTTAAAGGAAGTTATGCTACGGACTTTTACTTCTCAAAACTTCATTTTAACTTGAACTGTCCCGGGACTTGGTCTGCGAAGATTTTGATTTTTTTTTTATCACTCTGAGAGCTAAAATTTTTTCGGGAAAAGTATCGCATGTGGTAATCAAATTGATTAACTATCTGTGTGCCAATTTTCATCCGAATCCATTCAGCCGTTTTCGCGAGATAAATAGTAAACTCTTTTGGGAAAATAATTCTTATGAGCCTAAGCCGTATAAAAATAGAAGTCCATAGAATATTACAAAGTAGATGATTTTTTTTAATTCTATAAAAAATGGTCAAGCGTGAGTCGGTACTCCTGCACCGAGAGTGCCGTAGGAACTTGTGTAAATAGTTATTTCATCGCATTTATTTTTTTCTGATAACTAATACAGTTTTTGGATTCTTTCTTTTCTAGTTTTTTTTCTATTGATTTTTAACTCCGACTGTCAAAACTAACTTCGAGTCTTAGGCTCCACTTAATAGAATGGCATGGCTGAATTTAATAAACGATAAAGATATCGAAATTTTTCACGACTCTGGCCAGTTTCAAGCAAAAGATTTTGTCTCGACTTTCTTTTTAATTTTATAATATTTAACATTGATTTGCTCTCATATGAATGTTGTGTACACCTTATAAGTGGCACGCATATCAGGAGAACACCTCTTATTATTGTTGTCTATTAATGCATGTATAATATGTGCGCTGTCAGTGTACCTTTACCAATAAATAAATAAATAAACTTTATACATTTACCTACGCATTCCCGATAAAAGTCTTGACAAACACCCAGACAGATAGGTTAACAACAACCACATCACGACACACACATTGACTCAGCCCTGCACTAAGTATCGTAAGAACTTGTATCGCAGATGCTAAGCAACGATATGGTATATACTAAATAAATAAGAATACAACATCCAAGACCGGTAAGCGAAACGATGCGTCCTGCAAGTAACACAAAGTCCCGCCCCCGCCGGGATTCGAACCCGGAACCTGTAGCGCAGCAGTCGGCTGTTTACAACACTGCGCCACTGAGGTGACAACAAAGTGATCTTATTAGGGTTCCTGTTTTCTCAGTATTACGGAACCCTAAATACCATCAAACTGAATCCTAAAGCTGTTAATTTTATAACTATGTTATCTTTAACATTAAATTGAAGCTGTAAAATTTTAAATTAAATTTCATTTAATAACCCCGTCGAGTGCCCGTAAAGTTAACCGGTGCTTTGTCTTCTAAAATAGATTTTATAACGTTTTATATAGGTGGGGTATTAACATTTTATAACTATTAAGAGGGTATATGTACGAATTTTTTTAGCTAGCAACATCGAATAGGGAATTCGCATTAAATTAAATTTGATTATTCAATCAATTTATTTTAAATTATGTGGAAATAGTAAATATACAGATGAAAACGGAATTGTACGATAAAACAGGGAGATGTAACCATTAAAAGTAAATTTATCTATCTCGCTCATCGGGATATTTTTTTCTATGGAAGTTGTATGGCGCCCGTGTACTTTGACGTCATTGTAGACATCGGATCTCTCTGTCTAACCGACGAAATTGAAGCTTCATAAAAAAGTGAGATATTTGAGAAAATCTAATCGGATTTGTATATTTTTGTGGCATCGAATTATAATAAAAAAGTCATGCTTATTCCCTAGTGTGCTTTTTCACCATATTAATTTAATATATTAAATTAACAACATAATCATAAAATCACGCCGTAGTCCCTCGAGAGGGGTTAGCAGAGGTGCTTGCTACACAACACTTTTCGCATGTTTATGTTGAGTCCCAGTGTGACAGGTTGCGGATCTGTCCGGGCACATTGAGAAACATGGCAGCTACAACTTATGGCAACCCGAGACTTGAACCTTCGACCTGATGGGTCGGGTCGATCGGTAATCCAACGTAACAAACTGAGCTTTCATACATTAATTTTTATTACAATTAAAATATATAACACAGTACATGTTCTGTTATTCTTTCATAATATACTTACTTAGAATGTTAATTGAATAATAGGGATGATAATACAGTGAAACCTAGTTAATTGGGATCTCAAGGGACCAAGGATTTTGTACCATTTAAAGAGGTTTTCATTTATCCAGTTTACCATTTAGACAGGTTTAAAATTTGTTGTCTCATTTACAGAGGCCGTAAACAAAACACGTGCAAAAGAAATTCGAATGTTTGTAAACAATCGTGTCGAAACCTGTCCCAACCTGATACATTATCTCACTTATAAAGGGAACTGAGCTCCAGAGTCCCAATTATAGAGGTAAACATGAAAAAAATCCTAGAAATCAAATCTCATTTAATTAGGTTCGAAAAGTCCCATTAACAGAGGTAATTCAATGAAAAAGTGCCAGGACCTCATTGTAGTTCTCAATACTAGAGGTTTCTCACTTATCCAGGTTCCACTTAACCAGGTCTCACTGTACTAGTTCCAAATCATTTAAATGTATCAATACCGTAACAGAAGACTTAACAATGTGTGAGAAAAACTGCTTAATTACAAGTATCTCCCAAATGCTATTTTAAAATCCATCATAACTGATTAATTAGTAAGTGAGTTTACTAGAAACATTCGTGACGTCACACGTAAGCTGTGCCATACAAAATCTATTAAGGGATCATGTTTTGACAGATATTTAAAAGTTCCTCCATTGATATTGCAGTCATCATCCTCATTGTTGGAATGAGTCGCTTATAATACAAGAAAAACATTAATTAGTTTACAAATTATACATTTAAAAACCTCTGATTGGAAACATTTGTGTACATTCGATTGTTCATCCCCACTTTTACCCCCCAGAAAATTTATACATTTTGCAATAAACGTTCATTTATGGAATGTACGTGTCGAGCCCTTTTATTTGATACCTCACTTGGACATGTTTGCGTTCTTCCGATTGTTCATCCCCACTTAAACCCCCAATAACTTTTTAATCAGGGAACCGAAATCGATCAAACTAGTTAAGAAACGCTAGATTAAGTCACCTTTCAATAAAAAACTACATCAAAATCACTTCATTCGTTCGATAGTAATAATGCCACAGACAGACACACAGATCGACACACCAATCTTATAACACCTTTTTGCGCCAGGGTTAATAAATAGAGTGAAATTAAAAAACAAGCCTCACAAACTATACGTAAAAACAATAAATAGAGAATGAGGATGATCTTTCCAGAATAACCTATGGACAAATATGTCTAGTACAAAAAAACAAGCTGTCTATATTTGATAGGGCCTTAAATAAAAGATGGTCGTTATTTTTTACGAGTACAGTCGTTCTATCTCACGGAGGCCGTTTCGCTGTGTATGTGATTGCCTGTGTATATGCACATTGCTCTAGTGTTTTTTTATTCAAGACCAGGCAGGCATTTGACCCCAAACCCGCCTGATGTTAATCGGCGATGAGGTCTAAGGTGGATCATGCCTGCCTAGGAGAAACCTATTCACTCTTGCCTTAAAGAGACTCAAGTTATATTGGTCAGGGAACTCATCGGCAGGCAAAGAATTCCACACGCTTGCAAACTTAAAAGAAAGTACTTAGAATCGTCAAATGAATTTAAATTTTTCTTAAAAATGACTCGACCACCGGTTCGGAAAATTTATGTCGGGGAAGACACCGGCAAGAAACCCCAGATTCTGTAATTCGTTATATGAACATGTTTTTATACTTACAGCCACTAATACATCTTACAGTCTAGGTTGAGAGACTTTGATTACGCACACTGAAACACGTACGCTGCTGACAGAACTAACGACAGTCTCAGTCAAACCGTCTTCGTGATATAGAACGATAGTTCAGGCCTTCATTCAGTATATTGAGCGGTCGGTTTTGGAGCTACGTTTGCAAATATCTCCTAAAATCGCAATATCAACTGTTTCGTGAAGCGAAGTAAAAATTGTTTTATATTGGATTACTTGCTTCATTATCATTATTTGTTTTAGGAAATCTTTTAGTTTTAATAATGGTGAAGGAAGCATTTTTTCTACTTAGGTTTTTGAAAAAAGTTAATAATAAATCCGCGATACTTAAAAACTTTGCAATTAATTGAATTTTATTGAATTTTTTTATCTGTGTTCTGGCAACCTTACCTAATATTGAACATAATTTGGCTGCGATATTAAAGCATGATGAATTTAAGCGGGACCTCCTATTACTTACTAATGTAAATAACAGGACCTAAGGTCAGATTATTTGGGAATAAATTGTTATACCACCAACCAAATATCTTGCAAATAAAAGATTTTGATTTTAGTGTTGTTCTGATTTATTTATTGTAATTCGATACCACATCAATAAACAAATCCGTTAGATCCTGTCAAATATCTGTCTTTTCAACTAAGTTATAAAGCTTCAAAGTCATTGGTTAGACAGAGGTCCAGTATGTACAATGACGTTAAAGTACATGGGCGCCATAGAAAAGGTTGTTCTGATGAGCGAGGTAGATATATTTACTTTTAATTTTTGTATCTCCCTGGTTTATCGAACAATTCTAATTCTGTTTTCACTGTAAATATACAATTTCCACATACTTTACGATAAATTGATTGAATAATCAAATTCAATTTCATGCATATTCCCTATTCCCGTAATTCATCGCTCAGTATCCTTGAGTTCTTCTGGAGTTTTCTTTGTAAATCCTGATCGTAAAAAGCTATTGAAACTAAATATAAATACAGACCCTGTACTAAGCTAATTACGGAGCAACCCCCTAAGCTGAATACACAAATGGTTTCCATTCCATTGCTTGCCAAGTCAACCGGAGGCGCCCACCGTTGACCGCACCCGCGTCAATGGAGCGCAAACTGCATGTCATGCACTTGATCGGAGCGATCACTGGGTAGAATGTTATATGCAGTATTATCTTATTTTACAACTAAATTAAAATTTTATACGCAATAAAAATTGGGTACTTCTAGTGCCTCGATTACTTGTTATTCACTGTACTTGCAATCAATATTTATTTGGTTAATTTAAAAAGAAATATAAGATTTCGTTGGATATTTATGTTGGTGTAAAAATAGAAATGATAGTAAACTAAGTGGGCATCGTTCTATAGATTGAATGTATAAATCATGTTTAATTAACGACCATCATTTGTGGAACAACTCGGTGGTGTAAACTGACTGCTACATTAGAAATTCCATCGGTTCGAATCCCGGCGGGGGCGGAACTGTGTGTTATTTGCAAGACGCATTGTTTCGCTTTCTTGTCTTGGATGTTGTATATAACGTATCGTTGCTTAGTGCCTGCGATTATATCTTAGTGCCGGGCTGAGTCAATGTGTGTCGTGATGCTAAAAAAAAGGTTCACAATAATAGTTTTATGTTGAGTCCCGATGTCTGTAGTTAAACAAAAAAAAAAGTCTCATACCTCGTTATTTTCTTTTAAACTTAGGCCGTTTTCTGATTTGTCGGTGCGGTGTCGGTGCGGAGTAGGTATTCTTGGTATACGCGGTACCAAAAGCTAGCTAAAAATCTAAAGGCTAAGCGACTGTATTTCTTTGGAGCGTTCCTGATTTGTGCGGTACCGAATCTATACCGCACCAATCAGCAACCCTTCATAGAAACATAGGCGCTTAGCCTTTAATTTTTAGGTAGCTTTTGGTACCGCGTATTCTGAGAACCGCACCGAAAAATCAGAAATCAGCTTTATGCAAATTTGTATTCATGTATTTTTATTGTTAATGGTCTTTATTCGACTACTTAAAATTTACTAATTGTCTTTGTGAAGACTTTGATTTTAATACAAAAAACTTTTAAATTGCAAACTCTGTTTTCAGCCAAACAATGTTTTGATTCGAATTAATTTAAAATAATTCCTTTTAAATCAAAATGATAATGTTATATTTTTAATTTGACTTTTTTTTACACATCCAAAAATTATACTGTTAAGCTTAATTCATTGTAAACAATAGTTTTGGAATAATAATAATGTAAATAGTAAAATTTTTACGTCCTAAGAACAGATTTATTGGAATTCAAATTGCCTTAGCTAAAATCTTTAAAAATATTATATTGATTTAAATTTTTGAAAACGTTTTTGGAGTTCATCAGTAACGATAGGTTTTAAAACCAAAAATTTGATGTTTTCGACGGGCCTTGAGCTGTAGCCGCCCCTGGATCCATCACTGACATGGCTTACGGGTCACACCTGTAGGCGTATGTTTGTATAGGTACGTCAGTAGATGTTCCGTGATTATATGAAGTCTGGGTGACCGTGGCAGCGGGGGTCGCGGATTCGATTTCCGGAGCACCCCGGTCTCCCTACGCCAAATACATGTGAACATCGGTGTATATGCTTGTCTGACATGCGAAGAGTTTACGTTTTAATATTTATTCACTGTTTTGTGTTTCTCTTTTGAAATAGGTATGCCTTTATGGAAGAAATCTTAGTTTTTAAATGTTTATTCCCTTTCTGAGTATGAGGTATGGCCTTATCTTAGGGTTTCTAGTTATATAGCTTGAAATTTGAAGTTTAATCAGTCAACAATCTGGTGTCGCAGGTGATAAGCAACGATCGAGCGTTTTCAGGAAGAACGTCGTAAGCGACAAAAATCATTAAATTGTTTTTTTTTTTCAATATCCCTTAATCAGGAGTGTTTAAATTTTATTTCGATAATTTGAAGCTTTATTTTTAATTAACAATATATCTATTATGGTAAGAAAGTATTCTGATAAATGATAAGAAATTTTTTGATTGATAAAAACAATGAAGTAACTGTCACATGTAAAAAAAGCTAATTGTCGCTTACGATGTTCTTCCTGAAAAGGCTCGATATAGTATTGAAGACATTTATATGCCTTTTGCGCGGACTTCTTCTACGCTCTTCTGTTTTCAGGGACTTCATAGACTGGAGTTCTGCTAGAGAACCAACTGAGATGATCTATTTAAATAAATCTCTTCTACTTTCTACCTGTAAAAATCTAGGTTGCGTTGAACACGGAGGAAAAACACAAATTCAAATGAGTTTTCGGTTTTTAGGAGAGTAGTTGTAAGCTTTGGGAAATGTTATTTCAAACTGAATTCGCAGCGGTATTTTAGAGGTTGTTCTCTGAAACGCTTTTTAATAATTATATTCTCATTAGCAAATGAAATTTAAACTTAAAGGAGACGGTGTAACTGGAAACTATTAGCGGAACCTCGTTGTCTGCTTTTAGGGTTCAGTACCGGAAGGGTACCAACGGAAACCCCTATTACTAAGTCTTAGCCGTCCGTCTGTCAGCGGGCTGTATGTCATGAACCATGTTTAGACGGTCAGGCGTCTCCCTTTTAGTATTTGGGCCTCTGGGCCATTACGATTGCTGTCTCCGCTTTGCTGGGGGGAAGTCTGAAACCGTATTCTTACTACCTCCTATTTCTTCTGATTATGTTCGTTGCGGCTCCCAAAACAGACGGTAAGGTGATCGGACACAGCCTGTGCGTCATTGCACAGCTGAATTAGTTGATTTTGCGATAAAAGGACGCCACTGTTGATCCTGACAAACAGGAGTTGCAGTGGTGGGACAGAGAGGCGGGTGTGCCCCGAAAAAAAGTCATGAACAATAGAGAATAGTGAAGTTCTTTCCTGTTTTCTGCTGCTATTACATAGTTTTTTGTTTACTCCAGTATTTTTTACGAGAATATCTAAAACAACGTATAGTTACAAGTTAATCCTAGTGTAACAAATTGTAAAAGTGTAATAAATAAATAATAATAGTTTTATCTTGTACCATCATACGGAACCCTTAATTTGCGAGTTCAATTCACACTTGGCAAGTTTTTTTTTCTCTTTTCATACGGTTTAATCTTTACTATAAAAGTTTTATTATGATTAAAGTTTGGTTTATTAATCTCTTCAGATTAAATGTAAGACTAAAAATTCTGCTATGGTTACGTTATTGATTAGATAATTTAATGTTTTTTTTTGTACATTTGCAATCCAACAGACAAGTCACCAAAATACAAAATCTTTGAAGTTTTGCTATCGGCGACCTTATATGAAAGTAAGAGTTCAGCGGTTTAGGCTTCAGGAGCTCAGAACGAAACCGACATACAAAAGCACCTAAACCATTATAGAATAACGTGGACGTGGTAGCTCAGTTTGTTACGTGCCCGGGTTTACCGACTGACTGACAGGTCGAGGGTTCGAGTCTCGGGTAAGCTGTAGCTACTATGTTCCTCAATGTGCCCGTATAGTGGCGACAGATTCGCAACCTGTCACACTGGGACTCAACATAAAGATGCGAAATGCGGTGTTTAACAACCCTGCCAACCCCCTTGAGGGTTTTCGGCGTGAGTTTTATGTTATTACAGCATAAAACGGACATAAATTAGCATTAAAAACAATAACTTCGTAAAAACCTAAATAAACCGAGTAAAAGAACAACATTAAAAAAACAGAAAAAAAATGTATCCACATAGCTTCTATTACTGTAGAAGCCAGTTTAGACATCGAGGCATGATTGCATATTTTCAAATACCCCGCCGAGAACCGAATGGCAATTAAAACAATTGGCATAACAACTTAATGGAGGACGCACATATTGAGGGGGCGGTGAGAGCGAGGAGGCGGTGTAGGGAGGCGGTTCGATGAATGTTACACACCATTTTACATCAGTAAATTGATTTACAGCAGCGCTGCCTATTGTTGGCTGACTCGGCTTTTTATTATTAACTACACGCTCTCGACTAGATTCACTGGAAACTGAATGCAGCGAGATAAAGGTCTTTGTTAGGGTTCTGGTTTCTTCAGTATCGAGTGGTATTAAAATCTACCTTCGTAATTTAGTTTGCTCCTTTGACGGGCTTTCAGGTGGGCTTTAATTTAAAACGAGCTCAGCTTATTAAGTTGCATGGAGTAGCCTATGTCTTTCAGCGTCATGGCTGAACAAGCAGAGGGCCACCTTTTTTTTTGAGGCACACCCGTCACTCTGTCCCACCACTGCAACTCCTGTTCACCAGGATCAACAGTAGCGTCCTTTGATCGAATAATCAACGAATAATGCAGCTGTGCAACGACGTACAGGCTGTGCCCAAACACACTACCGGCTGTCTTAGTACCCGAAACGAACTTAATCGGAAGAAATAGGAGGTAGTAAGAAACTGATTTCAGACTTCCCTCCCAGCAAAGCGGAGACAACACTTGAAATGGCACAGAGGCCAAAAAACTAAGGAGGAGACAGGCAGGAGACGCCTGACCGTCAAAACACGGTATGTCACTAACTAACAGGGGATTAATTAAATACTAACCTTTTTAAAGGCACGGAAGTTTCCCTTCGTTTTCAAAAGATCTATGTAATAAATACTACTAAACTTGAATCGAATTTCACATGATTGACCGTTCGTCATGCCAGAGACTACACTCCCTACACTAATAAGAGGAATAAATGCCTAATAACAATTAAAATATTGTTAATAATCAGAAGTGGTTTAATTGAAAACATAATGCGAACGGTGCGAATTTTATTAGGTAACGATCAATTTAAAGAGAATCAACAGGAAACGAAGAAAGTACGTAGGCGTAGGTTTATAGTGAGCAGGCGGTACGTCCGTTCCGCACGATTTCTCGAAGCAAAGTCCGTCCCTGGTGGCCCTTAGCGATCTTATTTATGCACGACCGGCGGTGGTAGGGCTGGTGACGTCACCGGTGTACATCAGCTTCGACTTCAATCTCTAGCAATATACATATTTCATCATGACATATAGCGGAGAGACTTGCTTATACGAGTTTAAAAGTATGTCAACGTTAGTGTAGCAAAAGGTGGGTATTATCGCGGCGAAAAAACGCTAGTATGAAAGCGCCTTTAAATTGAAATTCATAAAGGAACAAGCAGAAAGCTTTCAGTAGCAGTTTACAAGCTTAATAATGAGTTCTTGATAGTCACGGTAATTCTATTTGTAAAACACTACCTTTACGGGAACTACAAGAAAAAAGCTCAGAGAGTTATAATAACAGAGCCAACGCTGAGCTCCTGCCCACTTACAATGGAAGCTCAGCGATTCTCCTAAACGCAATTCATTTTATGTATATCTTTAGTATTTCTCTATTCTTCAATTTATGCCTGTCGCACAGTTAATGTTTTACTGAAATGATGTAATGGTTGTTGCTATTAAATACACAATTTTTATCATATAATTAGTTTATTTATTGTATAATGTCTGTTCATTCCAAAAATCAATTGACTGATTCAGCCGAAGCGGCCGTTTTAGGCACCCCGTTCGTTCCAACATAAAACATTTTGTATTTACCTAAGACTCATCCCCGTTCATCCTCTCAAGTATGCGTTTTATCACGTACATAAAACTCAGATCGTATCAAAGTCGGTAAATAAAAATATATCACGGAGTAATTTTTTTTTTTCGTACCAGTAAGTGAGGTTGCAAACATGTGAGTTTCAAAGGATGTTGTTTGTCTGTGGCTCTTTGTAACGGTTCGTGTTGTGTCGGCGAATGCTCGCGAACGATTTTTTTTTTAATACAACGTCCTGGGCAAATTTGAACCGTTTGCTGATGGAAATTAATAATAATAATTAACTCACCCCTGCACTAAGTATCGTAAGAACTTGTATCGCAGGTGCTAAGCGACGATATGGTATATACTAAATAAATAATAATGCAACATTCAAGACCGGTAAGCGAAACAATGCGTCTTGCAAGTAACACAAAGTCCCGCCCCCGCCGGGACACGAACCCGGAACCTCTAGCATAGCAGTCGGCTGTTTACATCACTGCGCCATCGAGGTCGTCAAAAGTGATTGTCAACATTGACACGACAATGCTCCAATCATGGAACGCCGAACACTGTCAATGCGTTGCCCATATAGAGTTAAAGATGTTACACCTCTTGTGACGGCAATTACGTTAACATACGAGTTACAATAAACATTTTAACTATACAGTAAATTTTACAAAGTTGTAGGAAAACCTGCTGTATTAATTGATTAACCTGGTGTTTATTTACTATATTTGTTCGTGTGTATAACTCGATTTTAGTATTATCTGAGACAAAATGTAGCGATGTTTTCCCTGAACGGTGATTTTAATATTGTTTTTTTTTTTACGTGATATATTTCAAATAATAATCACTTACTTCATATAAAATGTATTCACAATAAAGTGTAATCTATACATTATTATACTACTAGAACTGGGCCCACTTTTAAAACAATGTCGCAATTCTACAAACATGTAAGAAATTGACAGGTGAAAAACTTACATGTTTCATAATAGTTTACAATTTTAGTAAAAGCCTGTAGATTTTTATGAAAAATTCGCATTCACAAACTTGTAATTGTTTTATCTGACTATTTTCACCTGAGACTAACTGTAGAATTGTTGTTGAAATTTTTAATTTTGTAATTAATACAGCAGGTTTTCCTACAACTTTGTAAAATTTACTGTATAGTTAAAATGTTTATTGTTTTTACAAGTCAAATTACAAATTTGTAAGTCTTTTTAACTTGTATTTTATAAAACTTAATTTTTGCACTTAACAATTTGTTTGGTTTATTAAATGGGACCCTGGATTATAGAGCTGTGGAGTTTATGGTTTGAACGAGAACATGGTTAATTTTACTTTGTCAATGCCTCCTTAGATCTCGTTTGAAAAATCTAGTCAGTTTAAAAAATGTATAACCGTATAAAAGGCAAGTCTTTGGTGAAAATGTTTTCGGCTTTCGTTGTATCTGTAGAGTGTCATTAAAATATAAAAATGTATTTTACTATTAACCTAAATTATTAAGGTTGTATTTTGTTATTAATTATGTTTAACTTTGATAAAATAATTAACACAAATTAATGACTATAGATGTTAGTCACTTTATTGAATTAACGGAATTTAGGCACTTAACTGATTTTTATTATAAATTATTATTTTTAATTCTGTAACAAAAAAAAAAATCAGGGAAAATGGACCTATATGTTTAAAGAAAATAAGGTAGTCACGCACTCGTCAATGCGGAGGTTGAAAGGAACGTGTAGTCGAGTTTTCTCGGAAAAGTTTAAAATATCAAGAAGACGAGCCTCGAACCCGGGGCAGGGCGGGGCCGCGGCGCGCGTGCGTACTACACAACGCACGTCACACCGACTGGCTGATACTCCCTGGATTAAGGGACAATTTCCCCACAAATTCTTCATAAACCGATTGGCAGTTTGAATGCGAGTTCGTTTTAGGTTTCTTTAATAGAATGGGTAGTGTTTTTGTGATTGTTTCGTTGTAAATGTTGTTTTTGAGTTAGTTGAAAATATTTTTTTAATAAAGTTTGAGAATGTTTTAATGCAAAAAGAGAGGTATAATATTTTTAAGTTTTTGGCAATTGGCAAACGAATCGAACGATTAAGCGCTTTTTTCTTTGTTAATGAATTCGAAGTTGAAAATTCCATTCGAAATAAAACCCGTTGGTTCGGGGAGATTTGAATTTTTGCATTATGGCAACACCGGTGGGGGCGAGCGCGCGGTCCGCGTCAGTCGGCGGCCGGCGGCGGCACGAGACGGACGTGTCGTCATGCCTGCTGCGTTATGACACACAAACTCGTGTCGCGCGCGATATGACTCTGGTCTCATACGAAACGAAATTTCACTACGATACTGCCCCATGTGATATTCACCAACTGTGTGAGTGAGTGACTTTTGACGAAAGATATTGATACGTGAACGTATTATGTATGTTAAGTTACATTTATGGTTTTATAGTGATCATCGGTAAGTAAATTTTATATAAATTAAAAAAAAAAAAGTTGTAAAAAAGATAAAATTAATTCGTGTCAGGGAAAAATTTGGCGAATCAATTTATTAGTGAGGGAGATATGGGAGTTATTTCGGAATATGTCGAGGGTAGTTTGAATAGAAGATATGAAGGGTAAGGCTTTTGCGGTCTCTATTCACGGTCCCGTCTTTTATATCGCTTTTTACCCATTTAAATTATTTTGTCATACAAATACACGAATATATTTATTTGTTTTACTTATGAAAGAATCAACTTACAATTTTTTCCTTATATACGGTTGTGAAATTCATTGTCTACGGGAAAGTTGAAATAAAGTGCAATTTAAATAGTAATTTGGAAAAAAACAGTTAAAAAAAACACAAATTTTTACAATTTTACAAAAAAAAAAACTCTTTTACAAAAAAATTAAAAGCAGTTCACGTTTTAAGCCTTAAACGCTAAAGCTCTAAGTTTTTATGATATTTTGAAAAGCGTAGCAATTAACCTACGGTCGTAGTAACCGTAGTCGACTGCGTAGCAATTAGTGCTACGGCGACTACGGCGGGTTGAAAACGTTATGTAATTATGGGCGGTTACAGGTAAAAGATTACGGTTAACGTTATTGCTTATTAATATATATAACATTAAAAAGATTATTTACGGGGTTTATTCTTTCTGTTTTTGCCCTCTTTTTTATTTAAGAAGACAAATTTAACAACTCTTCTTCGTCTTACATTTTTCAGTCAGAGTATATTAAAATAAAAAATAATGTTTCGCATTCATTTTAAAAATTCAAAGGTTTATTTTAATCATCAAATCAAATTGTTGAATACTATTAAAAAGTAATTTTTCTTACCTATGTAAAACTACAAAAAACTGTTGAATTATCGTTTACTATCAAATCACATAAATTTCAAAATATTTTATCACTTCAGACAAGAACATAAAAAAATCTGGTATTGTAATAGAAATGTGGCTTTTAATTTAAAAAATAACCGTTATCTCAACATACTACGGACTCGTAATCCCCGTAGCCCGTAGTCACTCTTAGTATTTGACTACGGTTAATGATACGGGGTTTAATTACGCGAAATTTAATCACTTCACTAAATGCCACAAAGGATTATACCCTTTTTAAGTTCATTACTAAATAATTCGACTCATAATTTTTTTTTATTCTTTCAAAAAAACCAAAAAAAATTAAATATTCTACAATTACTTTTTTCTTAAAAAAATCTGATATCGGTTTTGTAAGTTGTAAGTGTGTGTTATTAAATTTACATATCATAAAACCTTTCTTCATCGAGTGAAAGCGAAAATTTAAAAATCTGTAAAACACTACAAACGATATCTAAAATCTCGACATGAGACCGCTCCCGGCCGAACCCCGCGGGGGCTCCGGCTCGAACCCCGCCGGAACACAAACAGAACCCCGAAATAAATAAAAAAGGCGAAAACAAACAACCACAAAGTGCGTCAGAGTTGTCAAAGCCCGCGCGAAAAGAAAAAAGAGAAACACAAAAGTACGAAGAACGGGGATTGGTTTTCGAAAATACAAAAAAAAAAAGGAAATAATAACGTTGAATAGAGGTTTCCTCGGCGACGAGTTTCGTTGGAGTAGGTCGTGATAAAGGGACTGTGTATGGGTCTTCCCTTCCCTTCAAATACATGACACGTCGAATTGCTTGTAGCACAAGACGACACGAAGGCATACTCGTTAAAAAAAAGTAATTTTTGTGGCTAAATAAAAAATACTTGATAAAAATGGATGAAATTTTAGAGGGATTTTTTGTGCGTTAAATCAACGATTTTTTTCCATTTTTTGTGATCAATTGATCTAATAATACTAATATAATTCAACTTATTCATAATATCGGCACAGTTGTTAGTATTAAATTATAAAAAAAATAAGAACTAACATATAAAATCGCACAACATAGGGACTTAGTCATATTCTGTTTAAAAATAGGATAGTTTATTCAAATTACATTTTTTAGTCATTTAAAACTAAAACAAAAATATATAAATATAAGTACACCATAACCTTAGTCATGTTCTATTTAAAAATAAAAATTAGGATACTTTTATACGGACAAAATCCCGGGACAAAAGCGTAATACATTTCATAATTTTGTAGTTTAAATCTCGCAATTTTAATAGAGTTATTCCCGGAAATATTTTTCATTCGATGTAATTATTTTCATTTAAAAAAAAAAATAATTTTCCTTGAAATAAATAAGTATTCTCTACAGGAATATTTCCTCTACAGTTCCTAGAATTTACGTTTCCTACAACAGGATTTTTAATCTGCTTATTTAAAATGTTTGAATTATTACTCTATACAAAACTTCTTGATATTGAAACAAAAGAAATGAATTTATTTCATTACTTTTATTATTTAAAATAATTGAATGGAATTGACATAAGTCCTTTTAAATCATATTTTTTTTTAACTACCAACTATGAACTAGGAAACATAGACCCCAGAAAGTTCACAGTAATGTTAAAAACGGTTGCTTCATACTTAACGTAGGTAAATGTTTGTATTATTTTTAGTCGAAATTTGACTGCTCTATGCATTATTTTATTGATAAATCTTTAATTGTAATTTTTGTACTGTTTGTTTTCCCAATATAAATAATGTACCATAATTTTTTTCTAATAATTTTATACCTAAGTTGGTTCTTTTAATCATTAATCTTTTGTCGAAAATTTAAAATAAATTGAATTACTTTAAGGAATTCTGCGGAATTTTTACGACAACCCAAAGTCGGAACTAATTTTTTTAGGTTATATTTTTATTGTTCACAATAACATTTTCCATAGAAAATGTAACAAAATTTCAACCGTTTGCTGTTATTTTAGCATAGTATGGAATCGTGTAAATGTTCAATGGCTTAAATACGAAATTCACGTGAATATTTTCCGTTTTAGTCGTTATCTGTTTTTGACGTGTAGTTTGAAACGCTGTAAGATTATTCAAGCTTTTCATTTACTGTCCATTTAATTTTGTTAAATAATTATAATCACTTTTGGAGGTTTTAAATCTAATTAGATCAATGCTGTCTCTTTTAGAATTGTTCTAAATTCCATATACTTTATTTGCAAATGTGTACATTAGATGTTCGGTTAAATATATAGTATTAACAATATTTCGTATATAGGGCAAGTAAAAGTTAAATTATTAGACATTATTATACAGTTCATAAATCTCAAAGTACTTTTCAGGGTAGTTAAATACAGTTAAAGTCAAATTCTAATTGTTTTTTATTCGAATAGACTCACAAATCGTGATTTTTTACTACCACCGGTTCGGAATACAATATCAGAAGGTTTAACGATCATTTAAATATTCTTTGACGCCATAGTTAGCTTTTCTCTCTTTAAATAGTGATATGTTTGCTATGTCGAGTATATTTTAAGGTGGTGGTTGTACAGGCTTAGTGCCATAACCAAAGCACTTTCACTATAAACTGCGGTTCTGCTAAAATTTGAGGTTTTTTCTCCGTTCATTATGAACAGTAATTAATAAAGTATTAAATTTCAGCTATTTAAAAACTACACCTGTAATTTTGTATACCGATGCTGTAGGAACATGTCGTAGCTATTTTATTGCATGAGAATTGCATGTATTATATTTATGTTTACGAAATAATGAGGTTTTGATTTAGATCACCTTCTTGCTAGAAGCTTGCAACAATAGAGGTGTAATGCGTGTGTTTTACTAAATCCAAGAAACTTTATGTAACATACAAAATTGTTATATCATATGCAGATATAACAATTTTATTACTGATAAAAATAAAATACATTATTTAGTACACGATCTTAATTCCTAATTTATCCGGTGGAAGTTTTTTTTTAATCGACTTAATAAGAAATAGTGGGGTTCTTAATTCGGTTGTTGCTTCTTTTTTATCATGGTATCAAACAAGTATACTGCCTGCTTGATGGTGAGCAGTCACCGTGGCCTATGGACGCTTGCTGTACCAGGGGCATCACGCATGCATTGCCCTGTGAGAATATTCTAAAGCCCTTCTTGTAGTATCTAGGGAAACCAAATCAGGTACCAACTGTTAGTATGAACTCATCCTTACTAATACAATAAACGTGAAAGTTTGTTGATGTATTGATGTTTGTTATTGTTTCACGCAAAAACTACTGAATGGATTTTAATAAAACTTTACTATAATATAGCTTATACATAAGAATAACAGATAGGCTATAATTTGTAAAGATATTGTTTGAATTGTCCGAAATATGATGAAAAATCTGAAGTAATAAAAAAAATAATATTCGAACCATTTTCGACTTTTACGCGGGCGAAGTCGCGGACAAAAGCTAGCAGATAATAATATATTCTCAATCAAATTGTACGGCCTACGTGGTCCTAACCGGTATCTATTTTGAATTATTGACATGTTTTCTGCAATGGGTTCTCATATAAATAATCTCAAGCTATGTTAATTCTGCTATATGGTCTTGTTTGAATTTATGGGGACGTTTTATTATAGAGACGAGAGTGAATTTAAGTTCGTAAATCTTTTGCTATAGCTAGTTGGTTCTTGCTCGGTTTATAATAATATTATTTTGTGTCAATACGTTGTTTGTATCGAAAAATCTTCAATTAATTCCAAGCCTTAATTTCTGTACAAGATAGATTTAAATGCATTAAAAGAAATGTTATTTGAGATAACATTAAAATTAAATTTAAGTAATAAACCACATCACGATACTCAGCCCTGCAGTGAGTGTCGTAAGAACTTGTGTCACAGGAACTAAGCAACGTTATGGTATAAACTGCATGTGTAAGAATACAACATCCGAGACCGGTAAGCGAAACAATGCGTCTTCAAATAACACGAAGTTCCGCCCCAACCGGGAAACATATCCAGAACCATAGTGTAGCAGTCGACTGTATAAACCACAGCACCACAGAGCGCGTCTTCTAGTCAAAAGATGTTAAAAAATATATAGTCTTCTTAACTTTATTCTTGTACTATCGTCTTAAATTTTTTGAATAGGTTGCTCTATATATTCACCATTTTACATGAACACCTACATCCCTATTAAACGGTGGTAACCACCATAAAATCATGTGAGACCTCCAACATGGCCCGCACCACATTTTCATAACAATGTTACCCGTCTAATAAAATTTTGAGGGTCTAATATAGCTGAGGGGTCGTAAATTGTCAGATGTTCCATCTCAAAGGTGGTTTGCCCTTCGATTTATTATTGGATATTATTAACGTATGGTGGGGATACGACTCCCAACTCAGGTATTCCCTGGAACTCCTGAGGGACTTGAGTTGATCCGGGAAGACACTCCTTGACTTGAAAGACTTTAGGTACAGTATCCTAGCTGTCGAAATTTTGATAGAAATATGAATAGAGAGATATGTCTTCTTTATCTCATCATAGACAATGTAGTGGCACTGCTATTGGTATTCCAGACGTCAAGGGCATCGTCGTGTCAATAGGCGGTATCAGTTTCCAACAGGTGAACCGTCTGATCAACATTCCAAGTCTGAAACCGCTTTCTTACTACCTCTATTTCTTCTGATTAAGTTCGTTGCGGTTCCCAAGACAGCCGTTAGTGTCCGGGCACAGCCTGTGCATCATTGCACAGCTGCATTATTCGCTGATTATTCGATCGAAGGACGCCACTGTTGATCTTGGTGAACAGGAGTTGCAGTGGTGGGACCGAGTGGCGGGTGTGCCCCGAAAAATCCCAAGTTTTTTCTATTGTCTGTAGTCTTTAATATTCGATGTCGCGGGCAAACAAGCAGACGGTTCATTCGCCTAATGGAAAATGATCATTACCTTGACACGACGAAGCCTTTGATGTCAAAAAAGCCGTTGCCTTAATAATTACTTTGTAATGAATGAAAACGGTAAAAAATCAACAGGAAACCTAATTAAGGGTCAAGAATTCCAGTGAACTGCCACACGGAGCGGTCGCGGCAATAAAATGGATTCCTTCCGGAGTAATTTTATGTCACTTATAAAAACCTCTCTCCACCGTAACTTTGTAACCTGTAGGCTGTATTTTTTTACCTCAAATAATAATATTTAGCTAACAAAGCCTCGTAAAAGCCGCCGCTCTTGAGTTTATCACCTTATTTTATTGGTTGCTGAAAGTATTACGCTGCGTGCGTTCTGTTTAGGGCGAACCTCCATAGGGAGGTTAAAGTGAAACCAGTCTACCGTTGCAAAATTTAATGGCGATTTCATTGAGTTTAAATGCCTTTTTTGAAATACTAGTATAAGCATCCATCAGAGAGGGCACGACGTTCTGATGTCAAATGCTTGTCATGTCATAGATTTTGTATAGTGAAAAACTTTTTAGAAAAAGATAAAGACGTTTAAAGAAATCATATTCTTTGTTAATTAAAATTTTTCATTCACAGATCGATTTATTAATAAATAAAAAATAAAATAGAATAAATTTATTAAACATTACTTTATTATTTGCAATTATTAAGGAGATTACACAAAAAATAGCAAAACAATATTGTTGCAAAGACTACTTGCTGAGTTGCTATGAGTCCTGCACTAGGCAAAGCCTGTCTCGCAGGTACACATGTTTAAAGTTTATCTTTTATTTGACTTAACGCGATCTGTCATCTATTTCATTTATATATTATAATTTTTCACATTTTCATTATTCATTAGAAACACTTTAAAACGTATATTTCAATTAATATGAGAAATCGTGAAAAAGGCGAATACCCTATTGTATTTCTGACGAATCTCGTAGTAACAACCCACCAAGGTATCGTATCCTATACAAATATAGGGCCACGGCACACGTAATACTTAAGAAAGGAAACACTAACAGTAACGTCCTCATACGACATTGGACAACAAATTTATTATTAAGGAAACGTCCAATATGTCAGCATGCCCTAGCTGCGAAGGGCTTTCTAAATGTCGTGACGACCAGTGTTATTTGACCTCTGATAATTGTATTTTTCCCACGTTTTTATACACTCACTTTCCTGTTTGTTTGTTTGTCGTTCCGGTTGGATTTTTGCAACTCAATTTTGAGGCTCTTCCCGATAAGCTAGCTGGCTGAAATTTTCAGGGTAGCTTCAAACCCGATGACAATCCAATTTACTACTATAAAACGGCTGGACCGATTTTGATAAAATTTGGCAAAGAGACAAACAACACAGATAAAAATAATTAATCGATTTAAAAAATCTAAAAACCCTCGTTTTTAAATGTCCTTAAAATAAGAAAATAACCTTACTGGGCTGAAAGAGGGGTCACACAAATCTATACACGTAAATATATCCCATTAACAATAATAAATAATATATCAATGGGTTTTTTATCGATTTAAAACCTCTAAAAGATAAACCTAATCTTATCATCTTAGTAACTGGTACCACAAATGCATCTCACCTAGTGTAATTAAGTAAAAGTAGCTTTGGGCGGAATGCTAAGTAAGTAAATTTCTCGAGATCCCTCCCTCGAGAGGGGTAGGCAGAGGTGTTAAATACCGCATCTCGCATGTTTATGTTGAGTCCCAGTGTGAAAGGTTGCGAAACTGTCGCCACTATCCGGGCACAATGAGGAACATGGCAGCTACAAGGTACGGCAACCCGAGACTCGCAGCCTCGACCTGTCGGGTCGGATCGTTCGGTTAATTAAGGCACGTAAACCGAGCTACCACATCCTACCAAAAAAAATATATATAAAAAAACAAAAAAAACTATGTCACCGTTAAAGAATCACGACAAAAATCTTCGCGGGTGTAAACGGGACGGCATAGTTTGGGAGGGCGATTCGGTCCGGGGACCATATGTGACTGGTCGTTACGTCTTACACTTGGACAGTTTCCAAAACGCCCCAACGACTGTATTTACCGCAACATAACTGTTACACTAATGACGCTGATTTCGCTTTGGTTTTACTCCAATCGTTTCAGCGAATGTATTGGGGAAGTTTATTTAGTTCAGTAAGAGAATGTATGAAACGTTAGTTTTGAGTGAATGTATGTATGGAATTAATATGGTTGAGGTGACGGTTCGGTTTGAAAGGTTCCGTTAATAGTTTTAGTATGTGAAGGGTTATTCATTTAACTTATATAAATAAAAATAAAATAAAATAAATAACCACATCACGACACACACATTGACTCAACCCTGCACTAAGTATCGTAAGAACTTGTATCGCAGGTGCTAAGCAACGATATGGTATATACTAAATAAATAAGAATACAACATCCAAGACCGGTAAGCGAGACAATGCGTCTTGCAAATAACACAATGTGTTACATAACATTTGCATGTACACGGTAACAAGGTAAAGAAACAAAAATCTGAATATTACTATTAATTGTACTAATAATAATAATTTAATTATCTTGGATGTATTGTGTCGGTGTGTGTGTGTGTAAATCTGACGACAGGTACCTATGTTTTGATACTGATTTTTCAAGGCTTTGTGGCGGTTAGTGTTGGTACTGTACAATTTTTTAAGGCACACGAAGGCAACCGCGATCGAGTTTGATTTGCAGCGTTCATTGTACAAGTAAAGTTCCATCTTGGCACTTTTATATATGGTTATATATATAAGAAGACACGAGAAAGCGAAGCAAATAAAATTAGTCTCTCACACATCTTCTTTTAACTTTAATAAACTTGCAGTTAATCAAATAAAAAGAAGATGGCGGTTGGAGATTCATTAAATAGAGTGGGGGGAGTTTTACGTTTTATATAAAACGGTATCTAGAATTACTTCAGTGTGAATTCAAGGTTCGATTCTTGTGAGGGACTTTTATGTCCTGTTTTAAATTAAATTTTCACGCCTTCGATCTGGTTTGATTTTGTGTTGTTATTTTATTCATTGCATGCTCGTTAAAATATAGCAGCTCCTGAAAATGCAATGTCTCTTTTAAAAGATTAAACCTTTCAAAGAGAACTTTCACCAATGTGCATTAGGATTAAAACGTATTTATTTTCTACAAACGAAAGCAAATTAAAGAGAAGATTAAAAATGTTCAAAAGAATGAACGTGTGCCGCAATAAAGTAACCCGTAAAGAAAATAACGAATTTGTTTTTCAATCCAACAACACTGGATTTGAAATGTTTTTGAATACTGGCGACACAATAAAATAACTCGCTCCCATTCTCGAACTCAGACTTTACTGTCGACTTCACCGCTAACAAATCTGACTCGAATGAATCTCTTTAAAATGCTTTTAATCTTGTTTTTTTCATTGTAACAGTTATATTTCAAATGGAAATTACTTCGCATGGTACCTGTCATAGAAAGAAACACGAAATGAATCAGGATTTTTTGCTTTCAAATGAAGCATTAGAATTGTTTCGGTTACAAATGCTACTTCAAGATCTTTTATGTTGTATTAGATAAGGAGTTAAGGTGAAAAAGGTAGGACTTAGATATTGCTGTTTTAATTTAGTTGGAATTTTCTTTTTCGGTTTGAAATATTTCTAAGCGATATAGTGTTTTTGCCGCACAATATCTAAGTTCTGGCTTCAGTCTACGTGTAGGGTGGTTTGGCTTTTTTGTTGGAAATTCGGAGATGTTTAACCGTCATCTTCATCCAGCGTCTCCAGCGCCATTCAAGTAGAGTCTGAAATCGGTTTCTTATTTCTCCTATTTCTGATGATTAAGTTCGTTGCGGGTCCCACGAAAGCCGTTAGGTTGTCCGGGTACCGCCTGTGCGTCAATGCACAGCTGCATTATTCGTTGATTATTCGATCAAAGGACGCCACTGTTGATTACTGGTGTACAGGAGTTGCAGTGTTGGGACGGAGTAGCGGGTGTATCATTCAGGAAGAGATCTACGTAAAAAAAAAAAAAAAAAATCGAATGTATTCATAACTGGTAAGCCCATATATATCCGAATTATTCGTGTTATTGTAAAACTTTTCCAATACAGGATAGATACCTTTTGGCAAGTATTTCTAACTATATTTGTTTAGGAAGTTTTTAGCATGAAATTTATTGGTACCCGCCGTATTGCGTATTAAATTTCAAACCCTAATAGTTAAGGTTGGGTTGTACACGTGAATGAATTTCAACAAGTTAAACTTTATACAGCAGGCTTAATTAATATTGGAGCTAGGTGTATATGAATACATGTTAAACGTAAAATAATTTGGTTTTCCTGATAATTTTTACATAGACACTTAGTTTTTTTTTTTTTTTGTTCTTAGGACAATAATTCCAGATTTAATAAAAAAACTTATAAAATTTTGTAAATCTGCATATCTTACGCATATGTACGATTTATCTTTTATATTCTAAATATTTGTTTAACAACTTAATGTCAAATTCGAATTCTCTCTCTTTCTTGTTTGTGGTTTCTTCTGATTTCCAATTAATTTAATAGTTAAATTATTTAACGATAACACATCCATATTTATTTTATCTTTCTCATTTTAACGTAAGAGTTCGTTTTATGTGTTCTAACCGTATCTAAATAACATTTAAAATCAGGGCGCCACGTAAAAGCTTTACTGAATTGTGGGGGTGCTGAAGGGGTTGCCCTCCTTCTAGGTGGGGCAGGGGGGTTGTCCCACAAACACGGATTGAGATGACTGGTCCTGACGCCCGGGGGCCCTCGCGCAAATAAGGGCCGTCTTAAGCTTTAAGACAGCGCGGTTTAGTTTTGGGCCGTTCATCATCTAATCATCACCTCAACCAGTAAATCCTGCAAGAAACCTCTGATTGATTTTTGATTTACTTGTCAACGCAAGTGCCAAAATTTTATTAACACTTTTAACCAACCTTAACTAGGTTATCGAATCCTTTAGGAGTAATTTTTGACACTGTCATTGGCAAGCAAGCGAATGGTTCAACTGATGGAAAGCGATTCCGTCGCCTATTAACACTAGGGCGCCTTTGATGTCGTGGAATGCCAAGAGCACCTATGCGTTACACATGTCATTCCTCGTGCAGGTGATTACACTGGCTCTCAGATCATTCGAACCGAAACACAGCGAACTTCTTCACGTTGTAAATAGAAAGGATTTACCGACTGAATGTTTTATGCATAATATGATGATCTCTAAGTAAGCTAAATCAAGCAATTTCCGTATTAAGCAATTTCCTAAGATTCGCGGTCATAACTAAAGTTTCTTTTAATTATACATCTTCGTAGGCAAACAAGCAAACTTTTTACCTGATAAAAAAATAAAATATTTACTTACATCAAACATGTTACATATAAAGCAATATGTCTAATGGTCCCCTCACTAGGCAAGCCTGTATCTGTTTGTGTGATGAACCTGAATATAGAATCCTTTTTAGAGTCTGTCAGGATAAGAATCAGTTTTTCCCACGTTTTTATACACTCACTTTTCTTATTTGTTTGTTTGTCGTTCCGGTTGGATTTTTGAAACTCAATTTTGAGGCACTTCCCGATAAGCTAGCAGGCTGAAATTTTCAGAGTAACTTCAAACCCGATGACAATGCAATTTACAATTATAAAACGGCTGGACCGATTTTTATAAAATTTGTATGGAGTGACTTTTGAGGCAGTTCCCGATAAGTTAGCAGCCTGAAATTATCGGCAAACAGACAAACAACAAAGATAAAAATTGTAAAATAATTGATAGATTTAATAAATCTAAAAACCCACGTTTTTAAATGTCCTAAAAATAAGAAAATAACCCTACGGAGCTGAAACAGGGGCCACTCGAAACGTGGGTGCGTATCTTTGCAAGTTACAACCACGGTCTATACACGTCATATAAATATATGCCATTAATAATCTCTTAAATAATATATTTTCTTATTTTTAGGACATTTAAAAACGTGGGTTTTAGATTTAAATCTAATAATTATTTATTTCTATACCTGGTTATAATATTTTTAAAATAAGTAAAATGTTCTTTCTGCATTGTACAGAACGAAACACGCTATCATTCTATGGCTTAAGTCTGAAAACCAGAGTGGTTCGCAACTTGAGTCGGTCGCCTCGTGATTATGTCCCGTCACGTGCTCGGCACCGTGTCGCTGTCGTCCCGGCGACGTCCCCGACTATTGTTGAACGTACAGTGTTTTCGGATAAATAAATATGAAACCTCAAAATACGTGAGTGTAATTGTGAATGCCCGCCGATTGTTTATAAAACAGCGGGTGTAAAAAGATCGCTTTGCCAATATATGAACCGTAAAATGGTCAGTTACTGCTTGGGAATTTAATAGTGATCCATTCTTATCAGCAGAAGGATGAAAAAACTAGAAAAATGGTTGAATTTGTGTCAAAAAATAATAACCACATCACGACACACATTGACTCAGCCTTGCACTAAGATCTTCTATTGCAGGCACTAAGCAACGATATGGTACAAACTACATTACATCCGAGACCAGAAAGCGGAACAATGCGTGTTGCAAATAACACAAAGTTCCGCTCCCTGCCGCGTTTCGAACCTAAAACCTCTTGTGTTACATTCGGCTGTTTACGCCACTGATCCACAGCAGTCGTCGAATACTTTTAGAATTGCTTTGAACGGTCTCGTCAGGTCTGCTGGTATGTGTTCATGAAAAGTTGGCTTAAGTTGTAGGCTACCATTGCAGCAGCTTGACCATAGAATAACTATTAGTTCTAGTAGCATAGGTATAGAAAAATAAACCAAAAATCAAAGGCAACTAGTAACTTGTTTGCACGCGAAATTGAAACGTATACTATGACATGAGCGTTCATAATCAAGCGGCAGCCGTCATATGCATGCACCCGGTAGCTGCGTCGCCCTAACATACCTACACTGCGGAGTGACACACCCTGGCCTGACTAAGGAAAATCTTCCACCTCAAAGGAAACTGTACCTTTAAAACTGAATCCCGATAGATTACGGGGTTACGGGGTCGGTAACGAACTGATAGTATTTATGATGCTGCAAGCATTTATGAGCTACGTAACTTAAGATTTTAGTCGTAAATTTGTTTGCCGTTATCGAAAGCTATAAAAATCTACGACTGATAGGTACAATTGTCTGGCGACAAAAAAATCACTCAGCCAGCCCTCAACCCTAACCGCAGTTAAATGTTATTGTACAATTATTAGTAAATCAAATCCGTCCCTGCGGTCGTGAACAATGAGGGCGAATCGGATAGATCACCGCATCCGAGCCCTTTATCTTTAACCAACGTTATTTCACATTAAATAATTTCGACCGCTAATCGTCTTAAATTCAGACCCTTGTCACGATGTCAGGTGGACGGGTCTTTGTGTCCCGACAGATGGCCGAATCGATTTTATTGTTGATCATTGTGCGGTCACCCTTTCCTGGCTGCCACCTTTCATGCAAATATATTTGTTAGGTACATTTTTAGTGATCGTTCAAGGTGGACTTTGCGAGCATTATTCTACGCTAATGTCTTAATAAAGCTGTGATATTTTCTGAATAAGTTTCTCCACTCTATTTCAATAGACATCTTACAGATTCATATTTTTCTTACGACCTCTGGCGCAGTAGTGTAAACAGCCAACTGCCACGCTAGAGGTTATGGGTTCGTATCCCGGCGGGGCGGAACTTTGTGTTATTTGTAAGACGCATTGTTTCGCTTACCGGTCATCAATGTAGCTTATACCATATCGTTGCTTAGCACCTGCGACACTAGTTCTTATGATACTAACTGCTGGGCTGAGACAATGTGTGTGTCGTGATGTAGTTTATTATTATTCTACAATCGATTACGATCTTAAATTGTGTCCTTCTTTCCTATATAACAAAATGAGTGGTTAGTTTTATTTAAAAAGATTTTGAAATACACTAGTCACGGTGTACGATTGCATCTATGATTTATTTTCAAGATGAAATCATAAATTTTATACCGTTACCATGCCGTAGTTTGAAGCGACATTCCACCTGTATTTTCAGTTAGTGACCAAGCGGGGGCGGTTGCGTTCGTTTTTTAAACACCGCGCCAAGCTGCTGTAAAATTGCCTCTGAAACTGGATAAATGCAGACAAGCCCCGCCATGGCAGTTGTCTATGGAAAAAAAGCAAAAACGTCTATGGTCCAAGCTTTTGCTGCGTGTAGTTTATACCTGGAAAGGTTTTATTGAGTGTGTGGGAGATGAAGCTACTTTAAATTTTACTCCAAATTGGTATAAGCTTGAGATTTGACATTTTATAAATATTAATAATAGTAATAATAACCACTTCACGACACACTCATTGTGTCAGCCCTGCAGTAAGTATCGTAAGAACTTGTATCACAGGAACTAAGCATCGATATGGTATATACTAACATCCAAGACCGGTAAGCGAAACAATGCGTCTTGCTAATAACACAAAGCCCCGCCCCCGCCGGGATTCGAACCCGGAACCTCTAGCGTAGCAGTTGGCTGTTTACACCATTGCGCCACCGAGGTCGTCAAATATTATATAAATTTATTGATTAAGGACATGGATTAAGGAAGTTACAGTAAGTTGTGACATGATTTTTACAATAAAGCAAAGGTGGATAAAAGTGAAAGTACTTGTCTTTGAAATATAATTCAATTTAAACAGTCAGAAAATTTTCCTTGTATTGAAAAAATAATTTTCTGAATCTTTTGGATTTTTGTGTTAACTTTATCAACGTTGGTTTTTGAATGTAATTTTAGTTCCACAGTCAGCCTGCCGGTTCGTTTAGCGAAAAGTCGGCCTTATGCACTGTGCTAACTGTGCTATTCCAAAAGCCCGGGCAAGAGAGGCACTATTGACTTCAGATTAATACTGCGTCAGTATATAACTGATCCGAATAATTCGTGTGTTTTGGACTGTCACTACAAACGTTCGTAACTCTAATATCGTATATACTTTGGTTCCAATAGATTTATTTGCCAAAAAATATTAAATAACAATATTTTTGTACTATTGTAGGTTAAATTTGATACGTAAAACTTACTGTTCAAAATTAGATTTTTGACTTAATTTTTTCGAGTTATCAGTTTGTTTTTTTTTTTCAATACGAAATATGCTTCAGTTCGACAGTTGAACTCTTTTGCGGTATTGATAAAACAGACCAATGTGAGTTAAAACGGTGGATTGGAAAAACTCTGCCTCGGGTATTTGTAAACCGGCCGTTATAAGTCTGCCTCTAATCCTGCTGCGGCTTGTTTATGAATGCTGTGGCTTTGAAATTTTATTGGTCGATTCCTCGATAGCCTGCTACACTTTTAAAATACACGTCCAACTTGTTGCTTTATGTAAGTATAACGATATTGATTAAAAAGCCATCAGATAATTCAAAATTAAAGTAAAAAAATCTAGTAAAAATAATTAATAATAGACAAAAAAGCGGGCCAATATTTTCGTTAGAATTTTTTTGTTTTTTTTTAAATAACAACTCATGCCATAATTAAAGTAAAAGGAGGGGAATGCGGAGGTGTTAAACACCGCATTTGGCATGTTTATCATCAGTTCCAGTGTGACAGGTTGTGTATCTGTCGCCACTATCCGGCCACAATGATAAACATGGCAGCTTCATTGTACGGCAACCTGAGACTCGAACCCTCGACGTGTCAGTTCGGGTCGGTCGGTTAACCAAGGAACCTCCCCAGTGAGCTACCACATCCTTTAAAAAAAATTACTCAAATATTTTTTCAACAAATACATTTTCAAATCTTAATGTACTCTCAAAATTTTCAAACACACAACGTTCTCAAGTGACAAAGGCACGTAATTAAAGAGATATCAAAAGGCAAAAATCTCAAAAGCCACATGCCTGTTTATATCAGCTTCCTTTCGCTATACGTATCGACTAAGTGTCATCTTATATTACCAACGCATGTTATGTTGCGATGGTATAAGCATTGTTAGAATGCTTTCATGTATTTTAGCTAAAGTTATAATGAAGAGCAGCCGAAGTGAAGTGAAAATTGAGTGGCTTTACTAAGGGGAAGACTAGATTTTAATTTACAATCTCGCATGGTATCCATTAAGTTTTGTAATTTATTTTAGAAGTTTTTTACTTAAAATAAATTAATCGATGTGGGTTTTTCTCTAAAAAGTTTTGATAGATAGAATTAAAGATTAATAGGCAATTTTAATAACAAATAACAATTTTTTTTTCTTCTACAACTAAAGCCTTTGGTTTTAAATGAATTATAAATGACAAAAAAAAACTATTTTTCAGAAACTAAAACTTAAATGGACAAAAAAAATTAGTTAGAAAAAAAGGGAAAATAGAAAATAAAAAAATGTGAAGGTTTCTCATAGCTTTTTTTTGTTTTTTATTTCTAGAAAATTAGTGAGTGCTTTAAACATACAATTAGCACAATGAAATGACTATAAGATAATAGTTTAATTTAAAAAGAAAAACAAAAAAATGGTAACTTTTTGTTCTAAAAATAATTGCCTACAGGATAAAAATAAATACTTCGTTCACTTAAATCCGTTAAGATTAATCACCAATTACAGGAATAAAAAAAAACAGTATTTTTTCCATTAAAAAATTTTCCTCAATTTTTGAAATTGATCCTCATCTTGTCAGGATTAAGAGGAAAAAATAAAACATTTAGACGAGGCATATTTATTCATAAATCTAAAGAAACTCGCATTCGTTGAACTTGTAGATTGTGCACCACTGTAGATTGATAGTTTTAATTATTTATTCAGGCAACCCCCGACACCTGGGCTCCGTAATTAATTTGAAGCTGGACTGATATTGATTGTTCCACGTTCAAAGTTGCCTGCGGTTAAGTGATGGGAGGTGTTTGTTTTATTGTGCAATTGTTTTTGTATTCTAGTCCCGACGTTTTAATTCTTTGTGGTAATATTCTTCTGTAAATTGGGTCTTGGATCTAGACATGCCATTCGAAGCAATTCTTTCAGCATCGAGGCACAAGATGTAGGCGGAAGTTCCATCCTCTCGTTGTAGATATTTCAACCATCTGGTATTCCAACTAAACGCTTCGAGAATTCTTTTATTATGCGTTCAGCAAAGGAGTGGAATTCTTTGTCAGCTGATGTGTTCCCTGATAAATAACCTGGGGCTCTTTAAGAGTGAATAGACTTCTACTGGGTAGGCATGTTCCATCTCCAGTGTCAGACTCAAAATCATGCGGGATTGGGGACAAATGCTTGACTTGTTTTAAATAATGGAAATATTTTTTTTATTTTAATTCTTTGACATAGTATCTATTTTTGCAAAATAACTCTAAACCACTTTTAGTAAAATTCCTAAGCAGTATGCGGTAATTTTACATGCATTTTTTTTTGTAATATAAATTTTCAAAACGGTATTTCTAGCCCCGAAGGTTTGTTATTATTATAAAGAGATGTTAAAAATACATTAAGCTATATTACTTCGACACGTCTTGTCAGTATGAAACATATTTATTAGAATAGAGAAAATATATTTTTGTACCTTAAAAGAAGAGATTGACTTCAGTAATGTTCTATTTTAAGAGACAGTAAAGTATATAAAAATAAAAAAAACACAACACGACACCCATATTGATTCAGCCCCACAGTAAGATCTAAAAATCTTGTGTTGCAATAGGTAAGCAAAGAAATTGTATAAACTACATAGATAATAATACTACATCCAAGACCGGCAAGCGAAATAACGCGTCTTGCAAATTCCACCCCCTCCGACGTTCGAACTCTGTTTACACCACTGCATGTATTTAATTAATTTAAAATGATGATCCCATTAAAAAATCCCACACGTCATCACACCAAGCTCTATACATAGTCATCAACATCGTACAGCTTAAACAATTCAAGATGTCTTATTCTACATTAACCTTTATAGCATGTCATAAACTGGAACACTCTCAGTAAAGAAGCTTTCAGGGCATTTGTGTTGTTTTTAATAACCTCAAAACTTAGGTAACAACATTATGTATGCAACAAATGAGAATCTTAAGGAAGATAGCCTAAAGCCTTGCTCCTACTGTAAGATACGCGCTATATTCTATACACTTAATTTTAATTAATTTGTGGTTCTCTTACTTTGAGAAGTCTATTAATCTTTAAGCTTTATAAGGCGGGCTTTAAAGTTTTTTTGAACGAGCAAACAAAGTTTTTAAAGTTGTTCTTAGAGTCTAATGTAGCAATCCGACGTTTGTATATATGTATGTATGTATAAATATTTGTCGGACGATATTTCGAGTATCGTTTAACGGATCGTCGTGAAATTAAGTAAACGGATTAAGGAGGCAAGAAGGATGTTTAAGTTCGAATATGAGCCGAATTGGTCAAAGGGTTCCTCGAGATATAGGGGTTCGGGAGTTCATAGTTCTGAGCGAAGCGAAGGATTGCTCCAGTAGACTCTTCACTCGCTTCCTGCTCTCGTTCAATCAGGTTCCTAAGAAAAACAATCTAGACAGATAAAGTTACGGGCAAACGCTAGTTAAAAATAAGCTGTAATATTTGAGACTCTATATGAGTATATAGAAACTTAAAACCGGGCTAAAAACCTAGCGATTAACAAAAGAGAGACAGAGAAAGAATGAGAAAAATAGAGAGAGAGAAAGGGGTTTTGTTGACTCTTGACTTGAAAAGCTTGCAAGAGGGTATATTATTTGTAATACACCCATAAATATATCTCAAGGAAAATCAAGATAGCTCAAAAGCTTGTCTTGTTTGTGAGTATTTTATGAATAGTTTTATTCCGCCATATTTTTTATCTTGTTATCTTAATCTCTCAGTGTGCGACAGGCCTTACTGCAACAGCGTGTAACTTATGCAGTTAGTTGGAAAGTTTTTATAATGATTAAACTTTAAGCTTGTTAGGCTGAACACTCACGGAGCGATAATTAAGTCTGAAACACGGTGATTTTCTTAACAAATAACAACATTTGTGTGTACGGTTGGAAGAAATAATGCAATAAAATAACTCATGCTCATCTTAGAGCGAGAAATCCTGTTCATCTAATGTTTTTTTTTTATTTAAGGAAAAAGATAAATGTTTTCTGTTACATTTCAAGACTGAAATATTGTATATAAATAAATAACCACATCACGACACACACATTGACTCAGCCCTGCAGTAAGTATCGTAAGAACTTGTATCGCAGGTGCTAAGCAACGATATGGTATATACTAAATAAATAAGAATACAACATCCAAGACCGGTAAGCGAAACAATGCGTCTTGCAAATAACACTAAGTCCCGCCCCCGCCGGGATTCGAACCCGGAACCTCTAGCGTAGCAGTCGGCTGTTTACACCACTGCGCCACCGAGGTCGTCAATATATAATAGATTAATAATGTATTTACTTCAATTTATTATTAGATGTCCATGTATTTTTTATTTAATCTTGAAGTATTACTCTCATTGACATGTTTAATTTTAATGTTGGTTTTGTACAGAAATATATTTTGCATGCTACAATATAGCGAGTCATGTGGACATTATATCATTAATTTAAGACCTAAAATACCATGTACTTGTGCAAATAAATTAATTAATGTTATTATAAAAAATGAACACAATTAGTACGCGAAAAGTCACAAAAAAGCTAATTGGCATATAATTAGGTAATTTAATCTCTCATCGAGTGTTGTCATGCTTAGGCCCTGAGTAACCTCGATCTACCACTTAAATCTTGGATTTAATTAATTATTTGTTTTTGTTTTGTAAATTTTCACCATTACATTTAAATTTAATTTCCCCAACGTGTGATTGTGGTGCAAATGTTGCTTGCCTGAAATTGACATGTTTTTCTGTCTTGTGAAATGTTGATAATAATTATGATAAAGCCTCATTTATTTTCCCAATTTCAATAATTTACACAATAATTATTCAATACATTTCATTATCAACTTTTTTTATGATAGAATGTTAAATTGAAATGGTATTAAATTAGTATTATTATAATTGTGTATGATCAATTTAATTATGCATTATTGTAAATATTATTAATTAATACGGACCTCTTAACGATTAAATTTTATTCAAAATTCTAATGGTTTGTAGATTTTTGATGAATATATATATATTTTGATTTTTGTTGGTTTGTCTTAATAAATAAATAATAATAATTCGGTTACCGTTCCCCGAAAGCAACACTGCGTTTGTGTCCAATACGGTTTCCTACGACGGTGTGCCGTGTCGGCAACAAGAAAGGCCTGTTGTATCTGAAATAAGACACGTTTGCGGTGTGCCTTAATCAGAGATGAACATAGAAAAACTAATTACAGCTTGTTATTTAGTTATAAAACTAATTAAATACACGATGTGACATCTTGTTACGGTTTATATGACGTGGATTGTAACCCACTAGTTTTTTGTATGCGAATTTGCGTAATTTAATTTTGCTGGTCCATTTTGAAAGCCCTAAATAATGGTGCATGAAACATAACACATAAACTCGCACCGAAATTAATCCCTCGAGAGGGTCAGATAGAGGTGTTCAACACCGCATTTCGCATGTTTATGTTGAGTCCCAGTGTGACGGGTTGCGAATCTATCGTCACTCTCCGGGCACAATGAGGAACATGGCAGCTACAATGTACAGCAACCCGAGACTCGAACCAAATTTAAGCAACCTATTGCTTTTTTTTTGTAAGATAGGGGCAAACGAGCTTAAAATTGGTTTAGTATTCTCAAGGCTCTCAAGGTATACAAAATACCTATTTTTCGTATTAGTAGGTATATGTGTGTTTAGAGTAGAATTTCTTGTATTGTTTTAAACTGGTCAAGTGTGCGTCTAAACCGTTGCTAATTCCCATACTAAAACATTAGTAAAAATTAGAAAAAATCTTATTGTTTAGCTCTTGATATCTTATTCAAGACGTTTAGTAATGTTCACTTCATTATTCATGTAAATTATTAACTTAAGAAATGCAAAATTAATTTATTAACCAAATCCGATGTCCCAACACTAAAATTGCTTTCAAAATTTATTCATACTGTGGTAACGATTCCCAAAATTACGTGTGCAAATGTTTACAATTTTCGGAGTTGAAGTAATTTCGTTTACTAAGTGCATAAGGCGTTGGAATACTATGATTTATGGCTCCGTTGGAAGCTGTGGAGGTGTTTGTTCTACCTGAGCACTGAAACTAGATATTGTGATGAAGTTTGTCTTCATTTATTATCACGAATCCCATCTTTTTAAACTCCAAAGCGTTACTGAGGATTTCGGGTAACTGCAGCCGCGACGCGTACCTTAATCTTTAGCTATTAATTTTGAGTTATTTTGAGCGAGGAATGTTGAGATTTCATTTGTTTTTATAATATTATCACTTTTGTCGCGTAGAACTAGTGTTTTCCCACGTTTTTATACACTCATTTTCTTGTTTGTTTGTTTGTCGTTCCGGTTGGATTTTTGCAACTCAATTTTGAGGCACTTCCCGATAAGCTAGCAGGCTGAAATCTTCAGGGTAGCTTCAAACCCGATGACAATGCAATTTACAACCATAAAAACGGCTGGACCGATTTTGATAAGATTTGTATGGAGTGACTTTTGAGACAGATTTTTTTTTTATAGACTTAAAAAATCTAGAAACCCACGTTTTTAAATGTTATAAAAATAAGAAAATAACCCTACGGGGCTGAAAGAGGAGCCACTCAAAACGTGGGGGCGTATCTTTGCAAAAATGAGGAAAAAATCTTTGGGGTTTTCTAATATTAAATTACGAATTAAAGTTTTACTCGAACTAAGTTTAAATGAATTGGCTTTTACAATAATAAAATTAATGGTAAAACTGTATTAATCGCGAGTTGGAAGTCATTTAATTAAAAATGCCAATGTATAAGAAATTATTTTTCGAAATATCAACCAAAGCAAACTTGAAGTTTTAAGAGAGAAAAAAAAAATGAAAATTGAAATTTCGCCATAAAAATTGACGCTATTAAGTTTGCTTTTTTGTCATTTAAAAAAGTGGACTGTCTAACCAAATTAATAGATAAATTAACTAGTGATCTAATTAACTGGTGGGCTGATACCTGATTACCTGACCTGACTGGTACCTGATAAAATGAGATGTAACATCTGTGACTAATGTATTGTATTCCCTCCCCTGCCAGTAAAGTCACCACAAATCTTGTAAGTAATTATAACTCGTTAAACATTCACGTGGCACTTGCTACCTGCCAGCGAACTAGCATGCTTATTTTCGAGACATCTATTTAAATTTAAAGTTATAAGATACCAATGGACTAACATGTTGTTAAAATTTTACGATTTATCGAACGTAAATACTCTGTTTTTTTTTTTAACAGTAAAATAAGAAATAGTACCTATTTACATGACTTTAATTCATAAGAAAAAATTAATGGTTTTATTCGTAAAACACAACAAAATTACTATTACTATCCCGAATAAAGTCACATAAAATAAATGGATGAAAACATTTTCTGTGAGCTGTTTTCTTTAGTTCTATAATCTGAGGTTGGAATAAAAATTCTGTTTCCATTCTTTTATACTGAGTTACCCTGTTCGTGAACTTCACTGCTTTGCTTCAACTTGTATGCTGTCAGGCTGGCATGCTTTTCGAATAGCACGTTTGTGTATGTCACGTAGCAATCTGTATCTTCGTACGATTATAGAGAGTGCGTGTTACAACGTGCCCCATAAACATCAAATAAACCAACGTTAGATATGAAACTGAGATATTTAACACCATATTATATGGCGTTTATTGGATAATTTAACCCATAAAACTGATTTATGTTTGTTGTTAATTAAAATAAAGATGCATCTGATACAGTTTAGTTGCTTTAAATATATATTTATAAATAAATAACCACATCACGACACACACATTGACTCAGCCCTGCACTAAGATGTAATCTTGTATCGCAGGCACTAAGCAACGATATGGTATATACTAATTAGGTAAGAATACAACATCCAAGACCGGTGAGCGAAACAATGCGGTTTGCAATTAACACAGAGTTCTGTCCCCATAGTGATTCGAACCCGGAACCTTTAACGTAGCATTCGGCTGTTTACACCATTGCGCCACAGTGGCCGTCAAAAGTGATTTTTAATCACTTTAATGACAATGACCCCATCGCTGTCTCAGCCCTGCAGTAAGATTGAACAATCTTGAGTCGTTGCAGTCGGCTGTTTACGCCACTGCCCTACATAGATATATTTAACATATAAAGATATTTTCTATAGGTATCCACAAATAAATAAATAAAACAAACTTACACAGCCAAATTAACTTTTATTACTAGATAATATAAGCAATTTAGGGAACAGCCATCAAAATCTCAGTGTTAGTAAATTTTAGAGCATTTAGGAGGGGATTAAATATACTATTTGTGTAAATTATACACTATTAAGCCGTCAGAGGGAGGAAAATGTAAGGAAACGGTATAGAATTTTGTCGCCTTAATAAAATTGCGGTTTGCTCCGAAATGTGAACTTGAACCCTCGGACGACCTCGGTGGCGCAGTGGTGTAAACAGCCGACTGCTACGCTAGAGGTTCCGGGTTCGAATCCCGGCGGGGGCGGGACTTTGTGTTATTTGCAAGTCGCATTGTTTCGCTTACCGGTCTTGGATGTTGTATTCTTATTTATTTAGTATATACCATATCGTTGCTTAGCACCTGCGACACAAGTTCTTACGATACTTAGTGCAGGGCTGAGTCCAATGCGTGTGTCGTGATGTGGTTATTTATTTATTTATTTACCCCCTATATCTCGGTAATTGCTAGCCCAGTTGGACTAATACTCAATTTTTTAGATATTTTTTTAACTTATTAACCCGTCTACCAAATTTCAGAACGATCCGATCATTAATACTCGAGTTATCGTCGGGCAAATATTTATACATACATACAAATGCTGGATTGCTCCAATAGACTCTGAGAACTTCATTCGTTTCGCTTGCTCGTTCGGATGTTGTTACTCAATCACGCAGAAACGGCTAAAGGTATTTACATGAAATTTGGCTCTCATATCGTCGTCGTTGGTAACCTTGATTAACATAGTATCATTTTTATCCCCAAAAAATGTTACGTTTCTGAAGGAATAAGAAAACGAAACCTGTGTAAACATGTTTTACCGTGACTCAGTTTTCACAATATTTTTAACAACTCACCGAAACCCTCGGCGGAAACTTTCGTAATAGAATATAAAAGTTGCGGTGTCAGCGCCACCTAGCGATAGAAATTATAAACAAGTTTCAAACTTTGGTATTACCACTGTTTTGTCAACCGAAACTCCAGTGAAGCGATTTGCAAAATTCCAAATATCTGTTTCATTGTGCGTTCTATGTTTTTTTATCACGGATTTATTTTGAGATTGGATGTTTTTATAAAGATTTAACTTTGCAGTTTTGGTTTAAAAAACTCACTTAAATTTATAGCGGAAAATTCGTGTTACCGATTACAAAGATTGTCTTGTCTTTAGTCCTTCGCTTCGAACTATGATCTCGCGACTCCTCGATATATCTGGAACCCTTTTGCCGATTAGGCTCAAATTCAAACCTTAACATTATTCGTGCCTTATTAACCTGCTTTCCAAATTTCACGACGATCCGATCAACGATACTCGAGTTATCGTCGCATAAACATTAATACAGACATACAAACAACAGATTGCTCCTGTTAACTCTGAGAATTTCACTCGCTCGTTCAATTAATTTAATAATGTGTCAACATCAACTTTTGGCCACTAAATGTGTGTTACTATTAACTGGGTTACTTTTTCTTAATTTATATCAATCTCAACAAAATCGGAACTTTTTAAATTGTAGAAGCATTATTGTACAATGGTGCTGAAAGTATCGCGTTCAATTCCGACTCGAGCTTTGCCAGTTTTTTTGTCCGGGGACAAAGTTAGAAATCTTTTGCAGGGACGAAAGTTGGGACAATCTTGTAGTAAGTGAGCTCAGGAGTTTATTATTCAGCGAACTCGTTTAAACGTCATCGTAATTACTTTCTTAGCGATATAGGCACAGGCTGCCTTGTTATACAGCCATATCTTATATTTTCTCTTATATCCGTGACTTCGTTAACTTCATTCTGAGTGCACCGCTTAAATGAATTCCGAAGGCAAATTTCTTAAGCAAATAGTTATGTTCTAATACGCCACACTTTACGATACGATACTTTATATTTTTTCTATCCTTTTGACATTGTGTTATCTTAAATTTTATTATTTTTAATATGTATGACATCTGTATAAAGAAATATCTAATAAATAAACGATTTATTATTATTATTACGAAAGGAGGTTGGTACCCAGACGCATAGATCTTACCTGTATTGTATTTGTAAGCGACACTTTTCTGTGTAAGTGAGGTTAGGTTATGTAGAACCATATTGTAAATTGCCTAAATTTTGTTTGACGGTCTCTGTTTCGCAGTGGTGTAGGTAGACAGCCAACTAGTACGACTCCCGTCCCGGTTTTGAATCCCAGTGGGGGCATGTTTATTTGCGAGACGCATTGTTTCGTTTACCGGTCTTGGATGTAGTATTCTTATCTATTAGTTTATACCATATCGTTGCTGAGTGCCTGGAATATCAGACTATATCTTAGTGCAGGGCTGAGTAAATGTGTGTCGTGATGTGGTTATTATTATGATATTACTCATTTAGACAACAATATATTAAGATCAAAACAATTTTATATTAACGCTAAAGACATAAATCTATCAAGCTGACGAAAACTTTCTCAACGTCTCAAATTTTCTTTCGAGATCCATCACGAATCTGACTTTACTAACTAGCAGCATACAAGTCAAGTTTTGTGAATAATCCTTTGTATATTCTAGATTAAGAGACTTCACTTGATGTCGGATGACTTGAAGTCAGTGTAATCTTAAATGAAATTTCGTTACGAGGGCAAAAGTTACCGAGACATCTTCGTTAGATGCTTAATTTTATTTTGATGTGTTTCTTTGATGTCGTTTACGCGTTGGCCCAGCGTTACCATGTCACATTAAACGTGGCTTCGCTCAGAAAATTATCTTACACGCAACACTTTTCACACACAATTAATTTTTTATTTCGATTACTGCGTGCATTTGATTTCATATTGTATTTTCAATTAATAAAATATAAGAATATTAAGCGCCATTAAAAACAGAAAGACTCGAAATTAATTTATAAAATAAATTCGTTTGGATGAATTGAATATTAATAATAATAAATACGATACACACTTTGACTCAGCCCTGCACTAAGATTGAATCTGATATCGCAGGTACTCAGCAACGATATAAACTACATAAATAAGAATTTGACATCTGAGACAATCGACCGCGTTTAACACTGCGTCTTCAATTATACATGAAAATATAAACCAATTCTCGAGTTAATGTAAACCAATGTTGACTGTAAATAATTGAAAAGAAATGTAGTTTATATATTTTTTATAAATTATTTTCATTTGCAATATTAGAGTATAATAAATTTCTTCAATTTTGATTTCGTTTTAGTTTTGTTAAATTGTTTTGTTTTAATTATATTATTTAGCTTACTGACATAAATTAAGTTGTTACTCACGGCTAAAGATGTGCATACTTTTGCATGCATAAAATGTACTAACCCATTATCAATAATACTAAAACAATAAGAATGTTATGTTAGGCTGTTTGTATGACAAATAAATAAATAATAAATGAATACTTTACGTTGGTATAGTGGTGTGTACCCTCAATAACACCCTTGGAATAATACTTAACGTTTCTTGTATTTCTAGTTTGTGACAAAGGAAACATGTTTGTTTATTCCTCACAATCCTTTTCACGTTCTTTGAAAAACTACAGAATATTTTACAACAAAATGGAAAATTTTGAACGGAACTCTGATTCATATTTCGTGTTTGTTCTAAACGCTATTGAATTTTTAAACGTAAATTTCATTATTTTTGTAAAATAGTCTTGAATTAATAAACTGCTATGTACGCCTGTCTGGCATGAGTTTTTTTTAAATATTATTGGAAACGATCGTTGAAAAAAAAAAAACCAAACATCACAGCAGGAGAACACAAGTTTGTATTTGTTATGTCATAGTAAACTAGCGATCCGCCCCGGCTTCGTACGGGTATTATGCATGTATTATATACATATAAACCTTCCTCTTGAATCACTCTATCTATTTAAAAAACCGCATCAAAATCCGTTGCGTAGTTTTAAAGATCTAAGCATACTTAGGGTCAGACAGACAGCGGGAAGCGACTTTGTTTAAAACTATGCAGTGATTTGTGAAATATATAAATTATGGTGTTAACTTTTTTGCTACGGGTTTTTTTTTTCAATTAGACTTTTAAAGTGATAAAAGATTTTTGTGCAATACACAATTTAATCTTACTGCAGGACCGAGTCAATGGGTGTGTCGTGATATGGTTACACATACATAAACTCACGCCGTAATTAATCCCTCGAGAGGTGTTAAACACAGCATTTCGTATGTTCATGTTGAGTCCAAGTGCGACAGGTTGTGAATCTGTCGCCACTATCCGGGCACAATGAGGTATAACTTACGGCATAGCACATAGCAGCTATAACTTACGGCAACCAGAGACTCGAACCCTCGAAACTGAGCTACCACGTCCTCCAAGAGTAAATATTAAATTTTCTTCATTTTGTCCAACCACATCTGCACTATTATTACAGTCAGGGACCAATAGGATGGTGCAGTACACACATACACTATTGAAAACAATGAAATTTCTGATAATAATAATAACCACATCACGACACACACATTGACTCAGCCATGCAGTAAGTATCGTAAGAACTTGTGTCACAGGAACTAAGCAACGATATGGTATATACTACATAGATAAGAATACAACATCCAAGACCGGTAAGCGGAACAATGCGTCTTGCAAATAACACAAAGTCCCGCCCCCGCCGGGATTCGAACTCGGAACCTCTAGCGTAGCAATCGGCTGTTTACAGATTATTAAAAATTTATTTAGGTATAATATTTTTTTTAAATCATAAAACGTAGATAATTTCCAGGTAAGAGTTATATTGTCGTAAAACTAAACAATATTTTGGATAACTCACGACCTACAAACCCCGTTAGCAGGTGAAATTTATATTCAGTTATCGTTCAGAAATTTCGGGATATCGGGGAAAAACAGGAGCGGCAGACAATTGGAGTCAGATAAAAAGTTTTCCGAACGAACACGGAACTGTCAGTTGCTTTATTAAAGGTGCAGTAGTATTCGAAGGCGGGTCGAACGGTTTTCTGTAGTGTGATGTAGAAGTGAGAAATATTATAGAGAACCGCTTTAAGAGAGGTAATGTTTCGCGATTTCTTCTTAGCTTCGTTTAAGCGATTTTCCAATAAGTAATGGAACTAAACATTCAGGGAAATGGTGTACGAGATGATCGCTTTATTTGAAATAAAATAAATAAACTACATCACGACACAAATTATTGTATCAGCCCTACTGTAAGTATCGTAATAACTTGTGTCAAAGGAACTAAGCAACGATTTGGTATAAACTATGTTGATAAAAAAACAACATCCAATACCGGTGAGCGAAGCAGTCAAGTTTATTACCGTAATTGTATATATATTTTAAACCCTACTAAAGGGCCGATTCCCTTCATCACAGAAATAAAAGTCAAGTGTATTGAGGCTGATCGCATGAGCCAGTTTAAAAGGTATGTTTTAAAACACCCCACAAACATAAAATCACGCCGTAATGAATCCCTCGACAGGGGTAGGCAGAGGTGTTAACACCGCATTTCGCATGTTTATGTTGAGTCCCAGAGTGACAGGTTGCGAGTCTGTCGCCGCTGTCCGAGCACAATGAGGAACACGGAAGCTACAACTTACCCGAGCCTCGAACCCTCGACTTTTCCGAGTCGGGTCGGTACCAAGGCACGCAACAAACTGCGCTGCCACGTAAAATCAAAATAATAAAATCTACAAACTCTTATCACACGTTATCTTTTTATTACGTTTTCTGAATTCAGTTTTAAGCTTAATAATGTTTGTTTAGAAGACACAGATGTAGTTACATTTCCGATAGTACGTAAACATTTTGAGCGACAAAGTCTTCTTTGAAAATTATGCTCGGTTCTTTCGAACCCGGGCCAAGTTGAGATAATAAGATTCAAGAAAGTTCTAATAAAAGAAGGGGACCAGATTTAAATAAATTTCCCCGATTAAGCGAGCTTGTTCTACTGTTCCTGAACTTGCGAAATTCCGGTACTAAGGTACACGCGATAAAGCGAGCATGGGACTGACAAGCGTTCGCTGGAGGCCCGAAAGTTTAGTCGATAATTGGCGAGATACGATAGCGTTTCCCTTCGATCGAACGTTATCTGTGTCAGTGATATCTTAGCCCCCTCACTTTTATATTGTTACCAAAGTTTCCAACCCTTTGACGCAGTTCCGAAGTTGGGACGTCACTGGAAAATATTTGGCGTTCTTTCGCTTTTAATGTCTTTTAAATTGTATTGCTGTTTAAGTTTGAGAGTTTTTTTTTTGGTTTTAGTCCCCAACTGGACCACATTAATAATAATAATAATAACCACATCACGACACACTCATTGTCTCAGCCCTGCAGTAAGTATCGTAAGAACTTGTGTCACAGGAACTAAGCAACGATATGGTATATACTACATAAATAAGAATATTACATCTAAGACCGGTAAGCGAAACAATGCGTCTTGCAAACAACACAAAGTCCCGCCTCCGCCGGGATTCCAACCCAGAACCTCTAGTGTAGAAGTCGGCTGTTTACACGACTGCGCCACCGAGGTCGTCACCACATTACCAAACTATAAGTGTCCGCAAATTCATCCGTCTGTTGGCGACATGTCTTAAGTTGTGATAGGTGAATTAGAGGATAGGTGAAATCAAAAACCATGTAACGCTGTCGAAACCAAAAATCTATTAAAATCTGAATGGACGCTATCATTCAAGACGTAAGATTTTTTTAACTTTTTAAAGAAACTTTTAAATAAGCAATACTTGATTAACGAGCCCTAGAAGGCGTAACTTTTCCTCGTTGTGTCATGAAATATCGAACGTTATTTCGAATGATCCAATGAATGTTGTCATTAATGGCATATTAAATACTGTTTTAATTAAGAAACTTGTGTTCCATCAGTAATAAAGATTATGCAGTGTTTACAAGCAAGTGGAATACAATGTAGTCTTCGATAATGTCGTATTGAAACCCCATTAACTGTTTTGTATTCTTTTTGTACAAAAGAAATATTTAATAATGAATTATTTGTCAAACGATTTCCGAATTTTATAACTAAAAAAATAAATTAGTAAATCAAATGTTTATTTTCGTATTTGTTTTTTAGGAAAATATTAAACGCTTTTTCCTGAACCGCGTATTTATTTATTCAACTTGTTTATTTAAAATAATTTAGATTTCAATAAAAAAGAATGTTATTTTCTAAACCCTTGATTTTAACATAAAATAATTTTTCGAATTGTAATCTAATGACTAATAATGGAACATCAATTTTGATAAAACAAAAAGGTATCAGCGTTTCAAGTCTAACACACTTTAGTGTAAATACTAACTCCATGAGCCTCGAATCCATCGGCGGGATTAATTTAATCCCAGCGCCGACAGAATCGGCGTAATGCATCCGCAATTTCATTAGCAATAAGTTCTGGATGCAAGTTCGGGATGCAGCTAAGAACAACAACGGGGCGACGCTCACACCGAACTCTGTTTGTCTTTTGAACTACGCAACTCCAAAGCCTGATTGTCCCCAACTTTACAGCTCGGAGGAACGGAAGTCGACTCCGCATACTACCTGGTAATTAACGCTCAGGATCAGTTCTTTAAGTTTTCTGAAGTGACTTCAAGCATACTTTAAAGCCTTTTAAATCCAAGCCGTATAGTTCACGGCGGAACCCCTACTGTTTTGTGCCAAAAGAAAAAAAGCTGAAATATTTTTTGGATTTTTCCATTTTTGAAGTTTTACCCAGAGTTTACAAAATTACAATATAACTGAACTATATAACTTGAGTTGAGACATGTGTGTAGCAATTTTTTTAATTTTGAAATTAAAATACATAATAAACAATTAAATGGGTATGAATTTTCTTTCAACAACCAATAATATTGAAGACGATAAAAAAAATGGAACAAACTGACAACCTCCTTTTTGAAATCGGTTAAATTTATTACTTTTGCAAAACTACACAATAAACTTTATTCATGTATTTATTTATTAAACAATATCACAGTTCAACAGATAATAAACCTTAGTTCAATCTCGTACATCTCTGATTACAATTGCAATTAACTCACAAACTCACAAATACTTGAGGGCCTATGATCAATCACCTCACAATATCTCTTACACTCGACATATACATTCGTCTATCGCCATGCAAACATTTCAGAAATGTATTCAGCATGAATCTAGGAACAAAGTCAGGATAAGACATTCCGGGATACAAAGCAAAGAACAAAATCCATTACCCATTGTTTATGTTGAATAACACAAATAACAACATCCTACAATTTATTAAGTACGTCGACAGTTTTGTAGACTTTTCCAGAAGATTTGTGCTCACATTTCTGGCTTTTGACCGCGTTATGCAGATTTCGCGTTCCATAAATTGAAAAGAATTAAATATGCCATCGGAATAAAGAGAATAAAACACGAGCTGTGCTCCATGTTGTATTTTTTATTTACATTTTAAAAAGTATGTCCCTAATTCGACTCCCTGGGTACGTTCCACTAAACGCCCGCAACGATTGTAACACCCTCTGTATCGTTCCACCTAAGGCCCGTGGTCGTCGCGAGCGGTCGCTCGACGTCACAGATGACGTCACTGTTCGTGACCACATCGCGCCCACTTCGCCCACAAAATATTGGTGGGTCAGAAAGGGCTTTCACCAAAACGTAGCGGGAATTCGAAACAACGCTCAAGATGTGCGTTCCACCTAAAACATTCGCCTACAAAGCAACAACGCCCGCGGCCTTTTTCTGTTAGTGGAACGGCAGTCTCAGCGATCGCGGTCGATGGCGTTGCGGGCGTTGAGTGGAACGTACCCTCTGTGTGTCGAATCTTATGGATATTGAATCATCAATTAGTTCGTTATTTTATTCAAGAACAAATATACAGCTCTTCAAAATAATACAGATGTATGTACTTATTGTAGAAATGACAGCCAATAATGGATTTCATTAGATTAATCTGTCAAAATAACAATATAGTTAAGTAATTCAACATAAAGTTGACTACCTCGGTGGTATAAACGGTATAAACTTTGTGTTATTTGCAAGACGCATTGTTTCGCTTTCTCTTCATTGATGTCATATTCTTATCCATGTAGTTTATTCCATATCGTTGCTTGGCGCCTGCGATCCAAGATCATAACTTAGTGCAGGGCTGAGTCAATGTCTGTGTCTTGATGTGGTTATTATTATTATTAAGATATCACATTCAATCATCAATAGATTTAGATGTCTTTTTTAGAAAGGATACCCCATTGGTGATCGAATTGCTTTTGTGATGGACTGTAAACACACAATCAAAGTTTTTTGTAACAAAATTGACATTGACTATGCAGACCATTCACGCCGCGTGTAAGAGGAAAACGTAATCTACTTTTGAGCACATTTTTACATATCTGCTTATGGGATCCTTATCAGACCCTATTCAACCATGGGTTGGGTGCAGTACTGGACCCTCAAAGGATTACTCGGATTAGATTCGTCAGCCCTTCCACCCTAACCGTCAAATTGGGGAAGTAGTTTTGACTCTGTTTTTTCATCTGAGATAAAGATGTCATGCTGTTTGCGTAACAAAGCGTTGAGTTTTACATTCAACGAAGGCTCTGGCTAAATATCTCAATGACTTTTTTAGGGTTCCGTATCCAAAGGGTAGAAACGGGACCCTATTACTAAGACTTTGCTGTGCGTCCGTCAGTCCTTCTGTCAGCGGGCTGTATCTCACGAACCATAATTGCTAGATTCCTGAAATTTTCAGAGAATGTCTATTTTTGTGCCCAACAAATACTTAAAAGAATTAAAATAGGTTAATAGGTATACAAGATTCGTGATTTTTTGCACATTTTTGGTTTACTCTTGTTTCTTTTATCTAAAAAGTGTAATCTTATTAGGTGCTACGGAACCCATCATGTGTGAGTCAGAATCATACTTGATCGGTTTTTTTAATTAAAAGAGATGGTCCAAAACTGTATGAGACAAAAACCCAGAATCGACTAAATGGATACCAATTGGTAAACCCCATGGAATACACGATTTACCCCATGGAAAGAATAATGCCAAAAACTATAGTGTTTAGGAGCTAGAGACTGTCAAAGTATGATAAATATTATTGAAAAATCTTACTAACAGGGGTTTTTAACAGTTTTTCACTATATCATTAATATAGTTCGGGTTTGTCTCATGTAAGTACTAAATTAAGTTTGAAAGCAATTTTTGGAAAACTTTTTCTCAAGTTTGAAATAAATTTTTCGTTTTATTAAATTATAGTTAGAATTTTAGTCAACATACAACAGAACATTTTGATACTCGAAACTTTTAAAATTCAATTGCATAGCTGAAAATTGTCACCCAGATACCTGATCTGATGGAAAAAAAATCATGAATAATACATTGTAACAAAGGGAAACCGAGTTTTGTGAATGTATTGAAAGTTTCAGCAAATGTGATATGGGAACAGTTTGGGAAATCTTTTCGTTTCCCAACCTGAGGGAAAAGGGACTTTTCCATTGGGTAAAAGGCTTGGCGGTTGGGCGTATTTTGTTTACTTTTTTTTTTTGAATATCATTTAGTACCAGGCCCTTATGTTCTGTTTTAATTTGTTTTTGTAAAGCAATGATAAATTGTATTCGGAAAAAAATTGTGTTCCAAATTATAAAGCAATAAGTTTTAGTAAAAAAATATGTTTTTTTTTTCACTGGCTTTATATAAGTCGCTATCGCTTAAAACTTAAATATTAAAGGTCAGCTTCCACTGTCCACCCAGGCCCAATAAACTGACAATTCAATCACAAACAAAACCCGGCAGCGAACCGTGAACGCTGACCCTTACCAAATTTAGAAATTGAGCAATCTCCCTCACACGCTTCATTTATTCTAGAAAAATATTTAACACCTTAAATGATTTTAAGATTACAAATAAGTCATATACTAAGTACGACAATAAATCATCTGTAGTACTGTTAGTATTAGTCATTCTGTGTTAAATAATACTGCAAAATGTCCCAAAAACATGGCAAAATATAGTTTAAAAAAATATCCATGTTTATGAGACCCACAACAACTATCGGATATAACATCCATGTGTACCCCTTTAATGTGTTATTTTATTTTTTATTTACATTATTGGAAAAAAATATTTTTATATAATTCTATTTTATAAATTATTATTTTTAATTTAAGTTTCGATGAAATTTATAGAACCTTTATGCCTTTTTCGGATGCTATATTACTTCGATTATAGTACTTTGGAAGGATCCGAAGCTACCTACCTATTCATCTAAAAACTCGCGCATGGTAATTGAAGATGGCAGACACCAAATTCCTTAGGGTGTTCACCCGGGCGTGAACAATTTATAATTTCTTTAAATACCTATTTCGGTTAATTTTTTGTGTCTCCCCCCCATCCCTCACAGACAGCGGGGCGTAGGGGGTGCCCCACCCCGAAGTCGTGATTGCCACAATTTATGCTTGATTGCCCCTTCAATTTGAGTGGGCATTTTTTTTGTTATGTTGTCACTTACATTTTATTTTATCGTAACCGTTTTAATAGTCATGACGTTCGGGTTTACTCTTGTTTTAGACTTTAACGGTTAAGGGTTGTTTTTCGTTGCTATCATCGTTAAAATTTAATTGTCATGTTTAACGTACTTGTTAAAAAAAATGGAACCAAATAGGATTAAATTAATTTAAAAGGACAAATAAATACATTCAAACATTTTCAAAAATTGAAGACAATTCGCAAAACAAATTAAAAATATTTATTAACATCATATGAATAAAATCGTATCGTAGCTTTTTTTTTGCTAACAGAAAAAAAAATCTCAGATATCATGTCGGTGTAAAGTTTAATACTACATACAAACTTTGTTTTTCCGATTTTATTTTGTATCAATGGTAGAATCTTACTCAAACATGCAAGACTAAAGAAATGTTGTTTTTTTCCTAAATTTTAAAGAACACGTTATTTGTATCCGAGGGCAAGAGTTCTTTGAAAATTATATATAACAACCATAGATTAATAGATTGGACACCGCTGCTCTGCTCTTGACATTGGAGCGCAGCAGAGACCAATCTTGATATTTGAACATATTAATAGTGTAATTGTTGCTGATTTCTTTGATAATATTACTAGTAACTATAACTTACCTTAACCATTTGACGGGGCCCCAGGGGACAGTCTAAGCCCCGTCAAATGGAAATGCGCCTGGCGGCCATTTTAATGACGTCAAATCAAGACATTGTAATAATTACAAATTATAAGATAATTTTGTAATTTTTAACTCGTTTTATTTACAAAACAAAAACATCTCCCTTATTCCTTATTATGACATTTTCCATCTGTCTCACCAATCGATATCTCTTTTTTAATTCATCGAAAAAGTTTTATTAATTGATGTAGCTTCTACAACATTAAACTCGTATTACCGTATAACACTTGATCAGTTTCCAGCTGCTTATTATTTGTTGGTGCTTGTACTGAGTATTAAAAAGTGCATGTTGTTGTTTTAGGTGAGGGCGAGCGCGGGGGCGAGCGGCGTCGCGGCGCGGGCGCAGCGGTGTCGCGCGGCATGCGGCGCCGCCCGCTGCTGCCGCTGCTGCTGCTGGCGCTGCTCCGCGCGCATGGCTTGCTCGCCGCTTCCGGAGGTAAGTGTCAATTATAGCTTACCCCATTAATTACCCCCTACTATGAAAGGTTGGCTATTGTTCACCCCGAGTGTGATAAGTTTGGCTATTTTTCACCCCGATTGTGAAAAGCTTGGTTATTGTTCACCTTATGGTTATCGCGACTATAGTTTACAACTGTTATGATCACTTCGAATAAAATTCAAAATTGTTTTACTTTACTAAGAAATTAGGTATTTAGGCCTTCATCTATCAAAGGGGACTAATTACCAGTGGTCCCAACTTTTATAAGTGTCATCTTAATGTCCTTAGGGGATTTCGGCCACCATAGTACGAAAAATATTTAAATGACCAATTTAAAGGAAAACGTTATTTATTCACAATTTTGAGTAGGTTGAAAACAAAATAATTCGCCTTCAGGTTGTTTGTTTTCAACTTGCGAAGTTAATTATAAGATCATAAAGCGCTGAGCGATGTTGGTAGGTATGTTAATTCATTCAAATGAGCTCTCAGACCTGCCTCCTTAAGGTTCGTTTCTTTTTCAACTTTGGACGCCTCTATTTTGACATGGACTTCCTTGAATTTGAAATTACTTTCAGTAGCTTGTAATTATTTTGTTTGGGAGTTTAGTGTTTTCGCGAAGATTTAGATTCTAGGTTGGAAACGGTCTGGATTTAACGAGTTTATCTGCGATCGTCTCTAATTTTGTTTTAAGTTTTCATTTTTTTTTTAATTGGTAAAGAGAATTTGTACTTCTATAAATGAAATAAATTTTAAATTAGATGAACGTATGAGGCAGGACATGAGAATCGTTAACGATATCAAAATTTCAAAAAAAATAATTTCAAAATATGCTGTATTTTGTGAAATACTCAGACTTCAGAACTTTTATCCATGCGTCTGCAGAATAGAAGCCTAGCTGTATTTTATATCTCTCACATGTCAATTTTATCTATTCCTAAGAAAGGAATCAGTGAGAGACAAAACGAGATGGATCCTATTCTACTCGATGAAGCTTTTCTATCAAATCTAAAGCTTAGCTTATCTCCAGGGGTGTTACTGGTACGAAGAACAGCGGCCACGGCATGATAGTGAAGCCAGTGTGGTTTGAATTTAGTTACATCATACATAAACTCATGCCATAATTGATCCCTCGAGCAGGGTAGGCAGAGGTGTTAAATACCGCATTTCGCATATTCATGTAGAGTCACAGTGTGACAGATTGGGAATCTGTCGCCACTATCCGGGCACGATGAGGAAAATGACAGCTACATTGTACGGCAACCCGAGACTCGAACCCTCGACATGTCGGGTCGATTCGGTCGGTCAAGCACGCAACAAACTGAGCTATTCCATCCTCAACTTGAATTTAGCTACACGTCAGAAAACATAGATTACTGCAGTGATTTTGTGTAGCAATCGTAATTACTCGCCAATCCGCTCACAATGATACATATAAATTGGCAACTGCAGTCGAAAGCTGCAATTGAAGGTAATACTTCTGGTAAACACGTTGTGCATTAACCAGGTGATCGACTGACTGGAAAGAAATAATGTATGTCTTAATAGGAATATTCTTTACGAACTTTTAAAATTCCACTTGATGACAAGGGTTTGACTTCACTGAGCATTTTTTATTTATTCATTTACGTCTACAGTATCATCAATACTTTAAACTGATTTTAAACTTCGAAATTCAAGCTCAAGTATCATAACAATAGGCAGTCTCTCGTGAAAAGTATGTATTTTGGTACTAGAATTAAATTCGAAATAGTCCTGGACTTCAAAGTTCTGGGTTCAATCTACGTCTTTTAATAAAGCGGTGATAGTTTTAAATATGTCACCAAGCAGTTCTGCTTGAACACAAGGGCATAATAAGATCTTATCAAAACCAATGACATTGGAGAACTCCAAAGGTTTTTATTGGTGTCAAGAGTATGACAGAAATGACTTTGACAGAAATCTCCAAAGTTTTGATTGAAGTCTTTTAAGAATAAACATGTTCTGTAACATGCTGAAGTAATAGTTTGAGCTAGTTTTAGAACAGCAAGAAGCTTGGATTTTTGTTATAGACAAACAGGGCTGAGTAATTTTGATTAATGCTACGTGATAGTCTCAATTTGTTCTGATGTTGTCGGTTTCTTTGCTGCTGTTTCTGCTGATAGCGTTTTTACCAGACCGTTTTCTGTGGAAAAAAAGTGCGGTGACAAAGCAATACTAAAGCAAAGTTTGCTCAAGAACAAACCGTCGTTCGTAGAAATACAAAGTGCAGATCGTTTTGCTCCATTTGTCAGCGCGAGCGTGTCCGCAATGCATTTATATCGGGAAGCGGTGGAGCACCATCTAGCGCTTCCAGCGGACACCTCCCATTTATTTGATCGAAACACTCGGATACCGTTGGTTTAGTCGTTTCTGCTTTCTCAGCGTTCCCGGCGCTGAAACAATCTGCCAAGTTTATTAACTGTTGTTTTACTATGAACAACTTGGCGAATCTCTCCGAGGGTATTTAGCGGACGAAGACAGTTCGTGTTTACGTTCAACAAACGTGTTTCCGTTGTTAAGTTTAGTAGCCGCAGTAGGAGCTGAAGTATTGCGAGTGATTTTCTTGAAAGCATGGAAAATCTGAGTGCTAAAATCTAGTCCCTGCCTCTACACGAGGAACGCATTGGCGGTGTCCTTGGCGTTCATAGACATCGGGCACATCGGGGACATAGGGCATCGTTGTGTCAGTAGGCGGCGGTATTACCTTTTTTTTTCTTGGATTCCGACATTTTGTTCTGATTTTTAGGGCCTCTGTCTTGGAAATCATTTTATTGTTAAATTTGTGTAAATCTTTTCAACCTTGCTAGGTAGTTCGGGTAGAACAGATTCTATAAGTAAGAGTGTTAAGTATTCAAGATTTCTCTATTGAGAGATTTATTTGATTATTTTTATTCAATCTCTTAGCGTAGCAGGCGGGTCACGTGATGAAAAGTGGTACCACCCATTATTGACACGACGATTCCTTGATATCAGTTCGACAAGAGCACCAACAGTATATAACTCAAATCGAGATGAAAGATCATTTACCTCTCGTGCGAGAGGATACTTCACGACAAAAATGGAAAAGAGAGTGGTACCAACCCATGATATACCATGTAAATCTACCACCTGAAAATGAATGTGATTCGTTAATTTTTTCTTGATATTTCACTTTTAATTCGATTGTGCTTGTCAAAACTAAAAAAAGAAAAATCAAGGGAACTGAAAAGTGAATAATTATTAGCTTGTCTAAACTTTTACACACTATCATGATTGGTAGTCGAGTTGCTCCCACGGAGATTAATCATTAATATATGCCGATACTAATATATGCCGATACTCTGATTAAGTTCGTTGCGGGTCCCAAGACAGCCGGTAGGGTGTCCGGGCACAGCCTGTGCATCACTGCACAGCTGCATTATTCGTTGATTATTCGATCAAAGGACGCCACTGTTGATCCTGATAAACAGGAGTTGCAGTGGTGGGACAGAGTGGCGGGTGTGCCCCGATATGCCGATACTTATGTATGTGTCTCTTGCACATCAATAGATTTGAGTCGGCACCAAACAAACAAATGAACTGACGTAAAATCCTCAATTGTAGAACTTCTGTTTTTTGTTTTCTCGTCGTTTAAAAATGAAATGAAATTTTACTTAGAATTGAAGCTCGATGGAGTGAACTACTTTAACTATTATGACAGGACAAGTGTTTTAGTTTTATTGCTAGCAGCATTATAATAACAATGCTTTGCTTGTATTAATAGCTGATTTGTAAAACCTTCTTTCTAGGTATTCATGCAACTTTTCAACGAATATTTGATTTTGGAATTCCGAAATAAAATCATCCATTTAAGTTTATGAAAAGATCTCCACCGCAATTTAAGTTTTTAGGCTTCATCAAGATGTAGTGAATCAGTAAGTAGTATATTATGATAATAATAATAATAACCACATCACGACACACACATTAACTCAGCCCTATAGTAAGTATCGTAAGAACTTGTATCACAGGAACAAAGCAAAGATATGGTATAAACTACATAGATAAGAATACAACATCCAAGACCGGTAAGCGAAAGAATGCGCCTTGCAAATAACACAAAGTTCCGCCCCCGCCGGGATTCGAACCCGGAACCTATAGCGTAGCAGTCGGCTGTTTACACCACCAATGCGCCGCCGAGGTCATCACTATACTTCAATATAAAAAAAAAATATGTAGACAGAAGAAACTGTATATAACTCATTCAAAATTTACAGCTCAATAACACTTTGCAAAACTTTCGAAGACATTATTTTATGAAGCGACAACTATAAACTAGAGACTCGGTTTACTGCGTATCCAGTCAGCGCTCGATCCGTTTGATTCGAAGGTAGTTCCTAACAATTTATTTTACGGCGTCCAACCATCGCCAAGTTTAAAGCAGAGCCAATTCTTCTTGGTCGTTATTTAAAACGGGAAGTTTGCGGAACTACTGCTTGTGACGATGACGGAGTTATCCTCGGGCGTCTTGTGATGTTTCCACCAGTTTAATTTTCTTCACTCTTGAAAGACTTTTAGTGGTCCGGTGAGAAGTTTTTCTTTTGAGTATTTTCTCTACCATTTCTGATTTGGTTGTAGAGTTTTAAAGGTTTGTAGTTTGTTTAGTCAAATCGAATTAGGGAAGTTTATTCTTACATAATATCGTATTTCCATCTTGGTCTAAGCTATTGTTAATATTGTATTCATCAAGTCGTCGTGGTAGCTCAGTTTGTTACGCGTCTTAGTTAACCGATCGACTCAACCCGACAGGTCGAAGGTTAGAGTCCCGGGTTGCCGGATTGTAGCTTCCATGTTCCTCGCTGTGCCCGGATAGTGACGACAGATTCGCAACCTGTCACACTGGGGCTCAAAATTAACATGAGAAATGCCGCGTGTAACACCTCTGCCATCCCCTCTCGAGGGAATACGGCGTGAGTTAACGTTGTTTTCTATATTCATCAAGTTTGGATATGATTCGAATGAGAATTCATACCTTTTTTCACTGTTTTTAAGCTGGCTTGTCTTTTCATTAATATAAATTGATAGTACTGTATTCTATTGTGACAATAATCTTATAAAATAAAAGTGTGTGTAAGTAACAAAACTGTATGTACTGGCTACAATATTAGTTTTTTTCTTGTCTACCATATTTATGTTCACATAAGCATATTTTAGCCTTGAAGTAACAATTTATGAAAGAAAAAGAAAATATGAAGTAAGAGAAACGAATCAAGATCAACGTCCACATAAGTTTCATTAAATATGACTACAATTTAATGTATTATTTGTATTAACATTATGGGCCAGATGGAAATCTATACCATCGGCTATGAGATTGGTACCAACCCAGACGGCCCCGCACATAGATCTACTCTGTAAATACATACCACCTGTTTATTCCTACAAAGTAGTGAAGTGTCCTGTAGTCCTGCTGCCTGGATACCTGCAAGCGGTCAATAGGTTGTTTCACTGCAATTTTATCACGCTAGAAAACAGCTAACTAAGTAAATAACGTTTTCTGACCAAAAATATAAGAAAGACAGTAGACAGAAGATAGTCAAGTCATTCTTCAGTTTTATATAAAACACTTTTATGTCACCGTAGGAAGTAAAATAATAATTATATATCCTTGATATGTTTTAGCTAACAATTTGATGGTAAATTACAATGATATTGACCCTTTCCATATTGACGGAGTTTTGACATTTTCAATATAAAACTTGCTATTACGCCTTTGAGCTTTGCGGAAAACGATCTAATACCAGCAAACCATTCTATGCATTGTTAAAACCTTGTATATAAAATACTAAATTAAAAAAAAATATATATCACATTTAAATATATTCCTACACACACAGGACATTGTAGCTGCCATGTTTTTCACCGTGCTCGGATGGTGGCGCTAACAGCTCCAGTTAAAATCCTTGGTACATTATCTTAGAATGGTCACGTGGACGTTCAGCTTTACCGAGATATTTCTGAGTTATTTATTTGACATTAGCATTGATTTCTACTGACCATGGAAAAATATTTGTGCTCAGAGAATAATTCTTGTGGTAACCATGTTAGTGTAACATTGTATTAGGATTTATTGGACGGAATTAGATATTGTTTTTGCTTTCGTTAAATTATATTCTATTCATATACTTCATTCAATATATACTCTTTGCAATTCAACAGTTTTCATATTGAGCCATAAATTAAGTCACTTAATATCTTGTCAATAACGCATATAAGCTTTTTTGATTAATTTCACAAATTTCTAATTTTACTTTTTTTAGATTTACTTTTGTTTAAATTATATTTTTGATTGGTTGACCTAAGAAACAATTTTCATGTTGCAATCCATCATATTCCTAACACCTGCGTACGAAGACACAAATACATTTTTTTTGCCAATTTGACCTAAAATAGTTGATTAAGCATACCCCAAATGCTTCGGAACTATTTTTTGCGTACAGTTTTTTTTTTGCTACATAAACTCACGCCGTAGTCCCTCGAGAGGGGTTGGCAGAGGTGTTGAACACCGCATTTCGCTTTTTTTTGCCACTTACTAATAACATATCAGCAGACTATACATTTCTAACAAACACTATGCGAACTTTATTACTATGCGATTTTTAAACACAGTGCAGTGGCCCTATGATTTATCCCGGCAACAGGAGACGTGGTGGATGGTAGTTGTGGAAATATTCAGATGCCACCGTCATGCCGAGAAGTCTCCGTGCCTTGAGAATGCGTAAACAATGTCGTAAGGTCCCGGCACAAGTTACGAGCTTCTAGAAACTTCGCATTCCATTTCAAAATCGATCTTAAAAAACATTGTGATGTATACAATAAATCTCTGAGTGAAAGTTGGAAAAAAACCTTTCAGCCGTCTAAAAATATTGCAAAAATTTAAAAATAACAAAGCGTCTTACTCTCGAACCCCCAAAGGTTGGCAAACCTGTCAACTCAGACACGCAACGTCAAATTTTTGCTTTTTTCTTCACTGTCAATCCGAGCCTACGGCTTTTTGGAATTTCATAGAAATAATAAAAAGTTTTATCTATCCCCATATTAGCGATATAGAGACTGATGATAGATGAAACCGTGAAATATTGAAAGCACTTCGAAGTGCCCCCTCGTAGCTAACAGGGTGACAGACCACATTTTTTTCTTATTGTCTCCTCAGGGGACAGAATAGGGCGACGGATCGGAATAAATTGAATGTAAACCTGTTCTCTTCATAGGATTTTAGACAAATCCATGTAAAACAGTAAAAATGTGTAAATTTCTCATGAGTTGTGCCCTTTCTAACACGGACAAAGATATCTCTGGAGCGATGCCAGCGAGAGAGTGCGAATGTACGCCAAAATGGAATTTGAACGAAAAATCCCTAATGTAGACTTTTATTTATGATTGATATTTATCTTAATTTATATCCTGTTTTAAGCCGCGAGGGATGATGGGCATATCCGTGTGATGACGTTTGCTTCAAAAACTGGATTAATGGGGATCGTTGTGGGGTTTTGATCGTGGCTTTTGTGCCTTTTGTCTTTTACTATTACTTCGTTTATGCATCGAATATAAATTATAGACTTATACCGATATTCTCTGAATTGAAAATGTAGCAGATACGAGTATAATAAATATCTGATGACAGGGAAACTGAACAACAGCGTTTGTCTTTTGGTTTAGTTGTTTTCTCATTTTTTTTTGTTGAGTATGTATAATATTTATTATGTTTTCATTAGTTATATATGTATTTATTCAGCGTTTTGTTTCTGTTCTATTGTTTTTTTTTTCTTTTTTCTTTCAGCTGCGTAAGACTACCCTTTGGTGAATTATTCAATTCGATTCCCGAAATATCGGTTGAGTAGTTACGAATAATCAGAGAAGCAGACAGACTGACACATTTAATTACGACGAGTTTAGGTTTAAATCCTTCGTTAAGGCTCCAATAGAGCTTATAGAAGGAAAATTTCTGTTCATAAAACAACAGATAAATTGAAAAATCAAACACCGATATTTCTCAAAACGTATATTCTTTGATGGCCATGAATACGTGTTGCCTGCTTCTGGAAATAAATCTCTTGATATATTCCCAGAGACCAGAACTTTCGTGATTTATGCCCTGCCCTGGACAGTCGGACCTTTAAATTTATGATATCTTTTATACTCAAAAGCTAAGTTTTCAAATGACAATCGTTCAAGCTGTTCTTGCGGACAGTGGATTGGTTTTATTATGGCTGTTTTTCACTGACTTGGTTTAACTCAGTTATTTGGTAGTTGGTGCAATGGGTCCATCAATAATCATAGGAGCCGCTGGATAAAAGCAACCCATGGTCGCTACGGTTGGCAATGTTTTTGGAAGGCTTTTTGTACAAGTGGATTTCTTCCAGACGATGATAATGATTATATAGCCTAAAAGTATATCTGTATCGCTTAGCAAATGTATTTACACCATTATACCACCACTGCCACTCCAGTGTTCGCCAGGATCAATAGTGGCGTCCTTTTCAATCGAAAAATGCAGCTTTGCAATGACGCACTGGCTGTGCTCGAACACCCTACCGTTGTCTTGGGACCCGCAACGAACTTAATCAGATGATATTGGAAGTAGTAAAAAACCGGTTTCAGACTTCTATCCCAGCAAAGACAGCAAACGAAACGGCCCGCCAAAAACTAGAGGGAACTACAGCCAGGATGTATCGGGATATACTAAATGCCTACCTACATCTTACAGTAGTAGCATACGCCCTGAAGTTTCTCGAGTTCTCCATTTGAATGGTTATCGAAGTATTAATTGTGCTCTTGCAAACTTTTTCTTACCCAATTAATGTTAATTATCACGAGTCTCAAATTCTAAGTGTCTTAATTTCGCATAGTATATGTCGTGAATTCCTAAGTGTCGGTTGCTATGGCTCATTGAGTACTCTCTGTGTACCTTCACGACTGAATGCTAATAGGTCATCGGGGAATTGGTGTTGAGATCAGCGATATGCTTCGGCACTAATATAATAAATGCTTGGCAATTATTATAAAATGATGATAGGTGGAACAACTGTATGCTATAACATCCCCTGTTAGTAAATGGCATACCGTGGTGTTTTGACGATCAGGCGTCTCCTAACTGTGGTCCCCTTTTTTCAATTGCTGTCTTCGCTTTGCTGGGAGAAAAGGCTGAAACTGGTTTCTTCCTACCTCCTATTTCTTCTGATTAAGTTCGTTGCGGGTCCCAAGAGAGTCAGTAGGGTGCCCGAGTACAGCCTGTGCGTCATTGCACAACTGCATTATTCGATCAAAGGACACCACTATTGATCCTGATGAACACTGGAGTTACAGTGGTGGGACAAGGTTGCCGGAGTGCCCCGAAAAAGGTGGAACTACACTAGTTGCTCAAACTGCCAAGTGTTGCCAGAAAATCAAACAAATCAATAATCATTTTATACAAATACATTTTTCAAGCGGTACAGATATAATACTTTCAGGCTATATAATAATTCTGGAAGAAATCCACCGTTGGAAAAAAAGCCTCTCCGAAACATTGCCAACCGATCCTGGGGTTCTTACACCCAGCGGCTTCCTACTGCTCCTATTAGATAAATGAAATTGTTTATTTGCCAAATCTAGGTTTTTTACAGATCTTTTCGGTTAGGGGCTGTCCATTAATCATGTGATGTTTTTTTAACATTTTTTAACCCCTCCCTCCCCCATGGAGATACGTGGTGAGGTTTAAGACTATCCCCCCACCGCCCACTAAAAATCACGTGTATTTTTGAGTACCTACAAAGAATCTAAAAATTTTTAATATAATTTTTCCTAATCTAATCCTATTATAGAAAATTAAGGACCATGATAAAAATGTCTAGACAGAAAAGTTGCAGGTTGTTTTTGACAGTCATAAAAATGATATTAAAGGAATGGTGTACTACAAGACTTTCTTCAACACTAACAACTGGTTCACAACATCTTTCGGTTTATAAATCACGCATTTGACGAAAAAATAAGTACACGTGATATCTTACTATACCCCCTCCCCCTTGTGATATTTCGTGATTTTTGCCAAACCCCTCCCCCCCCTTTCGAACCTCACGTGATTAATGGACAGCCCCTTATTAATGTTTCACTGCATTTTGCTACATATTTAAGCATGCGAATATTGAATATGAATCACAATGAAATATTTAAATAATGCAAAATAAATCTGTTAGCAAATCCAGATAGCCCTATGTCCAGCAGTGAATGTCTGATGATGAAGAATTATTGTTACTTAAAGTTCAAAATTTTCGCCGATTTGTCCGCCTGTACACTTGACGATCTCTATCCATTCCTTAAGGGACTGGTTCGGCATAATTCGGTCTCAATGGCGCACGCCATCTATTGTTGTTCGTGTCAACTAACATGGGCGCCGATTTAATTGAACTCCGGCTTTATTTGGTATGTTAATTAAGTAGCAATTGTGTTTGCCCGTTTGTTCCCAATGAAATATTAGGTATTGGGTATGCTTAATCTGATAACGGAGTCTCTAGGTCTCCATTTAAATTTTAGATATCAATTAACGCATCGCAATTTCAGCCTTCTGCAAACGATGGGGACATTTTCTCGCATATGCGTGAGCGTTTTGTTTTGATCGAATTGTTCGATACAGACTTTTTTGGTCTTGGATGTTGTATTCTTATCTGTGTAGTTAATGCCATGTCGTTGCTTAGTGCCTGCGATGCTAGATTATAACTTAGTGCAGGGCTCAGTCAATATGTGTGTCGTGAGGTGGTTATTATTAATTAATGCAAAAGAAACATTGTCAATCCGTAACCGCAAAAGAAATTGATTATTGTGAAACGAAAGAAAAATTGTGTTCTAAGAAAGGACATAGGTTTTTCATTAGGAATTTTGTACTTAAAACATGGATACAAGTTACTAGGAGTTAAAACTGACAATTAACTTCATGTGTTAGATTGAATATATGAATATATTTTTATATACAATATTTTTGAGCAAAGAAATTACTTCAGTGTAATAAAAAAAGATTTTCGTCTACTTCACCTTACCTTTGACTACCTTTTCTAATATGATGCCACAACCAAAAACACATAGATCAACTCAATATTAAAAAGTACATCTATTGAACTTGTTAAATTCGAGAAAAATTAAATATTTTAGTACTGAAAACTTTTCAGATTGATTTCCACTACGCACAGTGATTGCAGTAAGGCGAAAAGATAATAAATCTTACCATCGATGCTGAAATTTCGATCCATTAATCAAGCGTTGATATAAAACGAGCAATGTACCACGTCCATTACGATATTGTACGCAGGTGTGCTCAAGTAGGCACTTTTAACGGTGCCACTAATTTATATGTTCTGTTGTTGGATGTTTTGGGACTAATCTAGATGAGTGGATCCCTTGCCTGCTTCATACATAACTCATACCTCCAATTCCAATTCTTGGTAGAGGCGAAGGCATCTTGTACGCACTTGGTGTCATCGTGTTTTAATTTTTATTACTGATTGTTTAATATCTGACGTTAAAATGTTTCGTTTCTGAATTCGGTTATTATTATTTGTTAAATAATAGCTTTTGCCCGCGACTTCGTTCACGTAGTATTCGAAAATGGATCTAATGGATTTTTTTACTTGATATTTTCGTAAAATTTTGGACAATTAACAATTACCTTAATCACACAACAAAAATTATCTTAATGAAATATGACTTTTGTGTTATTTTGATGTAAAAACTATATTATTGTAAAGTTTCATTAAAATCCATTTAGTAGTTTTTGCGTGAAAGAGTAACAGACACACACATCCATACATACTTACAAACTTCGTTTAAGCTATGGTTAACCGCATCAGCTTAAAAGCCAAAAAAATTTTATCTCTGATTTGTTATTTTATTATTTGTAATCTATTTAAATTTTAAATAGTCATCCCCATAGCAATTTTAAAATTCCATTCATAATTAAAAGCCATCCCAATTACTACGAAGGCGCTCACAATATTTAGTCGTAGATAATATCATGCTTAGAGTACAATTAGCAAGTAATTAATATGTGGAGTATGTTGCCTTGCAATTATATTATTATGGCTCGCTGCAACAGACTCTATAATAATGGCTTATGTAATTCCAGCTTAGCACTTAATAAACAAACTTAATGAGCACAAGCACTTATGTGGTGGGAGTAAGTTTTGTTTTTGGAGGTGGATTTAAAACTGAGTAAACAGCTTCTATGATTCTGCGCTAACTGTTGGCACTATGAGTATTAATCTCTGATTTTAAAAAACTATGTTTTCTAGACTTTATCGCCTTTAATAGGGTGCTTAGCTGCAGTTTTATCATGCTAGGAAGCACCACCATCAACTGAGTGAACAACGGATTTGATATATATAGTTAAGTCCATCAGTTTGAAAAACACTTTTAAATGGCCGTAGGAAGTCATCATACGAGTTTACTAAAAGTACTTTGAATAAGAATAATAATGAATCTTTGATACATGTTAGCAGTTAGTCGTTTTTTTCCCGGAATTGACAGCTGTTTCACGTTTTTGACATAAAACTTTCTAGTGCGCCCTTTGCTTTGAGCTTTTCAAAAAACTCCTATTGTGGCCAGCAGCACAGCTCTAAAACTCCTATTTGATGGGGGATTATTTGTTTGATATACCTCTAATGGACTACAGCAAAGCCGTAAAGTAATGTTAGTTCTATTGTTTATCTAATTTAATATATCCGTTTAGAAGATGCCCACAACTGTAGCAAAACATCACAACTTATCAAGATATTTTTGCAACACAAAATAATTCACACGATATTAAAGTATTTTATATTTTGTATCTGTTGTTATGTGATATTCTATGTAACAAGCTTATATTTAAGTTTTTATATGTTGCATAAGCTTAAATTTCTATCTACGTTTTTACCCACTAGATCTGTTAAAAAAAACGAATTTTCCCAATACTTTTAAAAGTCATTGTTTCGGCGACGTACTTTTATTTTTCTTTCAGTATTGATACAAAGGCAAGACATTAATATTTCTGCTCGAATCAATGTTGTGGTCTCTTAATGTAATTGCAGGATTACAGTCTAGCGGTTGTGGCTTCGATTCCATGCCATTGTTATCGAATAGCGGCTGCCGAGGCGTAGATTGGTATTGCTGGATTCTATGCTACCCTTAGACTGTGGTCTGAGCTATGCCGAACCAGAACAAGGCACTAGTTGGAGATAAGATTCATATTATTTTCGGGTTTCCTTCGTGTTGGAAGTAGGCTTTTAGCGAAAGATTTTTTGGCGTCGTTAAAATTGAGAGTCAAGAACATACGTAAACCCACGCCGTAATAAATTCCTCGGGAAGGGTAAGCGGAGGTGTTAAGCACCGAATTTCGCATGTTTATGTTGAGTTCCAGTGTGATAGGTTGCGAATCTGTCGTCACTATCCGGGCAGAATGAGGAACATGGCAGCTACAATCTCTGGCTGCAACAAGGCACGCAACAAACATTTTATTTTTTTGTGTTTTATAAAACCTATTGTTCTATCTAGTTTATACCATATCATTGCTTATCACCTGCGACACGAGATTCTTCAATCTTACTGCAGGGCCGAGTCAATTCGTGTGTTGTGTTCTGGTTATTATTATTATTAAATTAAATAAAATCTTCACCTCACGTGTGATTGGGGCGAAACCCTTGGTTCACAAAAAAACATTAATACGTTTCAGCTTATCTCTTCTCATTAAGATATCTCGTTAACCTTTCCTCAAAAAAGTGCTGTTTGTACATTTTAATTGTCGCTTAGCAACACTAATGTCCTACCGCGTCATCACCCCCCTCTCACCCTCACCGTACCACCACTAATTTGCATAATTTTCCCACCAAATTTCAATTATATTCGAATTATCTCGTAGTTCCCCTTACCTGGCTGCTGCCCTGATATTTATTAGGTTATGTTGAGATTAAAAAGTGACGTTATGCCAAGTTTAATTTATATTTTTGTTTTGTTACTGTGGTTAGGGGCAAACGTGGATATAAATAAAATAATACCCTTAAGTTTTGTCTTATGTTTAATGGTATAAATTAGTTTTCTTTAAGTTTTATGTAACATAATGTGCTTGATCAGCCAATGCACGTCACTATGTAGCAGTTAGTAATCCAATGCTGAACAACAACTACACTAAAGCAAGTCTAACATACGAAATGACATAAAATTAAAATTCTTTTAAAACTATAAAACTCGTTAAAATTGATCTTGAATCTTACTTTTTCCATCGAACGCCTCTTTACTACAAACTGCGCTTTAATAAAAAGTGACAAGATTTGAGTGTCTAAGTATGTGCGCTTGCAAAAAAATCAGGGCATTCAAAGCCACAGGGCACGCCCTAGTTCCAACCTAACACAATTACTCGTGGAAACCACCGTTGAATGTTTTAAATTGAAAAGTCCAAGCTAAACAAACTCGAGTTAAACTCAGTTAAAAACTTTCTGAAACCTTTAAGGACAAAAGGTGGCCCTGTTACAGTCGCTCCATCTGACGAAGACCGTTCGGCTTTAGTTGTGGTGAGATGTATACATACACAATGTTCCAGTGTGCGTATCATCGAAGTCAAAGTCAACATGTTTTTATCCGAATAGACTTAAAATAAGCACTCTTAAATCGTCATTTTTTTTCTACCACCGGTTCGGAATGCTATTTCTACGAGGAAGAATTCGGCAAGAAACCACCGTAGTTGCTTTTTTGAATTTTCAAATACAAGATTGTCTACAATAAAATAGAGACCGTACAGAAGTAAAGCTTTATGAAATGCGCGCTTTAGCAACCCACACATAGACAAGATCCACTAGTCATTCACTGACACGAAATTTCGGAAGGGTAAGGAAGGTAACATGCGCGATTGACGCTCAGCGCCAACAGTGATTCGTACATGAGGTAGAAACTGTGATTTTGTTCATTTTTTGCAAATAATTTCTAGTGGATTCCTGCTACAATTTGTGTATCATAATGAGAATTGATTGCATAAAAATGAATGATGAACTTTAACAATACTCGTAGTAATATTCAAAACATTTATTATCAAACAATAAACACATAGATAAGATCGCCACGGCAGTTTTTATTTAAATGCATCTTTTTTGCATCAGTCAAAATGGACAGCCCTAAACAGCGCAAACGTCGACCGAAGCTGTCAAAAAGGGTAACTTAACGGGAACGGGGAGTGGTTTTTGAAATTCTCTTATTTTTTTTTGTGTATCAGCAGAGTTTAATATGTAAAATGCTAGTGTTTTAATTTGTAAACATCTGTAGTGCTAAACAAGTGTGGAGAAAGAGAAACACGAAGATTTGACTGCTCTTTTCGTCATATCCCAAGCAACTCAATAAAACCTGCAGTAACATTACTAGTTTGCTACTGTAGAAACGATTAAGAAAGAAGAAAAATAAAACACGGAATACTTGCGCTGTATGGGCTAAAAAACTGAAGTACATACGAGCTTTACTTCTATTTTGCGTCTTAACTGGGCGAACGAGGTTACACACACTGAAACAGCGTACACACACGCCTGCAGAACACAACAACAACCTAAGCCAAACGGGCTTCGTGAGATTGTAATCGATTTTAGCAACAATATTCCCTTTTAAAATTCAAAATGTAATGATGTTATGCGTGATATATTTCTTTAACGAGACGTGTTTTTTTGAGGACACAGTAGCTCAGTTTGTTACGTGCCTTGGTTAACCGACCGATCCGACAGACAGGTCAAGGGTTCGAGTCTCGGGTTGCCTTATGTTGTAGCTGCCATGTTCCTCATTGTGCCTGGATAGTTGCGACAGTTTCGCAACCTGTCACGCTGTGTCTCAACATAAACATGCGAAATGCTGTGTGTAACACCTCTGCCAACCCCTCTCGAGGGATTACGGCGTAATTTTATTTTTATGTATGTATTTTTTAAAGACTAAATATTGGATTTAATACTAAAATGCTACTGATTAAGTTTTGTGATTGCTACTCTCTTTAATATGTAGATAAACTTTATGGAATTGAAGCCTGTTCTCTTACTGAAAAAAAGAAATGAAAAAAATACAAGTTACAAGCGACAACAAAGAACGGCCATTTTGAATGATCCATCCATGAAATAAATGGAGCGAACTGAAATTGAATTTTGATTAAACATTTAAGAGAAAAGATACACTTTTCGACATCCTTTAGGAAGCTAATAATTAAAATCATTATTAATGTAATAAACCTGTGAACAATATGTACTAAAGGGTTGGCGCACACTGTAGAAGTCGAAGAACCTATTAAAATTAATATAGATGTTGCAGTTAAAACGAGTTCTAATTGTAACGTATATATATTTATATATAAATATACCTGATTCACTGAATTCTTAACGCCTATCCTTTGGACTTACAAAGCTGTATTTTTCAAATTGTTATTTTTAAGACTAAGAAATAAGAAATACGAGAATTATTACATTTTACGAATTGTAAATTGCAATAGAAAGATTGTTTTGTAATTAAAAAAAGGAAAGTTTCGTTGCCGGATTCTTCCCCATTGAATTAGCATTCCAAACCGGTCGTAATAAAAAAAAATACGATTCGAAAGTGCTTATTTTAATACAATTCGAATTAATAACATTTTGAGTTAAACTTTTAAAGGATTTTTCGAAATTCAACCCTAAAGGGGCTGAAGATAGGGTTCTAGCTAATATTTAATTGTTGCTCTCGATGAGTGCCAGCCAGTTACTAGGGGAGGATACCCTTCCGTTAATTACAATAGGTAAGTTGACATCTTATAGCTTCCTTTATCATTTTCGTAATGAGATATTCATTACAAGGCTGTTAGATTTTTAGGCTTTTACAGTCAGCCGAAAATGGAAGATTATTATAATTAAATGTGAGGTATATTTTGGAAATGTTTTATTTAAATAGACTTAGAATAAATTCTTTAAAAAAAAATCTACCACCGGTTCGTAATGCTATCCACGGGGAAGAAGCCGGCAAGAAACCAACGTAGTAGCTCTAAAAAATTATTGAGGTGTAATTAAATAGCTTGTGCAGTGTACATAGGTTTGTCCAGGACAATTTGTATTTTGTAAGTTTTTGCAAGTATTTTAAACGTTGGTGTAAGATTAAAACCGGATGATGTTTTCAATACGTTTTTGTTTTAATGGTGGTATAGATGAAAGCGTACAAAAGCTTTGTCTAAACATTTTTTGATGACGAAATCTAATCCGAAGAAGTAGGAAAACAATTAAAACTGTTAATTCATCTTGTAGAGCAATTGCTGTTGATAAATAGACGATTCAATAAAATGTGATTCCTACAAGAAACGTAGCTTTGCCGATCAGTCACTGTTCCAAGTAAATTACAGTATAAGTCGGTTCATGTCACGAAGGCAGTTTGGCTAAGGTTGTAGTTGGTATCGACAGGCATGTACATGCGCTTTTTCAGTGTGAGTAACCAGTTCAGACACAAAATAGAGTGAACAGAAGTAAAGCTCGTGTATGTTTTTCAGTTCTGACAGCTTCTTCTTCCTGGTTAAATTCTTCTCTGTTGTCGGGAAAGGCAAAGAGCTTCAGCCCATACAGCACAAGTCCTCCGTGTTTTATTTTTCTTCTGTCTCTATTGTTTCTACAGTAACATGCTTGTGATGTTACTATAGGTTTATTGAGTTGCTTGGGAGATGACGAAAAGAGCAGCCAAATCGTCGGGTTTCACTTTCTTCATACTTGTATAGCGTTACAGATGTTCAGTGGTTAAAACACCAGCATTTTACACATTAAACTCTGCTGATACACAAGAAATTACAAAAAAAATAGAAAATTTCAACCACCACTTCCCGTTCCCGCCAAGTTACCCATTTCGACAGCTTCGGTCGGCATTTGCGCTAGGGTTGTCCATTTTGACCTTTGCAAAAAAGATGGAAACAAATAACCTTGAGTTTGCTCAGTCAAGGCGATACGCACACTAGGATGATATGCATATACACGTTTAACAACAACTATAACTAAACAGCCTTCGCGAGTTGAAATGACCGTACCAGAATGAATACCGTCCTAAGAGGGTAATGCACGGAGAACAGATAATTAAGTCATTAATGACTTTTAGAGGCTCTCGAAGCCTCTTGGGTCAGTAGAAATTAACAGCAGTGTTGAAGATTTATGGTGTACGGTTTATTAAAAAATCTTGAAGGCTGTTAAAGGGAAAACGTCGAGCCTTTTGAAGTCGGTTTTGAAGTTGATTTTTTGTAGATTTGAGGTATACAAAGTCTGTATAGGATTATTTATCTGAATTTTTTGGCTTCTGAATTTTTTTTTGCTCAATTTCAATGGATATTTTTTTTGAAAAATCCTTTGAAATCTGTGTGAATCTAATGTTTAAGAAGATTATTAAGAAAATATCTTTTGTTAATTAATTTTTGGTTGCCTCTTGTTTTTAGTGTTTACTAAAATCGGGGTTTGTTAATTCGATCCCCCTCGACCCACAAGTGACCCCCTTAGAGGTTGATGAACCGGAACTCGAAGTTCGCATCAAGTGATTTGTTTTCTTGCGGAAATAAGGATGAGAAAGTAATAAAACGCCAAGTTACACACGAATCTACTTATGTATTATATAGGCATGAAGCGTAATGTAAAAGATGAACAAAAAATTAATTAGAAAAACCAATTAAGTATCCCGATTGAGCTATCGAGCTCAAAGCTAGTTTGTTGTGTCTCACAGAAATTACTTTTCCATTAATCTTTCCAATTTATCAGCAAACGTTCCGATATAAAAACTACTAAAAAAAAACTAAAAGAATATCTCCTCGTCTCAAACAATGGGCCGTTATATTTTAGCAAGTAGCCGTCCAGTTAGCTTGATCTCCCATTCTTTGAAAGCTCGGTCCGAGTTCTAAAAGCCAAGGGGTCCGTTTAGGCCGGTCGTGTTATAGACCCGAAGACAATGGGGCACAAACATTAATAACTTTCTTTGTTGGATCTTTATGCTTCGGCACAAGTCATTTGTGTTAAGCGGTTTCGTGTCCTAATTCACTGAGATTGGACACCACTAGTTGTGCAGTGACGTAACTCATTTTGCACGGACTGTGCTTTTTTCCACAAGTTTGTGTTTTTTTTCTTTTGCCAGAGACTTTGTGGATTTTTTCCACAACACGCTCGCGTCTGTTTTGTGAAATACTTATTTTATTTCACTGACTGTAATGTCGGAGGTTTCAGTTTAAAAAAGGAGATCTGTGGAAGACGTTGAGTAATGAAAAATGCGTTGCTTTAGGTTGTTCTTCTGTTAAAATGCTGGTTCATTCGATCGTTTTTCTGAGGCTTTTATAGAGTTTCAATGGAGCTTGAATCAAAAAGAAACATAAATAGGACATATCATGGGCTATTAATTTATATATTTAACTTAAATTATGTCGGAAATGTTTTCACAGTTATTTATTTCAGCCAACAGTCAAATAACAGAGTTCTATGTTTCAGCAAAATTAAATAAAAGCACTTAAGGTAGGATTTTTGTGTTTGCTTCCTGGAGTTAATAAAAACAGTGGTAAAAAAGTTACGGGAACATTCGGTCATGATAACTCTATGGTATATTTAGTAGGGGATCTACTGCTTAAACACTTGGGTATGTTTAGTTGTTAACATAATATAATGACATGTTTTAGAATTTATAGATTTGCGATTTTTACCTCTGATAGTTAGATCGTACAAATACCTCTGATAGTTTATTCTAAATGGCGATTTTTTAAATCGCACATATACGGAAAAGTTACAAAATAACCTACTACGAATGAACGAATATTGATTTGGTAAACGTTGATATTAATTGATTTTACAGCTTTAAAAATGTATGTCTTCATATTGATATAATTTTAGCACAATTTATATTATGTTCTATTTCTCATTTACAGCGTAACGAAGATCATTCCACCAGGTGTTATATTACTAGTAACAGTTCAACCAGCAAGTCACCTTTTCATCAGGCATTTGGATCTTATACCTTGCACCTCCTTCTGTTCCCAAGGTCTAGCCGCTCTCGAGCATTCTTTGTACAGAACTTCCTCAAGTACCTGAGGGGAGTTAATTTTGGATATGGATACAATATTTTAAAGTTTCTTTCTGTTTTATTGACACGATGGGACAAAGATATTGTTGGGACAAATCTGTTAATTATAGAATAATACCGAGATATTTGGATAACTTTGAAAACACACACACACACACATGATATACCTTTTGAACCTTAACACATAATGACACTAAATAACTTTATAAATAAGAATAGGATAAGCAAACTACTAAAATTAACTAATCATGCCGTGTAAATTATAATTAAAATTTTGACGATTTAAAAGTACTTATTTTAAGAACATTAGAATTTAAAAAAAAATGATTTTGATTAAAAAAAAATATTTATACGCACATTCAAGAAATTAAAAGCTTTACTATTAAATTAAATTTTATATTTTTAAGATTATAAATACATTATCTTTAACGTATTATAAAAAATTGCGCGAATTTTTGTCTGTTTTTTTCATACATTTTTGAGATTTTTTGTTAAAACCACCTTTCGATGCCTCTTCGAAAAATACACATGCATTCAGACTGATTTGATTTTCATTTCGGATACTTACCGAGCTAAGCAAAACTTAAAATTTTTATTGACCTTTTTTTGAACTAAAAAAAAAAGTTTACACACAGACATGTACTACACAAAACACACACAAAATAATAATAATTTTATTTTAATAACATGACAAAAAATTACCCCCATAATTTTATTATCATATTATTTTAAATTAAATTATTTAATTTTTACTGTAATATTAAATTCAATTATTGGAGCTATCGGAGGATTAAATCAAACTTCTTTACGTAAAATTATAGCTTTCTCTTCTACTAATAATTTAAGATGAATATTAATTTATATAATAATTAGTAGAAATTTATGGATTTTTTATATACTCATTTTTAATTAAAAAATTTCCACCACAAAAAAATGTACACACAGATGTGTACTACTTCTTTTAGTGAGTAGTTCGGATGAAATTTCAGTAGAAAGTCTTTGCTAGAATTTCTTGGGCTTAGGAAGAATTTGTATTTCTTTTTTGTCAATAGAATTCGAGGCGTTCCTTCGAGACAGACAGATGTATCGCAGGGAACATTAAAATTACTAAACCTACCTCTCCCTTTCTCAAGACAATGATAATACAGCGGGACGGAATTGTTTTTACGCCGATGTTCCGAACACATCTGAAATTCAAATGCGTCAATAGATTTTGTCGGCTTCGTTGCTAACATTGTTTTTCAATGCTACCAGAAACTCCATTTGCTCTCGGAGTTTTCTTTAAGAATGTTTAATGTTTGTTTGTGGGCTCCGGACTTTGAGATCGTCTATTAGCGTTCATCCAGGAGTGTTTCTTGGATATTCGATTGTTCTTGATTGTCAAGCGGAAGTAATTGTTTTCTCGAAGGTGTTCGGTATTTCTGAACCTGGTTTTTGACAAGTCTCGTGTGGCCGGTTTCCAGAGCTAACTGTGAAAATTAAGACCATTAAAAGCTCGTTAGATTAGTTTGTGCCAGGTTGTGAGGTTGTGATCGCCACTCCCCATGCCTTCTTCCCGAGAGGTTATTTGTTTATCGCGTTGTATGAACCATCGCCACTTCAACTTGCTGATCCTCTGGCTTTTTAGGTACCTTATTTTTCTTAGTAATTACTCTGTTTATAATATTATCACACACATATATAAAACATCATCAAAGGATTGGAGAGCCAGCATAACTGCCGGCACGAGAGGTATAACATCTTTACATTGGCAACGCATCGGCGGTGCTCTTGGCGCTCCATGACATAAGGGCGAAGTCATGTCAAAAGACGCTATCACTTTCTATCACAGGCGAACCGTTTGCTTTGCTTGAAAAAAAAGCAAGAGAAACCCTGTGTCCAGTTATAGTCGACACAGTATGTATTCCATTACAGAGGCAAGTTTTTAGTTGGGGTTTTCACTCACTTTTTCAAGTTACCAGGAACCTGTTAGCCTGAACTGAAGGCACTTTGCTAAATGACCAGTGTATCGCGCTGGAAATAGCGTTTCATGTTTGCTGTTAGCGCTTTATGCTTTCTATTTTTGTGTGTTTTTGCCCGTTCCAAATTTAACTGAGCTCTGGATCTTTGGTCATTGGCAAATATTTGAATGGCTTTTTGTTTTTTTTTTAAATTACTCTGTTGGCAAGGGTTTTTTTTTAAACGCTTTTTTTTAAACCTTTTAGTTCTTATGAAAATAGTGATATTAACGTAAAACGTAAACGTAGTTTAAATAATTTAGGTTCGTAATTTAAATCCATCTCAATTGAATCGTGTTTTTTTTTCTACTAACATTTTATAACCTCAAAACGACTGCAGATTCTTAAGTAATCAGACTCATATGAAGATTTCTCGTACCTCAGATTCAATTAAGCCATAAGAAGGGGTGAATTCTTTCATTTAGACAAATAAAAAAGGGGAGGAAAATAAAACGGAAACACAATAAACTACGCAACGAATTAACATACCGTAACCTAGATTCTTAAACAAAACATAAAAACTCACCTTAAGAAAACAAATACAAATAAAGGAGGGAAATAAAACAAAAGAGAGAAGTGGGTCCCCCCCCCTTAAGTAATTCTGTTTTCTAATAATCCTGGGCTAAGGCTCTTGCCGCCTCTTAATTAAAATATAAACAGCTTGCCGATGGAATGCGAACGACTGTTTCAAAACAGGGTTCCGTATTATATTTAAATATATATTAAAAAAAAACACATTTAATAAAACTTTTAAAAATATTTTGTTCGTATAATTCGTGCTCTTTTTGTGATTATTTTTTATATTATTTGAAAATTTCAAGCTTCTGAAGAGTTGGATGGCTCACCATATAAAAAAAATCTAAAAAGTTCATGTTGTTAAATCTTTTACGATGGTAAGGAACCCTTCTTGCGCTAGTACGACTCACACTTGACCGGTTTTTTTACTTACGTATTTAAGTTTATACTGTTTCTTTTAATTAAACTATGTACATAATATTATAATTGTATTAAAATAGAATTAGCAGAGTTTCATATAGCATTTCCTCTGTTTTTCCTTCATATATTTTCTGAATATTTTCACAGTTTAGGAGGGTTCCGTTTACTTTTATAGGCGGAATTAAACGCGGTTCATATGTTTAGCACCCTGCGTTATAACGTAACGATGCGTTTTATTGCGTGAATTTTAACATCTTGTCTTACATTATATTAAAATAATACCCTCATTCCTATTTTGAATTGCGATCGTTACGAAGAATTGAACCTTTAAATATGTTTAGTGGTTTGTTATTTGTTCTCGTGTTTTTTTTTTTACATTTTCTAAAAATAAAAATGATTTTAGTCAATTTTTCATAATGCATGACGTGAGAGATATAAAATCTGTAGAAAAAAATTGTCTTGTGTTTTGCGTTTTAAAATTCATACCGTACGCAAACTTTGCATGCTCTTTTTTGAATATTATGTTATATTACGTATATCAAATCCAGTGTACACAAAATACAGACAAAACTTGTTAGAATAACGTATTACCTCTCCATCTCCATACCCTTTACAAACTCACTTAAAAGTTAGTCAAAAAACTATTTTCCTTTAATTCAACAAAAAAGTTTGGCAGCATTCGAGGGTATGGGCTTGTAACTAAGGTTCGGCGGCTCATTTGATATGCTGGAAACTTTCAGGGTTTCACGTTGGCTTGCCCTGTCCACAACCCCGGATTTACCCTAACACCACCCGCCTACTATACTTACACATATACTGGTGCCTATAACCCCATCTCGCTCGCTCTCACGCGAAACTGTGTTTAACCAGAGCGAGATGGACGCTTAGCTCGCCACAGCATACTGAATAACAGTGGCTTTCCTCTGCAAATTTATATTCGGTACACGACGATACACTTGTGGGATTCGAGAACGTTCTAAACGTCGAGAAATTCATTTTTATTTGTGCTTGCTACCAGATGTGTGTTAGATATACGTTTAAATGATTACCGTGGGACATCCCGGTACAGCTGAGATTACGGAATTGCCAATTGATCGGATAGTGCTTTCGTGACTGGCGATATTAAAAATAAGGTTGCCTTCAGTAATGGGAGATCGACGTATGACTTCAGTTCAAAAATTAATAATTATTATACTATTTACGTGTACAAGAGAATAGTAACAGTAAAACATATTACTAGCAATTAAGGACGTAATTATTCCTAAAAATGTAAGAAATAATAAGTTTGTAGGTTTGAAGTAAATTAAAAAAAACTATTTCATGTTTAGGCACCATTTTGTTTAAAAACACGAGTTCTGTGCAGGCAACGCCACAGACAAAAGCCAGTTCATGATCTAAACAAAATTTAAACTTGATTTACAAATACATTTGCAAAAAGCTTTTAGTTCTTAGGGATAAATTTTTAATATCCTCCCTCAAAAGTGGGTACCCAAAAAATTTATAATATATTGCTCGAGTGTTCTTGATTTAATTTTCTTTATATGCCGACCTATACGCGGGTCTGAGTGCCCTTAGGAATATCAACCTTAATAATAATAAAGGAATATTAATTTATAAAAGCCCTTGTTAAATATAACGTCAATCTCGTGAAGAAAAGCATTTGCCTGATACTTCGTTCGCTCTGATTTTTTTTTCAACAGAATGCTAGCGATGAGGTATTTAAAAAAATTGACAATTATAAATTGTGTAATAATATTTAATTGTTAACGTATAATTTACATGACTTATATACGAAATGTTTTTGATAATATATTTTCAACTGAACATCTACACACATATTTGCAATTAAAGATTTTGATATTTTTTTACTTAATGTAGCTTATTTTCGCCTCGAACATTCATTCTTAATATCGGGAAATGTTAATTGAAAATAAGTCGTTTCTTATATTACTTCCTATATCTTTTTTTATTTCATTAAATACAATTTGAGTTGATGATACTTACGCGAGCGAAACCGTGTTGGTTTATCAAGTCATGTCGCTTGTTTCGTGTTCGTGCTATCGGTCAAACGGTCTAATAGGGAAACAGTTCGTCCGATTATGATTGAAAATATGTACAAAACGAAGAGTTTTCTCATTCCTGAATTCGTTTAATCTCATGTAAATTTTTCTTGAACAAGTAAACTAGCAAGATCTGAGGCAAAATCGAAAAAAATGTGATCGTTTTTGACAGATATCATCCATTTTTTTTTTTCGGTCACAGTGCCCAGTTTGTAGTATACAACATAACAGTTTGTACATGCACATATTGAAAAAAAAAATGCATTAGACGAATAAGAAACACCAGTAAAGTCGCGTAATTTTTTTGTCAAGTCACGTAAAGTAATTGAAAAAAAGGCAATAATTATAATGCGATTTCTCCCGGTCAAGGTTATTTGTAATGTGTTAATAAAAGTAACGCTTCGCGGTGGAGGCATTTACCTGTAAAATTGAAGTGCCCTCGTCAGTACTAGTGGCTAAGGAAGGCCAAGGAAGGCCACTTATTCTGATAACCCCTTTGGTTGAGCATCATCGAAGCTCAGACTCTATAAGTACCACTCGTGCCGTGCTTTTTTCTTTATATTAGCTTGTATTCATAAAAATGGCGAATATATTTCTCCTGCGGCAAGGCAGGGGTTTAAAACCAGTACCGGTTTTTTCGTGTGAGGTTGTTTTTATGTATTTTTTTGTTCTGCATAGATGTTAAAAGGTATCGATACCGTTTTTTTAGTACCTACCAAGCATCTGCGTAAAGAGTTATGCGGAAAATTTACCGGTCTTTTTGAATTTTCTTTGGATTTTTTGTTGATTGATAACTGCTGTTGTATTATTTACGTCTAGATCAACCTAATTTGTTTTAACTTATCCTTTTTTTCAATAGATTGTGACTAACAACATAAAAAACGGTAAATGTTACACAAAACTCAACCATTGTTTCAGCAATGCATACTTTTTAGTTATTCTCTGGTTATTTAATTTATAAGAACAAAGGATTTCACGCTCGAACCTGTTTACAATTTTGAATTTTCAATAACGATTTTACTTTGTAAAACGGCCCACTAATAATGTCCACCGCACAATTTCCAAAAACTATGCAAATGAGTACTTTAATTCATTTACTATCGAACGTTGTTCTATTTAACTGAAACGATAACTATTACAGGGACCGCCGATATTTCCGTACCGGTATTATACCGGTAGAATTACCGGACGGACCGGTAATATTCGTCGGTGTGGTAATGCTGTGCGATTAGTTGAATTACCGACAATTACCGACAGGCCTCAATAATAGGCGATCCCGTGTATATATCGTGGATATAATGTAATTTTTGTGTAATATTGCGGATAATCTGTGCTTTTAAAATGTTACTGTTACTTTTACAACACTATTTTAATTTGACAGGTATGTGAATAATATTTTATCGAGTGTTTTTTTGACGAGGAGGACGTGGTAGCTCAGTTTGTCACGTAGCTTGGTTAACCGACCGACCTGAACCGACAGGTCAAGGGTTCCTGTACATTGTAGCTGCCATGTTCCTCATTGTGCCCGGATAGTGGCGACAGATTCGCAACCTGTCACATTGGGACTCGACATAAACATGCGAAATGCGGGGTTTGCCTCTGCCTTCCACTCTCGAGTGATTAATTACGGTTGAGTTATGTTTTGTTTTTTTTTCTTTTTATTTATTTTCCCAAAAACCGTAGGCTTAAGAAATGAAAATAATCAGGAAAAATAAGCTTGTGTTACGCCAATAAAGGTTTTACATTATATAAAATAAAATCATAAATATGGTAATCCAAAAATAAACTGAAAGTAAAGTTCCGTAACTTTTTAATTTTTAGAGTTATTTTAAAAATTATTTCATTGTTCTGTTTTATTTTACTTATTTTTTTATAATAAGTCTAATAAATATTGTAAACTTCTCCATTTTGTAATTTTTTTACTACATTTTAAAAGCGAAACTTTAAAAAAATCCTCAAGCAATAACTGGAAAGCGTCTCAAACATAGATCCTTTTGTCTCGCTTCCACAAATCCACCCTTCTTAAGATAATCCCTTATTCTGTCGGGATGAAAAGGATGACTATATAGTTGACGGTTCGGTTGCATCTCGGGCTTGCAGAAACGTTTGCGGTTATCATATACAAAGAAACATAGCACATTGATATAGCAAATTACATCTTATATGTGGGAGAATAGACGCTATTTTATATTTCGAATATCTCACTGGATGCAACAAGCATAATGACAAGATAAGCTGTAAAAGCGTATGTAATCGCTTGGAATAAAAAAGGCATCACGCGCGAGTTCTGACCTCTTCTGCAATCCTCTTTATTTGTTTTTATTTTATATAATACAGTTTTATGTATACATTATACAATGTATATGTATAAAACCTTGTAAATTTTAGGGATCTAGTTCATACTACATATAAATTTCGTACAGTCTTAATTTACAAAAGAAAAGGCATAAAAAAAACTTTACATAAAACACACTGAAACAAAACCATTGAATATATATATATGTATCTGACATACCACAAAACATAGCTTTAATTCAACTTGTCGATGAGTTTCTTCCATCTCGGGTGGTATTGATTTGTCAGGCGTGTACGCAGTGAATGCACATTGATTGAGTGTGCGTAACTACGAGATTGCATAGTAAAAAGTTTACATACATTAGAACGAATTGCAACCATAGCCGAATCTTGAAATAGAATTACTTAAGCCTTTTCTATACCATAAAAACGATCAAGTGTTAGTCGCACTCGCATATGACGGGTTCCGTACCATGTTATAAGTTCAAAAGATTTAGAACTTTTAAATTATTTCTTTAAAACAAACAAACACATTCGAAAACATCACGTTTCTTGTATGGCAGCTCCCTTTATTATTATTTTTTAATAGTGTCAATTGAAATAGTAATTCTCTGAAAATTTTACGAATCTAGCTAGTATGGTTCATGAGATACAGCCCGCTAACACTGCTGACATATTTTTCTTGGAGGTGTCCATGGGTGTCAGTATCTGTTACCTCTGTCCCGTTTGACCTCAAATGGAAAAAAAAATTGGTTCTATAAATACCACTTCATCTCTAACAAAGCCGAGAAGAAGAAACATACACTCACGCTGTAATAAATCCCTCGAGAGGGTTAGGTAGAGTTGTTAAACACCGCATTTCGCATGTTTATGTTGAGTCCCAGTGTGACAGGTTGCGAATCTGTCACCACTATCCGGGCACAATGAGGAACATGGCAGCTACGACGTACGGTAACCCGAGACTCGAACCTTCGACCTGTCGGGTCGGGACGTTCGGTTAACCAAGGCACATAAAAAACTGAGCTACCGCGTCCTCTAAGAAAAAGAATAACATGTTTTTAGAATACCAATAATTTATACATCTTCTAAAAGTCTAAATTCACTATCTCCTAAATTATTTCTACGCGACTACACTCTGCGTCTCTCAAATACATTCCATTTATTTCGCGTTGAATATTTCTATCAATACAGGGCGGAATGATATTGGCTTGCGTTTTATGTTTACTGCTCACCTTGCTAACGTGGCAGAGGATTTCAAAAAGAAGGTTTGACAACGTAGTTAACTTAACACGAGTTGACAGCGGGCATTGAGCTAATTTTTAATAAATCAACACAGAAATAGTTTTTTTTTTGTAGTAGATAAAATTTATTATTATATAATATAACTAGTGTTTAACGAAATAGTTATTGGATTTGGGATTTATTTTACATTGATATGAAGACTCAAAAATACACTTTCGTATTGTATTAATAAGTGTTTTTCTATCATTTGCCACGTTATTGCGAAGGGTAAACGACAATCCTATTGAATTCTTAGCATTGACATGGCGTCATGGCTTATCTGAGTGCCTTTACAATGCCTATTCCAATATTTGTGTTTTGTGCTATGCTAGTCTATACGGGCTGAAAACGCAGAAAGCGAAAAAAAGCTTTTGATGTTAAGTTTTCCTTGAAATGTGATAATTTTTCAAGATTTTGACATTTAACACAAAAGAAAATATTTCTTTAAAAATTTTTGGAGCACACCCGCCACTCTGTCCCACCACTGCAACTCCTGTTCACCAGGATCAACAGTGGCGTCCTTTGATCGAATAATCAACGAGTAATGCAGCTGTGCAATGACGCACAGGCTGTGCCCGGACACACTACCGGCTGTCGCGTGACCCGCAACGAACTTAATCAGAAGAAATAGGAGGTAGTAAGAAAGCGGTTTCAGACGAAATATCCGTCCCAAAGTTAGAGGTAGAATTTGATTTTTTTAAGCTCACGTTCATCCTGCTGTATCTTAATGAAAATTTAAATATCACCATATTGACAGAGTAATTTTTTTTAATCCACCAGATTCATTAAAAGCTTGCTTATGGACAAATTTTATTCCTTAGTAGAGTAGAAGTTCTCTGTTTGCTGGACTGTAACCTGACAATGTTTGTGATGCGACCGCAGTTTTCATGGATGTGTCGTCCTGAATGCTGCGTGTCTGTGTGTGGTTTTGTTACTATGGCAACCGCTCTGCGAGTGAGGATTATCGAATTGTTTCTCAAAGCCGGCATAACTTTTCTGAATTGATATTGCTTTGGAAGGTAAGGTTTTATGTTGATACGGTTTGAATTTGTACACGGGTTGACAGTTTTTTTTTTTAATTTTTGTACTGTCATCTCACAATGATTCAGTAAATATATTGACTAGCTTTTGCCGGCGGTATCGTCGGCGTAGATTTCGTTTTTATTAGGAACCTATTTTTCTTGGGGATAACAGCATTCTATGTTTTAATTTATATATTTGTTAAATTTTATCCGAATCTCTTCAGCCGTTTTTTGTGTGATTGAGTAAAGAACATGTCTACTTTCACATTTATAAAATTGACAGTTGAAAAAAAATATGGTTTCCACGTTTTTAAATATACATATATTTGAAATTTAAATGTTTTCAGAATTGGTTAGGTAATGTTGAATGTGAATACTCTTATATGTGTATTAGGTAAGCAACACATAGTTTGAAGCTACTAAACGTATAAAAACAACAACGTCCGTTTTTTATTTATTTATTAAGTGAAACAAACAGTTACACTTTTATGATCTTAATTAAAAACAATTTAATGACAAAACATGAACCAAAAACAGTTTCCACAGGCTAAAAATTAACAGATAGGGCGAGACAAACAAAAACTAATATATCTGAGATCGTACATGAGTAAATAATTTAAAAAAAACCAATTTAGAATGCGAACAAAACAAAAAAAAAATAGCTTAACATAAAACAATGTATACGACTCTAATTTTGAAAATATTTTGGATTTTTTTTCTATGCAAAATGAAGGTAGGTAGTTATTTAAAATCATCGTAGGCACAATATCGACTTCAATAATTTCGCTTTATTTCGGACAGTCACAGTAAATTATAGCGGCGAGTCAGGAAAGTTTTTTACAAAACGCTCGTTTTTCTTGTTTATTATTGTAGGGTCCGAATCCCAGCGGGGGCGGGACTTTGTGTTATTTGCAAGACGCATTGTTTCGCTTGCCGGTCTTGTATGTTGTATTCTTATCTATTTAGTATATATTTTTGTTTAGCACCTGCGATACAAGTTCTTACGATAATTACTGCAGGTCTGAGTCAATGTGTGTGTCGTGATGTGGTTATTATTATACTGTCTACTAAGTAGCATATGGAAAGCTATAAAAATACAATTTATATAATTGAATTATTACAAGATCTCATTCTAAGAGAATCGTCCTATACACATTGTAGAATATATAAGTTCTTATGAGAAAATGTCTTTAAACATAAATGTAAAATGCAATTCATTGCTCCAATGCATTTCGACATCCACATAAAACGAAGTAGCCAAGTCGAGTGTCAAATACAAATTGTCCTTTACATCTTTGACAGCGGATCCGATGGAATCTTGCTCAACATTTCATGTGTGCACGTTAAATTGGACAACATTCTGTTTGCGTCTCTGATTGGCTGCAGAAATGAACGGTCCAATAGAGAAGCGAGCAATGACGTGTGTGATTGGTCAGCGTCGCATGAAGCGACCTCGCATTGGTCCAAATTAAATAGTCACTTTACCATTTCATTGATACTGTTTCGGGCTTTTTTTTTTCTACGGATTTTCCACTAGAATTTACGAGAGAAGTTTCGTGTTTCTATTTTTTGTCCGTTCGACGAATTCAAGTGGGTTTAGTTGTTTTATATTGGAATGGATTGGAAGCGACAGTACAGAAGAAACATTCGAAACCTTTAAAAATTTAATTACATTTTCGCTTTGTCTCAAATCAAAACGATTCAAAAATATCTTTATTTTATGTAAACTTCAAAAATATTCTTTTGAATGGTCAAAAAAGTTAAATAAAATAGTTCTACCACAGCATTATGGTTCGTCTAGGACAAGAGAACTGGACAATGTTTCGACTTCTAACAGTTCTAAATTATTTTAAATATTTAGCGTTCTTTTTTCCAGAGAATATGATGTACTGGATGAAATAAAAGATAAAAAGTACAAAATCTTATTCTACCGAAATGAAACCGGCAAGAAAATCGATGGTTACTATTTTTAATGTTATTAAATTATTCACAATGTTCATTATTATTATTATTTTGTACAGGTGAAATGTCTATTCTATATCTATCCACGAATTCTTATCATTCATATGGTCATATTCATTAAGTAGTTTCAACTTATCCAAAAGCAATGGTCTTAATCAATCCATAATCTGAGGACTTGTGGGGCAGCGGTGTAGCAGCTGGCAGAAACTTTAGAGATTCCGGGTTCGAATCCTGGCAGGGCGGAACTTTGAGATATTTGCAAGTCGCTTTCTGTCTTCTATTACCTGCCACAAGATTGTACATATTGACGGCCTCCGTGGCGCAGCGGCTTTAACCGTTGTGGCACGTGAGGTCTCGGGTTCGAGGTCCGGCTCGAGCAGGTTATTTGTGTGATGAACACGAATGTTTTGTTTACTATCTATGTAAATATGTATTTATCTACTTATAGATTACACCCCAAAAAAAAAGGTTTTCTTTTTCAAGTCTCCTACGAAAATATGTCAGTTTATCATGTTTTAAGAGCCAAGTTTTGGAGTGGTCCAAAGGACATCTCAAAAAAAAATATATATATTTAAAAGGTCACTCAAGAATTTTTAAAATTTCCAAAATCCTTAAAAATCGATTTTTATATACTTTTTCTCGTGATTTCATTTCTTTTTACATGAAAAATTATGAAGATCCTGAAAATTTCGAGTCTAAATTTTAATATTTAATGGTCGCACCAAATTTTTAAAGTTTTTAAGAGTAAGTAAAAAAAAAAGTTTTTTTTGGGTCGCGTTTTTTAATATCCATAGTACAAGAATGTTGCTTAGTTTGGGACTAAGGCAATTTGTGTGAATTGCCCCGAGATATTATTCAATCTAACTGAGGTATCAGTCAATTTATGTGTTCACAATGTGGTGACATCTGAAAACAGGCTTCATAAATCGTGTACGTTCTATTAAAATAAGCTTTTAATTTATTTTCATGAGGCATTCTTTTCTGGTGAAGCGAAGACTCTTTTTAAATTAACTCCATGACTAGGCTAAAAGGAGACGCGCCTGAGAATTCAACGTTTACGAAGTCATTATATTGAAGCCTTCGGAAATGAGTCACGAGCAAGTTTTTTTCGATCAAATAATTGTGTTAAACTGACATGTTTGAATTATTTTGGTTAAAGAATTTCAAAGGCGTTTTGTTTTAACGACCTCGGTAGCGAAGTGGTGTAAACAGCCGACTGCTACGCTAAAGGTTCCGGGTTCGAATCACGGCGAGGGCGGGACTTTGTGTTATTTGCAAGTCGCATTGTTTCGCTTACCGGTCTTGGATGTTGTATTCTTATCTATGTAGTATATACCATATCGTTGCTTAGCACCTGCGATACAAGTTCTTACGATACTTACTACAGGGCTGAGTCAATGTGTGTGTCGTGATGTGGTTATTATTATTATTATAAGGCATTTTTGTAGTTATTCTTATATTTTTTCTTTTCTTAATTGGTGTCAATCAAATTGAAATAAACACATAAGATGATTACTCTGTTTTCTATTTGTTTTTAGAGGACGTTGTAGCTCAGTTTTTTACGTGCCTCGGTTAACCGAAAGGTCGTTGGTTCGAGTCTCGGTTGTAGTTGCCAAGTTATCATTGTGCCCGGATAGTGGAGACATATTCGCGACCTGTCGCAATTTAACTCAACATAAACATGCAAAAGTGTTTAACACCTCTACCAACCCTACTCGAGGAATTAATTACGGGGTTAGCTTATGTTATGTTTTATATGTATAATTTTACGGTAATAATACGAACTTAGTGTTCGGTAACTAGGTAAAAAGAGCAAGCCAGTACGCTAAGTTTCTATGCTATTGTTGTTATGAATGGTGAAAATATGACCACATTAAATAAAATTCCATTCCGTATCTAAGCGAGGGCCACCTGTTCATATTGGTACAATGCCAGAGTAAATATTATAATCCTATCACGCCATTAACATAGTATTAAACAATAACGCAGGAACGGATCGCTGTACCATGTAAATTTAATATACAAGGAACGTTTTATCAAAATTGTGTTTCGGCGTCGTCGTGTACAACAGGCGATGTGCATCGAATTTGCATTTCTTTATAAAACTCACCCTACATGGTTGCCTCGTGCCAGATATGGGCACATTATCAAATTTCGTATGCATTTTCTTGTATGCAAAGTTTACTCGAGAGGTTTCTTCGTTTTTAGGGGTGATCTTTTGAATTTGTTATTCGTTATGTGTTTTTGAAATTGAAAGTAGGAGCTGTGTTTGTTTGAATGTTTTTAAACTCAAAGTCGAAGTTTTTTATCATTTGTTATTGCATTATGCATATATAATTAACATTATATAAGTATTAGTTCAGGGTGCCAATTGCAATCTCTTATAGCCGAATTAATATTGAACTGCACGAACATTTCGTACTATGAGCCTTTATAAGACTGGTGGTGTTTTAGAAACAAAAAGACAATAGTTTGTTTCAGAATAGTAATAAAGCAGTAACGATGACATCAATAACCATTCACAGAAGATTTTTTGGTATAGCTTTGTCTCTCTCTTCCATTCACAATATCATTTATGTTTTAGGCGCTTGTGCTTTAAAACCATTCAAAAACAGGTTGACTTGAAAACTGCCTGGGATTGGGATGGCTTTTCGAATGGTTATATAGTAAGCCCCAAATTAAATAATGCCACAATGTTTGATTTGTCTGAGAATGCATATAAAAGTGAACTTCGTTTGTCTTTTAAACGGTCTGCCAATTATTTCCACGTTAGTTCGTACAAGCTAATCGTTAGGTTCTTTTTTTTTCTTTGACGCCATCCTTTCGCTTGTCTATTAAAGTTGCCAGCTTCATTTGAATTTTCCGAAGCAACTCTAAATTCGAAACTCAATAGCTGTCGGGTTGAATTAACGACAAAATTGGCAATTTGACTAAACTAGATTTATTCATTGAATAATGATTAGGGTAGTTTTGTTTAAACACAACTGCCTATGTGTGTGCTAACTAACACATGTACGTTCAGATATCTAGCATAAAATCAAACACACACACATGTTAAAATTCTCAAAATGTCAATCTTCGTATACTTTAGGCTCCGATTGATGTGCAACATGTTGGGAAACATGTCGCGATTCAATAATCGCTTATCGGAAATGAGACTTATTTAATTGATACGGGCTCGAGGAGTGCATTATGTTAATTAGAATGACCAGGCTCTATAATAGCATTCCTAAATCACTAGACGTCGACTTATTTAAAGATAGCATATTTAGTTTTTCAGATGAGTTAATTAACTATTTTTGCAATTCCTCATTTTGATATAAATTTTTATTCTGACACCTACTATTTCATAATGTCTGTGACATTTTAATTTTTATAATGTAACTATTTAATTGTAAAATGGTCCAATTTAATTTAATTTTAATACATTCAACTAATTTGTGTTTTGTTAGATTTTATTTTATGTAAGCTGTGGTTACCTTTAATTGGATAAACACAGGGAATGTTACTAGTCTCTAAGTTGTATTGCATGCATGTGTATTATTCGTTGGTGATCCAAATAAATAAATGAATTGAAATGTTGGCAACGTCATGCAACGTTGTTTGCCTTGTTGTGGGTCAAGTGTTGCCTAGTGGCCTCCGAGCATATTTTTATTTTACCCATGTTTTATCAGTAAAACCTTAAATAAATAAATAACCACATCACGACACACACATTGATTCAGCCCTGCACTAAGTATCGTAAGAACTTGTATCGCAGGTGCTAAGCAACGATATGGTAAATACTAAATAAATAAGAATACAATATCCAAGACTGGTAAGCGAGACAACGCGTCTTGCAAATAACACAAAGTCGCGCCCCCGCCGGGATTCGAACCCGGAACCTTTAGCGTAGCAGTCGGCTGTTTACACCACTGCACCACTGAGGTCGTCAAACATTACTTTTTGGTAACATATTTGATTAAAATATTTGATTTAATAACAAGATGTTATAATAAACGGTGGTAGTATAAAAGATGACGATTTAAAAGGACTTATTTGAATAAAAAATATTTCGACTTTGACTTTGAAGTTACCTAGCCCGGTAAACAATAAAAAAACCCTCATCTTAATCCGTAGTAAAAATAATTTTAAGCAATATAAAAATTATTATTTTCATTTTCATTTAAATGATAGTCTGTGTCGGTAAAAGATTATAATTATTATTCGTTATAAAACATTGTTTATTTGTTTGCTTGAATTTAAGTTACGAGGTTGGGACTTGTTTGTGACGACTTTAGTGTTACAAGCACCACGATATGCTATTTATATCAGATGTACTGGTTGTTCGCTCGTTAGCTCACTCATCACTATAACAAATTCCTTACGAAAGTATTTTAATGACCCTCAAAACAATGTATTTCTCTTTACAGGTACGTAACAAACGAAAACAGTCCCTACGCCTATTGCAAGTAAGTTCAAAATAAACTGAACCCCATAAAATATACATTTTTCTAAAACAAAATATTTTTAAAATTCAATCTCAGAGGGGAATATACAAAATAAAAAATTGCAGCTTTGCAAGCGAAATCTCTCCAATACGCTCTTTTACGAGTATACCAAAACGCTAACAATAAATATCGAGGAATGGGAGCTCTGAAGTACACTTGCAACATTTCTATACAATCCTTCGAATGCAAGATAAATCTTCAATCTCGGTAAAGGCCCTGTCACGCTGTCGGCTAGACGCGAGTAAAATGCTCAGCTAGCAAACAGCATGTGCCCGAAAGTGTTTATTCTCCGTTAGAAGCAAAAAAATAAGAGTTTATAATTTAGAAAAAAAAAAAACATTCAAAATTGTTTAATTTTGTTGATACAATATTTAAGATAACACAACCTTTTGAATGTCACATTAATCGAAATTTAAATAATAACCAAACAAAGAGAAAATGATTTTCTATTGAAACTCCCGGTTGACATGCAGTTATAACTGTAATTAAATGTTGATGGTTGAGTTTGGTTAATTACTTATAATCGGTTGAGGATAGGTTAGTATTTTGCAGCCATAGAGCAATTTTACCTTGGTTTTTTAGTTGAAAAAATGTTAAATTTCCACTCAGTACATTCATTTGTAGATATTTGGTATGTTACTAGCTTCCAGTCTGAATTGTTCGCCACATCTCTACAACTTCTAAGCTAGTTTAGCTATAAATTTATATCAATCACGATGCTTAGTCACATATAAATCCCCTTGATTTTATTTAATTCTTACATGTATTTTGGCTGTCAGATAAAAAAAGAAATTGTAAAAGTTTTATATTTTAGAAACGTTTTAAATAAATTACAAAACATACATAAACTTACATAAACTCACACACTCACACGACATTTCGCATGTTCACGTTGAGTCCCAGTGTGACAAGTTGCGAATCTGTCGCCACTACCCGGGCACAATGAAGGACATGGCTGCAACAAGGTACCTCAACTCGAGACTCGAACCATCGATCTGTCGGGTCGGGTCGGTCCGTTAACCAAGACCCATAACAAACTGAGCTACCACATTCTCCACGTATTTTAAATAAATTACGAGTAAACTGATGTATTTTTTTCAGGTCGTGATGCCTTTATAAAAACTTTTCTGGCTTTAGTTTTTAATGATTGCACTATTATATAAACAGAAGTAAAAAGTAATACGACTGTTTTGATCTAAAAATAAAAACTTTGAGCGTAAAATTTACATTGCAAGAGTAGAAAAGTGTTCCAGTTCTAGATTTTAATATCTCTGGCTAATTAATTGCAACTAGCAAAACAGATGAAAAAGAAATTAGCTAACAATTCCCAATAAACGTGAATCAATTCGAATAAAAAGTAGGATATCGTAAAAAACTGTATAAACCATAAAATTCCAAGTTATTTGGAATCACTGTTCACAAACAACCGCTTCTGCAATCGCTCTGGAAAATACAAATTTCAACGAATAAAATAAAATTCAAATTGCAGTGGTATTCCACGTTTTTATTATTAAAAACTTACTTCTAACTGATAGAATCATAACTCGTTTAGATTCGAGTGCTGTATAAAGTGTTGCCCGTTGTCTAAAATGTATATTTTTAAATAAAAAAAACTAATAAAACATTAACAAGGATCAGACCGAGATGTCTTTGAGTTTCTCGTTCCCATTTTTGGCGCGCTTCCAATCTGATGCTACAATTTAGTCTAGGTGGATCCTTGCAATATTTTTTCTATCTCTCCCTCAGTCGGAATCATTCTTTGTTAAGTTTCAAAATTACTTTTCCAGTGCGACGACCGCTGATTTTTAAACAGTGACAATGGCGAAATAAAACAGCTGTGGTCTGTTTTAAATTAGGTGTTTCAGTTTATTTTTTAATCACTATCCGACCCGCTTTGTGTTAGTTTCTTTAAATATTCATTGTAGTAGCCTCTTTCTAAATCCTAAGTAACTTTTTCATCGAGTGAGCGAGCATCTGTCTCAATTAGCCAGAGGCTGTATCATGTTCAAATAATAAAACAAAAGACTAATTTACTCAATCATCGGCTGTATTGATACTCGAAACAAAATCAGACGATACCTTAACATCTTAATATCATTATTTAAATCTAAATGAATTTCCGTAACAGTTTTCTTACACTGCAATGAGACCGTTCGATGTTATTTACAAAAAAAAAGCAGTAGCTAACAAACGAGAGCGATCGTTTGTTACAAAAGATGTTGCCAATTACACAGCAGACCATCAGTTTCTTTGTTTAAGAAACTGGAGGAGGGAGGAGGGAGGAAAAAATAAATATATTCAACGATAAAAAAAGGGGCAGACTTGGCAAAGGTGAAATTACTAAATTTAGATGGTTCGTGACCTGAATATTGGAGTCTCAATAACAGACGAGCCGAGTGAATTTCTCCTTAATAATATCACATTTCTTAGATATACAAAGTGGCGAATTGTTTTATCATCCAATAGGTCTCGTGGGAAGTAATAAAAGATTTTTATTAAGATTAGCAAGTTTTTGGCCGAAATCTCTCCAGCTGACCTTCAAAGGTTGCTTGAAGCAAATTTTTTGAAAGCGTTGAATTCGTACGATACGAGGCATACCTTTTAATTTCTATCGTTTCCATATTTCCCGGCAATTTTGAATTTGGAACTGTTCTATATTCGAATGTGTTTAAATTTTGAATCTCAAAACAGTTGAAAGTATTAGGATTAATGCTATTGTTTAGTCATAGCGTCGATTGGAATCTGTCAGGTTACGTAAGAAAGTGATTTTTCAAGATGGCCGCTCATTGGAATAGATCAGTTCAATTCCCAACCAGTGGGTCCGTTTACGAATTGACAAATGCATCATATTTAGATTCAAATACAATGTTTTTTTAATGTATTTGTATACAATTTCTAAGGCAAACGGTTCACCTCATGGAAAGGGATACCGCCGCCTATTAACACGACGATGTCCCTGATGTCGTGAAACACCAAGAGCACCCCCTAAGCGTTGCCCATGTAAAGGTTAAGATGTTATACCTCTCGTGCCGGCAATTACACTGGCTCTCCAATCCTTCGAACCTAAATACAGTGAACTGCTTCACGGCAGATATAGAAAGGAGGGTGGTACCAACACAGACGATCTCGCACGTAGATCTACAACCTGTACAAAAGGTAATGTTGCTAAAGCTGGCTTTTAAGCACCGCTGATGGTGAACGATGTGGCTGTTGATAGAGCTATTGATAAAAAAACGTCCCTAGAAATGTCTATTTTGAATAACGAAATTCTAGTTTTAACGCTCGAGGAAATCGTTCGTTTATAAAGCTAAGCGTTGGCAGTGTGAGAAGTGATAATAGTCATATAACTTTTAACCACTTAGGGATAGAATCTTAGCCTGTGTGCCTGTGTGTAAGTAAAGCCAAAGAATTTGAAAAAAAAAAGAATTTGAGAGGGATTACAGAAATTGCGAACTTGCAGCCGGGATTCAAATTTGAGATGAGAATATGGTCAATTAATAGGGAATACGCATGAAATTTAATAATTTGATTATTGGATCAACTGTAGTAAATTATGGGAAAATAGTAAATTTACAGTGAAAACAGAAGTAGAATTGTGCGATAAACCATGGAGATATGGTTATATTAAAATTAAACATATCTATCTCGCTCATCAGAACAGTCTTTTCTAGGAAGTCGCATGGCGGCCGTATACTTTGACGTCATTGTACATATTGGATTTCCCAGTCTAACTAATGACTTTTAAGCTTTATTACTTAGTTAATAAGTCAGACATTTGAAAAAACTGATTTGTGATAAACGCGAAAGTTTGTAAGGATATATGGATGAATGGATGTTTGTTACTCTTTCATACAAAAACTACTGAATGGATATGAATGAAACTTAACAAAAATATAGCTTATACAACAAACCCACACCACACCAACACACAGGCTATAATTACCACCACCACCACACCACAATAACACATAGGCTATGATTTATACAGATATTGTGTGAATTGTAAAAAAAAAGATAAATGACAAGTAATTAAAAATCCTAACAGAACCATTTTCGATTTCTACGCGGGCGAAGTCGTGACATAAGCTAGTTAAAAAAAATCGTATATATCCCCTATTAAAAAGATAGGCTTTCTTATTTAAGTTTGCTGCTAATTCATTTATAACAAGAGCATGTAAGTCATTTAATTTAAATCACTGTGATTCGGTCGATATTTTTAATTGCACGTATTCTTCCTTCAGGAGAATCGTTAAAAGTAATTATGTATAATATTTTGCGGTTATTTTTCTATTTATTAATTTGTTGTATAGTTATTATTGATTTTGTTTTATGTTAATTTTAATTTCTTTGTTTTAAATTCAATATTATTTGTTTGTAAATTTTCAGCGGAAACTTGATTGGTTGTTCAATTTATTTTAATAACTGTTTGTTTCCCAAGTAAAGTAAAATAAAATAATTAATTAATTTCGTTTAGCAATTGTCTTAACAAAATCATAACAATATATATATTTATGTATATGGTAGGAAAAACCCTCAGTCACGATAACCAATGTACTTTCCCTAAAACAAAAAATCCTTCCTCCGAACACATTAAGGGTTGAATTAATAAATGACTCGGCTTGTTTCATTAGAGAAACAGGGAGATAGGGAGTGGAGGGGAGTGTTGGGGAGTGCCGGGGAGAAACGCTCTCGTCATCTTCGCTAAAAGTGCGTGGCTAATGTCTTTTCGTTTTTGAATTGAGAGGGTAACTGGTAGGTACATGATTATCCCTGATTTTATATCATGATTTCTGATTTCCAACTTTAATAATGTATGATTTCTTGTGCGTTTCTTATGAATTTTTTATTTATTTAAATAGTTGTTTTTGGCGACCTCGGTGGGGCAGTGGTGTAAATAGCCGCTGCTACGCTAGAGGTTCCGTGTTCGAATCCCGGCGGGGGCGTGACTTTGTGCTATTTGCAAGACACATTGTTTCGCTTACCGGTCTCGGATGTTGTATTGTTATCTATGTAGTATATACCATATCGTTGCTTAGTTCCTGTGACACAAGTTCTTACGATACTTAGTGCTGAGTCAATGTGTGTGTCGAGATGTGGCTATTATTATTATTTTTTAATATTGTTTTTTATTCTGTGTTAACTATAATTAGTTAGACATAATTTTGTTATCAAATCATTTTTTTTTTTGCAGTTTGCAAGTGTTTGTTTTATGAGTCAATGGCGTGCACACATTTAATTGGCATACACTTTAGTTTTATAATTATAATTAATTTATAATCATAAATTATAAAGTACCACTGCGTATTGCTGTTGTTGTGTGAATAAATGAATAACTGAAAAACTAATTTCTTGATATCAAATGTTAAATCGAAAGATATTTTGTCACAATTGGTTCAGTCGTTCTTAAAAACTGGCAATACTAACACAATTTTATTGATAATCATGTCTACTACTAGTGTTCATATAAACAATAATATAATTAACAAATTTACCACTCATACTTATAGATAGACGCATTGTTTCGCTTAACGGTTTTAGATGTAGTATTCTTATCCATGTAGTTCATGCCATAACGTTGCTTAGCACCTGCGATTCAAGATTCTTTAATCTTATTTTCGAATTGAGTCATTGTGTGTGCCGTGATGTGGATTATTTATCTAATTCAACTGTCCGTTCTACCTCACGAAGGCTGTTAGCCTTAGGTAGTTGTTAGTTTGGTCACGCGTGTTTTGGCACATTTTGTTAATTGTAAATGCATTTTGCACTCGAGTTTGCTCAGCAGAGGCGAAACGCACACTAGGACAATGTACATGTAAACACAAACAGAACTATAGCCGAGCGGTCTTCATGAGCTGGACCGGAACACTTTCAACGATCCCGGCGTAATTTTCAATTCCCATTTGAGGTTTCAAGGCCACTATTGCGTCCTAAAACGGGCCATTAATGGGACTCTGTAACTTCGTTACTGAATCACGCGACGTGAGGCCCTGGGCAAATTGGTTTGGACAATACACTTTACACGTTGATTCACTACGGAAAATCTCTACATGATTCTCGTGACACTCGATGAAACTTTAAAGTTCCGCCATCTTGTTTTTTAAAGGTCCGCCATCTTGTTTTTCGTGACGTCACGTTGTTAGCGGCGGCTTGTGTTTGAGATTTTTTTGTCTTAAAAAGTTTAACTCGGCGGGTTAAAGTGTTGGAGTTTTTAAATCTTCATCAAACTAGCAATTGGTTTATTTTTATTTATTAGACACAGAACTCGTGTTCTTGTTGGTTGTAGGTTTCCCCGTAGATAGCATTCCGAACCGGTGGTAGATAAAAAATTACGATTTGAAAGCACTTATTTTAAGTCTATTTTAATAAAAACATTCCGAATTTAAAATTTGAATTTTAAAAGACTGATCAAATATATAATAATTTAAAACAAATATTTAGTGACAAAAATTCCTTAATAAATTTTATCGGATTTTTTTTTGTTTTTAAGTATATAAATAAAATAAGAGCTGTGTAAGATATTAGAGATTACTGACAAATTTAAGCTTTGGTTGCAAAAAAAATATATTTTTGTTGTCTATAGTTTTTGAGGTTTTACTCACAAACAATTTTTAGTAAAGTTCCATAAGTGGTTCGTGTAATTAGTATATGAACCTCATGAAAACAAACTTTCAAAGTGTCGGAATTTAACCCGAGAATGATTTTTTTTTGATGAAATCAAAATATTCGCTTACAATTCTAAAATAATTCGTATTTTTCCCGTAAACGACCTTTAAAAGTTGATTAATCTTTTATATAGATAAAAAAAATCTCGGCGGGTTTTATTTAATTGGGTAACAAACTTAGGGAGCGGGCTTCAATAAAAGTCACAGGATATCCGGGCCCGGGCCCCTAACTAGGGCCTCTTCAATGTTATTACGAAAGGCCCCTTCCGAAATTTTCAAGAATTATATTAACCTCTGAGAATTTGTTAAGTCTTTCTTTATGTATGAATCCAGTAGCCAGGAGATAGATGCTTTGTTGTTCAGGTTCTTGGGCTGCGTGCTTTTGTATTTTATATACTTTTTTTGACGCATTGTTTCGCTTACCGGTCTTCGATGAAGTATTCTTTTATTTATTATTCAAGACCAGGCAGGCATTTGACCCCAAACCCGCCGGGTGTTAAGCGGCGATGAGGTCTAAGGTGGATCATGCCTGCCTAGGAGAAACCTATTTACTTTTGCCTTAAAGAGGCCCAAGTTATGTTGGTCTTATCGCAGGGCCCGCGATATAAATTAATATCTTAGTGCAGGGCTGAGTCAACGTGTGTGTCGTGATTTGGTTATCATTAATATCAATTCTAAAGCTTGAATCGAAAGACGCCAAATCGGTTAAATACTTACACAGCCAAATGTTATTTCCGAACTAAGTAAGTAAGGTCGCCGATCAGTGGCGTAGAGTTTTAGAATAGGGCAAGCCGAGAGATACGTTATTGTAGTTTTTATAATTCATTTCGGTAAATGTCTCATAGCCTCATTGCTCTAAAATCTACACTTCATACTTACGCGTTCGAATTAGCGCGAATTTTGAACACACAAATTTTTTTTTTGATTTGAAAAGTAATGAATGAACGAGAGCGCGAATTTACTTCGATAGGGCAAGCCGGGCTTTTGGGCTTGTATGATAGTACCGCCACTGTCGCCGATACCCTCCATACGCGGTCTCTCATTTTTTATTCAACATCATTGAAAAACAAGCAGACCTGATGAGGAGTGGTACCGCATATTGACACGAAGATGCCCCTGGTGCCGTGGAACAGAAAATAAATAAATAAATTCATTTCATAAAAATTAAAACAGAATCCCTAAAGTATGTCATAACTCAAAGTATATGTCTCACACATAAAACTCACTCCGCAATTAAGAGGGGTAGGCAGGTGTTAAAAACTGCATTTCGCATTTTTATGCTGAGTCCCAGTGTTACATGTTGCAAATCTGTCGCCACTATCCGGGCACAATGAGGAACATGGCAGCTACAATGTACGGCAACCCATGATTCGAAACCTCGTCTTGTCGGGTCGGTCGGTTAACCAAGGCACGTAACAAACTGAGCTACCACGTCCTTTAGGATAACTTTTAGTATAGGTTAGGTTAGGTTAGGTTAGGTTTACTTACAAAAGTATGGATTATTATAATTTTTAGTCAATTAGTTAAGATTCAAGCGTGCTTATTTTATTTATTGCTTATATTTCTGGTCATTAGCAAAGCTAAAAACGGTTTCAAACCTTTGGATTTGCTGTGGAAAATTATTCAAATATATCTTAACTCTGCAGGCGTAAGCTTAAAGTTATTGCAGCTTAGCAATTATATGATAACTGGCTGTTGCCCGCGACTTCGCATAAGTTGTTGCAAGTTTTAAAAAGGAAAAAAAAATGTGCCGAGTAATGTATAATCATAATTTTAGGGCTTTGCATAGTCAGCGAGTGATAACCTTTTGTATCGCATTTTTATCTTTATTGTGATGGTTTTTTGTATAATTAAAATGCTGGTATCGAATCTGTGACTGTATCGTATGATTGCAGATTTAGATTTAGGAAAGTGTGTACTAATTGAAAATAAACAAGAGATATCAAATACTTGGCCCATGCAAACATTTTAGGGAGACAACGTTTTTCCTCTCAGCGCCGATGGTAAATGGTTTTAACTTTTAAATTTTTTATAGAATATTTATATTTATTATGTTATAAAATCCTTAATTTAATGATTCATGAAAATATTACACTACAGTTAATTTTAACATCTATGTATTTATTTATTTAACATGTATGTATTTTTGTAAAGTACAAGCAAGTGGCTTAGTTAGTACATGTATATTTTTATACAACTTGAGCAAATAAGCAGACGGGTCACCTGATGGAAAGTAATACCGCCGCCTATTGACTACGATGCTCTTGATGTCTGGAACGCTAAGAGTACTACAAATGCCTTTGTAGAAATAAAGATTTTATACCTCTCGTGTCGGTAATTACACTGGCTCTGGCTCTCCAATCCTCGTACTGACAACTCGTTATCCATGTAGAAATATGTTGTTATACCTCTCGTGCCGGTAATCAAAACTGGCTCTCCAATCCTTCGAACCGAAACACAGCGAACTGCTTCGCGGCTGAAATAGAAAGGAAAACCAACCCAGACGATCTCGCACGTAGATCTACCAACTACACTGAAATGACTGTTTTTATCACTTTTATACATTTCTAGATATAGTAGGTGCCCATGTACTTAATTTGATTGGAATCAAAGAATTTGGCTTTGTGAATGCAAGATAAATTAGTTTGAAGGGTTCGCAGGTCGCCAGTAAAACCATTTAGCTGTCCCTGTTTCATATCAAATTGGGTTCCATTTTAATAAAACTGATTTCATTGAGGGCAAATTCGGGCATTGTTGAAGTTGAGCCCAGCTTTAGTCGTGTACTTAATTTGGAGAATCAGATTTAGCTATAGAAAGGATCGGGTTGGTTTAACGACAAGTTGTTTTGTGATATAAATAGAAAGCTTTCTCATTTATTTACTTGTATTTCTACATCAATGAAATGGGATAGTAAATTAATTAACGATATTTTTTTTGTCATTTAATTTAAGTTTTATTTATTATCTGAATAACCTTAGGTTACAATTTTGTTAAAATTTAATCTTAAACATTACTATAATCATTATAATTCATATTTCAGGTTGAATTTATTTTCATTTCTAATTTAGTTTTTTTTTTTGTCACCACTAGTTGTTATTTAAAAATACGTTTTAGCAGAAAATTTAATGTATTTGATCTCCAGACCAGAGTTGAAAGTAGCTAGCTTCAATATTCATAAAGTCGATAAACAACTACACCTAGTGGAATTAAAACCGTACCACAAGTTGTTAAACGCGAGCACATTAAACAGTACAGTCGGGTGCAACGGTGCGTCAGATAAAAGTGTCTGAGGAAGTGACTGCGGTGCGGGCACGTCCGCTTCCTCCGGCGGTGTCGACGCGACTGCACCTTTGTCTGGGTTTTTAAAGTTTTCACGGCCTTTATGCGGGTAGAAATAAATCTCTTTACACCTATCAACGTGCTATAGGGAGTTAGGATTCGTTGATAAGTGTATAGAGTGGTGGGGGTTAAACCTTAACTATTACTTCTCAAAGTAATAAGTACACAACATAATCTCTCGGGCGGCGTTGGCACAGGTGTTAAACACCGCATTTCGCATGTCTATGTGGGCCCCAGTGTGACAGGTTGCGAATCTTTCGCCACTATCCGGGCACAATGAGGGACATGGTGGCTACAACTTACGGCAACTCGATACAAAAACCCTCGGATCTGTCGGGTCGAGTTCAACCAAGGGACTTAACAGAGCTACCACGTCCTTAAATAGATAAAATACGGTGCTAGTTGGAGATGCAATCTTAGGGTTATATTTATTTAGTCCAGAAACAGATAACAATCGTTACATTATAAAGAAAAATAAATATAAAAAATTTAGCTAGATTTTTAATCCTTATAGTTGGACAATACATTTTCATTAAAAACAAATCACATTACTAAAAGTACTTAATAAAAACTAGGAACACATTTTTTAAAGAAAACTTAGATATAATTTAATTATGATTCATAATATGGTTCATGAGATACAGTCCGCTTAGGGTAGAACCGCAGTCTTAAATAAGATCCAAAGTATAGTGCACCACTTGGTGTAAAACAAGCTTACGGTCCGCGTAATGGTTAAATATCGTCGTTTGACGTTCTCAGTAAAGACGAGATGCCGTCCCACTGAGAACCTATTAAAACCCTTTTCGAAGGACGTTTACTGCACTTCAAAAAGGTCCAATTAAAAGTAAATCAAAGGACATAATTCGGGCTAAGATTATCTCGCGGTGTAAGATTCCCACAAGGACCGAAGGTTTATGCACCCGTGCCGCCCCCAGTTTTACCGCCCACCTCTTTGCCGACCCCTGGGTTTAATTGAGGGAATTTCGTCGCTCGCTTAAGTTGAATTTGTCCGGCTCGAAGGACCGATCCGATTCGTAATGAGAAATTTCGTTTTTGACGCCTGAAACTATTGTGTTTTGGAATTACTTTTGTTACTTTTATGAGCACAAAAAAAAGTGTTTTGAATTCGTTTAAAATATAATATTAATTACAATAAAAACGTATGATTAATTTGACTAACGGTTGATCGTCACGCCATGATCGTGATTTTAAAAGTAAAAACGAAACGGGTGTGACAACAAACAAGCGTGTCTTATTACAAGCAGAAAAAAACTCGCGCTGAACACGCGAGTCGTGTTGCTTCTAGACTTGAGAGGACCCTAAAGCAAATGCCGAGGATTGTATACTAAAAAGTTATTACCAGTTTATTTATCGAAAAATATGAGCTTTATACCCAGCCGTTAGTAAATTATGGGATTTTTTTTCGTAATTTGATTCCAGGTTCGGAATAACGCCATAAATTAATTCATATTCCCTACGTAAGCGTGAGTTGGGCGCCAAATATCATGGCTTTTCCCCCATTCAATGATCAACAATGCTTATGTTAAAATCTGCAGTGTTTTTGACGTGATTAATGATTTTTTACCAAGAAAAGAGGCAAAAAGACTTGATGATGAAAGAATATGATATGACACGATCGAAAAAAAAAAATCTGGCCCCAAGAAACTAGGTGAAATGTAAGAAAATATCAAAAAAAATCTGGCCCCAAGAAACTAGGTGAAATGTAAGAAAATATCAAAAAATTATACTTACTATATTTTTATACCACATCATAGTCAAACAAGCACACGGTTCACCTATTGGAAAGTGATCGACACGACAGTGCTCTAGATGTCTAGAACGCCAAGAGCGCCGCCAATGCGTCGCCCATGTAGAGGTAAAAGTTACACCTCTCGTACCGGTAATTACACTGACTCTCCAATCTTTCGAACTGAAACACAGTGAACTGTTTCATGGCATAAACAGAAAGGACGGTGGTACGAACCCAGACGATCTCGCACGTAGATCTACCACCTGTAAATATTACTAATAAAATAGTTTATATATCACATTTAAAAAGAGAATTTTCAGAAAATTAAATTGTCACATCATGACGTTAATCGCTTTTGTCGTCTTCTGTTTTCAATATACGAGTGCTATTAGATTTTGAACTTTACATCTCGGCAGTTAAAGATGAAATTGTTTTGCTAGAGCACGGTCGCCCAAGATTGGGGACGTGATATTCGGCAAATGTTTGCCGAGATGGATTACTTTTAAGGCAAATTGCTAAATTGTAAACTGAGAGATCATAAAGCAATTTCAGAAATAGAAATGAATATTAAATCACTACATAGCATGAAGCAAAGTCGCTTCCCGCTGTCTGTCCCTATGTATGCTTAAATCTTCGAAACTACGCAACGGATTTTGATGCGGTTTTTTAATAGATAGATTGATTCAAGAGGAAGGTATGTATATAATACATGCATAGTATCCGTGCGAAGCCGGGGCGGGTCGCTAGTATAATATAAAATCAACTTCATTTGGAGATCGTGGTAACAAACTGATTACGTGCCTTGGATAACCGACGAAACGATAACCGAAATTTCATGCCTATTCTCTATTATTGGCATACGAAAGTCATTTCAATAAAAATATAAAACAGTCAAAATATTAAATTAAAATTAAAGAAAATCTATTATCAATTAAACTATAGTCTACATAATATAATACATATTAACAATAAGACAAAAAAGTTCAGTGTCAATACAATTAGATAATAATATTCAAAATAAATAATAAAATATACTGGGGGCATCACACGCTTTTAAAGTGCTTTTTGAAAGTCTATTCGAATAATAAACATTTTTACTTTGACTTTGCCGACCGTATAGTGTATTAATTTATAATATGATTACGTAAGTATAATGCCTAAGCTCCAAATTCTTACAAATACCGGTAAAGTTCACTTCAAATTTACCGTTACCAAAGTAAAAAGCAAAAGTAAAAAATGCCCACAACCTAAGCCCAATCACAGCAAACAAATCACCAGGCATCCGCGATACACGCCCCGTTTTTGTCCGGCCCGTCACCTTTTTTGTTCGGCCCGTCACCTTCCCGTCCGGCGTGTCACTTTTTGTCCGGACGCTTCCGTTTCTTGCGGCTACACATGTGTCATTCTGACGCGTCCTGTCAATTCTGATTCAAAGCCCGTGTTTAATGTTTGGTTCCCATTCAATTTATTACGATGGAGCAATTTCGGGTGGTTTTCGGTTGACTTTTTTTGGAGAGAATATATAAAAAAAATATATATATTTGATAGAATGTATGTCACAAACGTACTAGTATATGTTTTAAGTGTGTATAAAGTAAGAAAATTAATTTCAATAGCATAACTACAATCCTTTACCAAGTTCTTCCATTCATATGAAATTAATTTTAAAACTTTTTTCTCATTACATAAATGTGTATTCAGGGACTCAATGTGTGTAACATGTCGACATAGTCGAAAAGTATCAACGACTACGGTCTACGGCGTAGTAACTCGTACTACGATAATACTACGCGCGTAGTTTAAAATGTAATATGAGTTTTTAATAGCGTAACATGTTGTTACTTTTAAAAGTTTGTTGTTAGAAATCAAATTTGAGCTTTTCTTGTATAAATAAAAACCAAAATTTAAAGAACTTTTCAATTGCAATAGACGACCTCTGTGGCGCAGTGGTGTAAACAGGCGATTGCTACGCTAGATGTTCTGGGTACGAATCCCGGCGGCGGAGGAACTTTGTGTTACTTGCAAGACGCATTGTTTCACTTACCGGTCTTTGATGTAGTATTCTTATTTACGTAGTTTATATCGTATCGTTGCTTAGTGCTTTCGATACAAGATTATATCGCGCAGTGAGTCATTGTGTGTGTCGTGATGTAGTTTATTGATTTATTTACATTATTTTAAATGTTTAGAATTTTTTTATTTACAAGAACAGTAATTATTAACCTAATCAAGAACCTTAGCTTATGAATATTATTTATGGTCATTATTGAAGACGAGGTTTACCTTTGGCTTTTTCCCTTTTTGGGAACATTGTCAACCTTATGCACTTGAAAGTAAGTTATAAAGTTTACTCTAAGGTCCAATTAGATCTGTCCGATTACAACCTAAAAAACTGACTTATCTGAGAAAATTATTTTAAATGTTAAGTTTCGTTGTTTTATGCGGTTACAATTTTTTTTTTTTTTTTGCCTTTTAAATTTTAACCGCCCGAAAATTTTATTCAGGCTGTAAAACAAACAAGTTTCAATTGAATAAAACAGTCTAGAACAGGTGCGAAAACAAAACCACTCTAATTTTGAACTGCGTGTTAACTGCAGCTTAACGACGCGGAAAACCGCATCCGAGAATGATTCGAATTTTAAAAATCCTTTGTTTCAATTCAAACGAAAATAAATTTTATTGTGATCTTTTCGGGGGGAAAAGCTGTGAGCATTTTTTTTCATTCCCTGAAATTTGTTTTGCTTTCATCAATGTCAGTTTTTATATAGAAATATTTAAAATGCCGTTGTTTAAAAATCATTCCAACATTTATGAAACTCTTTTCTGTCAAAGAAGTAAAGATCGCATTGTTTTTTTAATATTTTAAATCAAAATCACAAAAATAAAAATAAATTATGATGTCATTTTAATAATTCAAACAAAAAAAAAACGCCACAGTAATAGATTCAATAATTACGATTTCCAAAATTGGAGCATACAATATTTCAAACTCCAGGATCCAAACGCAGGTCCAAGGTTTAAAACGTCGACACTTCCTCCTCGAACGATCAAGCTGTGGAACTACCAGGCATGGTCTTCCCTTGTAAATACAGCATAGGCTCTTCATAAAGTAAAAGGGTCGGTGACGCGTGCGTGATCTGGTACAGCAAACGTCCATAGGCTACGGTGACTGCTTACCATGAGGCGTAATGGTATAAAAAAAGACATATCTCAAACCCCAATCATTAGTTAATCTTAGCCATTCATCAGGCTTATAATTAAAATGATTACAAATGTAGTGAAGCCGCCAGTAGAAGTGTTGCGTAATTGAAATGGTTTACAGGTAATGTTTCCTGGACAAAGGAAAGGTACACCTCAAACGAAACATCGGAATAAATTCAAAAGGAATTAAATTACCAGAAAATGATTATCTTTCGGAATCTGCGAGTCCAATAATTATTATCTTCACGAAATTCCGCCTCGCAGAGAATTATGCTAAGTCCGCTCCGGGGTGACCAAGCGTTGTCGGTTTTGGGGATTTCAATTTATTTTAATTATTCTATTTAGGTTCATTAGCATAATTTATTCACAAAAAACAAAAAAAAAAAGTCGGCAACGACACAGTCTCGCTGCAGAAATCTAAAGATGTCGGGTCGGTATCACTTAGAATCAGCGAGCTGTAAAAATACACGGATATTTTTTTTTGTGGTATTTAAGCGTAGTGCACTTTTTGGAAAATGAACTTTTTCTTGACGAAATTGAAGTATAGATTGTAGCAATAAATTTAAATTGTATTATTTTATTACATAAAATTGTATATTCCCATTCTGTACTAAATATTTTTTCTTTAATTGTACTCTTTTACTCATTTCGGCATTAAAAAGAAAACGTGTAGTAGGTATGAAATTTGCATTCACTTGTCATCATTGAATTTTTGAATTTGCATTGACAAGTTTGTCTCAGTTTAACCACAAAAAAAATACACACACACACCACACACCTCACACAACATCTTCAGTCTCACAAAATCAATCCGTTTGGTCACCCTAATCCCGGTTTTATAATAAATTTAAAGGAATATCCTACGCCTCGGTCCGTCAGATTCAAGATGCTAATTATCTTTTTTTATTACTTTTTATTGCGCATTTGGGAATAGCTCGTTTGGTTATTTAAAAGGCATGATATTTTCATCTTTGGTTATTTTTTTATTTGTACCTTTCCTTCTTGTATTTTTTTTGTTTTGTACCTTTCCTTCTTGTATTTTTTTGTTTTGTTAATTACGTTTATTACCTTTCTTGAGATTTTAAGGGTAATTTGCGAGAGCTTGTAGGTTGTTTTACAAACCATATCAAAGAAAATAGGTATTTATTTGAATTTGTATTAATCGAGAAAATATTTGGACTTGAATTAAAATTAGAAATATAACAAAAGTATAAAACAAAAATCAAAATAACTTTATTCCATAAACTTAAAAGAAAGTACTCAGAATCGTCAAATGAATTTAAATTTTAAACGTAAAAATTTTGGCAAAAGGAAGCCTTGTAAAGAGAAAAAAATGTTGTCATATAAATTTAAATCCTACTAAATCTTAAAGTTAAAATTACCTACCCTAAATCAATTAAAAATTATACATTATATTCTCCTCAAAAAAAAATAATATTAACATAGCCAACCTAACGAAAATGTGTATGCAATTTAACAATGGTAATCATCTGAAATCGATAGAGCTGTGGCAGGCTTGCTTCGTATTATAGTATAATCCGGGCGGAGTGAAAACCGAGATTCCTGGCTTTCTGCCAATGGAGCTACGGACAACTCAATTAGTGAAATAATAACCTAGGAGCTATTGATTTTTAACTAGACACCATTGAATAAGACTACGCACTAGTGTAGACCTACGATGGAATGCACAAATGCGTTTCGGATCAAATGTTTTTATTCTCTACGGTATTGCTTTTCTGCAAGATTAAATTGAATTCGCAATTAATTTGAAGCGGATAACTTACAAGATTTACATTGTATTAAATTTGTTTCAGATTTTGGATTAAATACGATTAATAATAATAACCACATCACGACACACACATTGACTCAGCCCTGTAGTAAGTATCGTAAGAACTTGTGTCACAGGAACTAAGCAACGATATGGTATATACTACATAGATAAGAATACAACATCCAAGACCGGTAAGCGTAACCAATACGTCTTGCAAATAACACAAAGTCCCGCGCCCGCCGGGATTCGAACCCGGAACCTCTAGCGTAGCAGTCGGCTGTTTACACCACTGCGCCACCGAGGTCGTTGTTTATACTTAAATCTACACTTCCATTAAAAAAAAATTCAAGACGCATTGTTTCGCTTACCGGTATTGGATGTTGTATTCTTATTTATTTAATATATACCATATCGTTGCTTAGCACCTGCGATACAAGTTCTTACGATACCTACTGCAGGGCTGAGTCAATGTGTGTGTCGTGATTTGGTATTTATTTATTTAAATGTAATAGGTAATATGCTTGATATTGAATTTGATTATTCAATTCGTAAAGTATGTCGAAATAGTATGTTTACAGAGAAAACAGAATAAGAATTGTACGATAAACCTGGGAGATATAACCATTCATAGTAAATATATCTATCTCGCTCATAAAACAACCTTTTCTTCCTTTTCTCCTTTTTTCTTTTCTTTTTTTGAAGTTGTATGGTGCCTGTGTACTTTGACGTAATTGTACATATTGGCTATCTCTGTCTAGCCAACGACAGTCAGATATTAATGAAAAACTAAAGGATTTGTGTTTATATATGGTGTCGAATTATAAAAAAAATCATGCACTTTACCTATCCAATAAATTGTTACAACAAAATTCTAAAATGAACATTGCCTACAATTCCACAAAAAGACTCATGGAACTGAATGAGAATGACAAGAAACGACAAGAGCAAATTCAAATGAAAATGTTTTCGCAGTAACAAGTTAATTGGTAATATTGTTGCAGGCACGTTTCATAGCGGTAGTCGTCTCTTTTATTAAAATAATTGACATGGCCGCGTTGTTTTTCACCGTTGTATTATTCGCGAGTGGATATCAAGTAGTGTTATGGGAATCAGCGTGCTCTGTGAATTCTCTTTAAGTGGCCTTACGTTTGTTTTTATCGTGAATGATTTTATTCTCTGCTGATTTTATAGGCACATTTTTTACTGAAACGCAAAACTAATGGAATATTTTTATATTCAGTCCTTGTAGTCATTGCTATATTTTTTATGTGCTATCAATATATTTGTATCGGAACGCTTGAAAATGCTTCGGTTGTTTAATTAATTAATCAATTGTTAATTGTTATTGGTTCGGTTGGATATAGCTAGAAACTCCGGAGTAGGTTAAATTCGACAAAAGCGTAAATATAATAAGAACCACATCAAAACACAAAGTGACTCAGCCCTGCACTAAGATATAATCTTGTATCGCAGGCACTAAGCAACGGTATAGTATAAACTACATGGATAATAATACAAATTCCAAGACCGGTAAGCTAAACAACGCGTCTTCTGCCATCGCCGGGATTCAAACTCGGAGCTTTTAGCATAGCAGTCGGCTGATTACACCAATACATCACCATGGTCGTCAAACAAATACGCAAACCTCTTCTTAATTATAAACCAAGTAATGTCATATCAAATATGACACATGTCATGTATATCAAATATACGCATGGTCGTCTGCACAGTGTTTTTATTTTTCCTAAAAAACCCGGCCAAAGCCAAAATGTTTTATTCGAATAGAGTTAAAATATACACTTTCAAATCGTAATTGTTTTTACTACCACCTTCCTTCCTACCAGGAATGATAGTCCTAGGAAGAATAATCCGGCAAGTAACCTCCGTAGTTGCTTTTTTCAATATTCAAAACTTAACTATAGATCAATTTTTGCATGCTATTCATATATAAGCTAAACTTTTCCTTCTTACTAGGTCCTTAATAACTTTCTTAGTACCTTCTATTTCTTATGATTAAGTTCGTTGCGGGTCCCAAGACAGCCGGTAGGGTGTCCGGGCACAGCGTGTGCGTTATTGCACAGTTGCATTATTCGATCAAAGGACGCCACTGTTGATCCTGATAAACAGGAGTTGCAGTGGTGGGACAGAGTGGTAAAGGCAGAAAAAATTTGCTAAACTGTCAAGTGTTATATCTAACAAACAAGGGTAATAAAATTTTACCACGATAGGCGGCCACAATGTTAATTGTTCTCCCCGTTTACATTTAGTGTTTTATTTGACTCACACAAATGCTCTATAATTGTCGATGTTGGCAATCCGCCAGACCGGACTCTATAGATGTTAATTGACAATTTGAATAAAACCTTTCGAATGTTAAGACTTTTAAATTTAAATGGTTTATAGTGAAACTGTAATTGTTTATTAGGAAAAACTTCAAATACAAAATTGAAAAAAAAGTGACTTATTCGTTGGCATCTCAACTTTCACCCCCCATAACTTTTGAATGGCGGAACCGATATCGGTCAAACATAGCTAAGAACACGCTCGATTAAGTCACCTTTCAAACAAAAAGCTACATCAAAATCGCTTCATTCGTTCGAGAGTCATGATGCTGCAGACTGAAACGTCAAACTTATAATACCCTCATTTTGCGCCGAGGGTTAAAAATATAAGCATTTCCTTCGGCGAATTTTGAAGATTGAAATTTTTTACATAAAAGGACTGCCCTTTTAAGGAAATCGCGAGTAGTCAAGAGTAATTTAAGTTAAAAGTCAACTAGCTTTTGGCCTCACCTTCGTCAGCGTAAATATCGAAAAATAACTCGACATTTATCATTATATTTTGGACAATTCACTCAATATCTTTATAAATTACAGCCTATCTGTTATTCTGATGCATAAACTATATTATTGTTAAGTTTAATTAAAATCCATTTAATAGTTTTTGAGTGAAAGATTAACAAACAACCTTTCATCCGTCCATAATCCAAACTTTTGCGTTTATTATAATTATTATGGATTTAAAGTTACATAGGCTTTAATGACTTTTCACCTAGGACTAGGCTGGTCAGGGATGGCCTCGGATTTTGCCCGGTAACCCATTTAAGATGTATTTTAATACTACTAAAATCATCATATCCAACATCGTATCCAACATATTAACGTTTGATTTGTAAGGCGGGATCTCCGGCCAAAAGGAATTTGACACCTTATCTACGTATGTAGATAAAAATGAATTCTTACACTTGTCTTCTATGCATTCCTGAACCATTGTTCCGATCGTGATGAAACTTTCGGAGATTCACTTTGAAATTATACACTCACAGTTTAAATTCACGTCGCTTCTTAAAGCATTTTTATAAGCAATATAAATAAAACGCTTTGTGACAAATTTACTAGAGGATCTAGAGTATATATAAGTTTTAGAATTCCCAGCATCCATCATAACAAGTTATATACAGCTTCTCTGTACAAAGACAGTCCTGTGCTTTATCGTCCAAGACGTTTCATACCTGCACCACTATGACGCACCCTTCACTCTTTATAACGTCTAGATGTCAGCTTTAATGTACGTCGTTAATATTACGATGACATTTTACGGAGGTGCCCTCGTGGAATGACCCGCGTCAAAGACTAGGCTTTTCAATTTTGTCACTTTCATTTATTTATTTGGATTACCAACGAATAATACACATGCATGCGATACAACTTAGAGACTAATAACATTCCCTGTGTTTATCCAATTAAAGGTAACCACAGCTTACATAACTCACTTGTCACTTGTTTATAGGTTTCTTCGGGGTCGGAAAGGTTTTATACTATAGTATCTGAATTGAATACTGTGCTTATGTTTAACGTTAAATAGCTCTTATTGGTTGTGTTTTGAGCTGTCAAATCTCCAAATTGATGAGCGGCCATCTTGCCTAAATTGTCAACAAATACAGGGAATGAAAACTTTTTTGGTCTGTTTAATTTTGACTTTTTTAGGTCCAGATTCTTTCAGTCCGCAATGTCAACCGATTAAATTTTATGTAAAAAATTGTTGAGTTATTTCAATATTGCCTCCCACGTTCAAACCTAGAATGTAGGTACCAAATTTATAATTTCCTTACAAGAAGAAATACATATTTTTTACAAATGTTTGTATCTATCATCTTCTATTGCAGCTAGCGACTGCAGTTTCAAATTTGTATGAATCTTTGCGAAGAGCCTCTAAAGGAACTAAGACCTCTGTAGTAATCTATTGAATCTGTCGTTTCGAACACAAAACCGGGCCGGTAGACACACCTACATTTTCTTAGTCTATGATAAACTCGTATCGTTTTTATTCGCCGTTTGTCGTAATACCAACTAAAGTGGGATAATCATTTCTGAAAACTAAGTTATGTCTCCTTGAGTTTACTTCCTTCATCTAATATAAACCTTAACACCTTCAGTTAAGGTACAGAATTATCCTTGAAAGGTGTAACACAAGTACCTTTTGATAGGTGTATTTTAAGAGTTGCTGCTAACGTCCTTCTTGATGCTACCGTAGCTATTTTTGCGAAGTATTGTAGTTTTATTTTGGGAGTAAATTTGAGGGGGTTCGAATGCTCTTTTAAGACTGATGGGTTTTGTATCCTCGTTGAGAGTTATGGGTTATTTTATAACGGTAGTTGTCGATTTAGTTTCGTAGAGTTTACGAGTATATGGAAGTATTCAAGTACCTGTAGCGCAATGTATGGCTATAGTCGTTATTTTCGACTTAAATAATATTTTTCTTGACTACGGCAAAAATTAATGGAGGTAGTCTTGACCTGAGACTTCGCGCGCTTTGGTTTTTTTTAAAGTTTCCTATTTAGAATGCACTTATTTATATTTTGTTCTTTTTTTTAAATCACCATCAAAGATACTTCTATATACATTTCTTGGTGGCGTAGTGGTAATCAGCCGACTGCTACACTAGAAGTTCGGGGTTCGGGGGTCGAAACTGTGTTATTTGCAAGACGCATTGTTTCGCTTGCCGGTCTTGTATAATGTTATCTATGTAGTTAATACCAAGTGCCTACGATAAAATATTATATCTTTATACAGGGCTGTGTCAATGTGTGTGTCGTGATGTTGTTATTATTATTATTCTTGAAGACTATTAGAAAATGTTAGCTATACTTATCTAAGGGTTAGCACAAGTTTTAGATAAAATTTCAAATGCAAGTTAAATATATTTTTATTTTATATACCTCAAGAGTAAATAAGAGATGGGAACGCGAAAGGTGAATACGAATCACTTAGGGATTAACATACATATAGTTCTATATGTAACCCTCGGAGGTGTAGACCGGAAATGACTTCTTATCGCGCCCTCCGACTCCGACTTCCGGTTGAAGCGACCTCTGGCGTGGATTCCAGTAACTTTCATGTGAATTTTACATATTTGTCAAGTATTTTGATTGCGTTATTAAATATTCCTGTTTCATTTTAGAAATATTTTAAAATAAATTCAAGATTTAGAAGTGGAATTAGTATTTTCGTTTTTAAGTCAAAAAAATATCTGTCTACTCTGAAAATAGTTCGTTCTGTCCCTTCGTAGCTAATAGGGTGACACACTTTTTTTTCTTTTTGTCCCCCAGTCCCCCAGAGGGACAGAACAGATTGGATCAGAAATTCATTTTAAATATTGATATATGAATCGAAAATGTATTTATACAAAAATTATTTCTGCATATGAAGTATTAAAAAAGAATATACTCGTATATAGTCGGGGACAACGTAAATCTCTGTACTAAGCTTGAATTTAAGATAAATCAACAAAATTAACAAAGCTACTGAAGTTTAAATTAAATAATTTAACAAATCCTTTTGTATTAATTTTCATTCGACACCCGTTTAATAATTATTTTATAAGTCACAAACTTTGCGACTGCTTAGTTACTAGAATAATAATCAGCAGGTCGTAATTGAGGAGTTTGTAATTAAAACCGAAGGAAAGTACAAAAAGATCCACTGGAGGATATCTTCTAAAGTTATGCTTTTATTATTAACAATATAATAATAATTTTTGATCATTTAAATAAATTAACTCTGTCCTTAACTAGGCAACAGGATTTTTTTGTTCTCAATCTAGGCAACTAAGTTTAGTACTCGTAGTATAAGCCTGAGGCGTTTCTTAGGGTCAATATAATTTGGCTCACATCGAGGCACACCCGCCACTCTATCCGACCTCTGCAACTCCTGTTCACCAGGATCAACAGTGGCGTCCTTTTATCGAATAATCAACGAATAATGCAGCTGTGCAATGACGCACAGGCTGTGCCCGGACACACTACCGTCCGTCTTGGGACCTTCAACGAGCTCAATCAGAAGAAATAGTTGGTAGTAAGAAAGCGGTTCCAGACACAACAATTTGGGTCAGTAGGTACATTATTTTTTGGTAGTACTAAAGCTGTAAACAAGCATATAGCCCGCCTGACGGTAGGCAGTCACAGAAGCCAATAAAATTTGCAATACCAGCGGTATTACGCACGCGTTGTCGATCCTGCAAGAACCTTTTATCACCCTTTTGAAGAACCCCAAGCTTCACTTGGGAAAACCAGGTCAGAGCACAAGCTGAGACTTTTATTACAGCTCATGGCAAACAAATTGACGGTTCACTTGATGGAAATAACGCCGTTTAAACCACTGTCCCTTGACTTTGAGAACATCAACAACATCGCCAATGCGCTGCTCACGTAGAGGTAAAGATGTTATATCTCTTGTGAACAAAGCGGACAGAAAAAGAAAGGAGGGTTGCACCAAACCAGATGATCTCGCACGCAGACATACAACCTGAATGTCTGGAATTCTCTTAATGGTATTATTATATTCTTGATTTGCGTCATCTCGAGAAATCCCCTCGGTAAACATTTAAACAATTTAAATGAGTTCTAAATTAATTTCTGAGTCGCCATTCAATTTGTAAGGAGACTGAGTCGAGATTGTTGCCTTTGTCACGGGACCCACGGCTTGTACCAGGTTCGAGTCCCGACATAGCGTTTTAATGGACTTCCTCAGTCTCGTCATTTCAAATTAAGATCTTAATCCTTCGCATTTGTACCGGTAAATAGGGAAGTCGAGGTAGCCCGGTATTTAATAGCTTATTCTTGTAATTTTTAATTAAGTTTTCGAACTTAAAAATACCGCAAATTGTTTGTCTTTCTCATAACAGATTCAAAATGAGACACGAATTCTGAACTCATGAAATTTTTCGCGTTTCAAGTCGACATCCGACAGCGAAATTTAAAACAATTACTAACTTAACCTGTTTCCAGTTCATGAATATGATACGAGAAGGTGCTTTAAGTGACAGTTTAGGGAGAGTGTACACAGACTAGAGCGACGGTGCGTTTTTACCAGCGTGAGTTCGAATTATTTTTCTATACGTCATTAATGCAGTGATTTGTACTAGCAGTAGATATGGTTGGCATCAATTTATACAAATTTTTAAGTGCAGTAACTAGCATATAAAACTATATATGTTTAATATAAATAGAATAAAAGCGTAAACCCACGGTAGATGGTTCATGTTCCGACTACAACCGATGCAAAGTTGATTGGAGAAATAAAGTTTTTTCATTGAAAGTGTGAGCCTTAGAATGTTCATGTAGGTTGTCCCAAGATTATTTATATTAACCCAAAACACAAGCACACACAGTTTACTAAACTTTATAAAAAAAAAACCATCATCTCCTCATCATCTTTGCTTTATTGGAAAATGTGCCCACCAGATATTGCTACAGCAAATCATCACAGAACACACATCACACACACCACTGACGATGATTTTGTATGCTTCAATCAAATTCAATTTATAAAATCTAATTTAATTGAAAAATATAGTTATAAAACTGATAACATTTAATTAAAACACCCTTCAAATGGCACACATTCGCATATTTCGGGCTGCCAGTTTTGAAGTCCAAAAATCGCAGCGTTTTCTCCGCTAGCGTGTACGGTTCGTAACAACGTAAAACACAAAGTTAGCACGTAGACCGTGCGTGCTATTAGTACCAGCGTGTTTAGCATGTTTGGAACTCATTACAAGTCTAGCTCAGATTGTAACTCCGCTAAATACTATCTCATTATCATAATTAAAACAGAGCCGAGAACTTTCCGGAACTTTCAGGTGACGTTTTTGGATTTTGAATCTGAGAGTTTTTTGGTATTGTTATTTGCTTGAAGTTGAGATGAAAGGCATCTACTATAGTATATTTTTTATTTGTTTTATTTTCCGAGAACTGCAAGTGATGAAATTTAAATCTAAATTATTTTTTGTCCCACTGCTTGTTATTAAAACTAATTTGCATTTTGCATCAGTATTATACCTTGGATGTACTCAAACATATACCATTCCACCATTTTTTTTTCAAAATGGCGTCGGAGGCGGTGGAGGTTCGATGTGTTTAAAAATTCAATGAAAATCAAATGCACATCAAAATCTTTAAAACTGATTAATTTCCAAAACTCCCGGATAACTTTTCGCCTTTTAAAAGGAGGGAAACCGCCATTTTGACCATCAAAAGGCTGCAGTTTTTTTTTTCGGGACATTAATGCCGGATCAGATTTAGATAAATATTTTTACCAGAAATTTGTACGAGCGAAACTCTGCTTCCGAACACAGCCGGGCGAAACGCCTCGAGGCGAATAATCTTGCATGTTGATTCACCCCCTTTTTCCCTTTTTCGCCCCTCGAACCCAACAAAGACTTATAAGCAACGCGTTCACGTGGTTTTTTTATCCTCGCTCGACTCAAAGGGACTCCTCTGATTGCGCGTATGGGAGTTGTTTTAGGAAATCAGAATTGTATTTTTCTAGCGTTTGTTAGGTCATGTTAAAGGGGAAAAAGGGGAAACCTCTAGTTCCAGACTGTAACCTGATTAAAGAGGTCTGTTTGTTGATTTTTAGAGTCCCCTTTTAATAAAGGACCGTTGTAGTTTTTGTTCGAATTTAATTGGGCTTGGTATTCTTCCTGCAGCTAAAAAGCGAGAAGCGCTTACATTTTTCTTGTAGCTGATATAATAAACACACATCACGACACACACATTGTCCCAGCCCTACAGTAAGAGTAATCTCGTGTCGCAGGCACTAGGCAAAGATATGGTATAAACTACATAGATAAGTATACTACATCCAAGACCAGAAAGTGAAACGTGCGTTGCAAAGTTCCGGCCCCGCCGGGATTCGAGCTCGGAAACTCTTACGGAGTAGTCAGTTGTTACGCACTGCGCCACAGAGGTCATCAAACAAATAAAATACCTTGGCATTCGAAGACATCAAAGGCATCGTCGCGGAGGTATCACTTTCCATCAGGTGAATAGTCTGCTTGTTTGCGCGAGGCGTTGTATTAAATAAACATAAATACAATACATTAACTTACTATTTTCATCACATCTTTTGGCTGTGAGAAAAAAAAAGCTGAGCTATTTGATAACTTACTTCTTACACCACGGTATTGGTGATTCAATTTCTAAAATAACTTCAAATTGTCTAATACAAAACCGTAATAACATCCTGTATTGCCAATACGACTGTCAAGTTGCGATCAGCTCTGGGTCAGTGCCAAGTGTATGAAATATGGACGTGGTTACTTAGTATCGATAATGGAAAGAAAAGTATTTATTCCGTTCTGACGCAGCACACACACAGTGGGAACACAGGTTCACACACCGCCGCTATGTATGCACGTATAGCGCTATGTTTATGTGTATCTGTGAACGCATGTCCCGCTGTGTGTGTGATCTTAAAATATATTTTTTATAAATAATAAATAAATAAATAACCACATCAGAACACACACATTGACTCAGCCCTGCACTAAGTATCGTAAGAACTTGTATCGCAGGTGCTAAGCAACTATATGGTATATAATAAATAAATAAGAATACAACATCCAAGACCGGTAAGCGAAACAATGCGTCTTGCAATTAACACAAAGTCCCGCCCCCGCCGGGATTCGAACCCGGAACCTCTAGCGTAGCAGTCGGCTGTTTACACCACTGGGCCACCGAGGTCGTCAAAAAATTATATCGCTCGTCTGTGTCCCTCTAAGATTTATATAAGAAGTGCAATATCAATCCTTATGCAGTAAATCTTAAAACAGTACGAAGTTTTTTTTATTTTTACATCACGGTCAAACACCTGACGGAAAGTGTCACCGCCGTCGATTGACACGATGACGCCTTTATACAGGACGCCACAAGTACAGGTAAAGATGTTATACCTCTCGTGTCGGTATTTACACTGGCTCTCCTATCTTTCGAACCGAAACACAGCGAATTTATTCACGTTAGAAATAGAAAGAAGGTTGAGACCAAAGTAGATCTATGTTATTCAAAAGCTACTGAAAGCGAATCCGCTTTCAAAAGCTTACAGTCACTAGTGAACCATAAAATACAAAAAAAGTTGAGTTCCGTATCCAAAAAATAAACAACAGTACCCTTTTATTAAGCCCCCGCTGTCTGTCTGTGCGTCAGCTAGCTGTATCTCTTGAACCCTAACAGCTGATCTCAAGAAATTTAAAGAGAATGTCTATTTCTGTTGCCTCTATAGTAAAAAAAAAACAAAAATCATAAAAAAATAAAACGTGTCTCCCATATGTGATCCTTTCGAAAAATTTTACTTGTCCTAGCAATAACCACATCACGACACACACATTGACTCAGCAAGTATCGTAAGAACTTGTGTCACAGGATCTACGCAACGATATGGTATAAACTACATAGATAAGAATACGGCATCCAAGACCGGAAAGCGAAACAATGAGTCTTGCAAATAACACATTGTCCCACCCCCGCCGGGATTCGAACCCGGAACCTCAAGCGTAGCAGTCGGCTGTTTACACCAGTGCACCACCGAGGTCGAGGTTGAGGTCCTAGTTCCTTTAACGAAAAACGATCATTTACGATGGTACCCATCATGTGCGAGTACGGCTCACACTTGACTGGTTTTCTGTTCCTCAGAATTATGTTAAGTTCCTTTTTTTAAGTTATCCTACTCGTCAATCAGGGTGACGTCAAACTGTAAATCAAATATCATAAAATTCCCTTCATTCAAACACAAAAACGTTTCACTTTCATAATAACAGTAGGTAGGAGGACGCTGTGGAAAAACTCCAACCTATTGTCTTCACCTAATAAAATAAGCCCCTTGATGTTCAAGCACTGACATCAAAAGGTACGGGATACGATCTCGTGCTGCCCCAGTCGTAAGTGGATGATAAAAATTGGATGCCTTCCAATCACTTCAACTTGGGCCAGCTCCTACCTACCGGTTTTCTGAAATTCCCGATAATATACCAGTTACATTCCTGTTTCATTTTTACAAATAAACTTTTCTTTTACAAAAAACAAAACCCTTAAATTCGATCCCACTTGGAACTTTTTATAATATAAGTCTAGGTTTTATGAATTAATGTAGAAATATAATAATATAAGAATGAATGTATTGCTTTTGACAGTTATTTGAAAAGTGGCAGATTTTAAATGACTGAGCACGAACGAAGGCAGTGTTTTAAGTGCGCATGCCCTGTCCGTATGCCCTGTCCATTGTTACCTGCGGTGTAAACGGGTAAATCGATGTCGATAGATGATGTGACGTATTTTTTTTTCATAGCGACAGTTATTTTTATTTACAAAGCGAATGAACAGCCACTGATCTAGGGGGGGGCAAACCGGGGCCAAAAACGATAGAAAAATACTTTCAAATGCTGAACAAACCTGACGGACTTTTAATGAACTAGTTACTGACTGTTAATTCTTAACCGTAATGAAATATATAAATACTAGCTGACCCCGCAAACTTTGTTTTGCCATATTAATAATTTTAAAATGGCTATTAAAAAATAGGGGTTGGTGATTAAAGGGTATAAATTTAGGATTGTATGTATTTTTAATGCGACATAATAAAAAAAATTAAGAAATTTAAAAAAATCTAAAATTAAAGAACAATGTTAAGGGTAGACCACCCTTATCACTAAGGGGTATGAAAAATAGATGTTGGCCGATTCTCAGACCTACTCAATATGCTCACAAAATTTAATGAGAATCGGTCAAGCCGTTTCGGAGGAGTACGGGAACGAACATTGTGACACGAGAATTTTTATATATAAGATAAATGGACAATACATGCGCAGAATCCGTCTTCCGATAGTAGGTACAAGTTTTTTTTGATTTACCAAATACTGCAGTCTTATTTATCAAAAATGGTGACAAGAATACAAAGTCGAAGTCAAAATGTTTTTTATTCGAATAGATTTAAAATAAGCACTTTCAAACCGATTTTTCTACTACCACCGATAAACGCTACATCTGCGAGGAAGAATCCGGCAAGAAACCTCCGTAGTTGCTTTTTTCAATATTCAAATACAAATTATATATACAAAAGGTCTGTCAAATGCCAAAGGTTTTTATGATATGAATTTAAATTTGTGGCAATCTAAGACTACTAATAGATTACAAAAAAAAACAGAAATATTATAATAAAAATATTCTAAAATTGCAACTATGTTGAATATATATGAATATATATGTATGAATATATATATATGTAGGATGTCTGTGTCTTTTAGTGCGTGATTAAGAAATTAAGAAGAAAAACAAAACAAAAATTATCCAATTCGCTTTGTAAATGACAAAGTTTCCAACCCAATTAAGAGCATATTCCTTTTTTAAATGTCGATTAAAAGTAAAAATAATCACTTGAATAATTCCAGAAAATCTTTATAAAAATATTTTTAAGGATTTTGAAACATCTACATTTTGAAAAATGTATTGTTTTTAATTTTAAATTGGTCCAGAGGCTAAAAAACTAAAGGGGACTACAGTCAGGAGACGCCTGACCGTCAAAACACCACATTCAAAATTAACTACTAACCTAAATCTTAATTGTGGTAATTTTTTTGAAATAATAATTTACTCAATTACTAATTAAACAGTAAGCGGCGGGTTTTATTGCGTAATAAGAATAGAAGATGAATGTTCATTGTATCTATTGTGTACGACTGAATTAATATGGTGCGGCTCCTCCAGTGTGAGTGAATCCGTCGTTGGAATACACTAGAATCGAGCCACGTTGGGTAAAGCTAAAGTTTAATTTAAACCAGCGTTTAACCTCTACTTCGGTTAAACGAGGTATGGTCCAAATGCTGGCTATAAAATACTTTAATACTACTTCTTGGCATTGTAGTTGAGGGTGTCAAAACTAACGCAAGATTTGAGTAACTCTCTTTAAGCTCTTTTATTCTATAAAATACATTATAAAGTCTGAGAACTGTGTTTTCCGTGTCATTTTAAGTCTTGCTTTGATTTTGGGATACCTTACTAGCGTGGTCATGAGCATACAAGCAGGTTCTATGGAAAGTGATACCAACTATTGACATTTTATTTGTGTTTTAGAACGCCGAGACCATGGCAAAATATTTCATATCAAGATTTTTTTTTTTATTTTTTTTTTCATATTCTTTTTTAGGTTATCTCCTTACTTTATGCTTTATGCTGTGTTACTTTCGTATTTCTCTAAGCAAAAGAAATTACCCTGAATGATAATCTGATCTATCAACACACAATTGGGTTCAAATTTAACAAATATAGTTATTACGCCGAAGACATTTGCTGGTAACGGATCTTTGAACAGTCAACCCTTAAGCTGGAGAAACAGTGGACAGATAAGAGCTGATGGTGGAGATTTCTTAATCTGAACTAAGGCAAGTCGTCTAGTATCATATGCGAGCTAAGATGCGAAAGAAATATCTCTGGATTCCATTGGGGCCAAGTCGTGGGAGTCTAGTGAACTCTTCTTGTTCTTCTTTGTTGTTACTCTCTTGGCAGAGTGGTCGTGGTTGTCATGGCATTGTCAGCAAGTATTAGAACTCGCTGCACTTCGTTTCGCCACCTCTGCTTGCTCTCCGTCATACAAGCGCACTCATGTAGAGGATACAAATTTGGAAAAATGATGAAAATATGGACTTTTTTTATCGCTACCAATGAACCCCTTCCCATTACATTATGCATTCCGTATCAATGTCCGCAGTTGCACGGACCGCGTGCTACGCTGCAGATTTAAGTGGCGCCTGCACAGAGGGCGGCCATTTTGTATCGCCATTACCATCCGAAACCGGCCGGGTTATGCTCCACTGGGCAACTGGTAACTGCAAAGGGATTGCGGGAACCCGGTGACCCTTAACACGACTGCTGTTTTGTATATATATAGGGGTTGAAATTGGGAGGGATTTTAGATCCTTTTATGTATATGTTTAGGTACGATATAGGTTCATTGTGACTCCCTTAAATTGTTGTGTGACTTTCGATAAACAATTTAAATTTGATGTCATAGTTAAGGAAGTTTACGGGAAGAGATACCCTTTAAAAGGGATTATTGTTAAATAAATCTATATTAATTTATGTTCTTGACTGGATTGGATATCAGTATTTATTTTATTTATTTAAAATTAATTGTATTCTGAGTATTCTGATATATTTACAAAAGAAAATTTTGTGAATTACACAGTTACCTCTGAACTTATAAAATTATTCATTTTGTAGATAGTCTAGCTTAAATCTTTTTCCCCTTAACCTACTTACACATAATAATTGTTTTTAGCCTAAAAAAAATCCTCGAAAAATGTTTATCTCGGGGAGTGTTACCCAATTTCGGTGGATTATTTCATTCCCTGAGGGATGAGAGGGTAAATTGAGTGATCTCGACGCCTTGTGATTATCCCGGTAGCAGAAGCAAGACGATTAAACACCATAGAGCAAGTGCTTTTAAACAAAACAGAGTGCCCAAGTACGGTTGGTTGGGTACAGACAGCAAAAAAAACAAGCCAAAAAATGGTTTAGTTAAAATAAAGTAACAGCATTGATCATCAGTCCAGAATACCGCATATTGTTGATGAATTTATTTTTTCAAGCTTGTGTATTACAATACCTTACATCAATCTAAAAACTATAGATAGATTTGAAGAAAGTTTTCTATACTAAAAAGTCGGCCTTCAAAAGACCTGGAAGAAGTGAAAGTTATGTACAGTTCATATTTACAGGCACGTATTTAGATGTAGATGAGTGGATGAGCCCAGCCCCTTTAGACAAATGCCACTATTCCGAAAACGTTAACGCCAACAGAAAAAATATATATATTGAATTGACATTTCCTCACGCTCGAGTAACGTCATTGTTATGTAATTTCCATACAATTTCATTTCTGTTGGCGTTAACGGTAGCAGAATAATGGCATTTGTCTAAGGGGCCGGCTCTACTTGAGATCGCGGTTGGCTTTCCTCAGGCTCCGCGACACGCTCGAGAATGTGGTCAGTTGTTCTCGGCTGCTAGCGACTCCTGTTGCTCAGCCTTTCGATCTGTGATCTAGTATTATAAGCACTAGTTACCGCTTCATGAGATTCCGATCTCGGATTCCAATGGATTATAGCCATTAGGCTGCTCCTGCCGGCGAGCATCAGCTCCACCAGCGAGAATAGCTAAGTGGCAGTCGCATAGTTGATGTTGTAGTTTTACATTAACGAGAAGCAATAAAAAATGGGGTTAAACAAAACACGAATGCAGTTTACCAATGAGTATGATTAATTAATAAGACGTGGTTCAACCCACCCGATCCGACAAGTCGAGGGTTGGAATCTCGGGGTGCCGTACATTGTAGCTACCATATCATTGTGCCCGAAATGTGGCAGCAAATTCACAACCTGTCACACTGGGACTCAACATAAACATTGGAAATACGACTTGTAACACCTCTGCCTATCCCTCTCGATATATTATTAGGGCGTAACTTTGTGTCTAAAATAATATTTTTCTTCATAGCAACTACAACACACAGAGAAACAACTACATTCATTGCATTCGCTCACGCACACAAGCACAAAGCGTCGGCACGACATATTTCAAATGAAAACAATATTTGTCCCTTCTGTGACTTTCCTATTTCAATGCGAACAATCTTTATCTGTAGGCTACAGTGCTCGCGTTTGATTAGTGGAGATGAATTAAGCCCAGACTCTGTTATTATGCGTCGATACATTGAGCAACTGCTGGCTGACTCGATTTGACGTTCCAATCTATACAAAATATGAATTCAACAGGGAACATCTGTACGTTATTGTAGATTAATATGTTGTAGTTTTAATTCCGGGATTTTTCCCCTATCGTTCAGTCTGGGTTCGTTTTCAAAACTTTCGCATCGATTTTTTTGGTACTAGCAGCCCTTCCCGGCTTGGCTCTATAGCTTGTAAATATCATTTATGTTATTCAGGGATAATGTCAAATTATAACGGTGAAAGAATGTTGGAAAACGGTGCAATCGTTGAATACGGTTAGTAGTTTTGACGACCTCGGTGGCGCAGTGGTGTAAACATCCGACTGCTACGCTAGAGGTTCCTGGTTCGGATCCCGGCAGGGGCGGGACTTTGTGTAATTTCCAAGACGCATTGTTCCGCTTACCGGTCTTGGATGTTGTATTCTTATCTATGTAGTATATACCATATCGTTGCTTAGTGCCTACGATACAAGTTCTTACGATACTTACTGCAGGGCTGAGTCAATGTGTGTGTCGTGATGTGGTAATTATTATTATAGTTTTTGAGTTTATTCGTTACAAACATACAAAATAAAATTACTCTTCATTGTGATAATAATTATTATTAGTGTATATATTTATAATATTAGTATTTATGTAGACTTTGGGTAAAATTTTGGGTAAGCTAATTTGGATATCAATTTGTAAGCTGATACACAAACTGACATAAATATACGTTAAGGCATGTAAAATGCTTCCACTCCACCGAAAGGCACCCCATTTTATATTGTTTAGTAAATCATTGAAAGCACCGATATATTTCCTAAAAAAAAACCCACGAAACAAAACGTTAACAATACACCGAACTAGAACATGTCTAATACATTTAGCTATTGAATAATAAAACGCTATGGCGACACAAGCGTGATCACCACCGTCAAAACGTGATAAGACTAAGAAACTGCCTATTGCCATAACAATGCACTAACCACCCCCTTCTGCGCCTATTGAAAATGCACTTTAACACGTTTCAATAGAGTCTCGTTTCAACTGGTAGTTGTTTTTTTGAGGTTTTCAAAAGACGTAATTTTGCCGGGCACATTGTCAAGTCGAAAGCGGGTCGTATAAGGCCGGGGTAAATTATGGCGGGGTATGTCAATTTGGGGTACACGGTTCTGATGGATCGTATGAAATTTTTCATAAACACACACACGTTTGAATATTACAAGGGAACGCCGGGTAACGTTAATAGTTTTTTTTCTGAGTGATAAAGTCGAGGTCGGTTTTTTAGGTCTGAAAAATATATTTTTTCGTTTAATGTAAATTAAAATTTTGATTGCTTCAATTATTTATTAAAACACTCTGTGTCTAGTACGCATTATTATTTTAGGGTTAAATAATGGTAATATTTACAACAAACCGGACCAGTAAGTTTGACAGTATTATTGTGATTTGAGTATCACAGTTTTGTTAGCTAAAACCTATAAATGATTTATGACATGTACAATGACGTCAAAGTACACGGGCGCCATACATCATATATAGAAAAGGTTGTTTTGATGAGCGAGATAGATATATTTACTTTGAATGGTTATATCTCCCTGGTTTATTGTTCAATTCTAATTCTGTTTTCACTGTCAATGTACTATTTCTACATACTTAATGAATTGATTGAATAATCAAATTAAATCTCATGCATATTCCCCATTGTTAATATCATCTTTCTCAACCCTCTGTAGTTTTGCTATACTTATCATACTTAAAACAGCCGACTACTACGCTAGAGGTTCCGGGTTCGAATCCCGGCGGGGGCGGGACTTTGTGTTATTTGCAAGACGTATAATTTCGCTTACCGGTCTTGGAGGTTTTATTCTTATCTATGTTACTACATACCATATCGTTGCTTTGCTCCTGTGAAACAAGTTCTTACGATACTTACTGCAGGGATAAGTCAATGTGTATGTCGTGATGTGGTTATTATTATTATTATTACCTGTCAATAACTGTTACGTTGCCTACATTCATTCATCCTTTGCCTTTGCCTTTGACCTTTTTGAAGATGTAGTTTTGGTTCGTTTGAACTGTTATTTACAACATAAAGCTGGACACATTTTCGACTTTATGAAATCGTTCCTTAACAAGTGCTATATAAAATTTATACCATACCCTTTGCCTGCTCTAGCTCCATTTTGGTACATTCTCGAACTGTTAGTTACTGCATAAACCTGGAAAAAATTTCGACTTGATCGCCATAAAGTCAGTCTTCCTAACCTGTACCCTCCATAAAAGTGATGATCCTCCAAAAAATAAACTTAAAAACAAAAAACCGCTGTCAAGACAATCTTGTCCAAATTATACATCAGTTAAAACACCCGAGGACATCACAAGACCCGTTGGAGCAAACAAAGATACAGGATCGAAGAAATAACCTCGACATATAACATGTATATTTGAATAGTTATAAATCGGAAGGCAAATACGTTTGTGGAAACAACGAAAACAATACAAATAGACCATTACATTGCTTTCAGTTTGGTAAATGTTTGAACAGCAAATGGTCCGATTGTACATAACCAATATATTGTATAATTCTAAATAGTGTGGGGTGTGACCAATGGTATCACTGTATAAACATGAACATGAACTGACACCGTAATCCCTCGAGAGGGGTTGGCGGAGTTGTTAAAAATCGCATGTTTATGTTGACTCCCAGTGTGACAGGTTGCGAATCTGTCGCCAGTATACGGGCACAATGAGGGACATGGCAGCTACAACTTGCGGCAATCCGAGACTCGAACCCTCGACCTGTTGGGTCGGATCGATCAGTTAACCAAGGCATGTAAACTGAGCTGCCACGTCTTCTAGAGCTATGACTCATAGTATAAAACAAAATCGCTTCCCGCTGCCTATCCCTGTGTATGCTTAGATCTTTAAAACTACGCAACGGATTCTGTTGCGGTTTTTTAAATAGATAGAGTTATTCAAGAAGAAGGTTTATATGCATACAATCTATGCAGAATATCCGTGCAATTTCGGGCCGGGTCGCTAGTTACACATAAACAAGAGGCAGATATGTTATTGGCGCGCGTGAATTTAAGACTCAAAAACATCTTTACCTCTGCGTAGGCAACGTATTGGCGGTGTTAGGCGTTCCAGAAATGCCATCATCGTCGTGTTAATAAGTTGTGTATCACTTTCCATCTGCTTGCTGACTGTGATGTTGAATTAAAAAAAACAAGTCCTGTGCTTTAGTAAGTTTGTTAACTTCTAAGCGCAACTGACAATATACCTTTCCTTTTTTAATTGGCACTGTTTTGATAGCGGTATCCCTTACTTTTTTTAATTCCCTTTTTAATTCATATATAGTGACATGAGCTTTATCGCAGTCTCTCACCCTAGACTGTAAGATGTATTAGTGGCTATGAGTATAGTATAAAACATGTTCATTTAACAAATTACAGAATCTGGGGTTCCTTGCCGGTATCTTCCCCGACATAAATTTTCCGAACCGGTGGTCGAGTCATTTTTAAGAAAAACTTAAATTCATTTGACGATTCTAAGTACTTTCCGTTAAGTTTATAAGTTATTATTCTATCATTTGGCAGTGTGGTTGTGTCGCGATGTTTGGATTACAGATTGATATGTCAGGATGTCTATAGTATGTGTGACCTTAATCTATTGTCATCTAAATGAGTAATGTAATAATAATAGCCACATTACGACACACACATTGACCTAGCTCTGCATTAAAATAATCTAGTATCGCATGCATTAAGCAACGGTATATATTAAATATTAAATAAGAATACAACATCCAAGACTGGTGAGAAAAATAATGCATCCGGAACCCATAGTGTCGCAGTTGTCTGTTTCTTACGAGTACACTAAGGTCGTTATATGTCAATTTGCCTAATACTTAAGGTTAACGCATTGCCATCGTCATTGCAATAAGTTTAAGTATTTTGGCAGTGTCAAGTAATATTAATCATCAAGTTTTGATAGGAATTAAATGATAAAGAGATGAATGATTGAATTGCCTCCAGTAACATGCTAGTACGGTTACTGTAGGCTCTAACAGATTACTTGAGAGATGACGAAAAGAGCAGCCAAATCGTCGTATTTCACTTTCTCCACACTTGTACTGAACTACAGATACTCGCTGGTTAAAACACTAGCATTTCACACATTAATTCCTGCTGATATACGAGAAGGGAAAACGAAATAAGAAAATTTCAACTGACGCTTCTCGTTCCCGCCTAGAACCCGTCAAAAATATTGTATAGTGTTGCTGAGTCTTATGTTAGTGTGTGTGTCCGACCGAGTCTAACATTCTTCGTGGTAAGAAATAATAATGTATGAATAAAACAGTATTAGATTTGAACGATAAGCCAGGGAGATATGACCATTAAAAGGAAATATATCTATCTCGCTCATCAAAACAATCTTTTCTATGGAAGTTGTATGATGCCTGTGTACTTTGACGTCATAGTACATATCGGATCTCTCTGTCTTACCGACAACTTTGACCTTGAACTTAATAAGTCTGATATTTGAGAAACTAACGGATTTATGTATGTGTGTGATGTCGAATTATAATAAATAAATAAAAATTTCATACATATTCCCTATTTAAAATGCGACATTCTTAATGCAATGCAAATCCTTTCGAGTCGCGATTGTATTGTAAAAGCGAAGAATTAGTATCACCGGACCGCATCAGAGGTGCTAAGCCGATCCGCATAACGTTGCACCCGGTGTTAGCATAATTATTCTTGATATTTGCCTGGCGAGCCGTTTAGGTTGAACGGTCCTTGCTGCATTGAACATAAAGTCCGATTTGGTCTGGACGAAAATAACAATTAAGGGATACTATTAGTTGTTTGTGGATTTAAGCTATTTTTGATATGTTCATATTTGCGTTTTGTTGCAAGGGTATTTCGGATTTGAAAATTGTAGATACCTAATGGGGGAAAATATATCTTTCAATATGTTAAGTAAAATCCATAAGGATTTGTAGCCTGTTTGGGTTTCTATTGTCTTTCTTTTAATACAAAGGGTTGCCTTTAAAAATTAAGTCTATCATTTCATCTGTTAATGTCGCATAGAAATATACCTTCAATCTAGACAGAGAGTTAAAAACAATTAATAATAATTTTTTAAAAATATTCAAATTTGAAACAAAACGCCGAAATATCAGCAAAAAACGGTTAATGGTATAGTATATTTAATACTAACAAACCCCTAATACAATAATGTTACAATAACTTGATAAAACATTAGAGGAGAATAACGGGAAACCGTGCCGTAAAAAAATCACTCGCCGATAAGAAAAACGGAATGTAATTCATAACAATTCAGTGGAACGGCAAAAAAATCTAATAATGTAACCCAGCCTCTACACTCTAACCAGAGGATCACGTAGAAACCGCGAAAGAAACTACGCTCACATTATGAACTAAGATAATACGATCGAATTGGGTCGTATTATACCGGTAGTAACCGCAAGGTGGGTGGGTACGTGACTGTAATGCGTGATACGCGGCGTCCGCGACGTACCTGGGGCCGAGGTGGCCTGAGATAGCCTGAGGTCGCATGGGCGCACTGCAGTTCGATTTTTGAAATTTAATAAAAGTGTAGTTCTGCATTTTTTTTTTCTTTTCTCTGCGGCCAGATATTGTTCCGCTTTGAAAGAGTTTTCGTTTTGATGTCCCCGCTGTATAGTTTTTATTACTTGTTTTTAAATGGAAAATATATTCTGATTTTTTTTTTCTTTAATTCTAATCTTTGTCTTTTAAAATAGCTAAGATTCTTTAAGCGTTTATCTACAACTACTAAGCTTTCTGATGGCAATTTAGCAGAAAAGATTGACGACATAATAGGACAGTACGATCAAAACTGATGATATAAAATTTTATAAAATGTAGTCTCTATAAATCGCAGCACAATTTACTATAATTTTCTTAACCACTCACTGAACAATAGACTAGTAATTATAGTAATAAAGAATAAAAACTTTTTCACTGATTGATCACTTGTGACTTTTTTGTTAAATTAGACCCATGGATATCATTATAACTTTTTGGAAGGAAGTAATCTACAAATCATTACTGTGTTATTTAACAGTAAAATAAATTTATTATCTGTTTATATTTTGTAAACAAAACCACAAAAAATCCGGTAAAAATTTTAATTTTAATTAGAATTTTTAACTTTTGGCCCGCTTCTTCCGAGTTCTAGGTGTCTTGGTGGAAGCAATATAGCCAAGATTAAAATCCGGGGTCGGCCGAGCGTGTCCGAGCGCAGCCGAGCGGAGCCGAGCACTTCAGTTTCCTATTTACCTTTCCCCCCCTCCGCTCTCCTTCTCTTAATTTTCACCCAAGTATTGAAATTTTCAAGAATTTTTTAATAGATTCCTTTGCGGTAATGAGACGATGTTTGTGAGGTTTTTTTTTTCTTAAAAGGTTTTCCGCGGCAAGTTATTTGCGGGGTTTCCTCGTGTTTGTAATTTGAGAATTCACTTCAGGTTTATTAATAAATATGATTCTAATTTCGCTCTCGAATGATGTCTATTTCGGTTGCTTTTGAATGAAGAAATTTCATATTTATCGTTTGTATGGCGACGAGAATATACATCTTGGTTACCAGTTTTATGTTTTTTTTTACTCATAAACAAATTTTGCCTGTGGGCTGACACACAGACGAACAACTAAGTGATCTTATGTCGGTTGCTTTTTTCCTTTAGTTATACGGCACCATAAAAATGGGTCTATTATTTGTTTTTTTTTATACAAACAAGCTGAGAAAGTAGCAAATCGTGACTCAAAAACAATAATAACACCCGCCATCACAAACAAGATAAAACCGTCGCTTTTTTAAATTCACCCTTCTGTAATAGTACCGTAAGTTTAAAACGATAAATTGTATCTTTTCCGAAGCGGAATTAAATAAAAAAGGGCAAACAACCCTAGCGTGCCTGGAGGTGTCTTTACAGTAATATTCGGGTCGACCCTATCTTACTTTACCTAACCTTTACTGGGTCATAAAGTATTAAAATAACACGAAATTGTTATCGTTTATAGTGACCGTTTGTAGGCAGAGGGCACACTGGAGAATGTCTTTTAAACTAAATTTATAAATAATAAATATCCATCTTAAAATTACTAAGTAATGATTTGTTAATAAAATACAAGAGAGTATTCGACGGCCTCTGTGGCTACACAAGAGGTTTCGGGTTCGAATCCCGGCGGGAGCGGAGTTTTATGTTATTTGCAAGTTTCACTTACCAGTCTTCGCTGTAGTATTCTTATCTGACCGACTCGCGCTTAGCACCTACGACACAAGATAATTCAATCTTAATGCAGGGCTGAGTCAATGTGTGTGTCATGATGTGATTTTATTTTTATTTTTTTTAACATACAATAATCTGAATGTTATTGTGTACTTGTTGTTAAGAAGAACTTATTGAGGATTTTTAATTAATTTAATCGTACAATAATAAACGAACACTTTGATTAATATACAAACACCGTCAATATTAGCAGAACAAAATAAAAATTTCTTACAACAATCTTTTACATACAACTTCATGATCGAAGAAGCAAACGGTTCACCTGATGAAAAGTGATACCGCTGCCTATTGACACGACAATGCCCCTGATGTCGTGACCAAGCATCTTCTATCTCAAATCTTAACCTCTACATGGGCAACGCTGGGCGCATGGGCGTTGCCTTTGTAGAGGTTTACATTTTATACCTTTTGTGACTCTGTTCTCGATAAATAAACATTCATTGACTGGAGCTGGTGTTCTGGATGAGTCTTCAATGTCATTTCCATGTCGAAGTCCCAGAGATGTTCTACAGGATTAATATCCAAGGATCTTGCCTGCCATTCATTTAACGACCTCGGTGGCGCAGTGGTTTAAATAGCCAATATCTACGCTAGAGGTTCCGGGTTCTAATCCCGGCGGGGGCGGGACTTTGTGTTATTTGCAAGACGCATTGTTTCGCTTACCGGTCTTGGATGTTGTATTCTTATTTATTTAGTATATACCATATCGTTGCTTAGCACCTGCGATACAAGTTCTTACGATACTTAGTGCAGGGCTGAGTCAATGTGTCTGTCGTGATGTGGTTATTTATTTATTTATTTATTCCATTACTGTGATCTGATATTTTCACAATTAATATAATTGTTCTCATTACGGCCTGTACTTGACACTTGACATTGTACGATCGAGATTTTAATCTCAAAGGATATAAATTATATTTAACGTTTCTGAACCTTGTTATTTAAGATAATTGAACCTTCATTCTCTTATCTGATAGTAATTTTATTCTAACATTGTTTAACCTAAGAATTACTAACTAAAAATCATTAAAAATTAAAAAAACACAGGTAGTTTCTATCAAGTATAATAGCAATGATTTCACTATTCTTTCTTACAAATGTCTGGAAAGGTAGGTAGTTATAGATCTTCTTTTTTGACAACTGGAAATCCATCATAGACAACTCATCACCCCAGGATATGAGATTGTGCCGAGACTCCTATCAGCCTCTTGGTACCTTAGGAGTGTTTAGCCGGAGGTCCGGGAACCCTGGAACTCTTCTAGAAACCCGTAGTCATGGAACACCCTCAATGAGTAGTGGGCGGACTCCCTCGCACCGAGTAGGGGTACACCTAGGCAAATGTTCCTCGACCAGATGGCAACATCCTGAGGATAGGTCATGAGTGCCCATGACTTTTGTATGTATGAAGAGACGCATGGGTGTGCATTGTTGCGTATAGCAAGCTGTAGACTTTGCTAAATCCTTTGTGACGATGTATTCTATTGAAAGACCGAAATCTAAACCACTTGGTATTCGATTGTATTTGATATTAACATGTACAATAGCCAGTATGTTTAAAAATAATTCGTTTAAAATAGTGACGGTTTAAAAACATATCATATCCCATTTGAATAAAGAACATTTTGACTTTGAATCTCTAGTTGCATCTCCAACCAGACTGTTTTAAGATGAGAACTTTCTAACGAAGTTATTTTGTTTCAGGTAACAAACCGAGTTTTCGTTTGTCGACTACTTGTAACCGGTATGAATACTTTTAAGAACTGCGAAACTACGGGAAACCGGGGGAACTTGAACAAATCCGGTATTATAAAGAGAAGAAATGTACCATAGAAGAAATTGTACTCAGTGAAGACTCCTACGTAAGAGTTCAGTGATTTTTGTTTTAGAATTCCTACGCTTTACCGTTGCCAAGATTTTGGGCAAAGCGTTTGGATTCTAAAACAAAATAACTGACGTTTTTCGTCTCAAGGACTACGAGTGCTGCTACGGATTCCGAAGACTACGGTTTGTTAAGACTACGGTCACTACGGATTTCAAAGATGAGTTGCTGAGACTTGATGTTGTAAGGATTAGTATGGACGACGTTCACTAAGAATTTATTAGACTATTTTCAAGACGAATTTCAACAGAAACGGTATTTTGAATACTAAATTAACAACAAATTGCAAAGACTACAGGCTACAGACTGCCAATACTAATTTTACCACTAATTTTTAATACTAACGGTTTCTATGCATTTTGGATACTAAATTTACAGTAGATTGGAAATACCGCAGGTACTACAAACTGCCAATACTACTACCAAGAATTGTTGATACTAACGGCTTCTACGTATTCTGAATAAATTAGGTACATTACAACGGATTTGAAATACTGTCTGCAAAAAGTAACTAACATTTTAATACTGTATTCGCTACGGATTTCAAATACTTTGATTATGACGGATTGTAAATATCATACTTTAAAATTCTTAAAGGAAGACTGCAGGTACTAAAATACGGCAAATTTAGATTTAAAAGGCTGTCTTCTATTGGCAACGTTCAAGCAGTACTGGTTTGCCTCGACACACGTCTGCTTGGAAAATCTATGGGTTGTATTCGCCTATAAATTTTAAAGGAGATTGCTTTAGTTTTCTCGCCTTTTTAAATGGGGTTTGTAAGTGAATTGCACGGCTTTTATAAGATCGATTCATTTGTGTTGTTTCTCCATAATTTTTTAATTTTATACTACTATTTACTTAATGCAGAATTTCTTAAAAAAAATATATAATCCAAATGAACAATACAATTGTGACTCGTTGTACTAGTTAATAAATAAATTAAAGAAAAAATATAATGATTAATTATCTAACATTTCAATGTTAATATTGGTTTATTGTGAGATTTTTAAGTGCCTAAACTGTAGGGCGTATGGCCAACTCTAAACTCTAAAATTTATTTATGACCAGTTTAAATATTTCCATATGGAAAACAAAAATAACAAACGAACCAAACAAAATCACGTGTATCGACGTCAAAACATTAAAACAAAAAAAAAAGCCCGCGAAAAATATTTTCACATCGACGTAACGATAAAAAACAAAAAAAACGTAAAAACCAAAAAAAAAAGTAGCGAAAAATATATTCGTATCGACAACGACTAACAAACAAAATCACGTGTATCCACGTCGATACATAAAAAAAAAACAAGCTCGTTAAATATTTATACATCGATAGCGATTAACAAAAAAAAACAAACCAAATCACGTGTATCCACGCCAAAACAAGAGAGCAATAAAAAAAAACAGACGCTAAAATAAATAGTTATGGAACGCTTGATGCTTTCCAGCAACGCGGGCGGTATCATTCGAATCCCTGGAGATCTAGTTGATCCCACAATCATGGAGGATTACCGACCCGACGTTATATGACAGTTATATTTATAAGAGTATCACGACCGCTTACCCATTACTCCCTAAATAGTAGTAGATGTGAACTGACAATGTTACTTGTAGAGTGGTTTTTCGTTTCCAGTCAGTATTGTTCTTAAGTTTTGTGCAAGTAAAAACTATACCTGTTTTTAATCCCCGACCGAAAATGAGGAGTGCTATAAGTTAAATGTATATCTGTGTGTCTGTTTGTGGCGTCGTAGCGTGCAAACGGATGGACCGATTTTAATGCGGTTTTTTATTTGAAAGTATGTGTGATCGAGATGGTTCTTATTGTAATATATAGTACTGGTGTAAGATTTAGGTTAGTATTTAAATCATCTTCTGTTAGTTAGTGGCATACCGTTTTGTTTTGGCGGTCAGGCGTCTCCTGACTGTCTCTACCCATTAGTTTTTAGCCTCTGGGCCATCTCAATTGCTGTCTCCGCTTTGCTGCCAGGGAAGTCTGAAATCGGTTTCTTACTGCCTCCTATTTCTTCTGATTAAGTTCTTGGCGGAACCCGCGACAGCCGGTAGTGTGTCCGGGCACTGCCTGTGCATCACTGCACAGCTGCATTATTAGTTGATTATTCGATCAAAGGACGCCACTGTTGATCCTGGTGAACAGGACTTGCAGTGGTACGACAGAATGGTGGGTGTGCCCCGAAATAAGAGAAAAAATAATACGTTAAAAAGAAGCATTTTAATAAAATATATTTTTTAACGCTTGCAATAACTTGACACATGTTTTGATAATAAGTTGTGACTTTAGCTTTACTTGAATTCAAGTTAAATTCATTATTTCGAAAAGGGGGTTTCTTTTTAAGGGACTACGGCGTAAGTTGATTTTTATGTTTTTAATTATGCACATTGTTTTCAATAAATAAAATTGTACCGAAGTAATTTCACTAAGTAGCCACATTAATTCATTTGTCGTATCGAGTCTCGAGTTAAACGTATTTAGTATTCTAAAGAGATTTTTGCAAGAATACGTCCGTACTGGAACGAGGCATTTGCCAAGCCTTTGTATAAGAACAGCAGAAATTAAACGTACAAAACAAACTTGGATTTTAAAAGTCAAATTTAAAGATTAAAATTAATGTTAACCTCTCTTTTTTAGAATTTTTTAAAAATATGGATGCGTGCAAGCGGACCAGCATTGCTTCGGATGTAAATATTTTGAGAAATCCATCATCCAGCTGATGTTGATAAAAAGAAGGTGGAAAGAGGTTTTTAAAAAGTGTCGATAAATTTCCAATACGCCTCCAATGTGACCTGAGTTTCATAAAGTATAATAAATCACATGCCGCCCCTCATGAAATGCCCCCGGGGCAAGAAGCGGAAAATAGAATATTGATTCTAACACTTTATCTTTCATAATCTACAGATATCATGCTACAGGTTTATAGATAAATGAGGGTTATTGAACTTGCCTTATAAACAATACTCATTTTTAACAATATCATGAGCAAACAAGCGGACGGGTCACCCTATGGAAAGTGATACCGCCGCCTTTTGACACGACAATTACACTTGATGTCTAAGAATGCCAATGCGTTGCCCACGAAGAGGTAATGTTATACTGTCGTACCGGTAATAACATTGGCTCTCCAATCCTTCGAACCGAAACACAGCGAACTGCTATAGGGTAGAAATTGAAAGGAACACATGCAAAATAGCGTAACAATTATTTGCATGAAAATTCTTAGCTGTTCTCGAAACAGCAGGAAATGGAAGCGTAAAACTTGAGTACGTTTTACATTACTCCTTTTCAGAAAATTAAAAGGCAGAGAGGAGACAGTAAATGAGTAATGGACTTAAAAATTAAGCGAGTAATTGAAAAATACGGATGAGATTGCACACGGGAGACAAGGCAATTGTTTAGTTACTGCTTTGTATACCACATCATGGGTAAACAAGCCGACCGATTTTTCTTATGGAAAGTGATACTTATTGACAAGATGGTGCCCTTGATGTGTAGAACGCCAAGAGCACCCACCGCTGCATGGGCAACGCATTGGTGGTGCTCTTTGCGTTCCAGACATCAAGGGCATTGTTGTGTCAATAGGCGGCGGTATCACTTTCCATCAGTTGAACCATCTGCTTGTTCGCTTATGTTGAATAAAAATAAATCAGCTCAGATGGCCATTTTTTTAATTAAATAAAACTAATTTTGAAAACTTTATCTTTCTAGACCTTTCTAAACGTGACTTCAAATTAAAACGAATTCAAGTCGAACGTTGGTAATAAATTTCTACGGAGCCACTAAAGATTCAAAGAATCAGTGGATTTTTTAACGTAACGGCGTGATTCATTTTCGGAATCGCAATGAAGTTAGGCAATAATCTGGCGGTTTGCTCGACCGGGTGCCAGCGTCCAATACTATTGCTTAACTACAGTTATACATAGAGCAACTGACAGTTTTCTCACAAGAAAAAGATCAGGGCGAATGTTTATTCGCTATACGTATTCTTATCGCTATTAAAGACATTTTAAAATATACATCATTTTAAGGTAAAAAAACCATATTTGAAGTAAACTTTATTTTGCCATAGATTTACTCATAGAGCCAGAAAAGTTGGTGTTCAAAACTCAAAATCGTTAAAAAGCCACCGGTTGACAACGAGCGTTTACTGAATACCCCCGGTCACGGGATTTCCTGACGCCATAAAACACTGAAAACGATTCGAATAATCGACTCGGGTTCAATTTAATGCATTTAAATGTCCGCTGAGGACTCACTTAGCTCACGGAGTCAATGATGCGAGAGTCCGTCGGTCTACCGGTTATTTTTAATTAGGACAACATTTTTATTTCCCGTTTTTCACCTTGTTCTTTAAAAATCTACATCTTTACGCCGATGTGTTAGAGGTGGAATTGGTGTTGTAAGAAATAAGCTGTAATTGATAGGCGACGGTGATCACAGATAAGCCGTCTTCGTCATGTCAATAAGCAATGGAGATTTAAAAAGATTTGTCACCAATATTACTGGTGTAAGATTTAGGTTAGTATCCAATTTATCCCCTGTTAGTTAGTGGCATACCGTGGTGTTTAGACGGTCAGGCGTCTCCTGACTGTCTCCCCTTTAGATTTTTGGGCCTCTGGGCCTTTTCAATTGCTGTCTCCGCTTTGATGGGAGGGAAGTCTGAAACCGCTTTCTTACTACCTCCTATTTCTTCTGATTAAGTTCGTTGCGGGTCCCAAGACAGCCGGTAGGGTTTCCGGGCACAGCCTGTGCATCACTGCACAGCTGCATTATTCGTTGATTATTCGATCAAAGGACGCCACTGTTGATCTTGATAAACAGGAGTTGCAGTGGTGGGACAGAGTGGCGGGTGTGCCCCGAAAAAAAAAAGCAATGGTGATCAGTTTCGATCAAATGGATCGGTGTTTTAAATAGTTTTGCATGGTATCGCATTGGCGGCGCTCTTGGTATTCTATGAAATAAGCCATTGTCGTGTAAATAGGCGACGGTGATCACTTCCGATCAGGCTAATCTACCACTTGCTATGACGATGTATATCTAAAATCTACACACGATCGAAAAAAAAAAAAAAATTAAGTCATTATTAATAATTAAACGGGAAACCCCAATAAATTCATTATTTCAAACAAAACAAAAACATAAAAATAAAAAATTAAATACAAATTCCAAATTTACAAATATTATATTATATTTATAAAGTAAATTTACAATTTACTGGTATTTTTACATAGGTGGGGACAAATAAGCTTACTACCCACTACAGACACACACAGTTTGACGACCTCGGTGGCTCAGAGGTGTAAACAGCCGACTGCTATGCTAGAGGGTTCGAATCCCGACGGGGGCGAGACTTTGTGTTGTTTGCAAGACAAATTGTTTCGCTTACCGGTCTTGGATGTTGTATTTTTATACAAGTAGTATATACCATATCGTTGCTTAGTTCCTGTGACACAAGTTCTTACGATACTTACTGCATGGCTATGTCAATGTGTGTGTCGCGATGAGGTTATTATTATTATTACAATTTTATAGTATGAATGTAAAACTTGCAACACCAAGTGTATTGTAACTTTGACTTTAACCTTTCAACTTCCAAACCCCAAAAAAAATCAATTACAATAACAAAGAGTCACCCGAATTAATATGGCCTCATCAATAAATATCTAATCTGTTGTATACAAGAGTATAAGATTTTGTCTAAACATTCGCCAGCATCATTATCATATGAAAGGACCGTCAGAACGAGTGTTGGCTGGAGGCCAATTTGAGGGCGCTAGTGTAGCAGATTTTGAAAAATGGCCGACGATCACGAGAGCTTGTTATTGCCATGTCATAACACGCAGTTATAATGATCGAATAGTATCGAAGCCTTCGGAATAATAAAGTAAGAATATTACGAATCCCATTGTTGTTTTTGCTTTTATTTATTAAGATTATTCTAAGAACCTTTTGGCATCGCCCTCCTTTCTATTTCTACCGCGAAACAGTTGACTGTGTTTCGGTTCGAAGGATTGGAGAGTCAGAGTAGTTACCGGGTCAAACGAGGTAAAGCATGTTAACTGCTGTATGCGCTACGCATTGGCGGTGTTCTGGTCGTTCATGTCATCGTTGTGTCAAAACAATGACTATATTTACAATCACGTGAACCGTCAGCTTGTATGCCTTTAACGTTGACGTTGATATGACGTTATACTGTATGGTTTCAGTGTATCTAACATGAGTTTTACCTTCGATTGTCGCTGGCGACCGCAGTCACAATGTTTTATGAATCTTTGTAAAGCGCCCCTAACGGATAGTTGAGGAATTAACATACCTCATACTAAATCACTGTAGTAATCTATTCGCCCTAAAAATAACGATTTGTCAACACTTTTTTGTGTTTATGTAAATAGAATACCATTCTGAATTCGAATAAAACTGCCTACTTCAGTTAAAAATGGAACATTGCAAACGCCCTCCAAACACAGTGAGCTAGTAAGAAAAGTAAGCGAAATCTCTCGAGATCTATAAAGCGTTTTGCCGATTTCCATCTAGCAAAGTTCCACTCGTCGCCAGTGGAACTTCCCCACCTACATCTAAAGCAACTTCCACCGTCAGCTGATTGGTTGAAACGCTCACAAAGAACCCTTGGCGGCCTGCCAGTCTGCTTCGTCAACAAAGCCTCCGTTCCGTGATGTAGATATGCCTTTTTTCTCGAGGTGTCGCGGATGCCCTAATAAATCCAAATGGAGAGCTGATTCTTCTTGATTTCTTGAACCTGTCGTTAATTCTATTTACTGTATTTGAACGCCTCTAAATCGTGCGGAAAAGGCTTACATTTTAGTAAAAGTTTATAGTGATTGAATTAGAATTTTTCACTGAGCGACCAATTTATTATTAAATTATTGTTAACTGGCGACCCGTTTCGGCTTCGCACGGATATTATGCATGTATTATATATATAAAACCTTTCTCTTGAGTCACTATCTATTTCAAAAAACTGCTTCAGAATCCGTTACGTAGTTAAATCTAAGCATAGATAGGAACAGACATCGGGAATCGAGTTTTTTAGACCATGTATTGATCAAATGCAACTTTAAAATCACTAAACCTCTTTTCTCATACTACTTTGTTCTTTGCAAAGGAATCCTCGTGTGTGTCTAAATATCACATAGACGGTTTATTGCATGTTGTAAAATCCACTTTAAAAAAACAAATCTTAAATCCAGCTAACGAAATATAAGATGAAGTTATCTATATATCGTTGGTGCAATTTCCTAAATTACATATTTTCATAGATAAATACTGACTGAAATGTTGTTTTATGCAGACTTATAAATCCTACAGAAACGGGCGTTTCTCATAGGAGCATTGCTTGGCATCATAAATTAGTTTCACACTAGGCTATATCGTTTGCACATTTCAATTTACGTAAGATATTTCTTTAATCCAAATTAAATTTAATAAAAGGACAATTTTAATTAAAGCTATGATCAATACGTAATATTTACCCCTGATATATTTACTTCTAACTAGGCAAGCATTTGACCCTAATCCCGCCTGATGTTAAGCGGCGATGGGGTCTAAGGTGGAACATGCCGACCCAGGAGAAGCACTATTGCCTTAAATAGCCTCAGGTTATATTTATCAGGGAATCTTTCGGCAGGGAATTCCACTCATTCGAAGTACGTATTATAAAAGAGACTGCATAATAATGCTTTGTAACTTTAATTTATCTATAATTGGCATTTGTATTTACTGTTAACTTTATGTTTTGTTATGTCTGTAATAATAATTTATTGGGGTTTAGTTATTAATAATAAATAAATATTTCTATTCACATTCTGAAGACAAATTGATGCTATGTTTCATCCTAGAAATTAAATAGAAATATATCAAAAATGAATTCGGCGCAAACGAAATCGCACATCACTACACAGTATAAAACAAAATCGCTTCCCGCTGTCTGTCCTATGTATGCTTAGATCTTCAAAACTACGTGACGGATTTTGATGCGGTTTTTTCAATAAATAGAGTGATTCAAGACGAAGGATTATATGTATGTATTACATGCTTAATATCCTAGCGAAGCCGTGTCTCTTGTATTTTATAAAACGGGATATTTTCCGAGCGAGACGCCCATAAACTTGGGAACGGCACTTAAAATGTTATCGTTGTTTTTGCACTAAGATCCAATTACCTGACGCCATAAAACAAGCTTTCACTTATCGTTCCGATGTATCCCCATGTTTTTCACTCTGTCTCCGTTCCTGCGATACACAACTTTAACAATTTCTGCTTACCTCTCGGAGTCGCCGAGTTCGTCACAAACGCAACTAATGAATATAAAAGAGGAAATCCATGCAACGGTCGCGTCTGAATCTGAAATAGGACTTTGTATGGTAGGAAATAGAGTTCGATTTCCTTTGGGGGTCGAGGTAAAGGGAACTGGCAAAGAGACCGGGAAAAATATAATATCCATTAGATGTCGGCAATGGAGCGTACGTAATATGAAATTGATTCAGTTGACTCGACCTTCCAAATTTAGGTTACGTTCAGTACAGGATGGGGAAAGATTTTGAATGAACTTTGTTAAAAAAATGTATTTGAAAGTTCTTTTGACTCAATCTGAAAGCAAAGCACTTTAAGTTGCCCGCGTCATGTCTAGGAATTTGTTGACATAGATTGTAGTAAACAAAATAACATAAGTAGCACTTTAGAGACCAATGCCGGATCCAAGGGGGGCTAGAGCGCTTAATCCCCCCAAAAGAATCTAAGTCCTTCGGAATTGTAGGCCTTACTTTGTTAAAACTTAACTTCACCGAGGTCAAGCTTTCGCCAAAAAGCGTTCTAGAAAGGTCACCAGTGTTAAAGGGGTTAAACCCCCCTCAAATGACCGCCTGAACCCGACACTCTTTGAGAATAAAATTTAAAAATTCTAGTTTGCATTCTTGATGAATTTCTTCTGAAAGACAATTAGGAGGGAAAAATAATTAATGAAATAAAAGAAAGAGAACTTGGGACAAGGTAACGTAAGATTAAAATTTTTTTAAACTTTATTGTACTGTTAGTTTTGTACAATATATACTACTCGAAACAAAATAAGGGCCACGAGGTATTTTGTCTGTACCATGAAAATAATATATTTTTTTGTCTCCATAACGAAAACTAATGTTCTTTTTACCGTGTAGACCAATAAACTTATTCCAATAATAATGATTAAAAAGTTTATTTGCTTTCGAAAGAAAAAAACACATTTAAGGTTAAAAATAAAAACAATGTAAAGTTACTGAAAACAAAAGAAAATACTCCATGCTCATCTTTTAGTAACGAGTATGCCCTCCTCGTTTCGCTACGCACTCCTGAAGTGCATGCTCTCAATCAAATGCCTGACATTTTCCATTGGAATCTCTTCTCGGGCCCTTTTAACAGCGTTGATGAGTTGCTGTTGGTTGTGGATTTCCTGATCACCGTCTCTAACTCTTCTTTTCAACTGATCCCACATGTGCTCTATTGGATTTAAGTCCGGACTGTTTGCCGGCCACGGCAAAACTTGAATTTGAGACGCTTCCAGTACAAACAGAGTCGCTTGAACCGTGTGTGCACGAGCATTGTCTGATCGTCGTTAAAAAATTAACTTTGCATTCGTCTGTGAAAAGCACCATGCCCTACTGGTTTATGTCCCAGTCCAAATGTTGACGGGTAAATCTTAACGATTTGCACGATGATTTCTGGTTAATGAAACACGGACAACTCGCCTTCTTGATGCCTGCTGGTCTTCATGCAATCGATTACGAATAGTTTGGTCACTGACACGAGTACCCGTTGTGAGCCGTAAACGATTTTGCAGCTTGCGGGCCGTCGTTGTGCGATCTCGGCGCGCACTTAATCAAATGTAACGATCTTCTTGAGCTGTTGTACTGCGAACTCTGCCCGAACCATGTCTTCTTCTAACACTGCCGGTCTCTTGGAAACGATTCCATAGATTTTGAACAGCTCTTCGAGAAAATCCCAATTACAAACCCACAGATCGCTACGAATGACCTTCTTCAATCATTGTAACAGCTCTGGTTGCTGTCAGCGAGTCCATATGACGCCTGCGTGCTTGTGGCATATTGCAAAAGATGTTTCTGACTCGAGATATCAATGAACTCTGATAATTTCTAATAAACCAAGAAGCTAACGAAAGCAAAACGACAAAGAAAATGGAATCAAAATTTTCAAAAATAATTTTAAATCAAATTTTATTTAAAATTGTTGCCAGCATTAGATGAATACTACGATATTAAAAAGTTTAGGTATCAAAGAGTTTGTATACTCAATATTTTACTACTTTCAATATGTAAATGTTTAATAATTTACACCAAAATGAAAAAATACCTCCTGGCCCTTATTTTGTTTTGAGTAGTATATATTCAAATTCAAAATGGTTTTATTAAAATAAACATTCAAGAAGTGCTTTCAAATCGTCTTTCTTTTTGTCTACCACCGGTTCGGAATGCCATCTACGGGGTAAGCCGGTAAGAAACCTCCGTAGATGTTTTTTTTCAAACGAGAAAACGTATGTCTTCGTCGTAAGTAATATGAATGTCTTTGTGACATTTATGATTAAACTAGCATAAATATTATGAAACTAGCAATTTGTTGTTGTTGCATGAGCTGTTGGAATGTTCGTAGTTTTTAATGATCGGAATTTTTTTTTGAAATAAAATGGAAAATATTATCCTGAAATTAACAACACGCATAAGTAGCTTATAAACCCCGTTCAATCATTTGCGAGTCATCATTTTTTTTTGTACGGAGGTCTTTTTTGTTTTCAAAATCCGATAATACTTTTTCCCAGCCCTACTAGAAAAAGTAAAGTTTTTTTCATAGTAGACTTGAAATCAAGGTAGTATTACTCGTATTTAAGTAGATGTTCATCTTATTTAAAAATACATATTGAAGGGATGGAGTTTTACACCACTAAAAAACTCCACTTGCTCTCGGGTCATTAGTTAACTTATTGCTTCCTAATTTCTACACTAATTACAAAGTTTAAAACGTAAGTTTCCATCAGTGTTTCTTTAACTGTGATGTGGTGACCACCGGGGGCCCGCGAGTATATGTATTTGGGTCTGCAGGCTAATCACCTGATCGTTTAACAACAAAGAAGGCCACCAAAAGTATCGTTACTGCTGCTCTTGTACAAGTAACAAATGGAATTTGATTTAACAGTACAACTTGGTATATTCAATCGAATTATCACTATATGAATATAATGTGAAGATTCAAATTAAAATACTTTTAAAATTGTGCTTTCCTAGGGGTCCGTGGCCGAAAAAGTTTGAGAACTGTTGGTTTTTATTAGAGACAAGAAATCCACGGCCAATGAGCGACGTCGGTTTTTTTCAATGATATCAAAGCTGAAACTGAGCGTGAATGCACTATGGTCTTAAATATATGCTCTATAGGTACATATCTATTCTTTAGTAATGTACTAGCTTGTCCTCAGGACTTCGTTCGCGTAATGTCAAAAATGTTTCTAAAATGATTTTCATTTCATTTCATTTCTTTTCATTTATTCATTAACAATACTTGACACTTATAGTTATATTTTGGAATATTCACACGATATCTTTATTAATTAGCCTATGTGTTATTCTGATGTATAAGCTATATGTTGCAAAGTTTCATTAAAATCAATTCAGTAGATTTTGCGTGAAAGAGTTACAAACATCACTGCATCCTTACCCATGCATCCTTACAAACTTTTGTATGTATGCAGTAGCAAAAATATGTGAAACTATTCGTCCAATTTTAAAATATCGTCCGTAAAAATTTGCTTTCGGAATACAACTGTGTTAATTCGAATGCTAAAGATATTCCAAAAAAATAGAAAATTGTATAACTGGTTTGATTTACGTTGTGACAATTTGACCTTTCTACAAGTTAAAAATAATATTAATCCACGAAGGTTTATTACTGCGAGTGGGACGAATAAATATAAGTTTGCTATTAATTTTCCTATTTTAATACTTGTTCATGTTTACCGTAAATGTCAACAACTTTTCTACGTAGGCGTTCTGTTCATATATATTTTAACTTATTTTATAAGCTTTGATAACATCTTTGATTTTAATTAAGATTTCATTGGTTAATCATTAATATTTGGTCTTGTTAATTACTGTAGTAGTGGTAAGCAAATCGTGTAACGACATTTTCGATCTTCTAGCATGCTCAGCCATGCTTTGACTCAACATTATTCTAATTTTAAATATCCTTACACACATACTTACATTATGTATTAGGTTTTGGTTATACGTTACTTCGGCTATAAAAATAAAAAGCCAAGCAAAACACATAACACTTGACATCCATAAAATCTTTACGACCCTCCCAACTACTCAAGATGTCTCGGTTTTTTTAATATCCCCTCTACAACAACTTAAGCCTTTGAAATCTGCTTAGCTAAGCTTTGCAGCGGCTTCGAGCGCTGCACCAGAAGGTTGGGGCCGACAAAAGCGCACTCTCGCGGCCATGTTGGCAAACCGCCAGTTAAGCGTGTGTCAATTTGAAATTTCACTAGGTCAGTAATATTATTGCCATCGCCTACCTAACGACGGTAGTTACCGGTTTTAACTCAGATTTCCGCGGAGATTTCAGTTTTACGCTTACCGGACTTTCTGGTTTACGTTCTTTTTTTTTTAATTTAATGTTTTTCTTTAAATTTTATAAAGTAATAACCGGCATATAACTTACTGATACAAATATCGATCTATTACTTTATTGATACAAAGTAATGTGTCGTAAAATATCCTCACCAAATTTGCTACCAATCGACATGCACACATTACACACATACACATTTGTAAAATCGTTAAAAAAGATCAAGGGATCAAACATCTAGTCTTGGCGACGTCGGTGACGCAGTAGTGCAATCCCGACTGCTACGCTAAGAGGCTCCGAGTTCGAATCCCAGCGTGGGCGGGACTTTGTGTTATTTGCAAGACGCATTGTTTCGCTTACCGGAGTATATACCGTATCGTTGCTTAGTTCCTGTGACACAAGTTCTTACGATACTTACTGCAGGGCTGAGTCAATATGTTGGTCGGTGGTGTCAAGTTTAAAAAAAAGTTTAAAAGTTTTATATAGTCAATTTCACGCAAACATAAACATCTATATATTAATCACCCAATAACAATACGTATAGAGATCAAGCCGCGTCGCTCTCTTGAAATTTAGGGGTCTTCAGGGAGTTAAAACCTTACTCATTACATCTCGAGTTAATAAAGAAAAAAAGCTAATAAAAGAACCGCTCAGCGAGAACATCGCAATAAATAGGGACGGCCCCTAATTATTTTATGAGACTACAGAGCTGAGGACGTGTCGAGTTTACAAAATACTCCCACTGCTTTGTTGTAGTTTGAGAACCATGTTTACATTGAGTCTGGTACGTGGTAAAAAAACATTATGAGACGCTAATGAAAAAAAATATAACCAAAAAATTTCCAAATTTAATTAAATTACGTAAAAACTCTTTTGTGAAATGTTTCTGTGTTTTTTTTACTATTTACTAGAGACGGTTTATTCTTGAGAGGGCTTATATATTTTTTTATGTGTATTATAATCTGCCTTGGATGTTGTATTCTTATATAATATATAAGATTCTTATATTATGTAATTTATGCCATATCGTTGCTTAGTGGCTGCGATACAAGATTATCTTAGTGCAGGGCTCAGTCAATGTGTGTGTCGTGATGTGGTTATTATTTATTTTTATTATATTCCTCTTATGTAAATTTTGCTTCGTATTTTTTTACTGTTTACAAATTTTACAACGAAGTATACTTCTGTGACTCCATCTTTTTTTTATTCCTGAGATCTTGACAGAGGTTAATAAGTATTCAAAAACTATCAATTTTGCATTCGGTAAAGTTTTTTTTAACAGATACATAATTAAAACTTATTAAATTTTCAAAAAATATATTAACGCCTCAAATACAACGATAGAGTGAAACTTCCCTCGCTTTAGATTTAAATAATTCTATTGTTTTAGTCGAGTTTATAATTTAGTTCTCTAAGGGCTTTATATTTTACTACACATTGAAATCAAACTTTGCCGGTGAGTTCATTTTTAATTAAACTTTGACAATTCCATTGAAGTTATATTTAAAACGAAAATTTAAATTAATTTTGCGGTTTCGTTTATCAGTAATGGAGTTTAATATAAATAACCAATGGCAGCATTTCTCAATCTTTTTGGGTTTCCGACCACTAGTAAAATGAAGTATAGTTTTCGAGGACTTTCTTAGAAAAAAATCGTTGATATACATAACCAATAGCAGCGTTTGTCAACCTTTTCTGGTTACCGACCCCTTGTAAAACGAAGTACAGTTTTCGAGGAATTTCTTTAAAAAATCGTTAAGATAAATAACCAATGGCAGCTTTTCTTAACCTTTTCTGGTTACCCACCCCTAGTAAAACGAATTATAGTTTTCGAGGACTTTCTTAGAAAAAAATTGTTAGTATAATTAACCGATGGCAGCGTTTCTCAACCTTTTTCTGGTTACCGACCCCTAGTAAAGTATAGTTTTCGGGGACTTCCTTTGACAAAAAATAATTAATGTGAATGTTTTTTTTTTTGTAACTGAAGAAGTGATGTTCTGGGTTGATGTTAACCAAAAATGTTGAATACGTCTTTTCTGAAAAACTATCAGTTGATTATTAAAAATTACGCTTTTTGTGACATATCTATGATTAATTTTGTTCTTTCAAATTAAACCCTAATCATAATTCTAATTGATATTACTATGGTGTGGTATACACCTCTTACTTTATTTAATTTTTTATTAATACTTATAATTATTTTAAGATTTGAATATTGAATAGTGTTTAATTTAATTCTTATTATTACTGTAATTGAGATCTCTTGTGTAATAATAATAACAATAAATTCTAACCAATTTCATCTAAGCTAACCTAAAAAAAAAACACAATGCCACTTTGTTATATTAAATTCGTCATATTCTTAGCAAATAGTTCAAGTAAACACACAGGCGGATTTAGCAGCTGCGATTTCACCACTCGTGCTTTCTAAACCTGGATTCGTTCCAACCATCGGTAAATACACATCAAAATTACTGCCTTGAAACGCGAGTCTTGGAATTTTGATTAACTACCTTTTGCGCGTGACTTCGTCTGCTTAGGTTTACTATTTTAGGGTTCCGTACCCAATGGGTAAAAAACGTCCGTCCGTCAGTCAGCGGGCTGTATCTCATGAACCATAATAGATAAACTCATAAAATTATCACAGAGTTTTTTGGAATGGAGGAACCCACCATAATCGAGTCCAACTCACACTTGACCGATTTTATACCTTCAAAACCTATCTTTTTAGATAATAAATAGTAGGTACGTTGAATACAAGTGCCAAATTTCACCAAAATCACCTTGTCCGCTTTTACGTGACTGAGTAACTAAAATCAAAATGTTTAAGCATTCACATTTATGACATCAGAAGGATTAGACAGAAATGTTTCAGAGAAACGTCTCGTAATTAGATAGAACGATCTCAGCTTTGTTCGTACCGTAGCTCTAATTAAGGATTTATCTTAAAATGTCCAAGTAATTTAGGTATGACTTAAGAGTTTGTACCTGTAACTGAATTTATCTTACGAGTAGTTCAGGTTGGAAATGCCTCAAAAGATTTTTTTTATTTTTTATACAAGACCAGGCAGGCATTTGACCCCAAACCCGCCTGATGTTAAGCGGCGATGAGGTCTAAGTTGGATCTTGCCTGCCTAGAAGAAACTCTTGCCTTAAAGAGGCTCAAGTTGTATTGGTCAGGGAACACATCGGCAGGCAAAAAATTCCACATCCTTGCAGTACGCATTATGAAGGAGCTATCGAAGCGTTTAGTCCGGATGGTCGGAATATCTACCACAAAAGGATGCAACTTCAGCCTACGTCTAGTATTCCGGTTATAAAAGGGGGCCGGTGGAATTAAATTGTGCAATTCCTGCGCACACTCTCCGAAATGTAGCCTATAAAATACAGATAGAAACGCAACTTCGCGGATTTATTTTAATTCGTTCTTTTATATAAGATGTTGATGGTAAAATTATTGGTTGAAGTTAAGGGTTGGGAGAGGTGTTACGAACCGCATGTTTATGTTAAGTCTCAGTAGATTGCGAATCAGTCTCCACTATCCGGACACAGTGAGAAACATGGCTGCTACAACATACGGCAACCTGAGACTCGAACCCTCGACCGGTTGTGTCGGGTCCGTCAACCACGGCACGTAACAAACTGAGCTACCACGTCCTCCAAACAAAAGCAAATTAACTACAATATCTAACAAGGTAACTATAACTTACGGCAACCCGAGACTCGAACCCTCGACCGTTCGGGTCGGGTCGGCCAACCACGGCACGTAACAAACTGAACTACCATGTCCTCCAAAAAAAAACAGTTACGAGCTAAAAAAAATAACTACAATGTACTCGAAGCTGAATAAAAAATATATATGTATCGAATAGGGATATCAAAGCTATAGAGGATGGATATGCAAATATTGAAGGTCATTCACAACAATAAAACAGCAAATGTTTTATTTAAATATGTTACTAAATACTGGAATATAGCAATAGTATTTGCCAAGTCATATAGACAGATAGCTTGTAGATTTTCCTTTTTTGGAACAATTCCAGGATTATTAATTCAAATGATATCGATAAAGCCATAGGTTGTTTTATTGTTTTTCTTTAGGATTCCGTCGTTGTGAGTTATTGATTACCTTACTATTATTATAAACGCGAAAGTTTGTAAGCGTGCATGGATGTTTGTTACTCTTTCACGCAGAAACTACTATTTGGATTTTAATGAAACTCAACAATTATATAGCTTATAGACAAGAATAAGACATGGGCTGTAATTAAGATATCTATTATTTGAATTGTACCCAGTTAGAACGATTAATGTCAAATAATTAAAAATCCCATTAGAACCGTTTTCGACTTCAACGCGGATGAAGTCGCGGGTTAAATATAATAAGAAATAAATCCGACATTTAATAAACGATTTTGATTTTATATCCTAGCATTCGAAAATAAAATATTCTTCCATGACATTTAAGTAAACCTGTTTAAAATATACCCAACTACTGCTGAAAACTTATAGAAAAAAAAGTATCGTAAGAACTTGTATCGCAGGTGCTAAGCAACGATATGGTATATGCTAAATAAATAAGAATACAACATCCAAGACCGGTGAGTGAAACAATGCGTCTTTCAAATAACACAAAGTCCCGCCCCAGCCGGGTTTCGAACCCGGAATCTCTAGCGAAGCAGTCGGCTGTTTACACCACTGCGCCACCGAGGTCGTCAAATGCAACAAGAACAAGAAATGAACAAGAAAAGGATCAGATCTAAAATTGTTGTATTCCTACTAACTTTTCGATGTAGCCGTGGTAATATGCCACCTTCAGTATTATTAACTTGTTAGAGGAGGTGGAGGGGCGAAACTCTTGACATTACACACACACAGCTCAAACTTGGCATTTTCTTTGGAATGAGAATAAAATTTCCGAGATTCCGAGTACGAGATCTCAATGTTTGGAATTACAAATCTTGACTTTCACGACGAAAATATTTTAATGGACGATAATAGAAAATAATTAATTTTCCTGTCCTTTCAAATTTTACAAAATGTTTCTAAGAAGGAAATATTTAATTATAGAACAAAAGAGTTCTCATTTTTTTTTTTTGTAAAATAATTTCTATTTTTATTTTTGATACTTTTCCTTCGATTTTACTTAAATTATGTAAAAATAGTGAACATTTAGAAACTAAACAAATTTGACGTAGTCGGTTACAGGCAGGTCCTCATTACGGACACAATACGGCTGAAGTCAAACAATGCTCTGGGCAAAAGGAATGTCCTCCCTATTCTGACTTCGAGTCCAGTGACTGTCACTTTATTGCTACGACTAGTTACGCCCCCGGCTATGCTCGTTGAAGATATTACTTGCAGTCTGTCGACGTTCAGCCGATTTTAAAAGCAATTTTGAAGACATTTAGATGTATAAATAAATGTATTTAGATTTATTGTTGTTTAGAATTTAAAACAAAAAAAAACAAGATTTTGATTTTGTAGATACCCTTTTTTAATTTTGAATGTCTACATTTCCCTATATAATTTAAATTATATGTTGGTTAAATATTTACATTCACTAATTAAAACATTAAAATAATAATAATAACAATATTAATTAACAAAACTACAATATTATATCACTAACATACTACAAAAAATGTAAATGTAAGAAATAAACAGCTTTTATTTATTTATTTATTTATAATTTAACTATTTACATAATCATAAACTATGTGTTCCGTTGTGATGTTTGATTGATGTATGTTATTGTGATGTGTGTGATTTTTATGTGTGTGTATGTATGTTATTCTTTACGAAACCGAATGTAATTATAAGATTTAAATCAATCGCAAACTCAGAACTTTTGCTTTGTGTTAAAAGATTTTAGTTTTATAGTTTAACACGATGGTTTATAAACTTTTTACCCCCTCTGTCTACCTCTGTAGCGCAGTCGTGTTAACAGCCTACTGCTACGCTCAAGGTTCTGGATTCGAATCCCGGCGGAGCCGGAACTTCTCTATATTTGCAAGACGCATTGATTTGCTTATAGGGCTTGGATGAAATTTTATTATCTATGTAGTTTATGCCATATCGTTGATTAGTTCCCGCGACGATACGATACCCACTGCAGGGTTGAGTCAATGTGTGTGTCGTGATGTGTTTATAATTATTGGACATAAAAAGTTTTGCAGTTGATTCTATTTAATATCCACTGTGTTAAAATTTCTTCTAAAAAAGAAAAAAAGAAAGGATAAAATGAACCATTTAATCTTTAAAAGCCTGGAATTCAGCTTTGTGTTTTGTTTGTTTTAAATATTCTCTAACAAAAACATTCTTAAACGTCTAATCGCTTGGACGATAAAAGCTTTTAGTCTCCTCTATTAAACTCTGCATGTTCGTATCTTATAGCTACGCTTTGAATCTTCTGTTTAAAAATAATAAATTAAAAGAAAATCGACTTACTTTCTCTTTGTTAACAAAGGTGATGCAAATTAAGAAAAAAAATATATATTTAAAAATGGATTTATTTTTGCTTTGTTTACTAATGAAAAATAAGATTTCACTATCTAATAATATACAATATAATAAATCTTAATAAATTAGAATTAATGCATGAGAGTTTTATCCTGCATTAATTTAAAAAAAAATCAGAGATTGTTTTAATAATATTTTAATCAAATTTATTTATTATACAGCTCTGGCTATGGTTATTATTTAGTTTTGTGAAAACTTAACAGGTTAAACTATTAATTTTATTGTAAATCATTAAACTATATGTAAAAAAAATCGTACGTTTCATGGTCGCATTTGTTAAGTACATTTTATTCAATACCAATTATAACAGAACTAGCTTTACACAACTTTATACATAGATTTTGTTCTTTTCATCCCCACGTAACCTCAAAAAAATCGGGATCCAAAGTCAAAGTCAAAAGTCAAAGTCAAAAAGATCACAACACACATTGACTCAGCCCTGCACTAAGATATAATCTTGTATAGCAGGCGCTAAGCAACGATATGGTATAAACTACATAGATGAGAATACTACATCCAAGACCGTTAAGCGAAACGATGCGACTGAAAGTGAATTAAAATCCATTCTCGTATTTTTGCGTGATTGAGTTACGAGAAAGAATATCTTAATTAACTTGTTTAACTTTTAAATTATTCGGTAAAGTTGTTAATTTTATTTTTTTTTATTCAAAAGATCACCAACATAGTGTTTATTTATTCATACAGTTAAAGAACAATCACAGCATAAAAACAAGTCAAATGTCACTGTAAAAAAGGTGAAGACAGCGTGCGAGAAAAAAAAAAAGTCAAACATTTACAACATCAAAAACCGAGTAAAAATTTTGCCTAAAACTTAATGTCCAAACATACAAATACATAATAAATAAAAATAATATAATATTAAACAATGTAAACCAATTACAACAAACAACTCAAAATAATAATTTCATAGATAAAACGAACAAAAACGAACAAATTACTGTGTCAGAGGCAAAAGCAAACAAACATAACACTACACAAAATAGGCTTTAATACTGGGTATGTTGTCTGCAAAAATATCGAATTTCTCTGTCTTTTGGAGAGAATTGTACTTCCTAGTTGTATTAAAATGATATTGAAAATATAAGTGATGCACCCCTGCTTTGATGGACAAATTTTAAGATGTCAAAACATTGGTATCGCGTCCATCTTTAAAGCTTGATCATTAAAAATTTAATTTGCATGTTTCAGAGACCAGCGGGCATATTTTTTATATATATTATAAAGTTGATACTACTTGCATCTTATATGAAAAAATACATTTATATGCTCTTATAAATTTTATTTTATTATACCGTCTAGGGATACCTTGTTTTTATTATCAAAGTTCAAACAGGAATATCTGAAGATCGACGTCCTATATTTATAGGAAAAAAAAAATTCCCTTGATTTTCAAAAAAAAATAATTTTAAAATGGTTATAATAAATAATGAAAATATTACAAAAACTTAAAATATGTAGATCAAATAGATGACAGATTGCGTTTAGTCAAAGAAAAGTTAAACTATAAACATTGCCTTGCCTAGTGCAGGACTCATAGCAACTCAGCAAGTAGTCATTGCAACAATATTGTTTTTCTTTATGTGTAACCTCTTTGATACTTGTAATTTTTTTATTTATGACCAGGCAGGCATTTGACCCCAAACCCGCCTGATGTTAAGCGGCGATGAGGTCTAAGGTGGATCATGCCTGCCTAGGAGAAACCTATTCACTCTTGCCTTAAAGAGGCCCAAGTTATATTGGTCAGGGAACACATCGGCAGGCGAAGAGTTCCACACCCTTGCAGTACGCATTATGAAGGAGCTATCGAAGCGTTTAGTCCGGATGGTCGGAATATCTACCACAAAAGGATGCAACTTCAGTCTACGTCTAGTATTCCGATTATAAAAGGGGGCCGGTGAAATTAAATTGTGCAATTCCTGCGCACACTCTCCGATATGTATTCTATAAAATTATAAATAACTATACATTTATTTTGTTGTTTAATAAATGTTTATAAAATACCAAACTCCTAAAAATGGCAATGATTAAGTACTTTGTGTTGCAAGTATTCGATCTGGCTGTATCCCTTTCTATATAAAAAATCGTATGTTTTGAATAGCTACAAAAAATACCCATGCTTTTATGAACGTAGTTAATCTCTTTTTATATACAACATAACGGGCTTACCTTTTGGAAGGTGATACCGATCATGACACAATGATTGATGTCTGGAACGCCAGAGCACCGCCAATGCGTTGCCCGTGTAGAAGAAAAGATGTTATACCTCTCGTGCTAGTATTTACACTGGCTCTCAAATTCTTCGAACCGAAACACAGCGGACTGCTTCACGGCAAAAATATAAATGCCATAGTAAACTTTTTTTTTTGAAGCATTATTTAAGTGTTTGAAAACGGTGAAGATATTTCAGTTATAAAATAAAACTCCAAGGAATATTTCAAAGGGAATCTCTCTACGAACGTTCGTTTGAATAATGCAAAAGAAATGAAATATGAAGGGGGAGTTGGAAAAATTGCAAACGACTTGTATTAGTTCCTTAAATTTATATTCTCATCTGTTGAGATTTCACTTTAAAAAAATCACGGGAATGTAAAAACGTTTTGAGATGTTTGGACAAAGCGCGCTTTTTGCCTCTTACGGTTGAATCTATGACATAGCTTGTTACACACACACACACACACAAAAATCAGACTGATAAATATCTTTTTATCCTTTAATTCTAGTCGTACGTAATTCTCTGTATGATATTCCATACTGTAATGCTCTCTTGTCATCCTTAACGATATACCTCGGTCAAAAACAAGAGAGAAAGAGTGACAGAGAAAGAGAGAGATTGAACAGAGAGGCAAAAAGCAAGACGTTGACATTTCGTTTTCGAGTCGGTAGGTGTGCGAATAAAAATCTAGCCTAAGAATAATATGGATAAGTCAATATTTTTTTCTTTAATCGCTTTTCTCCTGGGATTTTTTAACTAAAAGACTATAATATTTTCACTAAATACGTAGTTTTGAAAATAACTTACAATTTATAAAATAATTATATTATATTACTTACATCATTGTGTAACTGTTAAAGTAACAATATATTACAAGCGTAAAAGTGTTGTGACCGTAACACACACAGCGCGATTCAAAACTCGAAAGTGACAGCATTTCTGTAAACCGGTTTCGACCTAAATATGGGTATCAACCCCGGTTGTCAGGCATACCGCAGCACCGATGACCCGGAATTCATGTGAATGCTCTTTTCAGATAAAAATGTCTTCTGTCTAGTGTTCGAAATGTTGAAACCGTTTGACCGGGTTTTATTTTAGTATACTAAATAAACTTTTACGTTTGAGTTTTCAGCTAAAATTAACTAAAACATAATTTTTCCTTATTTTTTTCCCTCAAGAAAGTGTTTCCCAAAATCATAATAATCTTATTTTGGGTTGTATCTTCCGAAAAAAATAAGAATACAACCGGGCCATTTAAAAGGAGCGGTTAATTCATCTGCGGTCCGGATTACCGGTGGAACCGGTCGCGCTCTGGCTCACTCTATCCGGGTTTTACCCGGTTTTTACGGTCCGTTTTTAAAATACGGCGGTGCCACGGCGAACGCTTAATTTGGTTAAACGTTAATCCAATTTGTCATGTAAATAAACCAACGTTGGATGGGACTTGTGCGTAAATTTCGTAAGGAATAATCCATAGTTCTCATACATTGTTTTTTTTTTTTTGTAAATTATAGAAAGCAAATAATGATATTCAGTATCTGTTATTTGCGTCGTATCTATTTTTAGCGACCCTTAGAAACCGGATAAAAACGGAGTATAAGTAGATCCAATTGCCAATAAAAGGGCTATTTTCCAAGAATCTTAGTGGGCATTGTCCGTGTATTGTCTAGTTAGGAGCTGAATAAATAAATAAAGGCTGATGGAGGTCTCTCACGCCATCTAGCGTGTGCTCGAAACACTAATTAAATAAAGTTTCCCCTTGTCACACCGTTTTCAACCGTAACGGCTTTTGATAGGGTTCTTGTTATTCAACAGAAAATTTCGCTATCTGTTCCAGTTGGTGGTTTTGATTTCAATAAAGGAAACGCATTGGTGTTTTTGCACAAGACACTTTGCTTGATGGTATAGAGTTACTGTAACCCATTGAAGCTAGTACTAGCATAAACATCACATGTTTTGCTGCCCCTTATATTACCGGTTTATGCCAGAAACTGCTGATGGTTTGACCGGTTTTGGACAGAAATCTCGCTGAAGCTGCTTTCTTTTCTGTATAGTATTCAAATGTTTGATTTATGTAATAATAATGTTCATGAAGTATTTAAATTTTCCTTATAGGAGGAAATGTAAGAAATTTTAAATTGAAAAACTTAACTCTTTGAGTAGACAAAATATAAATTGTGTTTGAAATAAATCAAAACTGACCCGGGTGAAGTCGTGTGCAAAAGCTGGTTAAAATGCTTTTAACAATATTGATACTTACTGTTATTGGATTCATTCGAGAAAATAACTTTTATTTTTAAATATAAATGTTTTTCCCCTGACCTTATTAGGATGGAAGCTTTTTTTCTAATTAATTAGTATTTTAATTGGCAACTTTTAATGATGTTTTGGCTATCTTAATTTTGTCAGGATTATTTTTATTTACTTTTTAAAAACTCTCAAATTTCCGTCTGTTTTTCATGTATTTTGTTCAAGGGAGTTGCTTTTAACCGGTTTCTTGGAAGTACACATCCTGTACATAAGGTACATAATATGTTTAACTCATTAATCCATATTTCTATATAAAATAATATCATTTGTTTTCATTTGAAAGCTATATTTGTTGTAGGAACTCTTCCTTTAAATTTAAAGAAACCTGTAAAGCATAAGTGCCAAACACGAGTCTCGGATGGATTACGCTGCATGAAAAATCTTTTTATAGCAATTTTTTTTTTTTTGTTTCAAGATTTTTTTCTTATACGAAACGGGCAGACTCTTGCTTTTCTTTTTCCATACAATATATGAATACAATATATTCGATGTAAGTTCTGCCTTTACCACTCTGTCCCACCACTGCAACTCCTGTTCACCAGGATCAACAGTGGCGTCCTTTGATCGAATAATCAACGAAAACTGCACCTGTGCAATGACGCACAGGCTGTGCCCGGACACCCTGCCGGCTGTCTTGGGAACTAAATCACAAGAAATAGGCGGTACTAAGTAACCGGTTTTAAACAAATTATAGGTAAAAACAAGCTATTATCTAAAACGATTCAAACTACTAACATTTCACATTAAAAATCAACTAATCCCGAACTGAAACGAAAACGACCCAAATCTAAATTAGCTCTTTATATTTAATGAATGGGTATCTATCGCTAAGCCGCCATTTGCAAAATAGCTGACGCTCAGAATCATCCCTACTTTAATATTTTACGAGATTATACGTATGATGGGCACCTCAATAAATATTTATGGGGGCCCCAATGAAAACTCAACTTTATCACCCCCTAAATAAGGATCCGAGTTAATGCCGCGATTCGATTTAATATTTTTTTCTGTGAATTAGACATGTTCAGAATAATTTTGCTGGATTTTTTTCGGAGTGATTTGTGAAAGGGATTATTGAAGTGTTATCGCTAGGGTTGGTACGGTGTAGTTTTTATTGGGTTTTCTTTCAATCTTACTATAAATTTTGCATGTAATATTTAAGGGGAAATTGCGTCGATAACGTTTTAGTTTTCCTTTAATGGCGTTTTGTTGGTGAACAACAATATTTAAGTATTTTTTTTATACTTATAACAAACAGTTATAAAATGTGTTAGATTTGTAAGCCCATGAACTCTTGCAGACAACGGTGAGTCATTTGCTACTTACCTCAAAAATGTAATGGAGATTTTTTACTTTTTAATTTTAAAACATTGATATAATGAAATAAGTAAAAGCGCGATAAAAAAAAGCAGGAGTTAAGGTTGTCCTTCCCTGGAAATAGGATTGATTTATGAAATTGGTTGTGACACTTCAATACGGGCATGTCATTTTAGTTATATTCGGATGGATTTCAGTTGAACAGCCTGTCAATGCCAATCTCTCTCTAAATTAATTTACCAAGACACGCCCCCCCCTCCCTCCCCCTCCTAACAACGGTACGGTCCGCAAAAAAGTTCTTAAGGATTTTCGTCTTTATCCCGGAGTAATTACATTTTTTCGCTTTCAGCGCACACGCGAGAATGGCTTTTAATTTGATTGCTGGTTTGATGAAAATTATTTGTACAATAAATGGCTGCTACGCTATAGGTTTCGGGTTCGAATCCCGGCGGGTGCGGGACTTTGTGTTATTTGCAAGTCGCATTGTTTCGCTTATCGGTCTTGTATGTTGTATTCTTATCTATGTAGTATGTACCATATCGTTGCTTAGTTCCTGTGACACAAGTTCTTACGATACTTACTGGGCTGAGTCAATGTGTGTGTCGTAATGTGGTTATTATTATTATTGTGGTGGTTAAAGTTGTCATAGTAAACTCAATGCAATTACTAAATGCTTGCAAAGGTTTTGATAAAAATTGTTCTTTTTAGCGGCCATTTTCTATCGCACAGAAAAAAATGCATTATTATTCGGCTGAAGCGTTCTGCATATTTTTTAAAACTTTGAATTTGTGTAATAAAATTGATCGATTCGTATAATTCTTAATCTGCTGGCTGTACCCACAGAACAAATAAATGGAAATCAAGCGATTAGATCGGTATTTAATTAAATCTAATGTTTGCACTGAACCATCAGTTAATATAGAAGTGACACATGTCTGTGGTGTGTCAAACTTTCATGAAAACAGGTATAATATTGAAAGGTAGCTTACAATTTTTTTAATTGGCGCCATTTTGTGTACGGAACCCTATTTTTAAGTTCCACTGTCCCTATCTGGGCTATATTTTAAACCCATAATCGAATTATTGCTGAGGAAGAGTCAAAGGCAGGCATTTGAGTAAAATCTCACCTGTTGTCGAAGTTCCTTGCATGGAGAATTCTTTTTCACCCTCGACTTTCAGGGCAAACCTGCCACTCTGTCTCACCACCGCAACTCCGGTTCATCAGGGTCAATTCTTCCTCAGGGTCAGGGCTTCCTTTGATCGAATAACCAATTAATCATGCAGTTGTGCAATGACGCACAGGCTACGTCCTGACACCCTACCGGCTGTCTTGGGACCTGCAACGAACTTAATCAGAAGAAATAGGAGGTGATAACAAAGCTGTTTCGAACTTCCCTCCGAGCAAACTATAGTTCACTTGAAGAGGTTAAAGTTGTACTTCTAGAAAACATAAGAGAGTTTCTTCTTCTTTAGATATGTTATTATTTTTTAAGTTGAAAAATGTAAAGACACATATGCACCGCAAAAAACTTTCAATCAGAAAAAATACAATATTATAACATTAATTATAGGAGGAAGGGGTAGCTCAGTTTGTTACGTTGATAACCGACCGACCCGACGCGAGAATTCGAGGGTTCGAATCCCGGGTTGCCGTAAGATTTAGCTGCCACTCAATGTGCACGGATAGTGGCGACAGATTAGCAACCTGTCACACTGGGACAACATAAACATGCAAAACGCGGTGTTTAACACCTCTGCTAACCCATCTCGAGGGATTAAAGCGTGAGTTTATGTATGAATGTGTGTCATTATGAGTAAGATAAGTTTTATTATTTTAACAAGGCTACTAAAACCGAGAAAACAACAAACCGAAATTATTCTACAGCAGCCTTTCACGTCGGCACATTTCACTGGAGTTTTTTAATAGCACATTTCACTGGAGCAAAATGTTTTTTAATATAAAAAAGGTATAAAACTGGACAAGGTATTTGCCTTAAGAAGTTAATTAGCCGGGGTCGGTTGGATTCCTGCGAAACCCTAATTACGAGGGTTCCGCGGCTCGCCGTAACAATTAGTCAAACTTTTACTGGCCTCAAATTTTACAGTGTACACGAAATGTACGGTAAAGCGACCGAGTATGACGTGAAGTATAGTATTAACCATATGATGGATTTGATAAAGAAGAACGGTAATATTTCTATTTTGACCAACTAAAAACTATTCGGAATGCCTGCGAGAAAGAATCCGGCTGGAAACCACCCTACATAGATTGATCATTGGCAGTCGCGGCGCTCCTCAGCGGAGACCAATCATTAATCTATGCATTACTAATTAAATCATTTAGGTACCACTACATAGTACAAAACAAAGTCGCTTCCCGCTGTCTGTTCCTATGTATGCTTAGATCTTTAAAACTACGCAACGGATTATGATGCGGCTTTTTAATAGATAGAGTGATTCAGAAGAAGGTGTATGTGTATGTAATATTGCATAATATCCGTGCTAAGCCGGGGCGGGTCGCTAGTATTAAATAAAATGCCAGGTAAGAAATAGGTAGTCAGCATGTCACTCTTTTACCGAGGTTCAGCATGTTACTCTTATTTTGAGGTACTGTTTTACTGTGCCTTCGGTGGCCATTTTGAAATCCGTAGCTCGTACTTCACTGATTGCCGTTTTATATTGTTTTGAAACAAGTGAAACTTTACATTTTATTTTAGGCTTAATTTGTTTTTCATTTTCATCAGGGAAATTTGGAGATCGCCTGTTTCGGATCACGTTTTGATTTGTTCCGAAGCTTCTGTTTCTGTTTCGGTAAAAGTAATTTTAAACATCAGTTGTATTTTTAATTTAAAAGAGGTGAATACAAATTAAAGGATGAATATAACCTGGTTGTATAAGGCAATAGTGAATAGGCTTCTGCTGTGTGAGCATGTTGCACCTGACTCCATCGCCGCTTAACATCAGCCGGGATTGGGGTCAAATGCTTGCCTAGTTTTAAATTAAAAAAAAGAAGTTCGTTTTGAATGTGAACATATCCCCATTCGGAAATATACATAAAATATTAAACGCTATCTCTATGGGGAATAAATGCAAAAAATGCAAAATTTGGAGAAAATTTCGAGAATTGTTAAAAATTAATCAAAAACATGAAATTTCATTTAACCAAGTTTATTCACCCATTTTTGTAACGATAACTCAAGCTTAGAGAAATAATAAATCCGACAATTTAATTCATGACATTTTATCCTCTACAGGTCGCCATATTGAATTTAAATTAACGTTGCAAATCATGTAACTAGAAAACAACAAAGATCTAATCCAATCGATACTTAATTCGTTAATTATATAGTACTTAAGAGGTTATGGAGTAATACATAAAATACGTATCAAAATCATGTTACTTTCTTTTGGTTTTGCTGTAATCGTATTATTCAATATAGTGTAAAGATTAAAAATATCTAGTTCCTTGGTGTAAAATTTTTAAATTTTTGTTCATGACTTTATGTTCTATAGAGGGCACCCTACTCAATTTTATGTCATATAGCCTATAGCTAGTGGACGATCATTTCACATCCAACGATACTTCATTCGTCAATAAGCAGTTTAGAGTTATGAGGGAACAGATGAACATTCATATTCACATACTGGTCAAAATCATTACCTTCCTTTTTGCTTTGCCGTAGTCGAGCAAAAAACTCAACTCAATCGCAAAGAGTTGATGTCCACATACAGATACTGTACTGTAAAACCTTCTATAAGAGTTCAATAATTACACGTGAATGCAACAACCAATTGCCTGATATCTTTTATCTATGGAGACTAATGAAATACTTCATTGTTTATTGATTATATGTCTTTGAGGTCGAATCTGAAAATTTCTGTTAATAATAATAACCACATCACGACACACACATTGACTCAGCCCTGCACTTAGTATCGTAAGAACTTGTATCGCAGATGCTAAGCAACGATATGGTACATACTAAATAAATAAGAATACAACATCCAAGACCGGTAAGCGAAACAATGCGTCTTGCAAATAACACACCCCCGCCGTGATTCGAACCCGGTACCTCTAGCGTAGCAGTCGGCGGTTTACACCACTGCGCCACCGAGGTCGTCAAAACCTGATCATACACCTGTTTAAAAAAGTTTTGTATCGAAAAACCTATTGCAGGTGTTGGCCAATATTTATCATTTACGAGGCTTTCAAAGTATCACTATAGAAATGTAATATATTACGTTTGACAGCTGCTTCTTCTTGGTTTAATTCTTCCCTTTTGTCGGGAAAGGCAAAGGGCTTCAGCCCGTACAGCACAAGTCTTCCGTGTTATATTTTTCTTCTTCCCTAATTGTTTCTACAGTAACATGCTAGTTATGTTACTGTAGGCTTTATTGAGTTACTTGGGAGATGACAAAAAGAGCAGCCAAATCATCGTATTTAACTTTCTCCACACTTGTATAGCACTACTGATGTATACTGGTTAAAGCTAGCATTTTACACATTTAACTCTGCTGATACACAAGAAAAGACAGTAAAATAAGAAAATTTCAAACATCACTACCCGTTCCCGCCGAGTAACTCGTATGACAGTTGCTTATTATATCATTTCATTTCACTTAATCAATTCATCCGGTTACGTATTCATACACTCCATCGGAGGTTTGTGTCAATTTTTGCTGAATCTTTCCACGATATATACGATGGCGTTGACATAATATTATGTAATTTAGGATCATTTCCACATGATTTGTATGTTTTAATAACAGGTTTACGTGTGATAAGATACATTGCATATATAGAAACTATATGTGAAATTAAAAAATCTTCAACAAAGCACTTGTCAGTTTTGAAATGTTATTATAGATTAATTTTAATATGATAATTTTTTTGTTACTGTTATATCTAATTAAAAACAACTCGTTACCAAACTTTTCGTTATACTTAACTTTAACTGTACAATTCATCTCAAATCAAAGCATTCATATTATAGATAAATTCGTGCTTAATCCCTCAGAGCTTTCTAAAAGAGAAGGGGAGAGTGAAAACGACCCCCCTCGTTCGAGACTGAAACTTTATTTTTTATGACGAGAACTTTCAATACAAACACCGCAAATTTCTGACATAAGACCGGTTTTGTCACGTCATCCAATTCCCCGACCCCCCTATTCTACTCCACTGACATAATTACATTTTTCCCCGGCTTTCTCTCGAATTTCAGTAGAATGTTCAGTGAAATTGAGTGGTTGAGCTCAGTGCTGCATAATCACGGAATAAATTTCAGTGCTTGTGCTATCAGAAAACATTATTGTAACAACTTGCAACGAGAATGTATTCTCGTTTGAAGGTAGAAGTTGGCACTTTAAATTAACAGGTAAGTTTGGTTTCTATGTTAGTTTTGGTTTTTAATATAAGCTGCGCTAAGTCCAGAAACAATTTAAATTTAAAATAATTTATCACATGCGTCTTTACTATCGGTGTGATTATGTTGACGGTTGTGTAATTATAGCGTCGTTCTATGGTGACTGCTATGCTAGAAGTTTCGGGTTCGGATCCTGGTGGAGGCGGAAATTTGCGTTATTTGCAGGACGTATTGTTTTGCTTACCGGTTTTGGATGTAGTATTTTTATCTGTATAGTTTATACCATATCGTTGCTTAGCACCTGCGACACAAGATTTTTCTGTCTTACTATAGGACTGAGTCGATGTGTGTGTCGTGAAGTGGTTTATTTTTTTATTATTTTGACGATAAGCTCGGTAATTTTTATGGTTAACTAAAACAATACCGTTATATTTTTTTCGGTTCAATCGAACAACCGAAAGAAGTTCAATCAGAAATGTTGTTTTTCTACATTTTACATTTCTATGTTCCCATTCTTTCTTTGAATGAAACGAAAAAAAACTGCCTTGATTTTCTTACAATGTTCAGAGAATTATGAACATAAAAAGAAGCAATATCGACAATACCGTAACTAGGCTGCAAATAAAAATGAGCGTCTACCCCCGGGCCGTTGTCGGTATCAGATTGTCCTTTGTCACATCATACCTCGCTCTCCCCTCGCGCCCCGCCGACATAATTACAAATTTCCCCAACTTCCCCTGAATTTCGACCTGGATATCAGGTCAAGTGTTCACATGCTCGCTTTATTTGATATAGCGAGTCGTTGTGTGGGGAACAAGTAGTGGATATAAATTGAACATGAAAGAAAGACGTCGGTAAGGAAAGTGAGGTTTTATTGGATTTTTAAAGTATAGAAGGATCCCAACATTGTGATATAACAATACTTTTATACAACTTAGGGGCAAATAACCTTATGGAAAGTGATGCCGTCGCCAATTGACACGACCATGCCCCTGATGTCGTAAAACACCGAGAGTACCCCTAAGCATTGCCCATGTTAAGGTAAACATGTTATACCTATCGTGCCGGTAATACACTGGCTCTCCAATCCTTCGAACCGAAACACAGCGAACTGCTTCACGGCAGAAATACCACCGCTATACCGTCAATATTTATACCGCCAATACGGCGTATCTATATAATATTGACGGTGTAATGCTCCCCATATAATGTTGTAAGATTAAATAGCATAAGAATTTGAAAAAAAAATACAGAAGGTGTTTGATTTAGTTGATTTTTCTTGCTCATTTATGTTTTTATATTAAATTCTAAAATTGTTCAAATTACTGTATATTGGAATGAATAAATTAAAAACCTATATTTTTCTAATTATAAGTCATTACGTTGAATCTTTATTATTAGAATACGGCATATGATTTTTTTTTCAACTTTTTTGCAAGTATGTGCTGATTTTGCTGAAGTTTTTATTAATACATAAACAAGTGTAACTAATTATCTACGATTGTACGATTTTTCTTCTCATTTTAAATTTTAGTTTTATTTTAATTTTTAGGGTTCATTACTCATTGGACAAACAGGACCATATTACTAACACTCCGCTGTCCGCCTGTCCGTTTTTCAGCGGGCTGTATCTCATGAACCATAACATCTAAAAAAAAAATAGAATAAGGAATCTAAAAAAAATCTGAGAATGTCTATTTCTATTGCCGCTATAACAACAAATACTAAAAACATAAAGAAATTAAAAATTAAAGAGGGTTCCAATATACGAACCGTGATTTTTTCGAATTTAATTTGTTTATTCTTGTTTCTTTTACGAAATTATGTCAAAATTACATTATGTTTAAGCTTATAGGATGATACGGAACTCATCATGAGCGAGTCCGATTCACACTTGACCGATTTTTTGTCTGCCTATGTTCATATAAAACATGTCTTATCAAGCTTGGATGGAACAGCGTTCAACCGATAAACAGTAAACCTTGGTGTTAATATCACGTCTATACAAATGTATAATTTAAAACACGTCCCGGCGCCGCGTCGGACCCGTCACGTGACCGTCACGTGCGGAAAACGTAATTTGATTCCGCACCGTCCCGTCCCGCGAAATTAAGCGGAATAGACTGTCCCGGTTTTTTAATTTGTTCCTACATCCCGGGATCCGGGGATGCATCACTTTTACAATGGGGGGAAAGTTTTAATAAAAAATAATACATCCGATGGTTTATAATGATCATAGCCTCAACAAACAATATAAAGAAATCACTTTTCAGTTGCTAATGATAATAATAATAATAACCACATCACGACACACACATTGACTCAGCCATGCAGTGAGTATCCTAAGAACTTGTGTCACAGGAACTAAGCAACGATATTTTATATTATTTTATATTTATTTAATAGGATCCTCAACAGGAGATACAATATTTAATTTACGACAGTATTTCCATTATAGTACAAGTTAATTGTTCTCCCAATTATAGAGGAACATAACATTCTCATAGTGACATTGCTCAAATTATTACACGGTAAAATTAAATCCATTAAATTAAATATAAATAGTTTAAAAATAATTAATTCCAAAATAATAACACTAGTTACATGCATAATTAAAAATAGAATAAAATCACATCAAAAAAAAAGATTAAAATGAAAAATTACATTAGATATGGTATATACTACATAGATAGGAATACAACATCCAAGACCATTAAGCGAAACAATGCGTCTTGCAAATATTATGCGTTATCCATTGTTTTACATTTTATTATTCAACTTCACGGGCAAAGAAGTAGACAGCTCACCTAATGGAAGGTGACTCCGCCGCCTATTGAAACGACGATACCCTAGGTGTCTGGAACGTTAAGAGCACCGCCAATGTAGAGATGTTCTACCTATCGTGCCGGTAATTACACTGGCTCTCAAATCCTTCGAACCGAAACACAGCGAACTGGTTCACGTTGGAAATATAAAGGAGGGTGGTACTAACCCAGACGATCTACTGCCTGTAATGTGAATTTGATATATACTTTTCTATGATTAAATAGTAGCCGATGAGGTTTGAATAATTAAAAAAAGGTGAAATAAATTCACAGTATTATTTAATTATATTTTTCTTCCAATGATACATATATATCGTAATTCGTACATACACACAACACAATTCTATTAACTACATATAAAGTCAAAATCAAAATGTTTTATTTGAATAGACTTAAAATTAGCACTTTAAAATCATTTTTTTACTACCACCGGTTCGAAACGCTTTTCCTACGGGGAAGAATCCGTCAAGAAACCTCCGTAGTTGCTTTTTTTCAATTCAATTCAAATACAAATAATTTTCTACTTTCACAATTCGTAAAAAATAATATTTATAATGATTGAATATAATAACATTTAAGTAATAATAATAATAATAATCTTTATTTCCAAAAATAAAACAGACATTTATATATTGATTGATAACGTCCGCAGTAGTTTTATTTAAAACTGTGTCGCTGACGTCATCGCCCTCCTCAAGTAACAATATAAATTTTAATAAAATTATATAAAGATTTAAACAAATTCATTGAAACAAAATAGAAAGAATCAAAATTAAATCGATAATCAAAATTAAAACGAAACCAAAAATTATATTATAATAGTTAATAATTGAGATAATAATGAACAGCCAAAAATACAAAAACAAAATAAAAATTATAATGATTGTGTGCGTGTCTAACCCATAATTTCATGTGTAAGTTTGTGTACATGTATGTGCGCTTGTATTTGTGAATGCGTGTGAATGTATGAAGTTTAAGAAAATTAAGAGACAGATGAGTATAAAACTAAATATCAACACAAAATCAAATTACTCTATATATCGGGTCATCTTGTCCATTGTAGCCAATTGTATCAATATAGGACGTACGTAACTTGATTTCCGGTGTCTGACGTTGAAACGTCAGGTCACAAAATGGCCGACTGCAGCGCCACCAATCGGCAGACGGGGGGACAGGGAAACTGCTTGTTCCTAGAAATTTCTTACTGAATTTGAAATACTCGTAAATTGGTATGACTTTAATTGACAAAATGGTTATTTGGTGTTATTTTTGTTATGGAGTTATTTTTACTGAGGTTTTTGTGTGAATGTGTGTGTAGATACTCGAAAGAAGGTTTTTTTTTTTGTGAATGTGTGTGTAGATGTGAATACTTTATCGCATTATCTCACCCTAGACTGTAAGATGTATTAGTGGCTAAGTATAAAAACATGCTCATACACTAAATTACAGAATCTGGGGTTTCTTGCCGGTATCTTCCCTAACGTAAATTTTCGAAACGGTGGTCGAGTAATTTTTATGAAAAAATTTAAATTCGCTTGACGATTTTATTTACTTTTTTTAGAGTTATTTTGGTTTTAATACTTTTTTCTTAGTAGAAAATTTACACGGATTTTAGAATATAATATAGATGTCTGGATCAGTATTTAATTATTTTTTTATTGCACAATTAAATGAGAAGTTGGAACGAATTTTATGAATATTACTAAGACAATGTACAGCTTTAAAGAAAACCTGTAATTGCTCATGTTTTTGCAAGAACTATAGTGTTTTATATTTATAGCTTACCTGATAAATTTAAAGTTTTATTAATTACTAAAATTTGTTAATCGCGCACAGCAATAAATAGTAAATTTTAACTCAGATAAAAACTAAATAACCAACGCAAACGAATCACGTAGTTCTGAATCGCAATTGTCGCTGTTTTATGCTCGAAATTAGCATTGAATTATTACACAAACTGCAGCTTACGTTCTCATAAGCGTAAAACCATGAGCGGAGACCTCGTACGGCCACGACGAACGTTAGCGAGCAAGCTGTAATAATAATAATAATGCTTTTATAGTGTTCTATATTTTGTATCTGTTTTTTAATGTTACTTTTACATGATTGAAAAAAAAACTAAGAATGAAGATACCTAAAGAGAATAATAATAATCCTTTATCTTAGGCATATTTGCTGATAAATAATTAATACATTAATGACAAACACAAATCAAATTAGCATCGCGATAATACAAACAAAATTACAAACACTTCAAATTCACCACCATTTTGTCAAATTAAAAAAAAAACATTTACAAATATACTTTCTTTAAAACCTTAGAGGGTAATAAAACTGCCTTTTTGGTGTAAGAGCTTATTATCGACTAGTGAAAAATACAGGGCGTGTCTCCCGGGCGACTTACGACCAAGTGTGTAAGCATCCGATAAAACCTATAGGGACTTACATTCAACTTTGCGTTTTAGGTGTAAGCCGTGTGTACCACGTGGATTTTTAATTTTATTGTGTGTGTATGTATATGGTGGTTACGAGAATATCTTTTCAAAATTTTAACGTACTAAATAATGCATAATAATTAAGTTTGTTATACCAAAATTAGGATGCAAGCTGCAAAAAACTAGTCGGAAACAGCGGTTTGTCCAAAGGTCCTAAGCAAACGTGAGCATTCGCAGCGCATTCGCCAGATCTGTAGCCACATTTACAGAGCTCTGTTTTGTTATTCCGCGCACGTAACCGACATCACTCTAAATTCGTTTGCGAACAGGGATTGGCCGTTACGCTAATGTGTATTCCTATTTTAATTTGTTTTCGTTGGGATAAATTTGAGGAGCGCTGCTTTTTAAATTCACTTTAAAAATTTGGCGCTTAAATGAGTTTTTGAAAAATAATAACTACATCACGACACACACGTTGACTCAGCCCTGCATTAAGATATGTAGGTAATCTTGTATCGCAGGCGCTAAGCAACGATATGGTATATATTACGTATATATGGATACTAAATCCAATACGGTGAGTGAAGACGCATTTCTTGCATATAAAAAAAAGTGGTGCACCCGCCGAGATTAGAACCCTGAACTTATAGCGTAGCAGTCGGCTATTTTCACCACTGCGCCAACGAATAACACGCAAAGGAAAGTGGCTTTAATACTGTTGTTTGTAAAAATTGTTCGCCATTAGGGATGTTTCAATTCCAGCGAAAAAGATAAGGCTAAGCTTAATTTTTTTTCTAATTAAGTTTGTCATTTATAAAAATTATCATTAATTATTTATTAATAATAATAATCGTTTATTCATTGGATTTATGTGTTTGATACAGGTCTTAATTATAATTTAATTACTGTCTCAACAAAAATCTGCCCTCCTCGCGTACAAATATTACATTGTCAATTAATAATACAAATACAATTTTAAAATTACTACAATTCAATAACAATGTCTTATTTATTTATTATTATGGAATATTTTGCCTCCCGATGTATTCCCTGACCGATATAACTTGGGCCTCTTTAAGGCCAGAGTGAATAGGTTTCTCCTAGGCAGCCATGATCCACGTTAGACCTCATCAACGCTTAACATCAGGCGGGCTTGGGGTCAAATGCCTGCCTGGCCATGAATAAAAAATAAAAAAAACTTAAAAACTAAATACAATTCATTAATTTTTTAAATCAAAACATTGCTGTTATTTATAAAGTTTATTATTAAATAAAGTTTATGCTGAGTGATGTCATAATAAAACGAATAACACCAATTGAATTACGTATATCAAAATCAAAATGGTTAAAAAGACAAACATTAACGTCGGTAAAGCTAGCATCTGAATGCTTTCAATTAAGCAATATGGCTGTAACAAAGTTCCGAATGTAACAAATAATGTTAATTTAACCAGATCTGTGTGGCGTAGATCACAAGCTCTCTTCCTTTAATAGGCAGCGGTTTTTTTTTTTTTTTAACTTTTCGCAAAAGTTGTAGGTTGGATATTTAACTTTGTTTTTATGTTTTATTTCGTAGTTAAAAAAGGAGATTTCATTTAAAAAGTTAATGATAAAAATATCAGTTTTTAATATTGTGAATTTTTGCTAACAATTTACAATTTTACAATGAAAAAAAAAAAAAAAAAGCTTTTTATGATACTTACAAAATCACAGTAGCTACTATGATTGGTTGGTTATAATTAAAAAAAAATGCGAGAACAAATGATTAGTTATATATAGTTGTGGAATTTGAAAAGCCGAATAAAAGAAATACCTTATTTTGGTTTCAAAATGGACCAAATCGGTCTAGGTGTTACCGAGATATGGGAGGTCGCAAGTTCATTATTCGGAGTCAACCAGTTATTTGGATTTGAGTGTTTTATTATAAGCGAGGAAAGAATTCGTAGGCATTCGATTGACATTAAGTTCATCGCTCCGCCGTGCAGTCACAAAAGGTGGTGGTACCACTTTATATCTGTGACCGTCATCTCACGTAACTACCCCAACAATTACCATTTAAAGTTTGTGTCACACATCTTACAATTAAATTTCATGAATGTTTAATCAGCATTTTTGCTTATCTTCTATATAAAAAAGTCGGGTTTTCCTTCCTGACGCTATAACTCCAGAACGCACGGACCGATTTCCACGGTTTTGCATTCGTTGGAAAGGTCTCGGGCTCCGTGAGGTTCATAGCAAAGAAAATTTAGTTCTTCATCTTTTAATCACCAAGCGAAATGTTACATAAAACGAAGCCATCTGGTGGCGAAACGGACTTCGCGGGGTTTGTTAGTTATGTGTATTTTTCCGCTTATGATGTAAACGCTTCGTCTTATCCCTTGGTGATATCTATTTGCGGAGTACATTACTGAGAGGAGCTTATTAAGCTGTTAACATAAAACTTAACAGCTGCGTTTTCTGTATCATATTGTTTTAAGGGCACCTTCTGCCTTATCACTTCTTGTTATGTGCAGCGCGATAACAATAAAATGCGACTGCGGAACCATTGGATGGGGCGATCTTTAATAAATCTCATGGTTTACCTACTGAGAGATATGAACACGACCTCAGTCAGTACAATCATAATCAAAATAAAAAAAAAACATTATACTGAAAAAGTTCTTAAAATGTTAAAACTATATTGTATTGTGTTTTTAATCGTTTTTTAACCAAATAAATAAAAAATATACAGATAACTTAAAAATTAAAAAGTATTTTGAAAAGAAAAAAAAAAGCGAATGGAATTTAAACTTCAAACTTTAACTCCACAAAATCAAGAAAATTACATCGAATTTATTAGATACATACGTCATTAAAATGTTAATATTTCTTTCAGGTTCCCATGCAGTGATAATGTTTTTAGTATAATTCGTACGAGTATAACTATTTTTTTTATATTTAATCTTCGATATGTAAAAACTTCCTACGTCGAATATTTTAACCAAAATATGATTACACACATACATAAACTCACGCCGTAGTCCCTCGAGAGGGGTTGGCAGAGATGCTTGCGACATACAACTTTTCGCATGTTGAGTCCCAGTGTGACAGGTTGCGAAACTGTCGCCACCATCCGGGCACATTGAGAAACATGGCAGTTACAACTTACGGTATCACGAGACATGAACCCTCGACCTGTCGGGTCGGGTCGGTCGGTAATCCAAGGTTAACAAACTGAGCTACCACGTCCTCTCAAAAATATGATTACCTTGATTGTAAAACGAAGATGTTGGTATCACGTTTACGATTGTATTGTATGTATAAGATTTAAATATAAAAATTAAGTCTAATTGAAGAAAAAACAAGAGAATTCAGCCGACTGCTACGCTAGAGGTTCCGGGTTTGAATCCCGGCGGGGGCGGGACTTTGTGTTACCTATTTGCAAGACGCATTGTTTCGCTTACCGGTCTTGGATGTTGTGTTCTTATGCATTTAGTATATACCATATGGTTGCTTAGTACCTGCGACACAAGTTCTTACGATACTTACTGCAAGGCTGAGTCATGTGTGTGTCGTGATGTGTTTTTTTATTTTTTATTCAAAGACTTTACCCCTACGAACATTTTAGGAGGACAATGCTTTTCCTCCTATAAAATTTAGTTTGAGATGAGCTTTTCACTCGTCACCGATCAAATTATGTTGCCTTTAAAAAATCAATCAGATGGATGAAAGATATTTTTTAATTTACATAATAAGTTAATTCGAAGTATGTCTCTTTCCCGTTTGTACACTTTCCCGTTTCGTAATTTCAATTTTTAAGGTTAAATATTTGTCTGGTGAAACAAAACCATGTTTTATTTTATTTAGTACACAAACAGAATATAAAAGATTATATCTTACTGCAGGGCTGAGTCAATGTGTGTGTCGTGATGTGGTTATTATTTTTTTTTTTTTTAAAGTTTTATCAATAGGGTTTCAATACGACATTACTATTCCACTTACTTGTATACACTACATAATCTATATGACTGAGAAGCATGTTTCTTAATATCAAAACAGTATGTATATAGCATATTCTTTAACGCCAGCACTTCCCACAGTTTCAACTATCCGAGATACCATGAAGAAAGCTAATGGAACTAAAACCGTTTAACTTCACTTGCTGTTAAAAACGGCTACCGAAAAACACACACACCCGGCGAACCGTCAAACACACACACACACACACAAAAGCCTTTTGTCTCCAACGATTCCCGGTAACGAGGTAATTACAATAACAATGGTTATCCAAGGCATCCAGCGAAAAAAAAGTCATTCGAATACCTGGGAAAAATCCTATTGTGTAAATTATTGCAGGAACGGTCGGTAATTATTATTTTTTTGTTTCTCTTGTTTCGCTTTTCGGGGTTCCGTATCGGTTACGCGTGTTTAGTATGTATTTAAAAAAAATGAAAATTCTTAACTTGTCTTGAATTTGTGTAATAAATTATTTTTGTTATATTGTTTTGTTACGCCTGTACCATGTTGTGTGCATCTGTAATTGGCATGTACACTAGACTATGCACCCTTATAATAAAATACTGTATGGATTTATGTACGTGTTTAATTCCATTTTTAATAGATAAATTAGTTAAAAATAAAATATTTTTTTAGTACATCGTATGATTCCTTATAATTATTCTTAAATTCAATTAATTTAAAACTGTTTTGAACATATGATATTTAAATTACTCACCAGACATGTTTCCTGTGATTTATTCTTCAACTTACGATCACTTTTTTCGTTCGTTAAATTCATTGCATCTTCTGTATTTAATTCAGTTTTATTATTTGTCTAAAATAGACTTGAATTGTTTATCAATCAACATGTATTAAATAAAATAGTACTTTTTATTATTATTATTTTGTAGCACAAAGTTTCGTTCAATTACAGATAATTGTTTTATATGCAACAATTAGAAAACTTAGATTCCGCATGTTTTTACAAATGTAATTATTGGAAAATTACTTTTAAAAAAACAACTACGGAGGTTTATTTCCGGATTCATTCCGCTAGAGATAGCATTTTGAAGCTGTGGTAGTAAAAAAAATACTATTTGAAAGTGCCTATTTTGAGTCTATTAGAATGAAAAATATTTTGACTTTCAACTAATTAAATGATCCAAAATTTTGAGCCCATTAGCCAAATGGCTTTCTATGTAAACATAAAAAAGCGGTGTTTAACACATCTGCCTACCCCTCTCGAAGAATTAATTACTTCGTGAGTTCATGTCATTATAATGTTTAATTTTTAATACATACGGAACCCACGTCTTCACCTTAAATCTGTCTTATCTATTGAGTTACTTGAACAGAATATTTTTAAATACAAACTCGCGAAGAAAGCCCGTTATTCTAACCACGGTCTTTCACTAGGGCTAATTTTATAAGCGCTGTTAAAGTTTATGCGGTTCTTAATTAATTAATTAGCTTCTTTGGAAGCTTTCTTGCTTAGCTTAGGTGAAGGAAAGGTTTTTTACTTAGGTATCGGGAATTTTTTCAGTTTTCGTTGAAAATCGAACCAACCCTATACTATAACGGTCCATCCAATAATCTGTCTATTCACTATTCAATAACATTTTTGAAGCACATCAATGTTTGTAAGCGAAGAAAGCAATGGGAAAAATATGTATATGCCACTGGGATTTTAAAAAATGCAAAAAAAAAATACAACCTTGTAAATAATTAAAACGTGGTTCGTGTATCCGAATCGGTTCACCTGTTTTAAAGTATCCTTACAAAAATAAATACGGATGGTAAAAATATTTTTTTGTCATATAAACGTAATTATGTAGACTATGAATCTCAAAAAAAAAAATAGAAAAAATCTCAAATTAGACTGTTTTGTTACAGAAGCCGATTACACACTGGACGATTCATTTTGGAATGAAGAAAGCCCAGTCGGTGAGTCCAATCATTCCATAAAAAAAAAACAATTTTCATAAAACAAAAAAAAAAGAATGCATTTTCATACAAAATTCAAAAAACCATTTTCGTACAAAATAAAAAATCCAGTTACACTAATCAATTTATTGATAATCTCATCAAAATAAAGGCTCATTAACAAAACTCATTAAATTTTTATAATTACAACCAATAAAGTCATTCAAATCTCCCATACATTATGCCAAGTAGACATCAACGCATGTAGTAGCGGTATTCCCGGATACACACAAGACAGGTTCCCTCAAAAAAAGGGCTTACTCCTTTTTTAATAGGTCTGCAACACATCTGCTGACATTTTTTTGCCTGCAGGTATCCATGGGCGTCTCTCATTGCCCTCTCTGGAAAAATTAAAATGACTTAGAACACGATATAAAACGTTAAAATCCATTAATATTCCAAAACCATGTATAGCTGAAGCATACAAAATGCATACATATTTACTAAGGAACACATTATGTACTACATTGAAACCAATCAAGTAATTTACTTTATGTTGTTTGAATTTGAAAAAACATAGTTTTTCAAGCTAAATCTGATCTCAAATTTCGAACTCTTAAATTCAAATGATTAAATACTTGCATTTTCAAAAACCCTGAAAATTTTCATGCAAACATGCTAACTGTTTTAATTACAAATGATTTTAGTTGGTGTATTATTCTGAACAAACGGTTCATTTCACTGAACCTTTCAACCGTATAACATTCCAGCAATTCGAACACGTATGGATGTAAATACAGGAATACGTTAGGTTCCATATAAAATTTCCCGTCACCACATCAAAGGGCCTGATTTGAAACTAGTTTTAACTGGTACGATGCGGTAAATTTTCCGGTTTAAACTAACTTTATTCATTGCATCAAAATATTCACACCGGACAAATCAATTTGGACTCTCTGCCTTTAAGTTTAGGTTGATTTTGGAATCGTTGAACGGGGATCAAAATAATCGTAGGAAAACATTGTGAATTGAACTCTATTCCGGGAGTCGTTGAGTTGTTTTCTCAATTGATTATTTTAAAAAAGTATTCGAAAACAAAAGTAGCTAAATATTTGTGTTTTCAGATAAATAGTAAAAGCACACAAAAACTCGTTCCTAATAGGGTTAATTAGGTATCTGTAACAAAAATAACCTTTTCAATAGAATTTCAACTTAGTTTGTAAGACAATAAGGTGACTATTGTATTGCCTAAAAGTAATATCATAGTTTTGGAAAAACTCAAATATATCCGCGCTCTTGCGTTTATAATTATAGATATAAAATTCTCGTGTGTTCACAATGTTCGTTCCCGTACTCCTCCGAAACGGCTTGACCGATTCTCATGAAATTTTATGAGCATATTGAGTAGGTCTGAGAATCGGCCAACATCTATTTTTCATACTCCTTAGTGATAAGGGTTGTCCACCCTTAACATTTTTCTTTAATTTTTAGACATTTTTTAATTTCTTTATTTTTATTATGTCGCATTAAAAAATACATACAACCCTAAATTTTTACCTGTTTATCACCAACCCCTATTTTTTAATAGCCATTTTAAAATTATTTATATGGCAAAACAACGTTTGCGGGGTCAGCTACTATATTATAAAGTTTTTAAGGATGTATTCACGTTTGTTATTCTTTCACGCAAAAACTACTAAACGGATTTTAATGAAACTCTACAATAATATAGCTTATATAACAGAATAACACATAGACTATATTTCATAACGATATTGTGTGAGTTGTCAAAAATATAGTAATTAAAAATCCTATCAGAACCATTTTAGTCGTCTACACGGACGGAGTCGCAGGCAAAAGCTAGTACTTACAGTTTTTAAAGCCATTTTTATTTCAAAGCTGTATTACGTTGAAGTGACGTCACTTTGCATATTTGTCACGCACGGTACTGTAGGCTGTATGGAATTAAGCTCTTTGCATTCAGCACTCGTCTCTTGTCAAATCGTATTGCCTTGCTTCCATGGCATCGAAACCTGCCTACAGTTATAACATCTCACAAAGACCGTTCAAAAGGTGCTCTAGTGTGTGTGCTTAACTTCTTCACTGAGTGAACACCAGTTGTTTTTGACAGTGTCAAGTAACATTTATTATCAAGTTTTGATGAGGGACAAAATCAATCATTTATTGCATAGAAAAGTTACAGTCCCAAATAGTTGGTGGGTATACAATTTAAAGAAAATTACCAGCTGGTACTTTAGGAATACCTGTGATATAATTACCAGTGAAATGAAAGATGATAAGATGAAAATGATAGATGGAACGATCTGCTTACAGTAACATGCTAGTAAACTTACTGTAGGCTTTGCTTTTGAGTTACTTAAAAGATTACGAATACAGCTGCAAAATCGTTTCATTTCACGTTCTCCACACTTGGACAGTACTACGAATATTCACTGGTTAATCCACTAGCATGTACTAAGAAAATTTTAACCGCCATTTTCTGTTCAAGCCAAGTAACCTCAATTTCTCGAACTCCAGGTTACGCACACTGAAACAAGTTGCGTGCACAGGCCTGACGAAACCAACAACTTGAATCAAACGGTCTTTGTGAGATGGAACGACGGTACCAAAAATCAGATTGCTTTACGACAAATTGCTTTGAACCCAGCCATAGCTTCTTTGGTAGATTGAGGGAACATGTTGGAAGATGTAAATTTGCTTATACATGTATGTATCTTGTTCTTGTATGGTTGTTCTATTTTTACCCGTCTAGTTACAGAGAGTTGTTGTTTTATATATAAACTTATTAAGGTAACTTAATTGTTTTATTATACTAAGTGGGATTTCCACTTTGGTGGTGGACGACCTCTGTGGCTACGCTAGAGGTTCTGTGTTCGAATCCCGGCGGGGGCGGAACTTTATGTTATTTGCAAGACGCATTGTTTCGCTTACCGGTATTGGATGTGGTTTTATTATCTATGTAGTTTATACCGTATCGTTGCTTAGCACCTGCGACAAAAGTTCTTACGATATCTACTGCAGGGCTGAGTCGATGTGTGTGTCGTTTTGTGGTTTATTTATGTAATTATCTGGTAAATGAATTAAACAAGGAAATCATAAAAACGGCTTTTATGAAACATTCGACAAATCACGATTCGTCGAATTGTTCAGAGAATGTTACTACTCTAACTTAATAGAAAAAATAAACGACATGCTTCCAAAAATTTTTCATGAAATAGTTTGACAATTTATCCATACTTTCACCGAAACTACTTGACCGATTTGAAAAATTCTTACACCATTAGAACGCTACATCATCCCCGTTGAACATTAGCGATGTAATATTTTCAAAAAAATTAAATACCTATACCTGACCGTTCGAAACCTGGGCGGGGCGGTAGTTTGTGAAAATAATATAGTATAGGAAAGTAAGCAATTATTTTAATTCATCTATAAACCAGTTGTTCTGATTTCGTGACAGCTGTAAATCGTGTCTAAACGTCGCTGACATTGACGAAATAGAGCAATTTATTCACACGGAATGCACGCGACACGGATTCGACTTAATTGGCGGTGTACCAATTTATTTGTTTTTGGGGTACCTAATCTAAAAAGGAGAATTACGAAGCCTTTGCTGTCCATCAGTCTGTAATTCAGACTTTTTCTTATATATTAGATCAACAGATAACTTTTGCACAACTGCAACTAAGCCAATAAGGAAGGATATATATTTATGAATAATACTGCTTTGTTCAGTTACAAATCAAATGATAATTAATTTGAAGTTAAGATTTTGATTTAGGAGTTAAGTTAAGCAATTGAGGGATTCAAAGATTTAAAAAAATAAACAAACGCACAATCTTCAAATACGAGAGCGTGAGAGATAAAAATCCGAATTATTTTAACATTGAAAATAAACGATTTGAATTACGCAACCTGTTTTCATATTTATTTCTCCGCTGTCTCTAAACAGCGGATTTTGATTATTAATATTAACGAAAGCTTCTATCTGTACCGAGCATTCACAGTTAAACAGAGAATTAGAGACAGTGCGATGCGATGTCGATTTTTTAATACAATCAAAATTGACCTTCTGGTTTCATGATTTTAAGCAGACCTGTGATAAAACGATAACACGGATGATATCGTGTGATCTTTGCTTCTGACATCGACTTTGCTATTTGCATTACCATTTCAATGGCTGCCGATGTATTCTGAACCTATGGGTATTGAAACAGGTCGGGGGACTATCTTTAGTTGTGTTCCCTGTGAGAATTTGGACCTGAACACACGACACGAAGATCGTGATTTGTTTGTTTGTTGTTGAATTAATAAGAAAAGTAAAGTATCATATTTTTTCTTTAATAAGTTGTTGTGGAGGTTTGAATTTATAATAGTTTTTGTGAATTCGGATTTCCATCGTAATCAAAACAATTTGAACAATTAAATTGAATATAATATGTTATTTGTAATGTTGTATAACGTGATTTTATTATCTATTGTTTAATTTAATTGTATCTATTATTGTTTACTGCACTATAGAATTGGTATGTAACTGTTATGATATTGTAATTGTTTAAATAAATAATAATAATTTAGCATCTCAAGATCTGATCATAAAATATTTTTAGACTCTCATCTGTCATACTAGTTTTTTTATTTCATATTTGATCGATGCTGACTTGAAACTATGAAAAAGCAATTATGAAAATAAACACGTGAAAAAGTCGTAAAAAATAATAATGATAATAACCACATCACGACACACACATTGACTCACAGCTACACTAAGATATAATATTGTATCGCAGGCACTAAGCAACGACATGTTAAATACTACATGGATAAGAAAACTACATCCAAATAGTACTATATTTTCTCATCGATTTTTTTTTTGGTTTCAGTAACAAATTATTCAACTACGATACCCGTCTCGTGTGCGAATTTTCTCGTTTGGAATACGTAATTTCTATAGGCATTTCATATTCTCGACCTGAAGATTGGCCCGCTCGGAAAAAGTACTCCCGTACAAAATGTGCTGGCCTCGTTGTATGCTCCGCACGTGACACGTCGCCTCTAATCGATTAAGCCTCGAGAAATGGTTAAGTATACAAGTAAATGGTTTCGGGTTGTCAATAAAAAAAGGTTACATGTACTACTTCTATCGAGTTAAACTCCTTAGAGGTTAGTAACAAGAAAATAGATATATAATATTAGTTTAAAAACAGGTTTTCTCAGTCTATTTGTTAAGTTTTCGGTTCATTTTTTTTTACCGTACGAAGAATGTAAGTTTTTTTTTTCTTTGCAAGTAAATTATATCAGCATTGTTAGAGTAAGTCCTTCACCGTGCTACGATATTTCGTAGCGTACTACGGTTTTACGTAGTAACACTGACTACGTAAATAGACTACGTTTTCGATGGGATATGATCCTGCTTTGTTTGAAACACACACATAGGCCACCACGCACACTTAGATATAAAAGGTACGTAAAATTAATTTCGAGGATTCGGTTCGGCGCTGTATCCAGCGAAATTATATTTGTGTTTAGCACAAAATTGTAATTGAACAGAGCACAGATCATGAAATTGTGCAGCCGATCGTGTTATGTTCTATTGTAGTTGAAAATTTGTTTACGGCTATAGTAACATGGCAACAGTTGAACTATTCGAGTGTAAACCTTTTGTTCTCAGCTCATGTTTACTGTAATATAACGATTGTTTTGTCAAGGATTTATCAGCGGTCTACAATGATATTTTTTATTTATTTGTTAAAGATATAATAAAGATAGGTTACGTATTTGTATTTCCCTTTAGCGATTTCAAAAAAGCAATGACAAATATTTTGTGGATAAACAAAAAAACGAATAAGGTAAATGTTTAAATGGCAATCAATAATTTGCTATTTAATATTAATATTTGTCGATTGGAAACTTGATGTTTTATCGTTCTGTATTATATTCAAGATTACATTTCGATCCTAAACCAACACATTTGACCCTTGTATCGTTTGAAACGTGTATCTAATAAAAACGCAATTGTAACCTTTAAATATGTCAGTAAACTTAACCTCTTAGACCTTATCAAGTGATTTATTAGCAACGCCCAAGTGATATTTCTCGTGTTGCAAACCTTAAAAATTACATCAAAATAACCACTGTCATCTTGTAAATTCATTACTCATGTTGCAAACCTATCTAAAGTAAGGAATTCAAAATAGTAAAAATTAAATTCGTAAATATTTTTAGACTTTTCTATTAATTTTTCATTTTTATAATACATAATTATTATTATTGACGACTTCGGTGGCGCAGTGGTGTAAAGAGCCGACTGCTACGCTAGAGGTTCTGGGTTCGAATCCCGGCGGGGGCGGGACTTTGTGTTATTTGCAAGACGCATTGTTTCGCTTTCCGGTCTTGGATGTCGTATTCTTATCTACATAGTATATACCATATCGTTGCTTAGCGCCTGCGATACAAGTTCTTACGATACTTAGTGCAGTGCTGAGTCAATGTGTGTGTCGTGATGTGGGTATTTTTTTATTTTTTTTTTATTATTATTTAATTATTAGCACAGAATAACAGAAAACGTTAATTTTATACAAAACAGTAGGTATATAATTTGAAATCTGCTATCCAATTATATCTGTATGACACTATATATAACATTTTAAACAAAATCGTTCAAGTACAAAAAAAACACAATAATTAAATGTAAGTAATAAAATAAATTGCAATAATCAATGTCTACTGGAATACATACATATTATATTTAACATATGAGGCAAATAATCCGAATTAAATGATAAAGAATGAAACATAAAAACTGTTCGGTTCCAGGTTGGAACCTGCACCCAGTCGAACTTTAGCAAACTAATTTAATTTCAGTTTAAAAAGACTGGAAAACGAATGGACAATTAAGTTGTTTCAATTGTGTTTCGTTCATTGTTTTTTTTTTTGTCTATTTTTCTTTCGTTACAAAGTTGTTTTTTGTATGAAACTAGTTTTTTTTTTTTTTTTTTTTCGACTATTTTGTCGGATTTTTTATACTTTCATAGAAAAATGTTGTCTTTGTCAATGTTAATTATTAGTGATTTTCACGAATGAGAATTAAAAAAAGGAACTTAAAAAATAACCTCTCAGACACGTACAAAATAAATCGTGGTCGTATAGTTTAGGATTATTAATTACTATTTTCTTAGAAAAATTATGTCTTTGTCAAAGTTAAATGTCAGTGATTTTTATGGGTGACAATTTTGAAAATAATCTTTATGACAATTACAAAATAAGTCGTGGTATAGGTTAGCGTTATTTTTTTCACACTGGGAATAAATGCAAAATTATAATTTCAGAATCAACATATAATTTCATAATCAAAATAATGAATAACACTTTTGCCGTCTGATCGTAAATTATTCAGTCCCCCAGAGGAAACTCAACATGAAAAACTTACTAAAATTTCCAATCCTTATTTGAATTTCATTTTAAGGATTCAGATTTTGATTCAAACAGAATTTTAAAGCGAAGGAAACAGGATGTAGGTTGAAGTGAGAAAGAACTTTCTTAAAACGTCCTAATGGTTGAGATTAACAGCTTTAAACAAGGCAAGTGAAAGAAGTTACGAGCTCAATGTACAAGTTTTCACTTGAGGGTAACAGGGGCTGGGGGCCCCCGGTTTCCCTTTTGAACATTGTGAAATACAGTTTACCGTCTGTAAATAAAAATACCGTGAGTTTTTTTTTTCACAAATCAATTATATATTAATCAATGATTGATTTTTTTTTTTAAATTAAAATGTAAAATGATTTGTTATGTTTACTAACATAAAATACAATCCATTACATTAAAAATTGTATTTTGCTGTCCGAAAAAAAAAAAATCTTCTAAACCCCAGGGGCAACTCGCCCCCGGATCGTTTGTTGCATACGCGCCTGTGTCGGAAGGGTGGAATTTTAACTTGTGCTATTTAAAGTTGAAATTGGTACAGCTTCGGTCACGTGACGAGAGTTTCTTGAAGTTTTCTCGCGTTTTATAATATGACTTCCCGTGTACTAGCCGAGATTACTGATCACGGTCTTAACCTTGTTCACTTTTGGTAGAAAAAAAAAAAAGTTTCAAGTATTAGTGAGCTACTGCTTCTGTCTTACCTCACCGTAGATTTCGTTTTAATCCTCATTTACCTAAAATTCAGGCATAAAAAGTGAACTGTTTAGTTACTATTAAAGTTAGAACTGTGTTGAAGACCTCGGTGGCGCAGTGGTGTATACCGCCTACTGCTACACTAGAGGTTCCGGGTTCGAATCCCGGCGGGGGCGGGACTTTGTGTTATTTGCAAGACGTATTGTTTCGCTTACCGGTCTTGGATGATGTATTCTTATCTATGTAGTATATGCCATAACGTTGCTTACCACCTGCGACACAAGTTCTTACGATACTTACTGCAGGGCTGAGTCAATGTGTGTCGTGATGTAGTTATTATTATTATAAAGGTAATAAATTACCTGTACGCCAAATTTCATTCAAATCCTTTCAGCGGTTTTTGCTTGATTGAGTAACAAACGTACGAACATCCAGGCTTTTTCAGGTAGGATCTTAGGGTGTAAGAATATAACTTAAACCCACTCATAACAGCAAGCCTTGCTAGATTAATTAGAAAAAATCTACATTGTGTCTTAGTGGTAGACAAACATAATAATAAACTTTTTTTTTTGATACCACTGCGGTGGTAAACAAGCATACAGCCCGCCCGATGGTAAGCAGTCACCTTAGCCTATGGAAGTTTGCAATACCAGGGGTATCACACACCCTGCAAGAACCTTTTAATACCTATTTTAAGATCCCCATGCTGTAGTCACTTGGGAAAATCATGCCAGGGTCGCGTTTAAATGTACCTCTACTGATTACTCCCCTCCCGTACCCCGCGTTCCTCTGTTCCTCCGCTTTGACCCGGAACAGGCGAACGCCATAGCATAATACTTACAAAACATACTTCAAACCGCAGCACCGCGAATAAAACTTTTTAATTTACATGTTTCCCTGACAATCCGTCATTAAAACATAAAACGCCTGTCACTGTCATAGCTGTCACACAAAGTGAACTTTCCTTTGTCACTACAGTTAAACTTCACGTTTATTACACTTGGCACTCGCTCGGTACAAACTTACTCTAACGATTACATAAATTACACACACACACACATGCGCGCCGCCTCGTTGCCATGATTTATTGTCTCAATTCGTGTAAGTGTGAAGGGAGCATTATTATATATTAATTACGAAGCGAAACCTCAACGGCGGCGGCACTTTGTCGCGAAAATTAGTCACCGATGAAATGCGAAAACATGCCGCGTCTATAACCGGTTTAAACAGCTACTTTTTCGCCCGGGCATTAGAAAAGCTCGCGCCCGGGCCCCCGAATGAGGTTTTTGCTGCAAGTTCTGACAGTTTATGAATAGTTCGGGAGTAATTTAACATGTGACGGTGTTGTTTGGAAGAGTTTCAACCGGAATCCGATATTGCTGTCGACGTGTTTTCGCCGGTTCGAAAGCTACGCTTCAACGTTATAAATGACTTCGGTGTCTTGTTTTGAAATGTGTCAGTAGCGCTGGCGTGTGTTTTGTTTGAAATTCTTCTATTGATGTTGAAAAATAATTGTCGAATCGAGACAACATCAGTTGATATGCAGGTGCAATCGCGTCCATTGCTTATCGCACCTAATATCACGTTGTTGGAATAGCTGAAACGTCAGATTTATTTATTTATATGGATTGGGATGATCCGAAAACACTCCTTTTCTATTTTATGATTTCACAGTCATTTTTACTAGTCATATATTTATGACAAGTAAAAATTTAATTCTATTTTTGTGACATTTTGAGAACATGTTTTGTATGCTTAGTGACAATATATGTACTCACTACCTATGTAACAATATCTGCATTTCAATTTTAAATATGTAAGTTCAAATATAAACGTATTTGATTAGATTTGAAAGCTAACAGTACTATTTTAGGATCGTTTAAATCATTTCAAAATCACCACCTAATACGGAATATGCATGACTTTTTATTTCTTTATTATAATTCGATATCACACAAATCCATTAGATTTTTTTAAATATCTAACTTATTAACTAAGTAATAAAGCTTCAAAGTCCCGATATGTACGATGACGTCAAAGTACACGGGTGGTATCCAACTTCCATTGAAAAGGTTGTTCTGTTGAGCGAGGTAAATATATTTTACTTTAAATGGCTATATCTTCTTGGTTTATCGAACAATTCTAATGCTATTTCCACTGTTAATGTACTATTTCCACATAATTTACGATATGTTAATTAAATAATCAAATTGAATTTCACGCGTATTCCCTTACACAACCATAATACGTTCTAAAAACGGCCACAACAAAATATTTACTGTAAATTTTACACTCTTTCCCGACCCGCATTCCGGTGTAACAGCATCAAGTTGTTAATGAGCAATAAACGATTGAATAACTATGTTATAGTTCAAAATTATGCTCGTTCGCGGCAAGTTATTAACCATAGGGAACTCGTCTCGAGATCTGTATGCTTTAATTACATTTCCTCGGATTAGGGCGTTGTACGTTAATTCTATACGTAATGGAGTATTCAATAAACTTTATTGCAGTTATCTGAAGTTTGTTTATAGGTATTTAAATGTGTTAAACAGGTTCAAATTTGGTAATGACTAGATGTAGTCAAGTTTCTTAGGCCGCTATTACATTGTCATACATTTTTATACAACATTTGCATCCTTAATTTGATTGCCAACAGAGTTTATTGTCCAATCCAGTCCAATCCAAAATTTGGTCCAGATAAATAGACAGTAAAATTATAGTGACAAATAAATTGTTATGAAATTTAATGAGAAATACTATTTTGCTTTGTTTTATTATTGAATGACAAAGATTAATTTTATTTTGTATGCAATGAATTAATTGTTGTTCTAATATAGCTGTAAAATATTTATTTGAATTAAATTGTAATAATAAACATAACTTCATGAGCAAACAAGCAAACAGTTCACCTAATGGAAAGTGATACTGGCGCCTGAATATACCCAAATATGTTCAAAGATATATGAGTGATTTATATATAAAGAACCTAAGACAATTTAATTTGTAAATATGATTGGTATAGTCTATCATTATAGATAAGGTATCCTATTTAACAGCATTTTATTTCGGGGCACACCCGCCACTCTGTCCCATCACTGCAACTCCTGTTCACCAGGATCAACAGTGGCGTCCATTAATCGAATAATCAACAAACCGGCTGTCTTGGGACCCGGAACGAACTTAATCAAAAGAAACAGGAGGTAGTGAGAAACCGATTTCAGACATCCCTCCCAGCAAAGCGGAGACAGCAATTGAAATGGCCCAAAAGCCAAAAAACTAAGAGGGAGACAGTCAGGAGACGCCTCACCGCCAAAACACCACGGTATGCCACTAACTAACAGGGGATTAATAAAATACTAATATAAATCTTTCACCAGTAATATTGGTTGCAAAACTTTTTAATGGCACGGCTGCCGTGCCTATTTAACATGCGTACAATACTGATCATGGCGTCAAACTTTTTAAAAATGGCATCTTCAAAACTGGCGAAATTAGTAGTGGAATATCGAAATCACGAAAAAAAAACTTTTAAGAGGAAATCCAGTGCTTTTACAGAATTCATGCACAGAATTATAAAATCATGACATGAAATTGCTAATAATAGCAAAACATTACAAAAGTAATTAGTGGTACAGCGGTCTTTTATTTTTTGTCTATTATAAATTTTGTACACACAGTCGAGGGTTCGAGTTTCGGATTGCCTTACGTCACCGACCAACCCGACCCGACAGGTCGAGGGTTCTTGGGTTTGCCATTCATTGTAGCCGCCATGTTTCTCATTGCGACCGGATAGTAGCGACAGATTCGCAACCTGTCACACTGGGACTTAACATAAACATGCGAAATGCGGTGTGTCTTCTACCAAACTCTCGAGGGATTACGGCGTGAGTTTATGTTACGTTATGTATCAATTTTATTTTTTCTTCATAGAAATGTATAAAATTGAACTCATAGCAATAAACAACGCGGCTAAATCGTTATTCATCTTGTTTATGTATGATATTTAAATGATCATAGGATCATACTGATGAGTAATAAATAAAAATTAACAACATCATATGACTATGCATATAGAATATAACATATATGAAATCATATAAATTTGATGAATAAATGACAGCGGCTTTAAAGAGAAAAATCTTACTTGTTTGCAGCCTGCGTACAGCCTGGGTATAGTTGTGTGTGTGTAAGCAAGAATAAACGTGCCTCTTTCTTCGATTCAGTGCGTTCTCCAAAGCCTCAAATGTAAAGAAGCAGTTTTAACAAACTAATACATTAATAAGCCTTCTTTACAACGTCTACAGCCTGAACCTCTGAGAATATTTGATCAGCTCTATTCACGTACCGTATTTCCATATAACATTTAGCCTTTATGCTATAAACATAATGGTTCGTGTATGTGCAGGGTATATGCGATGCTCACATGCAGACGTTTACACACACATACAAAAGCGATATCACAGTGGTCCCTCCACAAACGCTAGTCTATCGCTAAATGCAGCGCTATTCATAATGCAAGCGCCATCTGCACTGTGCTCCGGGCATTGCAGGGCCCGAGTACCAGCGGGTCACGAACCAGGGCTTTCTATACGGTAAACCTTATTTGGTGAGGTTTAAATACGCGGCGTCAATTGTGCACTCTTCCGCAAACAGCGTGGGAGACCTATTGGATTAGGCACATCATAAAAAGTGATTCGAACTTTGCTTAATCTCAGAGTATTGCGAGAAGAAAGTCTAAGCAGTGTGCATAAACAATATGGAATAGGTGGCTAGACACCATATAAACAGAGATAAATATATTTTTATTTTTGTATGAAGAGATAATCGACCTTAAAGATTACATCTAAACAGATTTTTCATTTTGATGACCTCTATGGTGTAGTGATGTAAACAGCCGACTGCTACGCTAGAGGTTCTGAGAATCCCGTGGGCGCAGAACTATGTGTTTGCAAGACGCATTATTTCGCTTACCGGTCTTGAATGTAGTATTCTTATCTATGTAGTTGATATCAAATTGTTGGTTAGTTCCTGTAACACAAGTTCTTTCGATACCTACTGAAAGGCTGAATAAACGTGTGTAGGTATGTTGTTTGTGACTAAAAACAAAATGGCCGTCACTGATTCACTTTTTCTACAGGATTGTTATAGTCTATTAAGAAAGTTTTGTTTTAATTTCCAACAACTACTATCGGGTAAAGGACATCATCAAACCAAACTAAACGAAACAAAGTTTCTTTAAATTCGTACGACTAAAAAGATTTTCCCTTACCCAAACTTTACAGCGTCATAAAGAACGTAAATCTGCAACATTCTCCAGAAAGAATATTTTAAATCCTAGACGCGTTTGAGTTATATCTCTTACAAATATCTACACTAGAAGAACGCTTTTTTATTATATCATTCCTAAAGTCGCGTTGGCCAGCGAGTAGAGTCTGTATTGTTTTATTTTATCGCTTCAAATGGGGCCATTCCCCCTGGATTCATGCGCTTGTGTGCGCACTCTGGTCCGATCTTTACTTTTATGAGCGATTTCGGAATTTACAACGTCACTCAATGCGTCGTAAGCTGCGGTCTTGTTCAGCGCGTTTTCCATTGCGTTCTCTCGGTGTAAGTTTTAAAATGTTACTGTGGCGACTCGGTAGTGTAAAGCTTAATTTACATATATTCAAAAGTAGTATTATTCGGATGATTTTTTATAGGCAAAACGTAGGCGATTTTGACTGAACCAGAAATCACTTGATTAGGTATGTCGAAGACTCGAAGTGAAAGGCTTTATTGTGGTTTTATTGATAAAGGTTATGAGATTTTATTAATTAGTTATGTAAAATATATTTTCTCAAATCTGGACCCTGGACCTGGACCTACAGAGCCCGCTCAAAGCAATTCTTTTGACAGTTTCATTTTTTTAATTCTTTGACATTGTAATTGACAGTTTTTTTCTATTTGTGGCGAGAATTCGTATGGGTCACTAATAATAATAATAATAATAATAACCACATCACGACACACACATTGACTCAGCCCTGTAGTAAGTATCGTAAGAACTTGTGTCACAGGAACTAAGCAACGCTATGGTATATACTAAATAGATAAGAATACAACATCCAAGACCGGTAAGCGAAACAATGCGTCTTGCAAATAACACAAAGTCCCGCGCGAGCCGGGATTCGAACCCGGAACCTCTAGCGTAGCAGTCGGCTGTTTACACCACTGCGCCACCGAGGTCGTCAACTCCCAATTCCCAACGCGCAATTCCCAATAGCTAAGTGGTAGTTAGGACTGGACTTTTGATTTAATTTTCGATAACAATATTGACGAGGCCTTTTTAGTCGCGCTGGACTTAAATTAGTCATATGCTTCCGTCCGTTGTTTTAAATCGACTCACTGATTACTCTTCAAAATATATTATTAAGTTAATATTGAAAACGAAATGTAATATTTCCCCCGAAAACAAGCCCGCGTAATTCAGTTCCATATTTAAAATTAACCTAAAGAATTCCAACGTCTTTACTTACAAAGCACCCGCGCATAGAACGATTCAAATTCCACTCATGTTTTTAATTCGAGCTCAGAATTCGGCAAAGGACAGAAATCTTATTCAGCCACAGTTCCTTTATGTCGCACATAATTAAATTTAAGCCCCGCGCCCAATTACCTGGCAACGAATCACACAAAAGGCACACAAATTAATGTGCCCACTCATTCAAATACTAATTTAATTAATTAGAATATGAAGTTCTTTTGAATTTATCGAATGTTAAAGTTATTGATCCGAACCCTGATCTCGACATCAACTGACAACTTAACGTTTGAAATTAATGGAGGTCTCAAATATTTGGCGAATTTTCCGAGATCTACAACCAGTGCTTTTGTAAAAAAAAGGGACGATATGATATTGATTTTTAAGTTTTATACAAAATATTTATAACAATCGTTCAGACATGTATCATAAAAATACAAAACAACTTAATGTTTTAATCTTTATTTAATTTTTTAAATAAATTTGACAATTCTTTTTTCAAAGTAAACATCATAAAGTTGTTTTGATTTTTGAGTTTTGTAAACACAACAATAAATTCTACTTCACCATGTCATCAATGTGTTTTCATTGTCTGCTTGTTTGCATTTTTAATGATGTTGTATTTAAAAAAATCGTTCTTAATCGATTTTTTTTCAACCCTTCAATATAAAACTCCGATCTCCGTTAAAACATGATCTAACTGGAAACATGTAGCACCCACTCACTCGAAGTCCCCTGAACTAGATTTCATAGCCGAATCTGTGGAAGTTTCTGAGAAAAGTTCAACAGATAACCGCTCATGAAAAGTTCAGTCCCTCAGACGTTGGTAATCTCGAAACTTTCAGAGTCTTTGTCCTCGTTTTTCTTTAAAGCTACTTTTTAATTTGCGCCCGCAGTGTTGGGGCCCGTTGATTTGAAGATCCTGTGGCTCAGTTGATTTAAAAAGAAAAAAATCCAGTAAATTTTCAGTGTGACCGTTTATTTTTATGAGTAGCCTCGAATATAATATAAGAAACCTCTCTAATAGTTAGAATATATAACAATTTATTGGTTGAATTGATTCGTGTGTTGAGAATTAAGTTATATTTACGAAACGTTAAAATTTGTTTCTTTCAAATATTTTTGCAAATTCGTGGGCGAACAAGCAAACGGTTCATTTGATGGAAAGTATACCGCCTCCTTTTGTGTGACATGCCCCTGACGTCATGGGAAACTAAAAGCACCGCCAATGCATTGCCCGTATAGAGGTAAAGGTGTTATGCCTCTCGTGCTGGAAAATACACTGGCTCTCCAATCCTTCGAACGAAAACACAGCGAACTGCTTCACGTTGTAAATAGAAAGAAAGGTGGTACCAAACCAGACGATCTCGCATGTAGATCTACCACCTGTAAAATAACTCAACTTTTTCTAATGCATAGTGTTTATGTAGTTGAGTGTTTATACTATAAGTAAACCGAGATCTCTAAAATATCTTACGTAAATACTTTATCTATTCAAAAATATTATATAATAGTACAATTATACTATTTTAACAAACATAGACTCACGCCGTAATTAATCCCTCGATAGGGGTGTTAAACACCACATTTCGCATGTTTATGTTGAGTTCCAGTGTGACAGATTCCGAATCTTTCGCCACAATTCAAATTTCCGAGCACAATGAGGAACATGGCAGCTACAATGTACGGCAACCCGAGACTCGAACCCTAGAACTATCGGGTCGGTCGGTTAACCAAGACATGTAACAAATTAAGCTAGCTTTTCTCAACCGGATACCAAGGTTGAGTGAAAATAAACATATTGATCAAGAGTAATTCCTTGCTGTGTACGCTTAACCGCTCGGTTAGGTGTTTGAAATCGAATTAGCGTAACTAAGTTTGTTAGTTTCTGGCTAATACTAATTAACAGGGATGTTTAATTGATGTGCTGTAGTCGACTGACTCCTTTTGAATTTACTAAGGGCTTAAGGTTGTGGTCAAATTCATTGATTACTGTCAGTTTTGTAAGCGACAGTTAAATTTTTCAACAATTTTTGGTGTCGTACATTTTTTTTAGTTGTAAAAACTAAATGATCAAAGTTTGTTCGTATGACAAAACAAATTTAAAGAGAACCTTTAATATGAATTTTAATTATAATCTACAAGAATAATCTTAATATGTTAACATCTCTCTTCCTTTGTGAAACATGTTTCAGAATTAACTGAAGGAAAAAAATCGTACAAAAATTTAAGACAATTTTTCAGATTAATTAGTCGATTGATTGTATCGCTTAGTTTTTATTGTTTTAACTAATTAATGTTATAACTTGCTACGCGATATACAACTTCAAGCTCGCAACCGTTGTCTTGTATGCCATGTATTACAAAAGAATAATTCGCTACAAATGAGCTTATTAAAATATAAAACGCTTTGTACAATGCAAACGACCTCTTCAAACCTATGCCTACACTTCAAAAGCAATTGTACCAAATAATTTGCACTCCTACCCACCACTTAAATCATTTTTATATGCAACTAAAATGTTACTTTTTACTTAGTCATATGGTATATTTTTGTTTACTTTTATTTTATTTTTAATTTGAAAAGAAACATCAACAATGTATGTACTTACAATCATGACAATAACATGAGGTGGATACATCAATTAAATATGCTTACAGTATTTGTGCCTATGTCATCTGATACCAACAACAATTGACATAACATAACATAAACTCACGCCGTAATTAATCCCCCGAGAGGTGTTAAACATCGCATTTCTCATGTTTATGTGAGAGGGGTAGGCAGAGGTGTTAAACATTGTTTATGTTGAGTCCCAGTGTGACAGGTTGCGAATTTGTCGCCACTATCCAAGCACAATTACGGACATGGCAGCTATAACGTACGGCAACCCAAGACTCGAACCCTCGACCTGTCGGGTCGGGCGGTCGTTTAACCAAGGCACGTAACAAACTGAGCTACCTAGTCCTACAACAATTGTTATTTTTAATAATTACATTATTATATTGGAAAATACGATTAGCCTATGATCTAGGCTCATTATTATTATTGACTATTTAAATGCTAAAATAAAATATAACACCGGAACAGTTTTCTCGATCACTGCCTGCTAATGAAAATTCGTGCATAGCGAAACTTTTATTAGTATTTTACGAGCATAGATGGACTCAAGCATAGGGAGACAAACCGGAAAAAAATTGGTGACATAAAAATATATACAGGTTTTTTCTAAAAGACAGTGATAATTATTAGATTTTTTTAATAATAACTGGGTTGTCCTTGATTTGGTTGTTTAGGGTTCAAATATTGAAATTGTATAAACTAACCAAAACCTGTTGACCATTTTTCTCTGCATTCAACTTCAAATAAATGAATGTTATTATCTAATTTTAAACAATCTTATATGAGTAGAAAGCATCATTAGGATAGCGAAAGTGGGTGCGTATCGCTAGTCTATTATAAAAATAATAGTAATAATAAATATTATTAAAATTAATTTAATTATTGGAAAAAAGCCCCTTAATAAAAATATATTTAAAAAAATAGATTAACGATTCCGCGACTACCTAATAATTAATAATAAAACTAATCTATTGAATTAATTTACCATTAAGCGAAGAATTTTGTAATGCCTTCAGATTAATTTAATAAAAGAAAATGGCGGCTAATCTTTAACATATTAATTAATAGATTTACTCAAATCACTGTACTTACACACTTTGTATTGAATGTGACTTTCAGATTATGTAATTTTTTATATATATAAAACCGCAGCACTACAATACCATTAAAGCTATTCGAAGTAAACTTAACAATACAAAGTTAGAACTGTGTTGACGACCTCGGTGGCGCAGTGGTGTAAACAGCCGACTGCTACGCTAGAGGTTCCGGGTTCGAATCCCGGCTCATTGTTCATCAATCAATCATTGTTTCGCTTACCGGTCTTGGATGTTGTATTCTTATTTATTTAGTATATACCATATCGTTGCTTAGCACCTACGATACAAGTTCTTACGATACTTAGTGCAGGGCTGAGTCAATGTGTATGTCGTGATGTTGTTATTTATTAATTGGCCAATTACGGTTTCATTTATAAAGATGGAACATTTAAGAAAACTATCAATAATTTAAAAATATTTATTTTATACTTAAAAATACTTAAGTCACGTGATTTCTTTTAAGTAATCTTAGACATGAAACATTTCCCCTAAGCGAACACACATTTAACACACCCACACCCATTTTTACTGTTAAAATTTCTTTAAAGTTCAATAAAGAACTCCATACACCACAGCCTCCCCCGTACCGGTTGCTACATATTTTTCTACGTATCATTAATTTATTAGTGTCTCTCCATGTCGATGACGAATACAAGATGGCGGCCGTCGTGGGGGCACACGCTCCAGTTGCTCCGCCACAATGACTCCCATATTGCGGGACCGGCTAAGTCACGAGATTTTTACCTAGCAAGACCTTGTGACATAGTTTTTGCAAAAAAAAAAAATGTGCAGTGATTTTTGAGTACTAGAATAGTACTAACTACTATAGTACTACTATACTATAGTACTAACGAAATGGAAAGCTCACAAGATAGTTTTTTGACACCTGTTTCATTCATGGCCATGTATATTTTTACATGTCCTTTTTCACGGTAAAATTTACGGAAATTCTGTTTTTTTTTTGTATTGATTGCTTAAACATAACATAACATAAGGTGTTAAATATTAGCTTTTGATGATGAAATAGAAAAAATGCGACTGGTGAATTTATTTTAAATTTAAATAAATTGTCTGCCATTGGTTGCTCTCTGTTTCAAATGAAAGTTTGTTTTTATTAAACTGTTAATTTAGTGTCTCCATTTACCAAAACAAAAATGCGTAATCACGCATTGCTGTGAAAATTTGCCATATTTGACTTGACCTTCAACTCTATAAGACCCGTCAAATGGTAACGCGCTTGGCGGCCATTTTAGTGAACACAATGACGTCACTATCTTACATTGAACTAATGTTACCATACAGTGGCTGTACTTTTCTTGTCAGACCAGCTATTGACCGCGAATTAGTCGTCGTTGATAGCGAAAATAGTTCTAAAAAGATTTTATTTTACTTGACATTTATCATTATATTTTGGACAATTCACACAATATCTTTTTAAATTATAGATTATTTGTTATTCAAGTTTATTAACTATATTATTGTAAATTTTCATTAAAATCCATTCAGTAGTTTTCGCATGGAAGTGTAACAAACATGCATACATCCTCACAAACTTTCGCGTTTATAATGTTATTAGTTAGGATGACGTCATTTTGAGGTTAACTTTTTGACGGGGAATTCACATTTAGTCCAAAGGCTTCAACTTAGACCAGCCGTTCAGCGGAGCGACAGGCCTCCGCCACTGTCCCGAATTGCACCCGGGTTTGCTTACGCTCCGATTGTTACAGCCTCCTACTACCTCGCTGTTTTTATCACCCTTCATCCGACCGCGACTTCAACGGAAATCTTCTCGTAAATTGTCAAACGCACTTTAGTATTACTAAACTCTTTCGTCAACTCATCACGCATAAACTAAAACCACGCGTCGAATGAAAAATATATTCGTAATTTAAGGCACTTCCGAAATGAAAAACAAATAATAACGTCGAGTTAAAAAACCATTTTTAAACCTAGCTCAAATGTCATTACTAGAGGCAGTTTCCCGCCAAAAATTATGCATTTTCGTCCCAAAAATGTATGCATTAAAAAAAGACATAATTCAAACATATTTCAATAAAGTTTACATAAAAATAATCAAGAATAGAATCAAATATAACGATTTTGATAATGTTTTTTATTTTTATACAACGTCATTAGCAAACAAGCAAACGGTTTTCCTGATGGAAAGTGAACGCCATGAGCACCTATGCTTTGCTCATATCGAAGTAAAGATGGTATAACTCTAGTACAGGTAATTACACTGGCTCTCCGATTCTCCCAACTGAAACACAGCGAAATGCTACACGTTGTAAATAGAAAGGAGGGTGGTACCAACGCAGACGATCTCGCACACAGATCTACCACCCGTCCAATATTCCAATAAAGTAGTTCTCATAAAACCTATCAAGAATAGAAACAACTAAAGCATTCCTGTAAACTGAGTCTTCGATATCTAATCATTATTATTATAACACAGAAAATGATTATCTCTAAGGATATTGAGTGTAGATCAAAAGCTCTCGTTCTGCCAATCAAAATTAATTACTCTGCCCCTGTGACAACGTCCTTTAATAAGTTATTAGGAAAATCCAATAATGACAAAATAGTCCTTGAGCCGATTTTAATATCTTATATCTTCTAAGCTTGGTCTACATTCCATTGATAGTTTTTTTTTTTTTTAACAAAGGGAGACAAACACTTACAATAAAATACACATTATTTTTTTTTAATAAAACATGAATCAACAGTTTCCGCAGATCAAATTATTCAGCTTGCTTCGTTCCTTTCACATACGAACAACTAACCTGCCACTGGTATTCGTTTCAAGTCATCTTTTTAAATATTCATGAGGGATACCATTTCAAAAAAAAAATACTCAAATTTAAGAATTGAATTCCTTCAGGGAAATTAGTATTAGCATTCCTTATAAAGTGGTAAATTATATGGTTTATATAGAAAAATTAATTGTGTTAACAACGACTTGAGAGAACGTGGTAGCTCAGTTTGTTCCATGCCTTGGTTAACCGATCGACCCGACCCGACAGGTCGATGGTTCGAGTCTCGGGTTGCTGTAAGTTGTAGCTTCCATGTTCCTCAATGTGCCCGGATAGTGGCGACAGATTCGCAACCTGTCACACTGGGACTCAACATAAACATGCGAAATGCGTTGTCGAACACCTCTGCCAACCCCTCTCGAGGGATTACGGCGTGGGTTTATGTGTAAGCTGCGTTAATATTTACCTAGATTCTGTTCTATGTACATATCAAATTATTTATTTAATTTCATCTTACAAGCTAACAGATATAGCAATTTAGAGCAATTTGTTTAAATATAGCTGAAAATATTACATGTGCTCGTCGACAATACAATTTGTAGTAGATTATTTAATAAAAAAAATTCAAGTCTAATTAATAATACTAAAAAATTATTAAAATGATGAACTAATAATGGAAATATTAAAAATAATATGTACTTGTATCAAAATACGAATTTGATATCATTATTTTTATTTAATTTCCTATGAAAAATCGATATTTCTAATGTAGAACCTGCCTTTAATATTATTACATCGCGTCATGATGTTCCGATATTATTAATTAATCGAATTAATTATATTGGATATAAAAATGCGCGAATTTTACATAACTGCTAGTTAATTAAAAATCATTTACCGTTACAATATTTTTTCAATAACAAAAAATTTGTTAATTAAAAGTTTATTTTTAGGCTTTAGTTCTTTTTATCTTAGTTTTTTGGGTTCCGTACCCAAAAGTTAAAAATCGGGACCCTATTACTAAGCCTCCGCTGTCCGTCTGTCTGTCAGCGGGCTGTATCTTATGAACATAGCCTCTAACCTCATGAAATTTTTAAAGAATGCCTATTTCTGTTGCCTATTAAAGGGGTCCCATACAAAAAATGCAATGTTTTCGAAATTTTTATTATTATTATTTCTTTTACGAAATCATCTACAAAAAAAATATATTGTCAAACCTGTACAATGATATGGAACACTCCATGAGAGATTTAGACTCACACTTGGCCATTTTTTTATTTTTATGTTTGACGGACGAATGAAAATGAAATGAATATTACAGGAACATTTATTAATGATTCAATCTTTATTACATAGTTTGGAGAAAAAAAAAAAACTTTTTTGTCGTAAAAATAATCAGTTCTTTAATCTACTTCAACCTTTCACTAATCAAAAAGTCCTATCAATTCGAATGATTGTTTCCACGACCAATTAAAGACAGGCATTCAACGTTTTAGCCGACAAAGGGTCTCCGCCATCAAAACCTAGCGTCACCCGATGTAATCGCCCTACACAATGTTGATTCCCCTGACAAGTGAGATTTCTATTAAAGACCAAATGTCCGTAACCCCTGTCGACCTCAGAAGGAATATAAAGTTTTTTTACGAGCATCTTACAGCGAACAATGGTCCAGATTGCAAGTAGGTATTGGTTCGGAATATACGATCATGTTTAAGATTAGCGCTCACTTGGCTGTGAATGTCAAATGGATTTTATTTAAACTACATCATAAAATGATCCAAATACGCTAAATTTGCTTGTGAGTTACGCTATTATAGTTTGTAAGTACATAATGACTTAATATATTTTTCTGGCACGATAAATAATGTTTGTATGCCTAGTGACTGGCTGAACATATGGACTACCTGATGTAGCAACATCTGCATGTAAATATTTTATGTTCACAAATAATTTGATTTGATTTGATTTGATCGTATCTACTAGGCAACAATAGAAAACATGCATGAAATTTGTTTTCGTTATTCAATAAATTTATCGTAAAGTATATGGAAATAGTATATTTACAGTGAAAAACAGAATTAGAATTATACAATAAAGAAGGGAGATACAACCATTAAAAAAATAAATATCTATCTCGCTCATCAGAACGACCTTCTCTACGGAAGTTGTATGGCGCTCGTGTACTTTGACGTCATAGTACATATTGGATCTCTCCATCTAACCAACGACTTAGAAGCTTTACAACTTAGTTAATAAGTGAGACTTTTGAGAAAATCTAACGGTTTTGTGTATATATGGTAAAGTTTTACAATAAATAAATAAAAAAGGGCATATTTCCTTTGAAGCGCAACACGACAGGCGACGTTACACAACATGATGCACACTTTACTAAGCCTCGTATCCATTAGGCAACATTTATGGTGTGACATGTATCACACGCTTATCATGATGCTCGTCAATTGTTGCCTAGTGCATACGAGGCTTCAAAAAGTAATTTACTGCCTAGAAGTCCATTCTAAATGTTGGCAAAAAAAATTGTCCTAGGAGTTCCAAATATTGCTTTCTTTAGAAAAATTACACCTTTTTACAATTTTTGTATAGGTAAAATTTAAATAACACATTAGTTATCTTGCTATGTATTTGATTTTATTGAAACTGCTTGTATTGACTATCATCGTTACCTCTTCATCTCATATTATCACATTTCATTTCAATATTATACTAGATTATGAGTGATATATTTGAACTCTTTTGTTTGTTGCTGTAAATCGAATATGCTGTAATTTTTATTGTCCTTAGTTCCGAACGAAAAAAAAAATAAATTTTTTTAGTTTTTGTAATTTTCCAAGCTTTTTTTAGTTTTAAAACTGATAAGTTTTATAACGTGATATAAAGGAATTATTTAGAGCGTAGACTTTATATTTTACAGGTTTCAGCTCTAAAGTGAAGTGTAAGTCGACCCTTACGCGGCAAGTGCCACTTTTGATATACTGCCGCGTGGGATTGAACTTTTATAAAAAAAGTTTGCAAAATAAAATCCTGCTGAAATCATGTTTTAAAAGTTTTTTTTTTTGTAAATTGATTTACTTTGGAGGACTTCAGAGTTTTTTTTTTGTACAATTTATTTAAAATGCATGCGAAATAAACTTTAGAAACGGATTTATAAGTTTATTGGTCATGACAATGAATATATTATTGGTTATATTTAAATTTTAAATTTTTTTTGTTGGTAAGATTTATATTGAATTGAAAAATTGAGGAATGGGTGAAAATTATTAAAAATATATGTACAATTGAATACATGACCTCCTCCTTTTTGATTTCGGTTAAAAATATCACGGTTTTTAGCGTAAATAGTTGTTGTGTGACGTCTGTAACTCACAATACCTAATCATTTTCACTATATTTTTTTTTATTCAACAGTCATCCTTGTCATGTAGAAAAAAGTCAAAGATATGTCAGTATCGTATTGTTATGGGCATTGAGGGAAAGATATCGTGTTCAATCGTATTTCAATATATATCGTGTTCAATTTTAAGTGTAGGACAACTTTTGTTTACTGTTTATTGTCAATAGATGGCGTTTTGTCATCCTACATCGCGGTATCGTTTACTGTCGAAGCCAACTATATAAACATAGTGTAATTTAGTTTAAGGTGAAAATCAGCCCCCAGACCGGTTAAAACGTTTGAGTCACTCGGCGGACAACCTTACGGGCTGTTTTCTGCAGTCGGTAATGACGACTTTGCGTCGAAGGGCCGGCCCATCCACACCAAGCGTCCCTCTCAGTATTCAGAATAGATTCACTCGTACAAAACAGCGCCACCTAAGCGAGGTCCGAGCCCACTATGGGGTGCCCTTAGGATGAGCCTGTAGTCTAGATCTGCACTTTGCACCTGTTGTGCTACATCCAAAATTAAAATAACACCGTTTGAGGGCATCAACACAAAGGAGCTACGCTGCGCCTCGCTCCCTTGCGGGAAAGCACTCGCCGCCCGGTTAGTCCGGTTACGCTGCGAAGGCCAATAGGGTCGCAGTTAGGGTCCAATAAAAAAAGTTAAAGGTGATATCCCCGTTGAAGCAGCATGTTACGGGGCTTCCCAACCCCAAGGCTTGTAGACCCAACGTTATGCCCGGTTTTGATGGCGTCAACGCAAAGAAGCGAAGCTCTCCTGTGAGGAGGAACTCGCCTCGGTTAGTTCGGTTACACTGCGAAGGCCAATAGAGCCGCAGTTAGGATTCCAATAAAATAAAAAATAAAAGGTACGATTAGCAAGATGAAAGATACTGAAATCCATACAACATTTTAATTCACAAATTCGAAAGTGCCTATGTACTGAAACAAAACAGCCATCTAAAAACTTCTTCGCCTTCCATACACTTAAATTGTATAATTATGTGTGTGTATTATATAAAATTAATAGAAAAATTGACAGTATACAGTGATTTTTTTAGCGTTACTTATCTCTCATTCTATTTGTCTATGGCCAGCTGTACACCCCACAAAATATCTAGTTAGCAACAATGGCATTCGATTTTCAACTGTTGTCTCTTTCCAGGTGAAGTGGAAAGGCTTCTTCGTGAGTACAGACAGAATCAGGAGCTGGTGAGGAACATCGGTGCCCACTACTACCAGATAATATACCCTGTGCAGCTGAGGCACCACGAGAAGATGGGCATCTCCACGCGGGAGGTCAACACTCAGAAGGTAGGATCCCTGGATTTTTACGTTATCAGCTTGATTCAATTGTTTCCATACGGATCTGTATTATATCGCAGCCGCCGATAAAACTGCCTTAAACTTCTCTTAAAGTCAACATGACACAGATGTCATAATGATTATGATGAATGAATGAATGACAATGTAACAGTTAAAGGGCCCATTAGAAAACATAAACTCACGCCGCAATTAATCCCTCGATAGGGGTAGGCAGAGTTGTTAAACACCGTATTTCGCATGTTTATGTTAGTCCTAGTGTGACAGGTTGTGCATCTGTCTGGCCACTATGCAGCTACAATGTCCGGCATTCCAGGACCCGAACCCTCAACCTGTCAGTTTGGGTAGGTCGATTAACCAAGGCACGTAACAAACTGAGCTAGCAAACCAGTGTCAACTCCAATAGGTTGTTAACTATAACCTCTTATAGCCGGGCATAAATTGAACTGCACGAAATTTTCGTACTATGAGCCTATATTAGGCGGGCTCACGACCAGGCAGTTTTATGGTGACGTCAATATCCATTCACTGAAGAGTTTTTAATAGCTTTGTCTCACTCTTCCATTCACCATGTCATTCATGTTTTCGGCGCTCGTAGTATGCTTCTAAGCGATTCAAAAGCCGGAAGACTTAAGAACGATCTAGGATAGTGCATGAAGGATCTTATTATTAAATTTTAGACATATTCCTCAATACATATTAGTATATATTTTTTAATACTCAAACGAAAAACAAATTTGTCATACAATGGATGGTTTGTGTGAAAGGTTAAAAAAGGATTACTCCTAGATGAAGTCAGCAAAAAAATTTAACAATCGCTCAGCAAATATAAGAAAACGAGGGGGAAATCTTTTGCTCCATATAATCCCCATGGTTTGTCCAAATCTTCCCTCCTTAAGGTTTATTTCTTAAGGGCTAAGGGAAAAGGGTCGGGCCAACCTTCAGGAACTGTTGCTAACTATTACAAGTAAATGAGAAAAATACTGTTTACTGAAATTAGATTCAGGAATGGTTCTCCCTGACCGATCCAACTTCTGTTTTGTACTGCATTTAAATATATGAGGTTAAACGTACAGATTTTTATTTAGTAATAAAAATAATTTATTTTAGGGATTAACTTTTATATAAAAAATATAAAAATTGTACAGAAACGAAAAGACATGAAAATTAAATTTTGTCATATGAATAGAATACTGTATCTTTAATCCCTCACAAAATGTGTAAATCCATGAGATTAGTAAATTTGAACTACATTTATTTGAATAACCGCAGATCTGTGAATAAATCTGAAACGATGAAAAATATTTCATAGATTGTATTTTTTGATGAAATTAATTGAAAAAAAATCCTTAATATAAAATTATATAGCCAACGACGTTTTTTTCAATACGGTACGGTATTTATTGAAATATACCTCAAATTGAAAAACTTTTAAGACTAAAAAAATATATAGGAATTTATGAGACTTTAATTTTAAGATTGTCCCAGAAAAAAAAACTTTGGTCATTCTCGCTTACAAAAGTAAATATCACTTAACTAAGTCCACTGCGCTAATTGAGTTAAGTTTTTGTTCGTTGTTAATGTCCGGGTTAGCCGGGCTGAGACAACACGCGGTTTCAAACGAAGATTAGGTCTCAATAAACCGGATCTAGGCCAGATTTCAAAGGATTTCATCTAGATTTCAGATCTCTTTGAACACTAGAAGTTAAGGAATTAGATTTTTCATTTGATCTCAGCTTCGATTGAGCTTTAGGAGTTTAACTTTTCTAATATACTTTGTAAAGGCTGAGATGTAATGCTTTGTTTACAAAAGTTTTGATAAGAGATTTAAAAAAAACTGGCCAAGTGTGAGTCGGTCACGTATTTAAAAAATAAATCATTTCTAAATAGTAATTGAAGAAGAAGCATATAATGACGTTTTTCGAATGGAGGTCTTTGTTTAATGTTTAGTAGTTGTCGTTACAACCGTAACAGAAATAAACATTCTCTGAAAATTTTCAACACTAGCTATTATGGTTCATGAGTTACAGCCCGCTGACAGACGGACGGACAGCGGAGTCTTAATAGGATCCCGTTTTAATAAAAAAAAAAAAAAAAATTCATGTAAAAATTGATGATTATGTTGTAAAATGACGAATAAGAAAATGCTGTATGGCTCCTGGCAGCACTGCAATTTTGCATGAATTCACAATAAAAGACTTTGAATAAAAATTCTATCGCAACTCAGGCGTTGTAACGACCTCGGTGGCGCAGTGGTGTAAACAGCCGACTGCTACGCTAGAGGTTCCGGGTTCGAATCCCGGCGGGGGCGGGACTTTGTGTTATTTGCAAGACGCATTGTTTCGCTTACCGGTCTTGGATGTTGTATTTTTATCTATGTAGTATATACCATATCGTTGCTTAGTTCCTGTGACACAAGTTCTTACGATACTTACTGCAGGGCTGAGACAATGTGTGTGTCGTGATGTGGTTATTATTATTATTGTAATGGTTCATTGAAATGATTCCGCTTAAACAGTTATACCGATTGTGGTGCTGATTTTTGTACATTTAAGCGTTAAAACGTCACGGGATATTCTTATCTTAACTTTTTACTTCACTCTATTAAATGAGAAACAAGTTTTTAAGTTAAATCGACGGTGATAGTTCAATCCCGCGTAACTAACAATAGACAATATCGCGTAAAACATTTTTTCTAATTTAACGGAGTGACAAAAACTAATTAACAAGCGATTATTTTATCATTTTTATTGTTTTTTTATCGTAGTTCCGCGAAATCTAAAAAATCTGAATTAAGTGCAATCACGACGTGCTATGACGATGATGAAATTGAGTTATTTCTGGAAAACATAACTAGTTCCTAGGTATTTATTACGCACAATAAATACTGGAAGATCAAGAATGGTTTGAAGGATAAATTGTATTGATCTAGTAGACGAAAAGTACATGATATTATACGTGTGTGTGTGTGTTTTGGAACACCGCTTTCAACAATTTGTATTCCACAGTTATTTGTTTGTACGTAATTTAACTTTGGCATAACTTTGCAATACTTTTGTGTTCCCTTCGTATGAGTACGAAACTTGTTCGAAATTTGTTTTTATCGTTATTATATTTCACCCACATCAGTGAAATGTGCCAGGTAAATATGTAGTTAGTTAGTTTGATATGTAAGTTTTTTCTCTTTTTTTCTTGCCAAGGAGTATTTAACATGGAGTCACACCAAAGTTTGATTTAATATTAGCGCTTTCAGATCGTCATTTTTTAGAAGGTTAGGAAGAGTTAGAAGGTTAGTTTCTATAAGGAATTCAATACAATAATTTTATAAAACTATTAAAAACATGTAATAAATAAGTTATAATAATAATTCGGTTTGATAGAAAGGTATGAATATTCCATTTAGGATGTTTATTCCTTCCGAAATTAATCATACTTAAGGCTTATATTTTACTGGCAACCCTGGTTATCTCTGTCCGAGAAATGTTTATATTTTAGTACTTGCCAAAAAACCATCCGATCTAAAACTATCCGTTATTATTATCAGCGTCGGTCTCGTAAGAGCTGACACAGTGCTGAGTTGCATACCCTTTCATGGTTGTAGCACAGCATCTTAATGTAATTTAAAATTCTGTGATGTGAGATACTGTGTTATTTTATGAATAAAGTTGCGACTTACTTATTCATAGCTGGAACTAATCATAGAATTCTTTGCCTGCCGATGTGTTCCCTGGCCAATATAACTTGGGCTTCTTGGGCAAAAGTAAATAGGTTTCTCCTAGGCAGGCATGATCCTCCTTAGAATTCATCGCCGCTTAACATCAGGCGGGTTTGGGGTCAAATGCCTGCCTTGTCTTAAATAAAATGAAAAAATATTTCAAATTAAATTAAATGTAAGTAAATTATATGAATACCAGTACTAAGTGATACTCTTTAAGGGGATTCTTCGCTGACAAGGTTTTACGAAGTTAACAATATTATTCACTGAGATTAGTAGATTTCCTTTCATGTCTATTTGAGTCTTATTAAAATGTATGCTCACATTTTGATTTTATAATTGCTTGAAAGCTTAATTATAGTAAAATGTAATGGAACATTAATAACTTGTAAAGATTTGTAAATTAACTTTCATCAAATGTCTAGATTTTTATTTGAATTGAATTTTACAAATATGAATTGTTCTTTCACACTTGTAAATAGCGGGGCAAAGTTACTACTAACATTAATAAATCTAGTTTGCAAACTATTTGTTCAGAGAATTTGTTTGTTCAAGCAGTGTTAAGCAAGTTCTTCTATAGGTTTAAAAGCGAATCATTTCCTTTCAGTTGGTTCCGTCGCCATTTTGTAAAAGCATTTCGTAAACTTTCTTTTTCACTGGATGTCTTTTGAATGGTCGGAAAATTATGGATTTGATAAATTGTATTCAATTCATTTATTTGCAATCAAAATACATATACAATAAAGGTGTGCAGTACTAATCATTTCGTATTTCCAGTCATGGTATTATATTATTACATGCAAATTTGTAGGATTTCTAATTCAATATTTATATATATATATCTAAATTTATATATATCAAGAGTAAACTCTTGTGCGTATCGTTCACCATGTTTTTAAGGAGGGGGACTTGCGTTTCCTTGGAAATCACTATTGATTCTGGTGATCGGTTGTGGTTCAGTTTTACCTGTAACAAGAGTAGTGTCTCATGCGAATCTTTTAGCAGGAGTTGGACTTCCATCTCTAGATTCTCCATTGATTCTGATGGAACTGGTGAAAGTGGAAATTAAATGAGGGAAAATTCCATGAGTACTTAAAAACCATGATACTCCAAAGTAATCAATCAAATATTTTTAATACCACCAAATAAACAAGCATATGGCCCGGCGAATGGTTAGCAGACACCGTAGCCTTTGGACCTTTGCAATGCCGGCCCTGCTAAAACCTTGTAACGCCTTTCTTCGTCCTTCTCCACCCATGCTGTAGTCATTAAGGAAAACCATACCAGGGATTCCATTCCTCAGTCTGAGCGGTTGAGTAAGATCTTTGGAAGCGAAAGTTCCGTGACCAATTCAGCTCATTTCTTGATAAACCCCATTCTGTAGTCACCAGTAAGTAAATCGGATTTTTCCCAACGAAGGAACCCTGAAAAGTTCTACAAAGTTACACAAAGTTCTAGATGCTAGGCTTAAAGTTTTCTCTAGTAGATTTAATTACTTCGTCTCAGTGTGTTTTATTGCGTCCCCGTAACGTATTCTGAAGTTAACTAACTTGCCAGGAATTTCTGCTACTCCGTCGCGGATTCTACTGGATTTTCACGAGATTTTGCTGAGGAGTAATTAAATTTTGATCACAATGATAAGTTCTACGTCTGTGACAAGTGAAATTTAAGGTCGTGACAATTTTTTTTTCTGTTCTTCGAAAACGGACGTTTGCTTGAATTGTCAAATTTTATTTTCCTTTTATTTTACCTACGTATATTTTTTTTTTGCAATTGCCTATCCGAATTTTATGATTTTCAAACGGTTTTGAAAGCGGTTCAAGTTGATTCAGTATCACTTTATTGTGTGCTAGCTTGATATTAAATACTATGTGTCTTCTGAATTTGCAATGGGCATAAAATGTTGTTGTTGTAATCCTTCAACACGTTAACAACTCGACATCATATCTTTATGACACGTAAGCCCTTAAAAAAGGGGCTTACTACTTTTTAAAAGGTCTGCTGACATATTTTGCTTGCATGAGTCCATTGGCGTTGGTATCAGTCATCAAATGAGACGCTTGCTCGTTGGCCCCCAATTTGATTTTTTCTTAAATCATGCCACGAAAACTCCATGGGCGTTGCTATCGGTGATTAGGTGAGCCGCCTGCCCGTTTGCCCTCATTTTGAAGTAAAAAAAGACATGCCTTTACCACCCAAACTGTGTTATAAAAACGTCCACCCAAAAGTTTTAAGTTAAATAATGAATTCGGAATCCCTTTCATATATCAGCCGGGATTAATTCTAAAGTCTTGGAGCCAATAAATGTAGGCAAAGTTTAAAATGACAGCGCAGGTGCGGAAAACTAGTAACAAACGAAAGGACAACTTTAGCGAGTGGAGACTAAATTTAATTCCTTCTTTATGTTATGAGACCGGAATTAACTCTAACGTACCGCTTTTCAGCTCTCGTTGCTACTAAATGTTGAGCCATCTTATATTCTCAGCGATTGCAAATAGATATAAAATCTCATGAAATTTTAGTCTATTGCTGATACAATCAAAAGATATTAATCAAGTGGCTCTATAAGCTGCTGGTGGTTGAACTATATTTAACTCTACGATAATTTAAAATATTTATCGAAACTGACAATTTTTTTTCATTTAAAACTAGGCAAGCATTTGGCTCCAATCCCGCCTGATGTTAAGCGACGATGGAGTCTAAGGTGGAACATGCCAACCCAGGAGAAGCTTATTCACTCTCGCCTTAAAGATCCCCCGGTTATATTTGTCAGGGTAAACATAGGCAGGCAAAGAATCCCACTCTTTTGAAATTCGAATAAAAAAAGACTAGAACTCGGGAGGCGGTTTTTAAATCGCAGCCGCAGCTTCCATAGAAAGCAGATTTGTATGGAAAAAATTTGATCAAATTTCACGATGCATGAAACCTAAGTTTTTAGCCCAAACGTGTGCTTTGTGTCAGATACAAGCTTCCAGATAATATTACAGTATAAAGTACACCAACTTCCAGTCAGTTCGATATCCGCAACCAGTTATTGTATCCGTTTGCCCCCACCGGACCTAGCAATTATGATTTCCTGTATGCGGCATGACAGAAAACTGGTTTCTATCTGACACAGGACACATATTTGCGTAGCATCTAAGAACGCCATAACCTCGCAACAACACAGTGATAAAGTTTGTAACACTTTTACACTCCATAAAAATGGTGGCAAAAGCCCCAACTAACTCACCTGGTGGTAAACAGTAACTTCTAAATTAAAAGCCGATGTAACTAAGCAGTCACTTCCGAAGTTAACCAGAAGTGCCGAGCTCAATCGGCAGTTACATTGCACAAGTTGGAAGTTGGCAACTTTTCACCTAGCCCGAGCGTTAATTGTAATTGAAATTAACCGGCGGATCGTGAGCGAGTTAACGTGGTCACCCCCCCTATTAAAATCGTACTCTAGATCTGTTTAAGAAGTTTTGTCTGATACTGTTTCAACAGGGGATATGATTTCGGTTTCATTTCATAGCGTAGTTTTTATGTTTCTTTAGTCCATTAACTCCCTAAGTGATTTTGTTAACATATTTCTTTAAATACAGATAAAAAACATAAACATAACCTCACGCCGTAATTAATCCCTCGAGAGGGGTCGGCAGAGGTGTTACACGCCGCATTTCGCAGCTATAAAGTTCGGCTGCCCGAGACTCGAACCCTCGACCTATCGGGTCGGGCGGTCGGTTAAACAAGGCACGTCACAAACTGAGCTGCCAACTACGTTTAAATACAGATTAGTGATAATACAAAGTAATTATAAAAATACCAAGAATTAAAATAGATGTCAAGCGTACAAATAATCTGGACTTTCGGTGTTTTTCGTACATAAACTCGTTTTAATTCTCAGCCTAAAAAAAAAACTTTACAAACCTAATTTAAGCTTAGAGGAAAAAATAATAAAGTCAAAGTCAAAAGTCAAAGTCAAAAGTCAAAGTCAAAAGTCAATTACCATTAACATACTTTATGTGTCACAGTCAGATTATAATTATATAAGGAATATTGTGAACTGCTTTAATCTCAAAAAAACTAATATGGCACTCGCCAGACACTGCTGAGCCATAATACCTAACCTTATACTCGTAGAAATGATTGATCCCCGCCTACCAATCATTAATACATGGCCTAACTTACTAATATTTTAAAAAAATCTATCAAATGACCTCGGTGGCGCAGTGGAGTAATCAGCCGACTGTTACGCTAGAGGTACTTCTAGGTTCAAATCAAGGCGAGGACGTTCTTCGTGTTATTTGCAAGACGCAAAGTTTCGCTTTCTGTTCTGTTCTTGGATATAGTATTCTTATCTATGTAGTATATACCTACCATATCGTTGATCAGTTCCTGTGACACAAGTTCTTACAATACTTACTGCAGGGCTGAGTCAATATGTGTCAAGATGTGGTTGTTTTATTTATAATTCATAAAAGCAGCTCACAATTTTCTCTATTTATAAACCGTCCGTGGCATTTATATAAACTAGGTTCTGAGAATGTGGTTACATCAAAAATGTAATTTAAAAAATTGTATTTAGAATTAATCGTATGCTGTCTCGTGCTGTAGTGAAAATTATTCCAAGCTAACCCAGTGGGAGTCCTGCCTTAATGCTATTGTTTTTTCCAGGGCCGCGGCTACGGGTCGGATTACCAGCAAGGGACGAGGTCACGAACAAGAGTAAGTAAACTTTTATATAAAAAACTTTTTGGTAGTTGATTTGTTCGTACTTTTTTCAGTGACAAAAATATACTCTAAGTACTGAAAGTATGATTAAACACTGTAATGTAAATTTGTATAATTTTGTAACTTTTTTGTAATTTTATGTATTGTCGGTTTTTTTTTTGTAAAAAATTAAATTTTGACTCCATCCACGTCTTCGTTAGGCATACTTGGAGGTAAATTACAGGAAATGGCGGCCATAGCAACGCTTCATTGTACCGTAAAATACACTCATTCAATCATCTCACAATTTGAAGGGAGCGTAGGACCACTCAGTTCATTGAATCTCCGGAGTAATAAATCACGAAAAAATTATTAAAATTACCCGGGTGGAAAGGAAAAATTGAACTAATTACAAAAATAATATGATTATATCTAAACCCTTGAGCTTTAAATTTGATTACAGGCAAAAAACTGATTTAACTAGCCTTCGGAAACAAAGAAACAAATTTCATATTTTTTACCAACCAAATCCAAAGGCGAAATGCGTTGATTATTTTTTTAAATTTTACTTACGAAATTCAAAAGTTTGTTTTTCATTCGAATAGACTTAAAATAAGCAACCATCATTTTTTTTGCTACCACCGGTTCGGAATGCTATTTCTACGGGGAAGATTCCGGCAAGAAACCTCCGTAGTTGCTTTTTAAATATTCAAATACAATATTTTCTGCTACAACTTACGATTTGTAAAACATAATCATCTAGCTACACTCCCAACTGTCTAATTAATGGTAATTAAATTACTTTCATATATCTTTACCCTCTACATAATTTTAAATTTTACTGTAAGCCTTCTTAATTAAAATTTGTTTACCATATTGCTTAAATTTTGTTTCTTAATTAACGTAGAACCTACACCTATGCAACGAATTCACCGTAGTCTATGGATATTAACAATAAAGTAAGATTAATCATGATGGATCTTAGTGCAAGATCGTCTGGGTTGGTACCACCCTCCTTTCTATTTCTGCCGTGAAGCGGTTCGCTGTTTCGCTTCGAAGGATTGAAGAGCCAATGTAAATACAGTCTCGAGTGGTAACATCTTTACCAGGAGATACAGCTCTTGGGGTTCTAAATAAATAACCACAACACGACACACACATTGACTCAGCCCTGCACTAAGTATCGTAAGAACTTGTATCGCAGGTGCTAAGCAACGATATGGTAAATACTAAATAAATAAGAATACAACATCCAAGACCGGTAAGCGAAACAATGCGTCTTACAAATAACACAAAGTCCCGCCCCCGCCGGGATTCGAACCCGGAACCTATAGCGTAGCGGTTTACACCACTGCGCCATCGAGGTCGTCTGGTGGTATCACTTTTTTGATGTACCTTCTGCTTATTTACACATGTAGCTGTTTTATATTTAAGTCATTTGATCTAGTGAAAAACAGTTCTCTTTCAAATACCAAAAAGAAGTTTAATCTCAAGTCATATTTGGATGAGATTGGAACGTTTTTTTATTATATACAAGTTCATAGACAATCATGAAAACAGTTGACTTGATACTGCTCTCTATTGACGATACCCTGATGTCGTGAAACCCCAAATGCACCACGTTTCCCATGTAGGGTTAAATATGCTATACCTTACGTGCTGGTAAATACACTAGCTTTCCTATCCATCGAACCGAAACAGCGTACTGCTTCAAGGCAGAAATAGAAAGGAAGGTGGAAGCAACCCCGACGATCTCGCACATAGAATCACATTTACTGGGAAGTCAACGGTAGTGTTAGCTTTTGAACATATCCAACCTTTATTCAATTGACTTTAGACTCGTTCTTTATTGGATTACTTCCCCAAACGTTTTGAATTTGATATATTCCAATTGCTCACTAACTAAACAACATCTTTCATAGTTTCAAGTGAAAGCGTCTCGCAAAGTCATCGGAGCGAAGTAACAAGGCAAGTTACACGCTACGGAGGTATTTAAGGGCAATTCCGATTCGTCCTTAGCTGTAAATTACACCTGCCGGCCGTGGAACATGTGTACCGTGAGGAACTTTAGGCTGTCTTACCTCAATATTGAAGTGAGATTAGCGAACGCACGCCATGCAAATTAGGTTGTTAAATTATCTTCGTTACATGTCGTTAAAGATATTGAGATCAAATATTTGTACAGGTATACCGATGTATACCTTAACGAATGTGTAACGTATTTTTTTGTTACAAGTAACATGTTGTGCACAAAAATCTATCTTTATTTAGCAAAAAACAGTTTGAAACGCTTTGTTGCAATCAAAATAGCCATAAATAAGGGTTGATTGTGTCGATAAAATAATTTTAAAAAATCTGCAAACTTTAAAAGGGTTCTTTGAGTCGTCAAATTTTTATCAAATTAATTTAGTATCCAAAAAAAAAATTGTCGCAAAAATAATTGACGATCACTGACACATTTGCCGTATATAATAACAAAAAAATGCCGTGCTTCTTTAAATAAATTTACATAACAAACACCATTCCAGAATAATAATTTCCACTAAATTTCTCAAGGCAAAGAAACATAATAAAGACATTCCCTTCAAACCGTCTCAGTTTTAGCTAACAACGCGGAAGCAATCCTTATTAGCACTGATTTAAAAACCGCTGATCTTAGCCCATCATCCTTACATACTTTGTCGGGCTCCCATTATGCGTAGGCCTAAGTTTACCGCTAGTTTCAGTTGACACCCGACCTTATTATCGCCTAGTTAAAGTCTCTATTCCCTTGACAACATCTCGGTTCGAGAATTCATTTCCCGATTAATATTCAAATAACGGGAGAGTAGTTTACATGGGTGAATTAATGTGTGTTTCTGTTAAGCCGTGAATCCATCGTGCCTGAGTGATGCGAGCTCCCCATTAGAAAATGTACTTTGTAACTACAAGCGTCAAATCTTGCGTAAAAGTTATGTCGAATACGCCGTAACTACGGCAATATCAGATGACACGTAACTAATTACGGTTAGTTGACATTATTACGATATTAATTAACGGTGGTGGAATGTGAACAATCACCTCGTGTCTGCAACTAAACAGGTTTTTCGATGCTATATTTCGGGTAAAATTTATATGAGGAAATGTTATTCATGTCAAAGAGTTCATGTTTTTTTAAAGATATATTTTAGTTATTATTAAAGCGTAATATTATAGTACATTTATTACGAAAATCATGCTCATATTTAGTTGTTTATTATTCAACAAACACGCATTGACATGACGCATTTTTTCGCTTATCGGTCTTGGATGTTGTATTCTTATCTTTAAAAATGAATCGTAAAAACGTCGTGCTAATTTTTGGTTGTTTGTTATTCAACACACACATAAATTGACACGACGCAGTACTCTTATGTATGTAGTTTATACCATACCGTCGCTCAGCACCTGCGATACAAGATTCTTCAATCTTACAGTGGGGCTGAGGGGCTGAGTGTGTGTCGTGATGTGGTTATTGTTAAATTGCATTCAAACCAGTTATTTAATGAAACTTTGCACATAGATCGACCATGTCCAGAATTTATTCATAATATCCATAAATCTTGATTATATATATATTTTAATTTTATTAATCAAACCAACAAAGAGCTCATGATTACAATTTTAAACAATAATGAATTATCTTATGATAAGCCACAAAAGAGAGAACAAAGGGGTGTGTATATGTGTGTTTTCGTGTGTTTTATAATGAGTAAGTGTGTGCGTGTTGTTGTATGTGTGTAAACCAATACAAAAGGGAAAAAAATACACAAACGCAACATTTTGATATTAGCTACACAATTCGCACATGCCTTTTTGTGAATTCTTAAAAACCTTGCGTATATTGGATAATTTATGCTTTAAAAAAATATACAGTTCCTGAAGATCGAGCGTAAGAAGTCACGGGTAAAAGGTAGTAATAAAGCTATTAACAGAAGCACCCCCGTGGGAAATAGATGATTGCCTTGACTCCCCCCTCTTTACCTTAATTACCCCCTTTGCTCACACATGAAACAGGTCAAAAGAGTAGGTATGGGAAGCGGGTGGCTTTTTTCGACACAAGAGTTAATGATAAGGACCTGCTTTGATGTAGTCTGTACTACATATAATTAAGACTACATATGTATCCTTGGTAATATTGTGAACGCGAAAGTTTTTAAGGATGTATGAATGTTTGTTACTCTTTCACGCAAAAACTACTATAGAGATTTAAATGAAACTTTACAATATTATAGCTTACACATCAGAATAACACATAGGTTATAAATTATAAAGATATTGTTTGAATTGTCCAAAATGTAACGATAAATGTCGAGTAATTAAAAATCATATTTAGAATCATTTTCGACTTCTACGCGGACGAAGTCGCAGGCGAAAGTTAGTATTTATACATTTTAAAGAAAAAAAACCTTTGTATTTCCGTATGTTTGTAACGAATAAACTCAAAAAATACTTCACCGATTTAAGAAATTTTCACTTTCTTCATTCGAATGCTTCGTTATTCCAAAACATAGGTAATTTTTTTTAAACGTTATATTATACACCGCTGATATATATTTATGGATTGGTTAACTTCGCAAATTCTTCGTAACTCTTCATGTTATTTTATTATTTAATTTTATTAAGGCAAGCCAACAGTACATGCATCACAATTATATAAATACATTTACTTTTAACAGGGCATATACACATAGCAATTAAAGGCAAGCACAACATTTACAACAATAACGTAAACCAATCAAAAATCGAAACAGAAATTATTAAGAGAAATTACATCAGTAATAATACAGCAAAAACACATTAACAGATATTATTATCATCAATAAGATACATTTAATTTATTTACGGAATTTGATTGTTTGAATTGAATATAAATATTATTATTCTTAATTTAATGAATAAAAATATACCAAAGTCTGGATCGGAGGCATTGGTTATGTATAATTTTCCTTTAAAAGTATTTCTACTTCTTTTTTCATTTTTAATCATTATAATATCGCGTTTTAATATACCAACGTTACTCACACTTTGTCTATACACATGTATGTACAAAGATTCTACCAGTTCTTTATATATTTGTAATATTAACCTGTCAGAAGTCTCCGACGCAAGACGCACCGTAATTATATCTGTCTATATCCAATATTTTCCCTTCACCAGCAGAAATGGGTGATTCAATCATAGCGACCTGTGACATGACGTGAATGGTTTCAGTCACCCTGACAGCCGACCTCTCCGATGAAAATGTACTGAGGAAATAAAGTGGAAAAGCCTTCATTCTCCTATTATATTAATGTAGCTTACTGCAGGCAGTATAAGATGTACATAGGCTAGACGCATTGTTTCGCTTACCGGTCTTGGATATTGTATTTTTATTTATTTAGTTTATAACACACCGTTGCTTAGCACCTGCGATACAAGTTCGTACGATACTTACTTTAGGGCTGAGTCAATGTGTGTGTCGTGATGTGGTTATTTATTTATTTATTTTAATTTATTTTGCTTAATGATTTTAATGGTTTTCTGATTAAAATCGAAGACCTTCCATAGGTTTTTTTATTTTTGATCGTATGTTTTTCCAACATAACTATATAACATTAAATTTTTGATAACTTTTTACAGCGAACTCAATTTTTTCAATGACTAACATACTGCCAATGGAAAAAAATAACTAGTAAGCCATAAATTGCCAGCGAACGCAAGCAAGCTGCAATAAATTTAGCGGAGAAAAAAAAACCTTCGACAGTATAACGCTGGAAAAATATTTTCAAAGATACACATAAACCATGTTGCGGGCACAAAGTAAGATACTAACCTCTATTAAGGAGGTTAAAAGGGAAAAAAAAGATGGCGGATTCCAGAGTAAATTCCTCGACATCGGCTTTCAGAGGGAAAAAAAACGCTATAAATTCGCCTGGCAACTAAGGATTATCTTAAGAATGTAGTTTGCTCGCACTGAATTCAACGGTACCGGTTTATGCGAAATCTTTTTGCATAATTCAAGTGGAAAAGTTAGTTTGGTTAAGTTTAAGAATAGTGGCCCCGGTTTGCGGAACTCTAAAAAATGAAGACTTTTATTCAAGAATAGTTGCTAGTGAATCACTTTACTTGAATCTTAATTTAATATAGTTAAAACATTTGCAATATTTTATAACAAGTGACACGTAGGTTTACAGGTTGCAGATATATAGGTCGTCTGGGTTAGTTATTATAAGAATTTGAAACTTTAATAATCAATTTCAAGTACCAAAGATGGTAGTATATAAAAGATTAAAATTTAAAAGTACTTATTTAAGTCTTATTGAGTAATATTTTGACTACAAAGCACGCTTAATAACAATAAAAATACATAAACTCAAGCTGTAGTCCCTCGAGACACCACTTTTCGCACATTTATGTTGAGTCCCAGTGTGTCCGTTTGCGAATCTGTCACCACTATCCGGGCACATGAGAAACATGGCAGCTAAAACTAACGGCAACCCGAGATTCGAACCGGGTCGGATCAGTCGTTTATCCAAGGCACGTTACAAACTGAGCTACCACTTCCTCAACTGACAACAATAATAATAATTCTTTACTAACAATTTTTTTTACAACAAAGGTTAGCGTCGGTCCCCAAACTAGAAACCAGTATCTCGGGCATCTAAAAACAATGTAGACAACTTTGATTAATTATTAAATGAAATTACTAAGCATTTTACATTTAAAAAATTTAATATACAACAAAATTAATTAGTATTCGATTTTAATTTTATTTATAGTAATAGTACACCTGAAAATTCCATCGTTTGTTTCTATGCTTTCAATTAAAAAGCAATTGACTGTTCAACCTACAAGTGAAATGTACGTAATCTAGAATTATATGCCGTTAAAGCAAGCCTTGGATCGAGGCTCTTAATTAGCGACTCCTTTTGTCAGTGGCACCGATTCTATTGGTGCATCTTTGAAAGGCTCGCTTCCACCACATTCGGCTTTTTGAAAGGGACGGGGCTATACAAACTATATAGCTTTCCCTTTCACGCAGCCATCCAGGAAGGCAAGTCGAGGGTCTTACACTGAATCTTCTCTGATCAGATGCTGAGAGTTCATTCGTCAATAATCCCAGCTGATTGAGTATTAGTAAATTTAATATTCTCGGTAAATTAATTTTCGATTGCAATCTTACTCAAAGGCTTCTTTAATATATCCTGGACCACTATCAGTCTATTGGAAAAAACTATGCTTTACTGACAGCTTTTAAGGGATGTAGTTTTTTTTATTTTTTGTTCAAGACCAAGCAGGCATTTGTCCCCAAACCCACCTGATGTTAAGCGGCGATGAGGTCTAAGGTGGATCATGCCTGCTTAGGAGAAACCTATTCACTCTTGCCTTAAAACAAATAAAGTAGTACATTTTTTAGTATTTTTAATAATTTTATTATTATTTTACACGGTTCTCCTGATGCGAAATGATACCGCCAATTGACACGACGATGCCCCCGATGTCGTAAAACACCACGAGCACCCCTGGCCCATGTAGGGGTGATATACCTCTTGTGCCGGTAATTATACTTGCTCTCGGATCCTTCGAACCGAAACACAGCGAACCTCTAGCGAATTTTATATGCGGAGACCAAGAGTTGTTCGGACGATGATGTGAACGCCACCAGGACACTTTTTGAATTTTGGAACGCTAAGAACAAAAACGCCGTTCACATGTGAATCGGACTCGCATATGATGGGTTCCTTACTATTAAATAAGTTAAACAGTTTATACTTTTTAAAATAAATTCGTAGAAGAGACAATAAGAACCAAAATATTACGAAAAATCGCGCTTCTTGTGTGGGAGCCGCTCAAATGTTTAATTTCTTTATGTTTTTAGTATTTGTTGTTAGAGCGGCAACAGAAATAGACATCCTCTGAAAATTTCAAGAGTCAGACGGTGAGCGGAGGCTTAGTCCCGTTTTTACCCTTTGGGTACGGAACCCTAAAAAAGAAAGAAAAAGAAGAGTGGAAAGAAGATTAGAGTTAGTACAGTCAAAATCAAATAAGTTTCTGCACCATCATGTTTATGATTCGACATGGAACCTAGACCCTAGTAAGATAATTTCTTGTGTTCTGCTTTTTTGGATTTGTATTTTTTTCCTATACATTTCTTTACGTACCTTTTCTATATAAACAAGATGGCCAACGAACTAAAATTCAGCCAGATTGTATGGCAGTTCATATACAGCCTATGGCAATATTAAAATCCTGCGATATGTAAAACTGAACATATTAAATAATTCTATAAGTTATAATATTTCATTCTTCTTTTTTTGTACGAGACTTACTTGATGGTACATTCGAAGCTCTTTGCCTTTAAATATCTGTATAGATTCTTCAAATAACGGTAAAGTCGAGAAGAAACTCCAAAAAAAAATAAGGTTTCTTAATCTTTATCGAGATAATTGGTTTTTGGCTGTTGTTTTTTCTGCTACCGCCTCCGCTATAGGTAACGAATCGAATTCTCCAGGGACATTATATTATCGTCCATCTTGGCAAATATCATTGTTTATCCTCAAAATGGCGACGGCACCCCTCCTTAATGTACAGATAGCATAAAAGGTGTGTGTTTTAATTTTTTATTTTTCTATGGTAAAGTCAAATCAACAGTGGTGTCCTTTGAGTGAATAATGCAGCTGTGCAATGATGCACAGGCTGTGCCCGGACACCCTACCGTAGTGGAAGCTCGTATATGAAAATATTTATGAATTTTGGGTATGAGTTAAAAGGAAGGTATGAAAGATATTTTAAGGACTTGTTAACGTCTATAACCCAAGTTAAACCGTTAACTTTTGAAGTAAGTATAAAAATACCTTGATTTGATAAAAAAAAACTTTTTTCAAAGGATTTTTTTTTCGCCTCATATTCCATTAAAATCATCATCCATTAAAATCATATTTGCGATAGATAACGTTAGTTTTTTTTTTGTAAAATAATTTTTGGTAAGATTTTTTTTTTAATGTGATGTACTGAAAAAATTAAGAGAACTAAATCGTGATATGTGCTGTCTGTATTTTAACGAGAATTTTCTTAAATATTACCTGTTTTATTTTCTGTCTGTCCTTCGGGATTGTTACTTTTATTGATGGAGCAGGTCGTGCATCTCGACTCGATCTTTATTTAGATCTTTATTCATAACCATTAAGGTTTATAATCAGTTAGCTCATTTTAAATGTTTTTTCGAAATTTTCTTCCTGTTTATCTTACCTATACTTACATCCGTTGAAATATTTGACGTACATTATAATGTAGAAATCTTACAAAAGCTTAGGTTACAACTTTGTATGATTTAAAGTGTATGTATTTTTTTGACACACTTCTTTACTGATACCTACTAAAGCATGTTCCTGTAAAGGAGGTATTATTTTAATAAATATATTTATACACTAATGTTTAAGAACACTTATTACATTTTATGGCTGGAGGTTCTGGTTTTGAATCCCAGCGGGGGAAGACTTTGTCTTATTTATTAGACCAATTGTTTCGCTTACCAGTCTTGGATGTAGTATTCTTATATATGTAGCTTATACCGTCTCGTTGCTTAGTTCCTGTGTTCCTGTGACACAAGTTCTTACGATACTTACTGCAGGGCTGAGTCAACGTGTGTGTAGTGATGTGGTTTATTTATTTATTTACATACAGTACACCAAAGACAAGTACACGTGTAGTAAATGGAAGATAATTGAGCAGAAGCTGTATTAAAATACAAAAAGCAATCAGAATCGGCCGGCCCTCTACACAGATATTCACGATTCTAACGATCAATAGCCTATGCATGCATATAACATTTCATCGAAGGCTTACACAGGCAAAGCAGCGACATGCTACAAATGAAGCCGTCAATGGAAATGACCGCCGATCGTGCAAAGTAAAACCGCTATAGTTAACCAGTAAATTTCTCACGGCCCGTCATTCTACCCAATATAGGCGGCATGATGATTTGTGCCAAAATCCCGATCATTTTTCATTCTAGCAGCCATCTCTAAATCACCCTGACAACTGCGAGTGGTTCAACTATTGGGGCAGCTACCTTGTTTGTCGGTACAGGGGAAATTAAACCCAATCTTTTAGTATTAAGGTCTGCTTTTAAATGTAGCCACCCAAGGAGTTAAGGCCTTCATACATTTGAAAAGGTCGCGTTATTTATTATTTATTTACGGACAAGTAATAAAAAACAGTTTGAAATATTGCGGCATTGTTCGTTCTTTGCCGTTTTAAAGTAATGTATGTGGTTAATATTCGGGTGATCTGTCATCTTTTTTTTATTCAATTTGGCAAACAAGTTACAATTAAAAAAGGTAAAAGTAAAATTTTAACAAAAGTTTTAAGCATTTTCCACTCTAGGTAAAATGTAATGAAAAATCGAACTTTCGAGAAATATCTTCTTGATTCCCCGTGACATAACACAAGGGCAAGAAATTCAGGTTTTCATTGTAATAAAAGATGGAAAAGAAATTGTTAGGTTCGTCTCCTTCAACGACGTTAAAATAAAAAAATCAACGGAGCGGAAGATAATATACAAAATTGATGTAAAAGCCACAACAGTTTTATTTTTAGGGTTCTTTACCTAACTCACGAGTTTGACGTTCGCCTAGTGACGTGGCGCAGATGGATTGTCAAATAAACGAATGTAAACCTTAGTAAATCACTGGGTCCTTTTTGGCATAGAAGAGTGGTGGTGCGTCACCGGAAAGCGGTGGCGTCCGTCGCTTGGAGGCACAAGCGGGCTTCTTCAATGCCAAAAACGACCTAGTGATTTGAAATTAAGGTATACTTTCAGTGCTTGTAACTATTCGTCAGCGCCAAGTCACCTGACGGCGGCAATTCTATAGAAACCGCGCCTAAGAGATGGTAACCAGTTTTGTAAGGGGACCAGTTTTGAAGCCTCCGCTGTCATGATCTGACATCTGCTGACATCTTTTGCCTGCAGGTGTCCATGGGTGTATCACAGGTATATCAGATGAGCCGCCTGCCCGTTTGCCCTCTTTTGAAAAAAATCCTACCGTAATTACAGACCAAAAAACCCCTCATGCAGCGAGACTGACTCGCACCCGACCGTTTTGACTGAACACTCAACGACAAATTAAATATGATTACCAACATTCTCTTTTGTTGGAGAGCGTAGATTCGAATACTTGTTTTGTAATAAAAAAAAAATTCGAGAACCAAACCGTATGGCTCCATAAGATTTTTCGTTAAAACCGTGGCTGTAATCCAAGATTTTAAACTGGAACAGAACGAACTGTTTCACGGGAGGAATAGAAAGGTGGGTAGAGGCAACCCAGAAGATCTCTCACGTTGATCTACCATCTTTGCCACAATTGTACACCAGATCTTCGAGTGAGTAACCAACTTTTAGGGCTTCAAACCAGAATAAGACGTTCGAGAATTATTGTTTATTATTTTCTATATTTTAAATCATAAATTGGGGACTTTCTGCTCGGGAAATTAACGGTCAGTGATCAATACGAACCAATCGACTTTACTTTTCTTTCACTTCTTCTAAACGTTAGGATTTATCAGGATTTAATGTGTAAAATGCTGGTATTTTAACCAGTGAATATTTGTAGTGCTGTGCAAGTGTGGAGAAAGTGAAATACGACAATTTGGCATCTCGTTTCGTCAACTACCATGTATCCTAATAGAGCCTGCAGTAACCGTACTAACTAAATGTTACTGTAGGCTATTCACTATTCCATCTATCATTATTCATCATTTCATTCCTCATCAAAACTCGACAGTAAATATTGATTGGTACTAGCAAACTACTTAAAAGTTTGCATTATGATGGCAAATGCCATCAAAAGAACGAGTAATTGTCTATGATATGTCAACGAATTCATGTCCAAAATTATTCTAAAGAATCTCTTGTAACTGCCTTTTTGCGACCGCTATCCTTGTAAGGCATTTTTTGAACAGCATTGTTTGACTAATTTCTGATTTTATCGGAAATTCGAGCAGTCGCTTAAAGAGTACTTGTATTCTTCACATTCGCTGTGCATTTCCTATATACTCCTAATTTGTTTTCAATTTCCATCCTCAAAAGGCGGGACCGTTTTCCTTATTAAACGAATAAAAGGAAGGTTTCCACCGACTGAATCCAGATCGAAGTATTATGTATAAAATTTCCAATGTATTTTTGTCAGAGCGTGCGTTCATCGAAGCGTGAGCCAGGGACGTTTCTTGCTCCACTTGTCGACACACCTGACTTGCCCTGCCCTTTTATGCTCCGAGCAATCTGTTTAGATGTATTATTCAGTAGGAATGTTCAGGCTGACGTTGTTGCTCTGGTGTTTGACCTTAACCATTGTTTTACTTGGTAGAACCAGGGACAGTCTGCTTACTCTTGGTGGTGGTATTAGCCATTGGAAACTTGCTGTAATTACGACGCTGCTAATATCTAACTAGGATCAAAACTACATTACAATTATATAAACCTCTATTTCTTTAGAAGCCCATCATCAGATTTTGACCTGATGAAAAGGGGACCAACTAGAAAGTACATCCTTTCAAACAAACAACGAATTTTCCAAATCTGTTCATAAACAAAAAAGTAATGCCATTAAAAAAAATGTTCATTCGAATTAAGAACATCATATTTTCTTTGAAGTTGGTTAAAACCTATAGTGTTCCTCAATGAATTGGGTTTCCATAAACGCACGAAATCCATATTTTCTACCAAACTCAAAATGATCGAATAATTGCTCATCATTTCTCGGTTGGAACATGATTGAGCGAACTCCTGGTTGGGAGTGTTTATACCGCGGTGACCACCGGAGAATTATATCAAAACGAAACGTTCATTAAATTGTGGCCAATGGAGGGGAGACGGCCACCGCCAATAAATACTTTCGATATGTTTTTGAAGCTTCATAATTCGCATTAAATGCATCACCCCACTCATTGGTTTCGATTGTTCGCGGGTTGATTGAATTTCCTTGTTTATTTATTTGTTTTTAATTGATAAAGTGTGTTTTAATGATGTAACCGGTGTTTTTGAAAAACTTTTCTGGAATTGCGACTGGATACTGCCGAATACTCCCAGCAGTAGTTACTTATTAGCTTGCCAAAAGGCTAGTTTAGTCGAAATCCAGCATATATTTTTGGTGCTACCATCATCGATGTATAAATTTGTAGATACACAATGGAGTGACAGAAAAAGTCCACCAAATCTAACTTTTGTGCGGTATGAGAAAAGACATTTGTCAGTAATTTTAGTACCTTTTACATATACTGTACTTGTTTTGAATATTTTTATGTGAGCTGTAGGTTTGTTAGTAATAGTAACCACATCACGACACACACATAACTGGTAATAGAGAGTATGCATAACTTTTTTTATTTATTATAATTAGAAACCACAATATATATATAGCAGTGGCGTGCCTAGAGTTTTAGTATAAGGCAAGCCGAGAGATATACTTCATACTTCCGTTGTGGACTTACTGGCGTGGACGAGCTCAGCAAGACACTCAGAAGTTTGCGAACATGTCAGCAAAACCACAATTTCGGTGGCTTTAAAAAGTTGTTTCATTTGTTAATAAATGAATAAGAGCGCGAACTTATTTTAGTTTGATAGGGAAAGCTGGGCTTTTGGGCTTCTGTGACAGTACCGCCACTGATATATACACAAATCCGTTATATTTTCTCAAATATCTGACTTATGAACTAAGTTATAAAGCTTCAGAGTCGTTGGATAGACAGAGAGATCCGATATGTACTATGACGTCAAAGTACACAGTTCTGATGAGCGAGATAGATATATTTACTTTAAATGGTTATTTCATGGTTTATCGTTCAATTCTAATTCTGTTTTCACTATAAAGATACGATTTCCATATACTTAACGATTAATTAATTGAATAATCAAATTAAATTACATGCATATTCCCTACTGCTTACTGTCCCTTAAATTACCAACACAACAGAATAAGCAACATCACTTTCCTCTCACAAAAATTAAGAAAACAGTAATGGCTTGGCTTCTTCGAATCGTTGTAGACACGGCCTCAAACCTAACTTCACGTAACGTTCTTAAGTTATACAGCGTAAGGATTAATATTGCATTTGTTATGACGTGTGGCCGATTGTACGCTACCTACCCGGGATCCATCTTAAAGCATCCCATCCCTCTCTAGAGATGCATCAGTTCGAGAAAAGAGAAGAAATCTTCCCCAAGGCAGGCATACAAAACATTTTCCCTAACAACAACAAACACTTAGTACACTGGAGGCCGATTTGAGGTGGCTACGTACCGCCCGCCTTTTGTGGTCCCCTTTTTTTAATTCTCCTTGTTTTATTCTCGTGTTTCTGGTTCCGCAAGGCACGGGTTTTGTTTTTTATTTCACCAAAATACTGTTGTTTGAAACTTTTTTCTTTCTCAACTAATACTAGTAATACTAGTGTTGTATTCTTATGTATGTAGTATATACCATATCGTTGCTTGGTTCCTGTGACAGTGACAATGCAGTTCATACGATACTTACTGCAGGGCTGAGTCGATGTGTGGGTCGTGGTTATTATTATTATTACTTGTCCCCGCCTGTTGTTTTTTTTTTATATTTTTTAAATTGGAGCTAAACCTTGAAGGTCAATTATATTAATTGGTGAATTACAATTTTGAAATTAATCGTTTCGAAAATTAACTCCAGTATATAAACTTAAAATGGAATCTCTTTAATTAGTCAGGCAAACACCCATTCTCCATCAAATCTTTAAAAACAGCTTTTTTCTCTCCATACTTTTTTTTTGGATTAAATTTTATATAAAAATTTGTTGTTCTGAGAAACGGATTATACCTCATTAAACCCTCTAATTAGTCTCTTTTAGTCAACCCACGTCCATTCCTTATTAATCCAACGGGATTTTGTTAATTAATAATTCTCCACTTGTTTTGCAATGTTGTCTCAGCCCCGTTGTAATCAAGATGTCGGGGTTGATTACATTAGTGAGTTACTTTTGCATGCAACTTCGATCAGGCAAAATTTGATTTAAGTTTAATTAAAAAAAAATGGCTCAAAAATAAAAAAATCTAGTCTAGCTATTGACAGACAGACGGACAGCAGAGGTTTAGTAATAGGGTCCCGTTTTTACCCTTTGGGTACGGAACCCTAAAAAAGAGCCAAATCGATCAAGCCGTTCTTAAATGAAGTTCCGTTTTTAATGTGATAGTTCTTAATGACGGTTACTTTTATAAGTTCAATAATTTAAAGGGATATAAAGGGGTTTTTAGTTTTTAAATCTAAATTGGTCGACTAGTAACAAACGAACGCACAGACATCACTCAAAACTGTAATAAAAAGCGCGAATTTACAGTCAAAAGTCGGTGTCAACATTCCGTTTCACGTATTATTATAAGTACGTAGGTAGAGTGAAACGAATCGCACAAGACATTGTTTGAGGAATGATTTACGTCTGGTGATATTGCAATTTACTCGCTCCACTGAAATTATTGTTGCTACACAAAAACCTGACAGTAGAACAATACACCCGGTTTAATACATGTAAACAAGAATGTCAAAACAATAGGGGGGGCAATGTTTGAGGCAAACACCCCCCCAGTTATGAAAGTTACACACAAATAATCATGCGTTTTTTTTTTTTGTTTATTTTCACGTGAAACGGAACGGTTCCGAGTATTAAATTTCGTATTCCCTTTAATAATACGAGCTCGCTTTTGAACTTTCTGTTTTTGCTTCTCGTGAGGCAATTGTTTGTAAAGGGAAGTCGTTCTTTTGATTTCTTTCTTTGTCTTTATGTGTCCTTGTGCTAAAGTTGAAGGTAGCTGGTTAAATCACCAGAAGTATTGGAACGACCTTTAAAATGCGTCTATGCTTGATTTGTTTTGTATTTTAAAAGCAAGGAGCACTTGTGTCGAGGATTGATCTCCACATACCAATCTATCAGTTAATAGAGAAGTGTTAGCGTTCGTGCTGGCACTGCAGTCTTGGTCAGCAAGTTATGCGCGTGACTATCAGTTGATAGATGAATAGAGAATATGCATGACTTTTTCTTTTATTTATTATAATTCGATACCACAATACACAAATCCGTTAGATGTTCTCAAATATCTGGCTTATTAATTAAGTGATAAAGCTTCAAAGTTGTTGTTTAGACAGAGAGATCTAATATGTACAATGACGTCAAAGTACACGGGTGCCATACGACTTCCGTAGAAAATGTTATACATACGTTATGTTGTTGTGTATTGTCATAGTTTAGCCGACTGCTACGCTAGAGGTTCCGGGTTCGAATACTGGCGGGGGCGGGACTTCGTGTTATTTGCAAGACGAATTGTTTCGCTTACCGGTCTTGGATGTTGTATTCTTATGTCTGTAGTATATACCATATCGTTGCTTAGTTCCTGTGACACAAGTTCTTACAATACTTACTGCAGGGCTGAGTCAATGCGTGTGTCGTGATTTGGTTATTGTTATTATTATTAGTTGTAAGCTATGAGAAAGGAATCAATATACGAAGTTGTTGGGAGCCAGCCTTTCTTTATCTACCAGCACTGACCTTCCGTTGTGACATCTCTGGGGTAACCTCGGCATACATCACGCCGGCGGTCAACCCCAAGACATCATTTAAGCGGAGTCGCTTAGATCGGCTAAAGCTTGTATCGTTTTGGACATTTTTAACTGCCCTTGACAGTGCAGATAAGAAAACTGCCCTTGACACGAGCGAATGAGTTTGAATAAATTAGGTTTTTAAGAATGACGAATAAATGTCTAGCTCATGTGTCGTAGACTAAATGTCTTGAGACTAAGAGGTAGACCAATTTACGACACAATTTTTAAGGTTCCATACCCAAAGGGTAAAAATGGGACCTTATTAATAAGAGTTCGCTATCCTTCCAAGGTGGTACGGAACGCACACTGTTTGTCCGACTCACACTTGACCGGTTTTTTTTTTCACCTTAAAAATTACCCCATTTTTTTCCTCACAATACAAAGGAAAACTCCATGAAGGAATTTCAAATTTATTTATCGTCACTTTCTCCTTTACGAGTCGGTAAATTTAAGCACTTCATCCGGCCTTAAGTGTACTTTTTCTCGTGTTAGCATCGGGATGTGGGCCATATTTTACCCTCTAAGTGTTCTGTCCGTACCGAAAGGCGTACACAGATTTCACAAGCATTTATATTATGTACGCCTGTTAATATTTACTCCAAGGGGAAAAGCCCTGTCGTGGACTGTAATTGTTTCCCCGGTTTTATTTGCAATGGGAAATTAGAAATCAAGAAATAAATTACCGTGGCTTTGTAAATATGGTTGTACTGTAGAATTTAAGTGTTTTTTATTTTTCGACTTTCTTTTGAATCTACCTTCGTTATCGAAGTCGCCTCTGAGGTCCTAGGTTCGATTCTTCGCTGTGGTATAGGTACACTGGTATATAGTGTGCTTTGGGGAGATGAGTTTCTTTCCTAATGAATTATCATCATCAGCCTGCTTCAGATCACTGTTTAATTTTATAGCTAAGATAATTTGTGTTAATTGTCTTTTTTTTTAGTAGCGACAAATTATTTTAAAGGGTTTACTGACAACAAACATAAATAACTCAAAATATTTATTTAAAACCCAAAAAGCTTAAATTCCGGATAACTAACCTAATGCCGTAGTTAGTTTATTTGCATTATTATCGTGCATCCAGTGAGTCAGTAATTTCAGACGCGTGCCCGTGTGGGAGGGATATGTTGATGTATGGCGAACCTTTCGGTCTAATTAAAAATATCCCAACCCTGCCCGAACACCGCACTCAAATCAAATTCCGATTTTAGGGATGTTTCCTGTATTTAAGTAGTCTGAAGGGGTTTGAGTTGTGAGGATGCGGCGCGGGCTTTGTAAACATGCTGCAAGCGTTTCAGCTTAAACTGGTTTATTGCTTGTTAGTTTGTTTGGCTTGTCAAATAATGAAAAGTATTAGAACTTATTGAGAGTCCCTTATAAGTTGTTAAATATAAAAAAGAACATAAAACATTTGTATGATTAACTGTAGACGTTGATTTAATTCTATTTTTTTATTTTATATAATTAAAAACCTTTATTAGCATAAGACAAGCTTATTTTCATAGAAGAGGTTAATGGGTAATCATTGACATGTGTTTTTTCTTAATTTTACATTCAATTAGGTTTTATCTAATTCAGTAACTTTACACCCTAAACTAGACATAGAAAGGAAAAAAGTTTGATACTAACAAGTATTTTATCAAAAGCAAAATCAGAAAATTATAGTAAAGGCATGTAAATTCGTGATATACATTAAATTTGTAGACATGATTCCGGTCCCGTCAATGCCTATATGCGAGGTCGTCCCTACGAGGGTGGCTGATTTAATAATCAATAGGCCCTCCGTAAATTAGTGCACCTATGGGCCTCCAAATGTCTATAGAATTTGTAAGTTTGCCTATTAAAGGGAGGCAAGGGTAAGCCCTTCACCCTAAATTATGGATACAGCAAAAAAGGGACAGATTAAAATGGTATTTGAGGTCGTAAGGGTTCTGGGCACACAAACGTGACTCTTTTGTGACTGTCACTTTCATGGGTTCTGCAGACGTTGGGTTTATTAGAGGTAATTATCAAATTAATGACTACGATTATATATCTCTAATCACAGCTGCATTATTTGTTGATTATTATAAAAAGTCTCCACTATTGATTCTAGTGAACAGGAGTTGCAGTGGTGGGACAGAGTGGCGGGTGTGCCCCGGCATATCTGTAATGTGTTTGTATAATGTTATCAAGAAATGTTTAGCAATGTAGTATTAAACAATAGCTTGAATTCTTAAACTAACTTGAATCATCTACAGAAGCATAAGTCTTGGATTTAGTATTCTTATCTATGTAGTTTTTACCACATCGTTGCTTAGGTCCTGCGACACAACTTTATATGACACTTACTCCAGGGCTAAGACAAACTTAATCTCAATAAGTGTTAATCGCTATGTGGTTGATTTTCTTATAACTTTGTATTGTTGAGACAGTGTCTGTGCTCATGTTAAAAAGATAAAAAAACCTTTGACCCCCAGAGCGATCACTCGTCTTCATCGCACTAACCCCCGCCGGAGTAGAAACACGAACGTAACTTACAGCCACCATTTTACACCACCATGATGAAATTCCGATAGAACTAGACGCAAGCGATCCAAGTTCTCTGAGAACAACTTGAATCAAATAATTCTTTAGACATCACGAGCATCGTAAAAAAAACCAATTGCATATTTGTCCATAACATTCTTTAAAATCAATTTGTGAGTCGATTAGCAAGCAGTTGCAACTGATTATGATGCTGAAAACATATTTATTACGTTCAAATCAACTGTCCTCTTCCATATCTCAGTGCTATCTTCGAATCATTAAAACTAATTACCGGAGCTCATTATGTCGAGATTAGAAATCTATGCTGTAAGATATTAATTAAAGGAGATTGTGATGATGAATCCAGGTATATTAATAATTTGCATCGGAATATTAATTTATCCGATTACGTAGATAATCAGTACGGTGCCTCCATTATGCCGGTATAATGTACTACAAGATTAATTTAGATGGAGATTGTTGTCTAGGGTTTTTATACGCAAATGTTGAATAACGAATCTATTCTTTAATAACTTTGTGACGGTTTCTTTAAATTGGGCGTCCAATTATAAATTAGTCACTTAGTCAACAAATTTTAATGTCTTTTTCTAAGCAGGGTCAGTACCAACATAAAGAGTTGATAAGTCCAGGTCTACCTCCTATTTCTTCTGATTAAGTTCGTTGCGGGTCCCGCGACAGCCGGCAGGGTGTCCGGGCACAGCCTGTGCGTCATTGCACAACTGCATTATTTGTTGATAATTCAATCAAGGGACGCCACTGTTGATCCTGGTGAACAGGAGTTTCAGTGGTGGGGCAGAGTGGCGGGTGTGCCCCGGAAAAGTCCAGGTCTATTTCGAATTCAGTTCCAATAAAAAATGCATACGTTTAGCCTCGAAAATGACTATTGTAATTAACATTTGAGGATGGTATTTTATTTTACTAACCGAAAAAATAACAGAAAAATGGAGAAGGTTTTAAATCGCATTATAATTTTTTTATGTAGACACGCATAACTTTTTATACAGTAGTCCGATTTCGATAATTCTTTTCTTATTGTATAGAGTGAACATTGAAGTTGGTCCCATTTAAATTAAAAGGGGTAAACTTTGGGGTGGGAAAAGTTCCATAAAAATTTTCATCGGTTTTTAGTTTTTGTTAAAAGTTAAGTTAGTTAAAGTTAGTCTTATCATAAAGCGGTTAATGTCCGTAATTATGTAATCTCTTCTAAATCTTAGTTGAAAATTGTCACAGGATTTTCTGAAGCGGGATGCTGAGTTACTGTGAGACAAAAGGTGAAAGATTCGAGTGCATAAAGGCAGCAATCAAGTAGCGAACGTTAATCAGTCGCAGATAGCAGAACAACAATTTATAAAAAGTTTATCCGACAATATTGAGAGCGACAATGCTCGCTCAGACTGTTTTCACTTTGTGCTAACTCCCTAGCCTTTGTATAGGGCGAGTGACAGCGATTGAGTTCAGCTACATGTATTAAACTTAAAGCGGATTTGAGGTGATCTAAAAATATGAAAGCAAAACCACTCGCATAATACTCTTTAAGCTCATTCATGAACGTCAAAAAAATGGGTGTGGAATAAAGAAAAACACTTTCAAACACATTTTCTTCTTTAGCCAAGTTAACTTATTATAAATACTTAATATTTTTCTTCAGATGATTTTTTAACACAGTTCTAGATTACTTTTTTTGTGAATATTGAATCTGCCCAGATTAAAAAACTTCGATTGTATTAGATTTGTTTAAAAGTTTCTTAATTAAGTTTGGATTGCATCCAGAGAAGAAAGACCATACCAAAACGCTTGAGCGAAGTTTAAATAAACAAACACGCTGATATTGAGACCGTGCCCTGTTATTAAGAGTTTGTTAACAACCAGGTACAGTTGCTCTGTTCCTTTCAACTCGTTGAGAAATAAATTACTTGTCGTTGAAACTGTTTCACTAGAGGGAGGTCTTGCCAGATTAAAAATTTAATTAAAACACATTTCACGTTGCTTTTAGCGAACTTAATTGTTGCTGTTTACTAGTTAATATTTTAATTGGTTTTCAAACGGGAAGCGATTTTTCTGGAGTGTTTCAGACTTTGCAAAGGCTTTTAGTGGTTTATTGATTGGAGCAACTCGCTTTGCATAAGTTTTGTTAAGTAATTTAAGGTTTTTTGTTAGTACCTTCCCAAACAAAATTTTCTAAACCGGTCGTAATTTTTTTGTTCGTTTACATTTGATAAGATTTTTTCAATATTTTTTTCAAAAAAGATACTTTTTGAAATATTTTTGAATTTAAATTTTCTATTGCTGTAAGTGAATTTTGTCAGAGTTCGATTTCCGGTTATGTATGATTTTTTTTATGCTACGTATTTCTATTAAATCTAAAATCGATGCTATGTTTATTAAGAACAGTTTTTGCTATCTTTCATTGTTTTAACTTCTCCGTACTGACCTATAAGGATTGACCACTCCTGCCACAGTAGAACAATACAAGAGCTGCAAGAAAATGAATCCCCTCTTGAATGAATTGTCATGTTAATTGTTTTCTTTTTCATTTTAAGCCCTGGTGACCGACATGTACTTGAATTAAACTTTGCATGCTTTTATAAAGCGAAATACGTATGATCTATTTTAAACAAACGTAAACATCTGTAATGTGCCAAATTTCTAGTAAATATATTTCATTTCGAAAAGCTTTGGTGATCTTTATTAAACATTGTTTTATAAAAGAATATTGAGATAGCAAAATTTGATACTGAACCGAAATTTGTCTCACAAACCTGTTTATATCCTGTATCTTTAACAAGTGTTTTCCTTAAAAATATATTTTGCCTAAATTCCCCAGTATTGACCCGGCATTGAAGGAGGTATCGTTCTTTCCTTTCTTCCCTTTGTATGCTACTTTATGGTAGAAAAGGAAACGTAAAAATACTGGATACGCTAAAGAATTGTCCCAAATGGAAATCTGAAGCTTATTTATTCTTTCTGTGCGCCATTTTTCGCACCCCGAAAGTGGGGAGTTTTTACCCGATTTAGTCCACTCCAGGTCTATTTGTATGTGGATAGATGGAGATGGGGACAAGCAGCGCAGAGATGAGCGAGCGATACCCCACGCTCATAAGAATTACCTACGATTTTTAAATACTCAATTTTTCAAAATGTTTCAGAGGAGAAGAATACAGATTCAATCAATAAAAAAATCTTGACAGATTGGAAATGATATTATTAATATGTATTTAAACATAGCAACTTGAACCTTTTCAAGTCTAGAGAAAATAGAAATTTTCAATACAAACATGCTCAACTCACATGTAGATTTCCGCGTGAATCATCTGCATACTCGAATTTTTTTCGAGAATTGCGTTGCATATTTTTGAATGTTATTTGTTTTTTTTTTTTCTCGAAACCGCTGTTCTCAAGTTCTCAAACGCAGTTTGCGAAGGACGCCGTTAAAGAACCATTTAAATCGGGATCCGTAAATAATAGCACAGATTGATAAGAGACGTTTTTCCCCACGTCTTTCCCTTTGCGACGACCTTTTTCTCGCGTTCTTAAATAAATAGCGATTCTTGTAAGTTTTACTATGATGATATCAGAAGCAATATCTCAAAAAAAGTTTTTAAATAGGAGGTTTTAATTGAAACTACATATTTACAGGGTTTTTGGTAGGTGAAAGATTGAAGGTGAATCTAATATAGACTGTTTAGAGTTGTTTGTGCAATGGTTGTCATAGACGAAGTCTGCTCATTTTTTATGAATTTTTATCGAAAATCTCAAAATTATTGCAATTGATGATCAGTTTGAAACAACAAATAATCTATTTCCAACAACAAATAAGCTATTATAATAATGTAATGTGTAAGCACATGTAACATCACATTTTTTAGGTATCTGTGTCAACAATTTTTTTTTTTCAAAGGTTTAAGGTTGAAGTTTTTTTTTTTGCCAAAATTTTAAGGAAAAATTAAAAAAAATAGATTTGATGAAACCTCTTTAGTTAATAACATCTGATTCCGAAAATACTTCACTAAAAAAAGGAAGTTCAAAAGCCATAAGTGTTAGTTAAGCATAAAAATCCTATTTCTGCACTGTCTTCAAATTTCATGTCTTGTGCAATATTACTTTTCTGATGTATAAAAACCCACACTGTAATCATACCTTTATGTAAGCATACATTTAGTTTAAAGATATTTAATTTAAACGAGAGTATGTCATAAATAACATTCATACAGTCACACCGAAATTAATCCCTCGAGAGGTGAAGGCAGAGGTGTTAACCACCGCATTTCACATGTTTATGTTGAGTCCCAGTGTGACAGGTTGCGAATATGTCGCCACTATCCGGTCACAATGACGAACATGGCAGCTTCAACGTACGGCAACCCCGGACTCGAACCCTCAACTTATTGGGTCGGGTCGGTCGATTAATCAATTGAGCTACCACGTCCTCACTCACTTGTACTTTTTTTCAGAATAATAAAATCCCTTCTAGATGATTTTCGTTGTTGCTATTTCTTGACATATTTAAATTCAAACCTCAATACAATCTGTAGGAGGTAGTCCATTGTAAAACTTTTTAGAGTAGGTTTTATTTATTTAAACACAATGATAATATGCAATCACACATAAAATCAAGCTTTACAAAATATCACTACACACTTGCATTTTTTTTTAATTCAAAGAACACGTGGATGTAGTCGTAAAATATGGTAGTTTTTTGTCTATTTTCCAGGGTCACCTACTGCACTCAGGGAGCGCACAGTAGCACAAAGTGCTGAGCAAAGAGTCATAATGTTTATAGCGTATGAGTCCTTGGTCAGCACTTTGTTTTACATGTGATCACAACGCTTGACCTTCACCCCTACTGTAATTTAATTATAAAAAATTAATTATATTAGTTTGTTTAATTAAAAAAAATCAATACAATATACCCTACGGCACATTGCAAACATGTTTGTTTTTTTTTACATTTCAGTGTTGTCGTTTTAAATAAAAATGTTATTTCTTAAGAAATATGTATTTATTTGTTAGTGTTAATATTTTTTGTGTAATTATGTGTTTAAATTTGTGATAAACGACTTGTTATATCGTTAAGAATTCAAGAATGAAAATTATTTTTCCAATAAATAAGACGAAGAAGAAATTTATTAACTCTGTTTTAGTACATTAAAAGTTTGAATTGTTCCATACAAATAGCATGAAAAATCAAATCAAATTTATAAAAAACAAAGTTATGGCATATCATATGTTCGTCAACCTCGGTGGCGCAGTGGTGTAAACAGCAGACCGCTACGCTATAGCCCCGGATTCGAATCCCGGCGGGGGCGGGACTTTGTGTTATTTGAAGACGAATTGTTTCGCTTACCGGTCTTGGATGTTGTATTCTCTTATCTAAGTAGTTTATACCATAGCGTTGCTTAGTTCCTGTGACACAAGTTCTTACGATACTTACTGCAGGGCTGAGTTAATGCGTGTGTCGTGATGTGGTTATTATTATTATTATAAAAGAAAAGAAAAAAATACAAAAAAAAAAAAAGGCGTACCTCCGCTCTCCCTCACAGCGATGAGGAAAAATTTCACGACATTACCATATTGCGATATTATTACATTGGGAAAAAAATTCAATATCCAATAGACAGATAGGGTGCTTCAGTGAACACTAAATATCATGTAATACGAGAGGCAGTTGAATGAAATTAATTTAATAAAATTCGCTACGATATTAACTTTCGCCGTTTTGGCATCCAGCCAACCGAACGTTCGGTAAGTTTCTGATCATTGTTTTATATTGTTGTAAATCGATCGCCTGCTGACGGTGATTGAAGGATATTTACAGGAAACTGGTTGAAGTTATCTCTGAACCTCTCGAAAGTTTCAATGACAAGATACGTTCTAAGACAATTATAAAAAGGATCATTAAATTTATATTTTAAAATTTTGTAAAAATTTGACTTTTAAACAACATATATGTAAAAGTTAGGCGTCTTTATAAAAAATCTACCTCCGTAGTGTAAAAGGCAAGCTGACCTTGATTTTTAGGGATTAAAATGTCCATTTCGTTAAATATTTACATCGAGTTAAGCGAAGTTTTGTCATTTAAATTATGCATGTTAATTTAAAATTATATTTCTGTCTTCGTCTAAAAAAAAATTTGAATTAAATCGAGTAGAATTCCCGTTTTCTTTCAGGTCCACCCACTGTACAATGTCGGAGATAAATCAATACACAATAAGTGATACAGAGTGATGAGTAACGAATCATATGTTCACCAGCATATCAGTCCGTGGTCATCACTTTGTATCACTTGTGTTCACCACCATGGAGACCGAAGAAGCACGGCACAGGTGTATAATTTTATCACGATTGTGTGTTATTTATCTTTACAAAAATTGTTTTATGTATATTTGTGTGTTACAATGGATTCAAAGATAAACCTGACTATCGCTTTTGTGTAATTTCTTAGTTGTTTAAATTTTTGATATTATACCTTAAGATTTGTTGATTATGCTGAATTTATTGTTATTATATTTACCACATAATATATTTACAACATACACTGTAATTTTTTAAATTGTATTTATACTGTATATGTACTGGTATATTTAGCACTGCAAGTGAATCGTAAAATACAAAAAGTACCTGTCAAACATAATATCACAAAGCCAACGAGCCAACAAAAAGTTGGTTTAAATACATAACTTGATGCTTTTGATTTTATTGACGAACTCGGTGGAGCAGTGTAAACAGCCAACTGCTACGCTAGAGGTTCCGAGTTCGAATCCCGGCGGGGGTGGGAATTTGTGTTTTTTGCAAGACGCATTGTTTGGCTTATCGGTCTTGGATGTTGTATTCTTATCTACGTAGTATATACCATAACGTTGCTTAGTGCCTGCGATACAAGATTATATCTTAGAGCAGGACTGAGTTAATTTGTGTTTCGTGATGTGGTTATTATTTTTCATTAAAAAGCTATAGTTATATAAAGACAAAAGTGAAAGAAGTTACGAATACGATAAGATACTCGTAGAATTACGAATAAAACAACTGCCAACTTAGTATTTCAAACTAACACGCTTGGTCCAGTTGTAACCATAAAAAAACTACCTATTTTTTTAGAAAGTAGAATACTCCAAGTAATATTTAATGCAAAAGTTTTTTGCTACTTCAAACACGTGAAAAGATAGAAGTGATACGCAATTTTGCACGTAAATTTAAAACTGGGAACTATTTAACTGCAGGTCGAAACAAGGTATTTCTCCGGGTTCAAAAACAACTTCAAAAAATTTTTAAAAGCACGCTGCCGACGCTTTCAGGCCAATTTGTGTATCAAAGCTGCACCCCCTATTTTCGGGGTGGGGGATTCGCTAGTTTTTGATAGTAGACACAGCTGGGAGCATTTTGAAATACGACACTTTTATAAAATGCCCCGATAATGCCCACGGTATCCACGCAAAATAAGCTGAAATGCCTGCAGCGTTGGATTATTAAATTTCAGTTTCGTCCGCGCAATAATCTGGTACGGACCCTCCCTTTGACCCCCCCCCCCCCTGTGGGCTGCAAATTGCACCATGTCACGTCACTTAGGAATTTTTGATTTCATTAGTGAATTTTCGTATCGGCTTTTAAATTTTGCACGGTGATATATTTATGGATGTTCTTGTGATGAAATTTCAATGAACAGTATACGAGCACTGTTTTGGCATTATTAAACCTGAAATGTTTACTCAATAGCAAAATTTTATTTAACAAGTTCTCCCTGTTTGAACGACGGAGTTACCTAAAAGATTTGCCTCTGAGCTCTGAAGTTTTAGAAATTCAAAAAAGGTACTGTAATGAACTTAAATTTTAAGGTATTAAGTATTGGCAAAAGGAAAACAGCTCAGCTTTATGCTGCCCGAACATTCGAGCGGCGCTGATTTTCAGCTGCCTCCTGCCTAATGCCACAAACATCCTTAGACTGTCACAACTGGATTCTATCACTTTACCAATGCTCTCTTAGAAATGATTACTGGAAACATTAAAAAATTTACTTGTTTTCTACTGTGTCCACTTAATCAATTGCATATATCTTATTACTAGGATCACAAAAAACTGAATTATGTAGATTGAATTTCTGTCAAATTCGCTATCTTCGTAAAGGTGTTTTTTCAAAGATCACATATCTCCCAATGAACTCCCAACAGAATAATAAAATATCCCATGTGTTCCATCCCCTTATTAGAAGCTTTTTAAGTGGGGTTGTTCGTCAAAGGTATTGTTTTAAGGTAATTCATTGTTTTAGGTAAATTTTGGTGTGTAATGTTATTTTTCTTGGGTCAGAAAAGGTATTTGAACGGTAACAAGTACTGGGGTGTGTTTTGGTATTATCTTTTTGGAGAAAACTCGTATTTATTAGTGAATTTGTAGATGTATTGACTGTTAAGAATGTATCATAGTTTTTATTACTGAATGAAAATATTCCTCATGGTCTTGGATGTTGTACAGGTATTCTTATCCATGTAGTTTATATCATATCGTTGCTTAGTTCCTGTGACACAAGTTCTTACGATACTTACTGCATTTACTGATTATTATTATAAATAAATAACCACATCACGACACACACATTGACTCAGCCCTGCACTAATTATCGTAAGAACTTGTATCGCAGGTGCTAAGCAACGATATGGTATATACTAAATAAATAAGAATACAACATCCAACACCGGTAAGCGAAACAATGCGTCTTGCAAATAACACAAAGTCCCGCCCCCTCCGGGATTCGAACCCGGAAACTATAGCGTAGCAGTCGGTTGTTTACACCACTGCGCCACCGAGGAATAAATATTAATATTTTAATATTATAAGAATGGTAAAATTTGTTTAATGTTATAGTTACAGTACTGAGGAATATTTTGATGAAAAATTTTGTTTTAATTAGGTTGTTTATTTATTTTAATTCAATGTACACAATGCTCTGACTTGAAATTCTGCATGCTTGATACAAGTGAAATATGTAAAGCTATCTATTTATAAAAAATTACACCCCCTGTGTGGTTATATTTCGTGTAAATAAATCATGCTTATTTTAACAGATTTTTTTCTTCAAGAATTTTACCTAATAATGGTTATGTGAAAATTGCGTGTTCATTATGTGGTTATAATTATTATTATTCTATCAAACATGAGGTACATATATTTGTAAAAGAAAAAAATACTTTTCACCTACATATTTTTCGAATGATTATTATATTTTTGTGTTTTTTTTTTGTTACAGACTGGCAAACATTTCCACAGGACATCTCTTCTCATCAAAGCTTTTAATCATAAATTCCGGTTGGACCTTGAGCTTAATACGTGAGTAATTAAATTATTAAAATGGCTAATTACTGAATTAATTATTAGGTTGATAAAAGTGATTGACGTTTATCAATTTAAAAAAAAACTCATGGTTTTTAACTCGCAACTTGAATCTAAATAGCATGTATTGATGTACGAATTTATTGTATGTTCACGCTATGGAACGGCTTAACCGATTATGATGGAACATTCAACAGTTGTCATTGCAGAAATTAATCCTAGGTAAAAAAAAATACAGTGGTCTGAGACGTAATGTTTTGTCATCAAAAAGTATAATTCTTTTAACTGACTTGTTTAAAACATAGCGTAGTAATTGGACTACGGGCTACGTAGCCGCGTAGTAACCGTAGCGACATTTCATATAACTTTCGACTAAAAAGGGCAGGAGTTTAATGGCAGTTAGAGTAGCTAATATATGCTTCTATAACTGAGGCGTAACGCGGGTGTTGCTGACTGCGTCTGACCTTACTCTTTTGTTAGTATAGCAAATGTGAATGCCATTTTGATGTGATGATTTTATAAGGCAGCGGAATTTATACAACCAGTTCAAATCAGCCCTTTCAGATGAATACCGTTTTCCGCAAACGTTAACGCCAACAGAAAAACAAGTAATAAAATTACATTACAATGACGTAACTCGAGCGAGAGGAAATGTCATATCAATACATTTTTATGTTTTATAGACGTTAACGATAGCGGAAAATGGAATTTGTCTATCGGGCCAGAGATGCGCCCCATTGAGCCTCACTTTAAAATATTAGAAGAAACATGTAAACCAAAACCAAACAAGCGCCTTATCAAAAGCTTCCCCATAAACTTCATATACCGTGACGCGTATTCAAATTTACGTCTTATCACTAAAAATACAAGGTTTTTATTCCTATGCTTAACACATAACGAATAAAAAGCGCCAACAACTCATATTGCAGTAGCTTATCTCCGAAAGAAAGGAATGATTTCCCATCATCCAGACAAATTTGCAGTTACGCGCAGCTGTCCCGCTCTAACTTATACGTTGCCAGCAGCCTGTCCTTGTCGCACGTCCCTTTCATAACAGCCGCCAGGGCGTTTTCTATTTTATTTTATGGAGTGTCTGCTTTCTCAGTTTGTTACGCGAATTTGTTTTCGTAAGGTTGGCAACACTTAAATGCCCGGTTTTCTGTCACTAGCAACACCGCCCGGTGGCGCTTTTTGATCTCTTTCGTTGTCATGTTTTTTTTCTGGAAAAAAATTATAGTGACCAGTAGTTTAGTATGTGATAAAAAATCTTTATACTGAATTTTTTTTATGGATTTCTTTCACAAATTATCTATTATCTAAATAATGGATTTATTACTGTTATTAAATCCATTGAATGATGTGATTTAGATTACAAATTTTTTTAATGAAAAATATAACCTAAAAATTTGTTTCTACCAGAAAAAGTCGGAAAAAAATAGAAAAAAAAAATAGAAACTTTCCCAATACCAAGGTCATTATTACATGTAATATTCACTGACACACATCCGCACGGATCGACATGACTTTTTATGTGGTTACATAATAAAACGCCAACAAGTCCAAGGACAAAAGGTTTTATGGCGGGAAACTTGGACAATAAATCTCTTTATTAAATAAAGATTCCTTTGAAAACAACATCGCAGCTAGAAAATCGTAAATCAGTACGTTTGGTTGTTTGTTTGTCTCTAATCTAATTAAAAGTGTAACTAGAACGCGCAACGCGACTTTGTTTGCGTGAAAACTTTTCATTTGAAGCGCTTCTGTATTTTTTTGCTGATAATAATATTCATTTATTTGCTTGGATACGTTTTTTAAACATAACGGTGTTTCAGGACTACAAAAGGTTGGTTTTTAGGGTTCCGTACTAAAAGGGTAAAAAACGGGAGCTTTTTACTAAGACTTCATCTCATCATAAGGGCTGTATCTCAAGAACCATAGCAGTTAGAAACTTGAAATTTTCAGAGAAAAGTTGCCGCTACAACAACAAATACAATAAAACAGAAATTCTAAGTGATTTTTTCAATATTTCTGGTTTGTTCATTTCTCTTTTATGAAATTATCTAAGAAATATATAATGTTTAATCTTACAAGGTGGTACTGAACCCACCATGTGTGAGTCTGACTCACAATTGGCCGGTTTTATTTGAATATTTCTAGGATATTAAAAAGATTTTGATTCTAGTTCATTGGGTAGCATAACATATAAATGGTATATCAAAGAAATGAAGTAACGTATTGTTGACTAAATTAAATTAATAAATACTAACATATTATTAAATACCTTTATCCTTAAAAAATACTTTTTCTGAAATTAATAATTTTAGTTCATTATTTAATTTATTCAGATCATGTAAAATATCAACAAACAGAAAGCTTTATAATGAAAACAAAAATTTAATAATGTAAAGTATGCAATCTGACCAATTAATTAATTTTATGCTGTTTTATCATGCATGCGTTTTATTGGAAAATATTTTAATTCAATTAATAGCAGGCCTCACGCTGTATCAATAATCACATTACGAAACACATACACATCAAAATAAGTTCAGCATTAAACTTCGCCCCTGATATTCGAAGCTATGACCTTTCACACAACGACCTTTATCTTTATTAATTTTAACTAGCGACCCGCTCCGGCTTCGGGCGGATATTATGCATGTATTATATACATATAAATCTTCCCCTTAAATCACTTAAAAAACTGCATCAAAATCCGTTGCGTAGTTTTAAAGATCTAAGCATACATAGGGACAGACAGCGGGAAGCGACTTTGTTTTATACTGTGCAGAGATAACACAAAATAGTCATTTTATAATATAGACTTGGTCATCGACTTCAATATTATATAAAGATTGGTTTATATAAATTAAAGTTATAGAAAAATTTGGTTTACAATTAGAGAACTGTGTTTTATTCACATATTGTTGTAATTATTTTGATAAAAGCAACTACGGAGGTTTTTTGTCGGATTCTTCCCCGTGCAAATAGCGTTTCGAACCGGTGGTAGTATAAAAATCGGACGATTTTAAAGTCTCTTTGAGTCATATAAAAGATCGATGAAGATCATCAACAGGAAATACGTCTAATGCTGGACATAGGTCTCCCTCGAATGTCTCCGAGCGGATCCTGAACCGGTTGCATCCAACGGCTTCCATTGAAAATAGATACGAAGTAACGGTAAATCAATAATTGATCAATTTCACTGTTGCAAGCATCAATTATATTATAGTAAGCTCTTTGCCCATACGACTACAGTAACTGCAGACCATTTAACTATAGAATTGCGTATGAGCCATCTCCATGAAAAACAGAGGATAAAGATTAAAATAAACATCAACTCACGCCGTTATCCCTCGAGAGAGGTAGGCACAGGTGTTGAACCCCGCATTTCGCATGTTTATGTTGAGTCCCAGTGCGAATCTGTCGCCACTATCCAGGCACAATGAGGAACATTGCAGCTACAACTTACGGCAACCCGAGACTCGAACCCTCGACCTGTTGGGTCGGATTGGTCGGTTAACGATTAAAATAGTTTGTTTAGAACCCATCAAAAATTCCAAAACCTAAAAAAGCGTGTCTTTCTGAACAACTATCGCCATCTATTTTACAAGAAGTTGAAACTGCGGAACATATTTTATTCAGATTTGTTTACCCTGCCCGGGGTCAACTCGTTTGGATTTTTTTTGCGCAATTTCGCCTAAGGATGTGTAACATAAATCATTTCGCCCCAAGTGGGGCTAGGTACACGTTATTTACTGCCTTCCTGTCCGGTAATGCCCCGAAATATTCCCGCGCTCACCTCACTCCTCGCAGTGTTGCCAGTGAAGGAAATAATAAATAAAATGAGGGAGAATTTATTCTGGTAGGCTTTTTAAAGTTGTCGACGGTTTTATTCTTTTTAATTATGCCGTTCCTTGTTGATGTCAAGGGGATGAAGATTTGTATTTTTTTTGTAATAAAAAAATGATAAATGAAACCCCGAGTCAAGTTTAAACGGTTTGGATCGTCCTAAGATTTATTAGCTTTTAAATTTTAGCTTAGAAAAGGAGCATAACAAAAACATGTCAAATCCACGCTGCTGTTACTCCCGTCGGAGAGTGTTATGGAAATTTTTAAATTCAGTGTAAAAACGGTGATTTGATCGACTTGCCGCTCGAATTTACCGCCCGAGCGAACGGTGGTTTTGACAGTGACGTCATAGGAGGGGGGAGGTCGGGGGCGATTGGAAAACAATCTCCACGGGGAAGGTTGAAATATAAAATAATAATAGAAAATATTATTATTCCCGTTCATCGTGACCTATTTAGGAACAAGCCGGGAGTTGTTTTGTCAATAATTCTCAAAACAGATTACGGAAGTAACTGACCCGGAAACCGATGGAATTGATCCTCACAGTTGTTAGAAGTAGTTAAAATTACAACTGTAAATGATGAGAACTGAGGGAAATTAAGTGAGGAATTTGGGAAAAGGTGAGGTGTTAGGGAAGAAAAATTGAGAATAATGTTATTGTTATCTTTAAAAAGTATTTCTTGTCAAATTCAGTTGGTAACAAAAAAAATTGGTAGGATATCCCTAAGACCCGAAGAAGAAGTAATTCTAATAAACTCTACAAAATCGTCGATTATCATTTTTCTTATGGCAACTCTTTCTCGAGTTCCAAGGCACGTAGGTACCTCAAAAAATGTCGTATTCAGTCACTCTAGACGCCGCGTACACACCAGGCGATTTTATAAAAAAAACTTACGTGTTAAGAATATTCAATGTTAAAGCATTTGTTATTTTAATAGAATTAGAAAAAAATATATCGCTCGATCTTTAAAACTTTGTCTTCTTCAGACATAGTAAATAAGCACCTTCGGCTGTATCGTCAGTGTAATTCGCATCCCACACCATGACGAATAGTTGCATAATATCTTAAATTGGAAAGGTTGTAAGATTAGTAAAACCTTTGAAAAAATCAATTTGAGTTCCCAAAATATACTATTTTTCGTTGCTTCGAACAGTGGTTCAGAATTTCGGAAAAAAAACGAGATTACTGTTCCCTTCAATATTTCTCCTTAAAATTATTTGAATTAAATAGTTTTAGAAAAAAAAAAACAAATTTTCCTAGTATCCATATATTTTTTTTGTATGGAGGTGACCACTGTGCCTGAGTGTGTGCGCGACGTAAGTGCCATTTGCCCCGGGGGAAAAAACATTTGTACCGGCCGAGGCTACAGGCGTATTTGTTTTGATTATCTCATCTTGGTACGAGTGCGAATAGAGGCGTGCGTGCGCAGTATTATATACGTACTGTTGTAAACAAATCTTTAATAATAAAACCTTGAATTAATCATTTATTTATTGCTTACAAAAAAAAGATACAACCATGATTATCTATAGTAACTGTTATAACTGAACTAGATTATATCTTTATATGTGAACACATAATTAAATTAAAACAAAACATACCAAAATCAAAATTTAACTCACATATCTTTTTTAACCAATTATGCAGTGTTTAATTATATTTAATTAAATAAATAATACAAACAGTGATTTACATTGAAAATATATATTGTTTTTTTTCATGTATTAAATTAGTACCTATTGTTTTTTTGTTGTGTTATTATTTAGATGAAGGAATATTATATAACAATTTTTAATTAATACAGTTTTTACTTACTTTTTTTATCTTTGTAAGCGTTTAGGAGGCTTTTTCAATACTTATTGAAATAAACAAAACAGAACAGCTACCCTGCAATAATGTTTTGTACAATTATATTTTGTATAATTTTCGTGAACATGAAATTAGATAAATGCAATTTTGCGACAACGGTTAGTGTCGCATGTTCTACCATAATGGCATCATATCAATTTATTATAAATTTAATTAAAATATATATCACAGATGTATTATAAAATAGCTAAAATTAAGTAGGATTTAGTTTACGACTAATATTTTAAACTAAAACTTTAAACAAACATTTCGTATTCGTATAGACTTTCAAGTAACTCTTAAGTGGAGCACAAATTTTACGGCGATGAAAAATTAAAAAAAAAAAATCTCCGTCACTCCTCCATTCGACTGTACGTTACGTAATCACAGTTACGTCACGTCCTCGCTGAAAACAGGGTAAGCAGACCGGGGATTAATTGCTTTTCTATTAGTTTAAGACGAACATTGGCGACTTGGCCGAATCCGGTGACGTTAATTAGTTTCCGCATCCTCTAGACAAGTTCACGAACATCACTGTCGCTTGTATTCATTTATAATATATAACTTGGGCCTCTTTAAGGCAAGAATAGGTTTCTCCTAGGCAGGCATGATCCACCTTAGACCTCATCGCTTAACATCAGGCGGGTTTGAGGTCAAATGCCTGCCTGGGCTTGAAAAAGAAAAACACAAAAAAAAAATTATGAGGACATGTTTTTTTTTGGTGATCTGTGAAAGAGCTGTATTTTTGGGTTCTTTTTATGCTATGTGCTACAATTTCATGGGCAATGCTAAATGGTGCACTTGATGGAAAGTGATACCGCTGCATATTGATACGAAGATCTTTATCGCATTACCCTCACCAGCTTCCCTATGTCTCACCCTTGACTGCATAATAAAAATATGTTGAAATACTAATTGAACCCCAGTATCTAGGGTTTCTTGGCGATATCTTTTCAAACGTAAATTTTCCGAACCGCTGGTCGAGTCATTTTAAAGAAAATTCAAATTCTACATTTACAAAAAATTAATTAAAATAAGTTTTTCGTTTGTAGCAATTTTTATTTTGAATTCCTTGATGTCTGGAACGCCAAGAGCACCGCCAATGCGTTACCCATACAGGGATAAAAATATTGTAGCTCCCGTACCGGTAATTACACTGGCTCTCCGATCCTTCAAAAGCGAACTGCTTCACGTTGTAAATAGAAAGGAGGGTGGTACCAACCCAGACGATCTCGCACGTAGATCTACCTCGTACAGGTGATGGATCCTGTAGATAGTAAGAGAACCGTTTGTTTTGGGTTCCGCATCTCAAAACAGGGACCTTTCTTGGATCACTATGCTGTCCCTCTGTCTCCAAGTTGTCATCAAATAATAATGATCTGAAGGAATGATGGTGAAGGAATCTAAAATAATAGGGGGTTTCCCACTGACCCAGAACCATGAAATTTAGCAAGAGTTGTGATAGCACTTTTGAAGGGAAAAATCCTGTTCATGTTTTCATAGTTTTTGAACTTTAGTAAGGATGTGCAATTATTTTGGGGAATTTTTATTTATTTATTTACGTAGATTTTTTTACGGAACCATCGATTCGCGTGTCTAACACACACTTGACTAGTTTTATTTTTGGTACGCAGTCGCCATGTCACAGATGTTAAGTGATTCAGGAAGAAAACATGAGGTAAAAACATTATAATTAATATTTGATTACTAATATATATATATATATAAATTTAACTAAAACACAAACAATTTTGCAACCGTCGTACAACAAACCCGGTACCAAACCAAAGCATTGAATTAACAAAAATTTATAACGTAAGATTTTATTTAAATAGTCCGAAATTAACCATATTTTCCTGTTAAATGAGAACATAATGTTAATGACCGAAACAGGAGCAATATTTCAAAGTGAAAATTGAAATGTATGGAAATTTCGCTGTGAACTTTAAATTGTGTTTGTGTGTGTGTGCGATCAGTTATCGTTATGTGAAAATTAATTTATCATCGTTGTTTGTAAAACTGCTTCGTATGCGTCCTTTTATATATTTCATTTAATTACCTTTTGCTATAAATTAAGATACAATACGCTTAATGATATATGAAGAGAATTTTGCATGAAAATGGAGTATCTATTTAATAGTTGACCGTTATTAATGGACTGCGAACAAAGGTTTTAATTCGACTGTGTTTAAGGCTCATTCCCGCTAGTTCAACAATTGAACTATTGATTCATTTCTTTGTTGATGAAAAAATTTTTATGAATTAGATTCAAGAAAATACATACATTGACATTGATGTTAAATCGAATTGTTACTATTAAATTCAAATTTAATTTAATCTCATTTTGTACGCCCTCATTAGCAGTTTTTTTAGGACCATTAATTAATTAGATTTAGACCTTGTACTATGAAGAACCTACAAAAATTGAATTCGAAACAATATACATACAGATATATAAAGATATACCATACAACAGACACTCACTTTTCGAAACTACTGCATGTAAAAATGTTTGAAAAATAAGAAGTGGAAAGTAGTTTACTACCACCTGTATCCATATAGAGTGGAGTTGAAATCACCATACAACCAAGCATATTTTTAAATATGCGTAAGCATAATATAAGTACATCCAATCTTGTGCATCATTTTTTAAATTTAAAACTAGGCAAACAATTGACCTCAGCACCGACTGTTGTTAAGCGGCGATGGAGTCTAAGGTGGAACATGCCTACCCAGGAGAAGCCTACTATTGCCTTAAAGAACCCGAGGATATATTTATCAGGGAATACATCGGCAGGCAAAGAATTCCACTCCTATATGTGTTAGTTATTAAAAACGAATAGGTATCAAACTCTCCCCAGCAGCAGTAGTGTTTTACAAGTGCGCCAGACAAACCAAAAAACAATTAATATTTAGAAAGCGTATTATGAAGATATATATTCCCATGCGGTTAGCAAAAACAGTCTGTAATTAACTTATTAACCGGTCGAACATATAATAATTACGGTGGTATCGCGTACTCGTTTAACAGTTCAATTAAAGTTCTATAGCTTAATACAATTTATATTCAGAATCAGCCATCCGTTATAAAATCAAACTTTAATACAAAGTTCATTTTTTCTCACGGGACTGAAAAACTAGTGAGGTGTAATGTTCTTATTTAGCTTGTATTAAAGTTACTTGGCGTAAAAGAAACCTAGTTTAGTCTAGAAGCACAATAAACATATTTGACCAAGCCAGAAATCGAACCCGAGACACCAAGCTTCGTAAGTTAACCAACTAAACACTATTCCTCAGTTCATACAGAAGAAAAATATGTATGGTGTTTTCATTCTATTCTAGAACCATTTCTCCATGATTCATGGTATCAGCCCTTCGCGAAAAATTATTTTCTCTTCATCATCATAATTACGTAGGCTTCTCCCACGGCCCCTCAGCCCGATGTTCAGCTTTCTTCATCTAACCGCTGACAGCTACCGCTCGTATATCCTCTCTCCACTTTTCCACAGATTGTCTTAACTACGTTTACAAAGTGCCGATCACAAAATTTTCTTTGATAACACAAAGATGCTTCAATGTGGGTATACCTACAGGTCAACAAAAAAAAAAACAATTCGCTGTTTTATGTCCACCCTTACGGGCATAAGAGCCCTCGTTAAACCAACAAACAAATGTCACGCCCTGAAACACTTAAACTACTCGGCTATAATGTTAACCGGCTCTTAAATGTTAATGTTGCCATCAGTAAAATTTCCCCGCGATAAAATCGGATATTTCAATCGCGGGACAAGCAAGATACGCCGATTTTTATCGCCGAAAATTTGCATAATTACACCCATACATCCGATGTTATTACGTTTCTCGTTTAAATGCAAAAGGTTTCTGATTGTCCCGGTGATGCTCAAACGGTTTATGATCATTTAAATGGAGTTACATTTGTCCCGGTTGATTATTGGATATTGTTATGGTAGATTACAACTATTACACCTTTCCTGTGTTTCAATTCGAAGGATCGGAGGACCAGTGTGATTACCGGCACGCGAAATGTAGCATCTTTAACCTCTTCATCATGGGCCATGCGTTCGCTGACATCAAGGACATCTTCGTTTCAATAGACTTTCCATCGCTTTCCATGAACCGTCTGTTTGCTCGCTCCCCCCCCCCCCCTTTTTCGATAGGGGATTAAAAATCAAAAAAATCTGCGTTTATAAATTTTCTTGCATTACCTCTAGCGTGTGATTAAAGTTGAATGGGGTGGTTAGGAGTTCTAAAATATGTACTAGGCATATTGTATCGGGGAAGTCACCTACCGTATGTTTTATCATTCGGCAAGAAAGTTGTTGGTCGACTTGTGACTGTGCCGACTACTAAATCTCCTCAGGGAATACAGTTATGAGTTTATTAGTTATAACTTGATACGACAGCCCTCTCACAAAAGAGGACATTACAATAATGTTACATTGAATCCCTGTAAGGTTTCCAGAGCTCCTCGAGGGATATGGCTTATGTCTTGGGACAATGTGCACACATTGGCGTAGTCCCGTACTAAGCTACAGGCTCGTAGTAAATGTTACGATACTATTGGCTTTTTAGTTGGTAGAAAAAAAGGTAAAGAAATGAAAAGTTGTAGTTGTATTAGAATAATTGTTATTGGCGTCTTAATTCTGTAAGTTTCGAATTGTTTCTCACTCTTGTTGTACGCTGTTATTATTCTTTCGAAATTAAAAAATAATTACCAAATTATAAAACACATTGACTCAGCCCTGCACTAAACAATCTTGTATCACGTCTTTTTGTAGGATTTTGCATTTTACTTTTGCAATCAGTAAGGTATAAAGGCAAAAAATATATCTTTGGTTACTTAAGAACTGTTAACTGTAGTTAGTCACTTGGGAAAATTATTTTTTGTACTGCATCATGAGCAAACAAGCAAACGGTGGATGGAAAGTGATACCGTTGCCTATTAACACGACGGTGCCCTCAATGTCTAGAACTCCAAGAGCGCCGCCAATGCGTTGCCCATGTGGAGGTAAATATGTTATATTGCTCATGCCGGTAATTACATCAGCTCCCCAATCCTTCGAACCGAAACACAGCGAACTGTTCCTCATCGAGAACTCTTTGAATTGTGAAGGGCGAAGTTTTGAGAAGCTGTCGTATTCAAAACTTAGTATATGATATTGCTCACTTTCATGACCTCAGCCACCGCCGCGAAGTTGCGTGTCTATCGGTATTTTATAGGATACATTTCGGAGAGTGTGCGCAGGAATTGCACAATTTAATTCCACCGGCCCCCTTTTAAAATCGGAATACTAGACATAGGCTGAAGTTGCATCCTTTTGTGGTAGATATTCCGACCATCCGGACTAAACGCTAGGAGCTATCGAACCTTCATAATGCGTACTGCAAGGGTGTGGAATTCTTTGCCTGCCCATGTGTTCCCTGACCAATACAACTTGGGCCTCTTTAAGGCAAGAGTGAATAGGTTTCTCCTAGGCAGGCATGATCCACCTTAGACCTCATCACCGCTTAACATCAGGCGGGTTTGGGGTCAAATGCCTGCCTGGTCTTGAATAAAAAAATATATATATGACTCTCAACTTTATATAAGACGTGGAAAAGTTACATGCAGCGAGGAAATCATAAATGTACGCTGAACTTGTATGTCTCAACTGTTACTTGGATAGGTTTCAAACCTCAACTTGTCAACTTTAAAGTAACTTATATAAGTTGATTAAAATACATACCACCATCAAGGTAACTCATGATATAATCAAAAATCTACAATTTTAAAATCCATTTGTACCCTAACAGCTTTTGATCGCAACTTCGTCCGCATAGAAGTCGAAAATGGTTATTCTATGATTTTTAATTAGTTCACATTTATCGTTATATTTTTTAACCATTTACACAATATCTTTATATATTATAGCATGTGTTATTCGGATATATATATCCAAATGTCGTTGTAAAGTTTAATTAAAATCCTTTCAGTAATTTTGCGTGAATGAGTAACAAACATCCATTCATGCATACATGGTTAAAACTTTTGCGTTTATATTATTAGTAAGGAATCGTACACCGGCGCCATTGAAGTAATTTTACACTGTTCAATGGACGCCCTTATCCGGACTCTTAGATTTTCGCCCCCTATAAGGTTGTAGTCCTTGTTTTTAGCATACTTTTAAGTTAAGAAGCTTTTTGAGTTAAAAACAAATAGACAGTAACAACATATACTCTTTGCACAGTTTTTTCTAATAGAAGGAACACTAATCAAACAGATATTAAGCGAAACACCTCTCAACTCACAGAACACACACACCTGTACTTATTAAAACTTTGCCGTCTACAAGTGACTAGAAACTATAGAAGCAACTGGCAACCCATTTCCCTATCTCACTCGCACGTACGGAGAACAGCGTCTACTGTCTCTTACGACTTGCTCAAAGTTGCGCTCTCAAGTTTTAATTGCTTGAAAACCCAAAGGTGATGTTGTTAAAAGTATTATAAAGCAATAAACATAACACCTCGTAACTAAAAGCTGTTTGTATCGTTTTTGTTTAAATCGGTACAAAGACATGATTATAATATAAGAAAGAGTATAATAGAAACATTTTGTTTTTGTATTTGATGTACTTATTTTTATTTTCCAAAGTTAGATTCTGACAAAAGGGAATATGCATGTCAAATTTTTATTTATTTATTTTAATTCGATACCAAATATGATCACAAATCCGTTAGATTTTGTCAAATATCAGATTTTTAAAATTAAGTTATAAAGCTTCAAAGTCGTTGGTTAGACAGGGAGATCCAATGACGTCAAAGTCCACGGGCGCCATACAACTTTGATATAAAAGGTGGTTCTGATGAGCGAGAAAAATAATTCCCCATTGGGGCTACAACCCGTTGGGGCTACAAGTTTTGAGGCCTCCTAGCCTTAAGGCTTGTAGACCCAACGTAATGCCCGGCTTTGAGGGCATCAACGCAAGGAGGCGAAGCGCAGCTACGCTGCGCCTCGCTCCATTGCGGGGAAGCACTCGCCGCGCGGTTAGTCCGGTTACGCTGCGAAGGCCAATAGGGCCGCAGTTAGGGTCCAAAAAAAAAAAAAAAAGCGAGAAAAATAGATTTTGTTTTAATGGTTATTATAATTTTTTTAAATGTGTTAGTACGACATTAACTTGACGTCTTACAATTAAGTCTTTTGGCTCATTGCTAGGTTACATAGCAACCTGTATTAAGAATAGCCAAATATCCCTTAACATTATCTTTAATACAGAGTAGATAAAATGAATTACCTACATATATTCGTACTCGACATACGTTCAAACAGCATACACATTATGATTATGATGAAATCGGTTTCCTACTTCCTCCTATTTCTTCTGATTAAATTCGTCTCAAGACAGATGTTCACTATTCGGGTACAGCCTGTGCGTCATCGTACTCATCGAAAGAACGCCATTGTGCTGGTGAGGAGGAGTTGCAGTGATGGCTACAAAAAAAATACAACGATAAAAGATTTTTTGTGCTACACCCGACTATAACGACTATTTTGACAAATCAAGGATTTAACGAATGCCCATCTTGACCAATCAAGAAATTGGTGGTTTTTTTAATTTCCCTATGTTGTATTTACATATCCGAGAATACCGCTTTCGGCAGCTGATTCCACACGGTGGTAACACCAGGCAGGAAATTTCGCGTTAACCTTACAGTAGTGGATGTTTCGACGTCAAGACAATGCGGGTTGAACTTTGAAGTCCGGTGAGGAAATTTGTGCATTAGTAACGTAAAATCTCCGATATTATATAATTAGCATTAATTAGTAAAATTTCACCATCTCAATGTGAAAAAACTTTCAAAACAAGCCCCAATAGTTTTTGCAAGCCGGCGTCGATGTCAATGCAATATTCAGCGGAATATCAATCAAGTCCCAACTTTCCGTTAACCTCGCCAAGTTTGACAAGGACAGGGTAATCGATAGGTAAAGTTCTACTTTTTCTTGTCAAGCCAGGGCTTCTGTATCGCCCAGAAACTTGGTTTTCACAATGACGTAAAAAGTTGTAACGTTGAAAAGTCAACCGCTTGAGACTTTTAAGATGGATGGCTGAAGACATTGGGAGTGAATTCAAAGAGTTTATGACATTTTTTACACGAGTCAAGGTCGCCAAAAATACATGTTTGGTAACCATTTGAAAAAATATTTACATTTTTTTTAAATAAAACTTCATGGGCGCATAAGCAAATGGTTCACCTGATGGAAAATGATACCGCCGCCTAATAACACGAGAGTGCATCTGATGTCGTGAAACACCAGGAGCACCGCCTAAGCCCCTAATATAATTTAACAATTAACATTTCAGCACTAATTCTATATAAAATAACAATAAAACACATTACAGCGCTTACGAAGTTCAATCCTTCAACATCACAGCTACTAATGTAAAGAGGAAAGTAAGTAATAGTTGACGCGATTAAATATGACATTATTGAGGTAAAAACGAAAACAGATTTCAATAACAACCTTTTTTACTCACAATATCTGAATATTTCTTGACAGATATAAATTTGATGCGATCCCATTTCGGGCGCCAACGAGCAAGCAATAATCCGAACACGTTTCCATCAACAATATTGGAAAGTATTGCTTGTGCTTGTGTGGGTCAAAATTATCTTTTGTCAAGGTGGCGCGTTAGCAGAAAGGGGATTGAATTTTTTGTGTAATCTAATGAGATTATGCTATATTTTCTTTATCATTTCTGTACACTATCTTGTATTCTTAATTTTGTTTTGTTTTTTTTTTACTTTTGTTTTATTCATGTATAGTACTGTGATTATGCAAATTATTGTCTTCTAAGTTATTAAAAAATTTTATTTAAAAAACACACAAACAATCACCCCTAGCCCCATGCAGGGCGCCAAACAAAACCCGACACGTGATCAAGAGTTTCAATAAACAGTTGCGTAACAATCAATTGAATCTCAATCACAATTCCAATTTAAATAATCTCCAGCTGTCTAACGTAATTTGGTATTTAATCCGGTCGATTTGATACACGCAACACGTGACACCCGGGCCCCAAGTCGGGCGCCAAACAACATTACCCAAAACTCACCTGATCGTCCCGGATTAGCTGATTCAATTTGCCTTCGTAAAGTATTTACGTCTTTTTTATCTCATCTGGAAAATACACGAAGTCTTCGGTTTTACGAAGCAAGATAATGCCCCGGTTCATATTCAATTTCTGTTCAATTTTACCAATATGTTTTGATTTAATTTAAGATAGTTTGCTGTTTGTAGTTTAAAACTATTGAAGAATATAGCCAATAGTGATAACATGAATTGAGTTTGAATTCGATTTAAAATAAATCTTGATACCGTGATTTATAAATCGACGCAAATTCGAGATTTGAAATAAGAGATCGAAATTCTGATTCATAGTCAATTTAAGATATTCTGAAATCCCTTGTTAAAGTCAAAATCAAAATCTTTTTATTCGAATAAACTTTAAGAACTTTCAAATCATATTTTTTACTACCACCGGTTCGAAATGCTATTTCTACGGGGATGAATCCGACGGGAAACCTCCGTAGTTGCTTTACTCAATATTCAAAATACGATAAACTTCTATTACAACTTACAATCCAAACCTTAACAATTACAATATACATGCATTTTTATTTGGAACTGCCAAATAAATTATAACAACAATAATAATGTCGATAAAATTAATCGGTGAGTTGTGTAATTATACAATATTGCGTCAGTGACATTGTTTAACTATAATCCGGGTTTCTCACGGCTCCATCATGGATTTGTCCAGCCCAATCCTGGACCTACTGATTTCACATCGCATTAAATCCCTCCTGATCCAGATTGACTTAATCCTTCTGTAACAGAGTTCAAAATTGTGAAGCGTGCGAGGGCGGGTCTCCGAAAATAATTATTAAAATTAAAGTTTTGTGTTTAATTTTCTTTTTTCGATAAATTTTACGTTCAAAGAATGGTTTAGTAATTTTTTTTTTACAAAAAATTAATATTCACATCACGACACACACATTGACTCAGCCCTGCAGTAAGTATCGTAAGAACTTGTGTCACAGGAACTAAGCAATGATATGTGAATGGTATAAACTACATGGATAAGAAAACGACATCCAAGACCGGAAATTTCGGTAAGCGAAACAATGCGTCTTGCAAATAACACAAAGTCCCACCCCCGCTAGGATTCGAACCCGGAGGCTCAAGCGTAGCAGTCGGCTGTTTACACCACTGCGCCACCGAGGTCGTCAATATATGCATTACTATTTAATATAAACCTGCTTTTACGTTGATAAAAATTAAAGGAAATTACTTCTTTTGATGACTGCTGTTACAAATACAATATTACGGTGAAAATGTCTTTTAATTTGAATCTGAGATCTTTTTGTTTTGTATAAAAATGAAAAAATTTGGGATCCAATTACCTACAACCTTTCAAGTTTCAAATGGAATGACGCAATATATTCCAATGAAGTAAACCACGGAATTGTTTAGAACTACTTGGTTCTTTTTGACCTCCAAACCTTTGAGGGCTCCAGAAAATTTGAGACGCCGAGGGTTGATTATAAACTTAACTTGTACTTCAAGGGCGCAGTCTGCAAACTTTTTCGCTGTTTTAACCTTGTTGTGGGGTTGCGTTGACGTGAAATGAAATGTTAATTACGAAAGCACCGTTAAGTTATTAAAATAATGGTACTGTTTTGACGACTTCGGTGGCGCAGTGGTGTAAACAGCCGACTGCTAAGCTAAGATAACCGGTCTTGGATGTAGTATTCTTATCTATGTAGTTTATACCCTATCGTTGCTTAATGAATGCGATACAAGATTTTCTTAGTGCAGGACTGAGTCAATGTGTGTATCATAATATGGTTATTATGATGTAAAGATTTGTATACAACTTCTTGGGCAATCTAGCAAGCTGTTCATCTGATGGAAATTGATGGGCAAACGAGCATATGGTAAGTAACAGCACCGCCTATTAACACGACGATGCCTGATATTGTGAAACAAAGCATTGCCCATGTAGAGGTAAAGATTTTATCTTATGCTGGTAATCACACTGGATCTCCAATCCTTCGAACCGAAACACAGCGGACCTCCAGCGAATTTTATATCTTTTTGAAACGGAGACTTCGCCGTCTCGCTCCAAGAGTTCGGACCATGGTGTAAACGCCACAAGGACGCTTTTTAAATTGATCGGATTCAATCAAGCTAATAAATTAATTCTGTATGATATGGACCGGCAGATTTTTACTTCATTGCTTCTCCCCGTGACGTAATTACCGAAAATTTTAATTCTTGATGATAATTATTATCAAGTAAGCTAAAAAACACCAATCCAACATAAATCTAATCATAAAAAGCTATACTTGAAGGATTCAAAGTCCTACAGCAACCTTATTTCACTAATAGAATAGGTTTCTACCTGCAATGTTTTACATCTCTGCCGTGAAGCAGTTCGCTGTGTCGGTTCGAAGGATTGGAGAGCCAGTGTAATTACCGGCACGAGAAATATAACACCTTTTCCTCTGCATAGACACTGCTCCTGGCGTTCCACGACATCAGGGGCATCCTCGTGTTAATAGGCAGTAGTATCACTATCAGGTGAACCGGTTGTTTGTTTGCCCAGCAAAAATTACAACAATAAAAACGCAGAAGTATTAAAAACTTCTCTATAAACAAAATCAAACTCCGTTGCCCTGAAAGCATGCTATAGACACCCTTAATAAGTCAAGGAAGCCCTTTGTGAAGTTCGTCCCAGTACCTTACTTCTTAATTAGAAGTTGATTAATTAGCAAAGCTTTCTGATACGTGAACCCACAGTGCAAGTCGGCGAGTAAATCAAGAAACAAGTTTAGTTAGGGTTGCCGACACGAAATTGGCAATTAGAAATTTCGGTGGCAAAATGTAGGATTCGAACAAAAGCGGATATCGAATCTCTGTCACTTCTGGCTAAGGATTGATTGGAGATTATAATTGAATTGACTTTGCTGTTGTTTTGGCTAAGCATTGTGCTACTATAGTTTATCATTTTAAGGGTTCCGTATCCAGAGATTGCCTATTAATATAGCTCCGGTATATTTCATGAATAACATACGAATTTTAGGGAATGTGAATTTCTGTTACCGCTTATAACAAAAAATTTATACAGCGATTAAACATGAAAGGAGGCTGTCATACAGTAAACGTGATTTTTTTGGAAATTTTTACTTGATTTTCTTTCCTCAACGAAAGTATATAAAAATTAATATTGTTTAAACTTTTATGATAGTACGAAACCAGGTTTTTCGTTCTCTTGGAAAACAAGACACGGGGACAGTGCATACAAATTTTCATTTAACAAAGTATAAGTCGGCAGCCCTGAACGCTTTTCCATTGCATCTTTGATCCTAGGCAATACCTAACCTTTGGTTTATGCTGACGACTTCATTCGTGAGCTAGTTTACAGCTATGCGGTTGGATTCCACGTGAACTTCATAACCACATCATCAAAGCTAGCGTCCTTTTCTTGCAAATGGCTATGCGTATGTGGAAATAAGACGGCTGTAGTTCTCCGTTTATGTTTTCCCAAGGTATAATTAAGTGATGGTAACAAGTTAATTTATGTTGAGTCTCGGCAAACGTTTGCTATGAGCCTTGTTTGTCTTGTGGTGTGAGTGCCTTGCCTTAGTGTTGTATAGGTGTACATTAAACTTTTCTTGTCATTTGACTGTGTTTTCTTTAAACTAAATTTAACTGCCAATAGAATACGCTTTTAATTCAAAAAGGGCATACTCCTAAAAAGATTGGCAACATATCTGCTGACGTTTTTACCTGCAGGTGTCCAAGGGCGTCGGTACTATTTACCATTAGGTGAGCCACCTGCTTGTTTGCCCCCTATTATAATTTAAAAAAAAATACTTAATACGAATACAACGAAGACGTGATGGTGTGAGGACGTGGTAGCTCAGTGAGGACATGGTAGCTCAGTGAGGACTTGGTAGCTCAGTTGGTTACGTGCCTTGGTTAATCGACCGACCCGACCCGGCCGGTCGAGGGTTCGAGTCTCGGCTTGCCGTAAGATAAAGCTGCCATGTTCCTCATTGTGCCCGGAAAGTCGCGACAGATTCGCAACCTGTCACACTGGAACTCAACAAACTATATGTACTAAAGTATGTATGTAATGTACTAATATTACTCATCAGTTACTGTAACCTACGAAACTAACTCTACCAGATAAAAAGCGTTAGGCGTGTGTGTGTGTAATTTTAGGTATTTTTTATTCAATGATTGCCTAGTTATCATTGACCTCAATCCCGCCTGATGTTAAGCCACGATGGAACATGGCTACCATGAAGAAACCAATTCATGCCCTCCAAAATTTTTTGTATACAACATCACGGGAAACAAGCAGACGGCACAGCTAATGGAAATTGATACCACCGCCTATTGACACGACAACGCCCTTGATGTCTGAAACGTTAAGAGCACCGCCAATGTGTTACCATGTAGAGGTAAAGATCTGATACTTTTCGTGCCCGTAATAACGCTGTATAGTAATACTTTTTTTTTAAGTATTTGAAATCCTCTCGTTTGTTCCCTCTTCGTTTTTAAAACCCGGTCAATCAGTTCTAATAAAGAGCGACTTAAATATTACATTAAGATTTGTTTATATAACTTAAATTAAAAGAAAAATTAGATCAACAGTTATAAAACTGTATTTTATTCACAAATTGTAATAGAAATATATTATTATTTTTAAAAAAGCAACTACGGAGGTTTCTTGCCGGAATCTTCCCCGTAGAGATAGCGTTTCGAACCGGTGATAGTGTAAAGACGATTTAAAAGTACTTATTTGAAGTCTATTTCAATAAAAATATTTTAACTTTGACTTTTCAGAAACAATACCTAGCCCCTTCCCCCTCCATAACAAGCCTAGTGTGCCTACCGTGAGTTTTACCTTCGATTACCGCTTGCGACTGCAGTTATAAATTGGCATGAAACGGACTGATGGGGAATTAAGATTGCTCATACAAAATCTATGTATTAATCTATGTTGTCTGACGTGCTGAAAAACTATACGAACTAATGGTAGACACATAGACACGCCTCTGCTTTCTGTTAATAGAAAAACAAGTTGTTGCGATGTATTTGTTCTTGTCTTCTATGCTATGTGCTTTCTTTTGTAAACTATTTTAAAATTCAGAAATAACTTGTTTTTAAAATAGAACAAACTCTGGAGCTATAGTTGCGTAACACTGTTATGAGATTTAAAGTTTCTGAAAAATAGAAGCGGATCCTTCCCTACTGCAACTTCCAGGAGTTGAGGAAGCCGAACAAACATGTTAAAGTAGTTCTGATGAATAATATATTTGGCGCAATCTTCAATAGAAGGTAACAACCATAGTTCTTAACCTTTGGGAAATAAAGTTTGAAGTCGTGCAATACCAAGAGCTGGTTGCTCTGACTGTTTTAAACTCGTTAAGACACCAGACCAAGTTCTAACTGCTTCAACATAACGATCAAAGTTGTTTGAACCTTGGGTCTTGTAAATTTGTTCGCTTGCATCATTTCTCGTGCATACCTCGAACGTTTCATATGAATTACGTTTGTTACAGTTGATCTGGAATGGTTGTAAGGTGTATTATAGTATAATTTAGTTTTTTTTTTTGTTATGGTTCATTTACTGCTCTGTAAGAAGTATAAATGAGATTGGATGATATGCTATTAACAAAAATATATATACCTGATCTTTTTTAGTCCAAAAAAATTCATTTCCTTCTCTCTCAGTCAAAAAATCATCAGCTTTTACTGCATTTTTTTCACTTTTTTTCGTTTTTTCGATTGATTGAATGTTAATTTTAAAAGACTTAACAAATACGTTTTTTATCGGATACATTAGTCAGAATTCTGATCAAAGATCTATTTTCTAATTCTGTTTTTCTGATCTGAGTTTGCTTCTTTTTTTTTTTTTTTGAAGAAATAAAACTGAAAACAAATATTTGCCTCCTCAGACGCTACGTGAATAGTTTCAGTAAAATCTTCCGGGCTGCGTGTAGTTTCTCTTCTACACTGAATATTTTATTAGTTAACTTTAAAAAATCCGTAGAGACCCGCATAAACTACGTTCCTTTCGATCGGTGTACGTGCAGAAAAAAAAAAAGTTATTTTAGACAACATATTAAATACCCGTTTATACGTCATTAAAGTGCAAACGTTGTTTTGGCAGTAGTTAAATTATTTTCATCCCCGCCAACGACTGTCATACGTTTCATTTGTATTACTTGACTGTCAGATTTTTGTGAAATACAAGAGATCACAATCAAATCAAATATCAGAAATAGAGTTAAAATTACAGTTTTAACAGACAATTAACAGTGTCTTTACAGTATAACCAGCACGAATACATAATAGACAATAACAAAATCAATACTTAACAATTTATTTAACAATATGTTCTTAGCAAGCAATTATTAAAACGACGTTCTAGCATCGAACACATCGATCTCTTTATTTTAAGAAGACAAATCCTGATCAACGGATCATATTTAAAAACATGTTCCTGTATTCCACTTAAAATTCAAATGAATTCACGAAAACTCCTGTGTTTAATCATTCCTCCTTCTACCACGGTCGAGTCATGATTAAAAATGATAAATAAACGGTTTTGCAAGTAAACACAGATTTTGTAAGTAGATAAAAAATGGCGGTTTTAAGGACTAATTTCAAAATTTTAAAATCATTTATTGCAAATTGATTTTTACAAATACTTTTGCACGTCAAATAAATACACCAAAAATGTTTAACACGAAATAATATAAACAACAGAGCAAACAATCATGGCCTTGAGCTCTTGACATCAAAATAATATTGTACTTTGTAATAGCCTTCACTCATTAGGCACTTCTTAATAAGTGGCTTAAATTTATGCGTTGTTAAGGCTACAATGTTTAGTGGTAGTTTATTAAATATTTTTACACAGTCATCAATAAGTGAACTACCAACTTTGTGAAGCCTGAGATTGGGAACAGCAAGCTTGTGCTTATTTCTGGTATTAAAATTATGACTATCACAGTTTTTAGGGAAAGTCACAGTTTTAAAGTCTATTAAAATAAAATAAAAAAACATTTTGACTTATGACTTTTAGAGTATTATTCAAACGGGTTACAAAAATTGTGGGTTATCGAAAAAAATAAAGTAAATCTGTGAAAGCGGCTTTGTATAACACAAAGGGAATAATTAAAGACCTCACGTAAGCGTTAGACGCGTGTAACCGAAGTGCGTGTGAGAAACGCCTTCCATTTTCAACGACGAGCACTCCTGTAGCTTTGTGTTAAAGTCCGAAATCGTAAAGCAATAAATCCCTTTCGGTCGCGTACTGTATAATTCATTTCTGAACGTTCATTCGAAAACAAATGTGACAGGAGCATAGAAGTTCTGAATCGTGACATTTCGGAGTTTTTTTTTTCGCTTAACGCGCTCCCTTAAATTATTATTATAACCTTTGATAAGCGTGTTCGGGAATATAGGAATGGGGATTGAACTTTGGGCTTTTACACGAGTCTCCCGACTGCGTTTGATGTTTTAAATTTTTACAGAACCTGTTTTCGTAAATTGACATTTCGAATTGTAAATGAGCGAAAACAGAAATGAAGTACGAAGGTGCAGCTGAAATTATATTTAACAAGCGAATAAACTAAACCAAGAACTGTTAACTGGAGTGAAAAGCTTATTTTCATGTGTCCTATTTAGTGATATACTTCACGGAGCAAACGGGATCTCTAGAAACGAAGGAATCCGACTAAAATGCAGGGTTCCGTTTAAAATTTCCGCATGGCGGGGATTTTTTTTTTTGTTCACTGTTTATGCGGCGGTAAACATTATTAAAGGCGTACTGCGATGCCGCGTTCTGTTGCTGAACCACTGACTTCGCTGTCCGGGGCTTGACTTTAGCTAGGTACTGTTTTTGTTTGTGTAAGGAAAATTGAATGCCGTGACCGGGAACGAATGATCGCAGTTTTGACAACGGTCTTTTTGTTTAATGCTTTCAAATTAATTAAATTATGGTACTTGGATATTTATTTATCATTTGAAGAAACCCTTGTGTTTCATTATGTCATTGTGTAAAGTATATATCAGTTTACAACTTTTAGGTGGGTTTCCGAATGGTTACAACCAGTGGTCTCGAACTTTTTGTATTTCTACATATTATTTCTCCTGTTTTAGCCAAAATACCGAACAAAAATGGAGTTCTATTCGATTTTTTTCAAACCGATTTTATGTTGGTACTTCGATTAAGTCAAATAATAAGTAGCTTTTGCCATAGATTAGTCTAAGGAACAAAAAAGTCCCAAAAAATTTAAAAGCAAGGTCGCCAGTTTGTGAAAGAACTTGATTTATATCTACCGATTTTTGGCTCACATCTGTCCAAATATACCCATTTTCTCATGGCAATTCTACCGATTTCACTTTTTGACTTTTAACACCGCCATTTACAACGCATAAATCATGTTTTAACCCACAACTAACTTCCATGAGTAAACAGGTAAAAACTCAATCAACCGTATATGGATCTACTGGGGCCTTTGATTTGAGAGCAAAACCGTCGCTTGGCTTAAAAGAAACAAATTAGTAATCGGAATTCCACAGACAAGAAATTACCCAAAATGGCCAAGTTTCCTATGAGCTTACTCAAAGGGCTATAAGGGTAAAAGTGACCCTTTGAAACTTGTATCAGAATAAAGCAGAGCTCGGAATCGAGAGTCTTCCCATCCGGTTGGTTTCACCGACAAACTAGCACTAATCCAATTGTTCGCACTTGTTTACGGTCCGATAGATATCAAAGTGGGGTTGCCTAGGCAACGGGGGGTACCTAACGCGGTCCACCCGGCAGCCGGCTACCGGTCGAACTAGCGTGTCATGTTTACAGAGTTGACACCTTTTTAGTTCTGTATCATTTTCAGGAACGTGTCAGAGCAAATGTTACTGTGTATAATATTTTTTAATATTATTTATAGCTTTTTTCATTTACCTGAAAAGAAAAAATATATTTTTCTTTTTGGAAATCGTTCATATTTAAATTGTAAACACGTGAAGATTTATTTTTTCAGTGGGTTAAATGTTCGATGGCGTAATATTGTTTAAATATCACTAGTAAAAATGATTTTTTGGTGTATTTTTTTTTCCTTTTTTTATTCAGTAAACTAATTAATTGCTTCTACTCGCGACTTGCTCAGTCGAGCATTATCAATTGGAGCGGAAAAAATCCTTACCTCTCTAATAATACTTCGGTTCAATTCAACTAAAACAAAGATGAGAGCTAAATGAAAATGGACGTAGACAAAACGGATTTTTTTCAAATTCTTTTGAACTGAAACATTTTCACGATCTTTTTAAACGCGACGTTACTGCCGCTGCACATTATAAAGCCAGTTTTTTTTATCATTTTCTTCAGTGAAACGACTGAAATATACATTGATTTTAATTTTTAGTTAGTTCGAGCGATGTGTAAAGTCAAATTTATTACAAAAAATTGAATCACAGAGAATATTAGCTCTGACAAACTCAATATTGATATTGAAAAGTATTTTTCCATCAGTTCATAAAAGTTTGCTTGTTTTTTTTCTCTTTTTTTTTTATAAAACATCGACGTCGTTGTTGAAATTTAAAAATTAAATAAAAATGTAAACGGTTTGCTGTTGTTTTATTATATTTTATTTTTTTAAGTAATACAACAAAAAAAACAGGTGCTTCATACGAAACATTTTTGGAGGTTTTCTTTTACATCCATCCGTAAACCCTATAAAGCTATACCTTTAGGTTTCAACCTTATGAGAATGGACACAAAGAACAAATCAGCCTTTCCTAAAAAAACTATAAAATTAATTTATTTTACTGTGAAAGATAACCTCCATTTTTTGTTGGAAGCACCTGAAAGGCTGATTTGTTCTTTGTGTCCATTCTCATAAGGTTTATAATTAAATGTGTTCGTTATTACGTTACCTACAAATCTCATCACCGATACGTAATCCCACCCCACTTTCATTTGCAATCGTGACACACGGCTTTTTAAACTGACAAGCCATTAAATATATCATATCTTGCAGTTTTCATTGTGGCGATAGTTTTTCAATAAAAATCTGTAACGAAACACTATAGTTATCAATATTTATATTGTTTGTATCAATAGGGAATGGGCATTAAATTTAATTTAATTATTCAATCAATTTATCGTAAATTATGTAGAAATTTTATGTTTACAGTGAAAACAGAATTAGAATTGTACGGTAAACTAGGGAGATATAACCATTTAAAGTAAGTATATCTCGCTGATTAGAAACACTTATTATTTAATGAAAGTCGCATGGCGCCCGTGTACTTTGACGTCATTGTACATATTGAATCTCTCTTTCTATCCGACGACTTGACGAATTATAATAAATAAAAAAGCATATCATATTCTCTATTTTATGATCATTGCAAATAAACGAATAAACTAGACGTACGTACTTTCGATTCTCGAAGCAAAATCATATACTGTAATTTATCTATGCTTTTATTAAAATTACTTTAACAGAATACCAACTTTTAATATACCATCGGGGCACACCCGCCACTCTGTCCCACCACTGCAACTCCTGTTTATCAGGATCAACAGTGGCGTCCTTTGATCAAATAATCAACGAATAATGCAGCTGTGCAGTGATGCACAGGCTGTGCCCGGACACCCTACCGGCTGTCTTGGGACCCGCAACGAACTTAATCAGAAGAAATAGGAGGTAGTAAGAAAGCGGTTTCAGACTTCCCTCCCAGCAAAGCGGAGACAGCAATTGAAATGGCCCAGAGGCCCAAAAATCTAAAGGTGAGACAGTCAGGAGACGCCTGACCGTCTAAACACCACGGTATGCCACTAACTAACAGGGGATAAATTAGATACTAACCTAAATCTTACACCAGTAATATAGGTGACAAAACTTTTTAAAGGCACGGCTGTTTTAATATACCAGTCTCTATTACAAGTAATTAACACAACTGCAGCTATTTTTCTGGACGGTCCAAACAGTTTCTTAAACGTTCGTGTGTCAGAAGGCCCTAAAACGCCTACACACTCATTAAAGGCCTCATATTTGAATTGGTAATAGAGATATTATCATATAAGGAGATGTTCTGAGTATCAGGGTTTATACTTCCACCAAATACAATAAGTACCTATGTGTGGGTATGTTATCATTGAAATAGAGTTTGTATGTACTTTGATTTAACGGTGTATATTAATTTGTCTGTTAAGTTTTATATTTATTTTTATTTAATAGTACCACGTCTTACATATTCAAATTAACACAATAAATCATGTGTTACTATTTGGTCTGATATTTATGACTATACAGGTGTACGTAACATTAGCCATCACCGCAAAAATAAAAACTAATTAAATTAATAAATCAAATCAAAATCAATAAATTAAAAGAAAATGATTAAAACAAATTAAACCAAAATTATAATAACATTAATCAAGCGGGTACAAAAAATTAAACAAAAGAACAAAATTTGATGTAAAAGTATCTAAAAATAATAATAATGGCCATTAAGCTTTTATATCACTAAGTCGGCAAACAAGCATACGGCCCGCCTGATGGTGAGCAGTCACCGTAGCCTATGGACGTTTGCAATACCAGGGGTATCACGCTCTCTTTGTCTACCCTTTTTGAACGCCATGCTGTAATAAATTGCTTACTTATCGAACTTTCTGTTACAAAGCCTACACCATAGATTAATGATTGGTCTCCGCATTGGTTACGCCGCAATCATTAATCTATAGATTTTACATGTGTTTTTAACTTTACCTAAATTGTACCATAGCAAAATCATTGTTTTTTGGGCATTATAAAATACATTTTAAAAATTATCTGGTGGATTCAAGTTTCATTAGCTATAAAAGTCATAGAGATGTTTATGGTGTTGGCTTTTGATGCAGTTGTTTCTTACATTTTGTCTTTCAAGGCAACAACATCAGGCTAAAATGTTTTCCGTTGTTTTTGTCGTGGTAGATAAAAAAATGACGGTTTGAAAGCACTTATTTTAAGTCTATTTAAATAAAAACATTTAGAATTTGTATTTGAATTTGATGTTATATAATATATTATGCATTAATGATTGGTAGTCGCGCGCAGCGGAGACCAATCATTAATCTATGAAATGATGTTGATTATTTATTTGTTATTCATCTATGACATTTTGTTTCTTTTTGTTGCGTTTTTGTTTATCTCTATTATATGGTGAACATATGTCAAAACGTAAATTGCTTTTACAAAAAGAATAAATGTTTTCTTTCTTTTCTTTTGTTTTAAGAAGAAAATTAATAATGAAAATAACTTAAAAATAAATAAAAATACTTTAAAAATTTTAACAAAAAAAATCATTTTTTTTATTCGTTAAATTGTTTTTTTCTTCAATCAATTTTAGGTGTATATTCTTTTGAAAATATCGATGCAATAAAATATTTATGTATTTTACTAATTAAGTGACAAATAATCCCAATTTTTTTGAGGTTGGAAACATGTATCCTGAATTAATTACTCTTTTTTTCGGGAAAATAGAATGATATTGAACATAATACATTTTATACTTCATGATTTATTTAATGCTATCGGCATTTATTACTGATATAGCGACCACCAATCATTAATATATGACTAAATACTTAAAACTTTCAAGCAAAATTACTTCATTAATCCTACATAAGCAGGTACGAATAAAATAGCTTCATAATTTAATAGTTAGGTCAGTACATAACATACATACACATAAATCCACGCCGTAATTCCTCGAGATGTTGGCAGAGGTGTCAAACACCGCATTTCGCATGTTTATGTTGAGTCCCAGTGGGACAGGTTGCGAATCTGTCGCCACTATCCGGGCACATTGAGGAACATGGCAACGCGAGACTCGAACCCTCGACCTGTCGGGTCGGGTCGGTCGGTTAACCAAGGCAGGTAACAAACTGAGCTACCACGTTCCCACGTAGTTAGGTCAGTACAGTACTTAAACCGTTGATCTATGCTATAAACTAGCTCAACTCCAATAGCTTCACGTCTAGCCTTGTCTTTATACACGTACGTAATTTAACTTTCCAACTCTGAGGAATTGTAAACCTGCTTAAGCTTTGAAGATTAAATAGTTGCACAAACATTATATATATTATTATTCAAATATTCTCGCGAGTTTTACGTATACGAAGTGTCGGAATTATACGAATTAACACTTGAGCATGTTAAATGTAAAAGAAGATTATGTCTGATACGAAGCTGCGGGGATTACGCGTGTTACACATTGTTTTATGCGCGGTGTAAGAAAAAAGGATCTTATAGCTATAGGCGCTTACGCCCGAAACAATCGATGTCAATAGGAATATGTTCGAAAACGACGTAAGTGCAGGCCGCTGTTAAGCTTGTTTTGTTTTGGAATTTTAACGGCTAAATTTAGGGTTTTTTTTCTATTCGTAATGCTTAAATTACAATCTTTTGGGCTTCCAAAATTTATATATTGTTTTATGAAACGGTGGACGGAGCATCTTTTTATGGTTACGTTCCCAAATGAAGAAAAAAGGGACACTATTTCTAAATCTCTAATGTCCGTCTTTTTGGCCCGACCTTTCGTCTATCCGTCTATCAGCGGGCATTATATCAGAAACCATAATAGCTAGACTCTTAAAATTTTCATAGAATGTATATTTCTGTTGCCGCTAAAACTACAAACACATTTTTTTTTTTTGTTATATTGAAAAAAGTACAAAATTTTAAATCTTATAAAATGTTACGGAACCCATCACGTACGAGTCCGACTCACACTTGACTGCTTTTTTTTATTAAATTACACGGACAAACAACCAAGCGTTTCACACATGATGGAAATTCAAACACACGTATAAAATTAAACAAGAATTATTTAAATACATTGTCCATCGACATCATTGTTTATTCATTTATTTATAAAGGTCAATGAACTCTACCATAGATTCCTTTGTATATTGTTCACAAGCGACGTAATCAGCTACCTGTAACATGTATAGATTCAGCTTGCCACAAGCCGTTCCCTATGGAACTAAGCTAAGCTAAATGTTGGGGGTACGGCTTAAAATCAACATTGTAAGCCAGTACAGGTTTACTGAGAGTTGCCTTTGTATGTGACCATACATTATCATATATAAGATTCTTAAGTCTTTAAGCCTTAAAGAAATGAAGAAAATTTTGTATTTTTTCATTTTTCATTCTAGATGAGTGGTATCTCAGAATTTTAGCTCGAATTCATATTATTTTTGTTGTAAAAGATAACCTCAAAACATTTTCCGTAAAAACGTGTGTAAATAAGTGAACCGTTCATTTTTTTATGTTGTTTATTTATAATGACAAAACCAACGGCACAAACAAGAATAAAAAACAGGTTTACAATTTCACAAAGCCGGTGAACGGCTAACGGATTAATTCTTCTATTAATGGTAGTTAAGTGTAAGTGTGTGTCGATTTGGGTGTGTGAGAACGTGTGTGTGTGTGTGTGTGTATTAATTATTTATAAATAAAAAAGAGAGCAATTAAATCAACAAAGACGTCGATGTTGTATTAACAGAATAAAACTAGCAATCTTTATGAACTGATGACAAGAACACTTTTTAATATCAACATCGAGTTTGTCAGAGCCAATATTCTCTGATTCAATTCTTTTTTGTTGTAAAAATCTTGAATTTTCACATCGCTTCAGCTAACAAAAGAATTTTCCCTGAAATGAGCAGAATTAAAAACTATGTATATTTCAGTCATTTCACTGAAGAAAATAATTAAAAAAACTGGCTTTATAATGTGCAGCGGCAGTAACGTCGCGTTTAAAAAGATCGTGAAAATGTTTCAGTTGAAAAGAATTTGAAAAAAATCCGTTTTGTCTACGTCCATTTTCATTTAGCTCTCATCTTTGTTTTAGTTGAATTGAACCGAAGTATTATTAGAGAGGTAAGGATTTTTTCCGCTCTAATTGATAATGCTCGACTGAGCAAGTCGCGAGTCAAGAGCAGTCAAGTAATTAATTAGGTAAGTGAGTAAAAAAGGAAAAAAAACTCAAAATGCTATATGGTGAGATTCTGAAGTTTTATTATAATCGTTTCCATTGCTGTCTCCGCTTTGCTGAGAGAGAAGTCTGAAACCCTTTTCTTACTACCTTCTATTTCTTCTGATTGAGTTCGTTGCGGGTCCCAAGACGGTAGCGTGTCTGGGCACAGCCTGTTCGTCATAGCACAGCTGCAATATTCGTTGTTTATTCGATAAAAGGACCTGGTGAACCGATTGACCAGGAGTTGCAGTGGTGGACAGATTGGCAGATGTGCCCCGAATAAGTAAGAATGTAACACATAATCGTTAAATCTAACATAATAATACTAATCAATTAAATCTAAAAACATAATTTTTAAACATTCTTATTTTTATATTTTAAATGTTTTGTAATTTGGTTTAATAAATAATAAAATTTGTTACGTTGGTTTTGGACGCCAAATATACAGGTTCCTAGTTTGGGGTCCGTTGCCAATCTTTGTTGGATTTTAATTTAAAAAAAAATTATTATTATTAATTATGAAGTAATTTTTACGAAATCAAAGAAAGAGATATGATTTCGCCCTATATTTTTAACATAACTCCTAAGCTACTTACCATAATTTTAGGAATGATGAAACGTTTTCGTTTTTTTGATTTCGCTTTCAAAATTTATTTCCATCGAGCGTGTAATTTTAATGCCTGCTCAAAAGGGATCGTTTAAAATGTGAATGAAGTATTTTCAATTTTAGTATTTCATAGGTTGTTTCGTTTTTAGGGTTCCGTATCCAAAGGTTAAAAAACTAGACCGTATTACTAAGCCTCCGATTTCCGTCTTTCTGTCAGCGAGTTGTAACTCATGAACCATAACAGCTAGACTCTTGAAATTTTCAGAGAATGTCTATGATTGTTACCGCTATAACAAAAAATACTAAAACATTAAGAAATTAAAAATGAAAGGTCCAATTTTATGTATTGGAGTGATTTTTTAGACATTTTTTGCTTGCTCTTGTATTTTATATCAAAATATAATATTTAATCTTATAAGACGGTACGGAACCCATCATGTGCGAGTCAGACTCACACTTGACCGGATTTATTTTTAATTTCACCTTTAAACAAGGCAGAATAAAAACCTATCAAGCCGCTTTGATAGGAAACGCGTAAAAGTCGTAGCCCGTAGCCGGCCGTAGTGAAAGGTAATTGACTACGGTTACTACGGTGTGTTATACGAAGCACGCGTTCGAAGCTTCGTCCGAAACTAATTAGTACTCATTCGAACTAGACTTATGTTCAAAGTTGGCTGATGTTTTATATGATTTTTATTGCAAATAATATTTATTTTGATTTTGATTAATTTTTATATTTATAAAGGTATTTGTATATTTAAAATAGTTTTTAGTGAAAAACTTGTTTTGTTTTTGTAATGATTCAATCAGACTGTTTTCTCTGAAAGTTTTATAAAATATCCGCTATGGACAGCTCTAGTATATAAAATTTAATCAGTTGAATCCCTATGACAACAACGTTAATTTGAACTCCCTCTACTGTCCATAGCAGATATTTTTTTCAACTTCCAGAGTAAAAACGATAATTCAAATAGAGTTTTTAACACTAATAATACAAAGAGTACTTTCAAAAAATCATTCTAGTAATTTTTCTCAAAAATCGGATCACCCCATAAAACGTTCGATAAGAATTCCCCCTGTCATTCTGTCACGAATTTACTCACATCGCAATCTCATTGCAATATCACCATATTTCATTGTAATATCGACTTTAAACTCTGACGTTACGGTTGAAATTTAATTTTGGTTAAGGATAATTTATTCCCGAGCACGTCAGAAGCGCTGAAAGCAGTATTAATGAGATGCGCGGTCCACTGGAGCCTGGATGTCCGATGTGATTACCGAACGCCATTGTTTTCATACTCGGCTGCAACTCAGCGCTTCACCGCTTGATTCCGATGACGAGTTTTCTTTCCTTTGACACGGTAATAAATAAGTTACTGAGTCGTTTCCATGTGTGTGTGTAAACGTACAGATTGGTCGTTTCATGTTTGAATCTGTTCATCGGAACTTAAAAGGCCAAAGTAAAAATCTGAAAAAAATATTTTTATACAAGCTACAAGCAGATGGTTCACCTAATGGAAAATGATACCGTTGTTTATTGACACGACGATGCCCTTAATGTCTGAATTTCAAGAGCACCAATGTGTTTCCCGTGTAGAGGTAAAGATGTTATACGTCTCGTGCCGGTAATTACAATATTTCAAACCGGAACACTGCGACTGTTTCGCGACAGAAATATAAGGGAAATCTTAATTTGATCACATGTCACTGACAATTAAATCTATTTTTTCCAAGATGGCCGCTCATTTTAATGGTTATGTTGCAGTTTAATCCACTAGCAGTAATTGGCCATTTTACGATTTGATATTATGTACGATATATCATATTTCGATTCAGACAAAATATTCCATAACGGTCTTTTAACTCAGCTTATAGAAATGCATAGTCACTACCTAAATCTAGCGATTAATTTTAGTTTTATTTTAATTAATTAACATTAATCACAAAACCAACCCTATCAATGAAAACTTTTACGGTCCGGGTTAACTTTTTGTAATAAATCCATGTAATTGATCCATAAATTATAAACAAATCCGACGGCTGAAGCGAGTATCTCGTGTAAACAAATTACAATAAGCTAAAATATTACAGCAAGAGAGAAGTTTGAGATAGTCGGGGCAAATTGTATCGGCAACGGTTTTCGAGAATTCATGTTGTCGTGAAAACTGGGAAGCGAGTTTATGAATTAGACTCCCTCGGAATTTGTATTCGTGTATTCTTTCCTGTCGGCAAACTTAAATAAATTTCAAATGATGGTAATTCCAAAGTGCTGACAAATAACGATTTTTTTCAATCAATCAATGAATGAATCTGTAATTATGAATTTTATTGTTGTTTACACAGTTGAGTACTGCACTATTGCATTGGTCCTTGACTGGAAAGTAATAATAAAATCATTTATTTGTGGCAAACATGGTTTATACAGTTCATTACAAATATAAATACATTGTGCTCATGTTTTGTCTTTCTCATTAGACGTTTTAGCAAACTAAAATAAATTTCAAGCAACAGGAATTCAAGAGACAAATGAAAATTTAATTTAGATTAAAAAAAATATATACAAATATAAAACAGAATTTTTACAGCAAAAAAATCTGTCAAAGAAACTTAAAGAGTTTTGAAAAACTAAGCGATGAATCATTTTAAAGACAAAATAAACAATTTATTTATGTTTATATTTGTACGCCAAAATGATAGATTTTCTTTAATACAATAATTTAAATAAAAATAACACCGGTACTAAACACAAAAAAAAATACAAATGAAATAAATAAATATATATAAAATTATTTACTGTTCAAATCTGACAATTCAAATTAAAAGTGAAATGTGTGTGTTCTTATAAATGTGTATGTCAAAATTACAGTCTATCACTTAATACTGGATCACTAAATTTTCATGTAATTCGGCTCTTTAAGGTTTTGTGTTATTTTAATTTAATAATTAAATGTTTTTTTTCTTCTTTTCCAGACAACTGCTAGCACCGAATCTTCGGCAAACTCACTTCCTTTCAAATGGCGCTGAAAGTCAAGTTAGACAGGTAAGCTCACTTAAATTATAAAAAAAACATCACGACACACACACTGACACAGCCCCACAGTAAAAGAATCTTGTGTCGCTGGTGCTAAGCATCGATATGGTATAAACTATATGTAAGTATATAAGAATACTACATCCAATCAAACAATGTTCTGCCCCAGCCGGGATTCCAACCCGGAATCTAGCATAGCAGTCAGCTGATTACACCGTTGCACCACCGAGGTCGTCGAAAAATACATAAATACATGTTTAAATTTTAAATTAAATACTGCCATGCTTATTACTGCTGGTGTTTTGTGCTAATTCTTGGATTTGTCTTCTTCCAAAAATTAATTGATCTATGATGACTTTTGTGGCGCAGTGGTGTAAACAGCCGACTGCTACCTAAAGGTTCCAGCTTCGCTTACCGGTCTTGGATGTCGTATTTTTATCCATGTAGTTTATACCATATCGTTAGTGCATGCGATACAAGATATCTTAGTGTAGGGCTGAGTCAATGAGTGTGTCGTGATGTGGTTATTATTATTGGTAAAACTCGAAAACTGTTTGACCAATTTGAATGATTTTTTCTACTTTGTTCGCTCTAATACAGGAATATACGGTCTCGTGTTGCGGAGTTTGTGAGTAAATGTGGTTAAATATTATACGTTGAATATGCAAAAAAATCTGTGTTTCCATCTGTGGTAATAAATAGGTAAGGTTACATATTGTTTCGGGACTGTACCCACCATCATGTCATCCAAACGGACTGTTTCTCATTTCAAATCCACTTCCCAACCATAAAAAATCTACATTTAAAATCCGACATGTTCTCCCCGGCGGAACACTCTTTTGAATCCCAAACAACTAATTTACATTTATTTTTATGTAGATAACAACGAAATTATTTAAATGAGATTTTAATCTACTTAATTACTCGAGTAATCCAGATTTTCACAGTGATGTGGCTTGTGTTAAGCTAGAGGCACACTAGTGTGTTGTGGCGTGTCGTGTTACGTTATAACCATATAGGTTTTACACATTTAAGCTAGAAATATGCTTCTGTGTCGTGGTGTGTCGTGTTGCGTCACACTCATGTCGATTTTATACACTTTAGCTAGAAATGTACTTCTGTGTCGTGGCGTGTCGTGTTGCGTCACAATACTTCTATGTTGTGGCGTGTCGTTGCGTGTCGTGTTGCGTCATAGTCATATCGTTTTCATACATTCAAGCTAGAAACAGACTACTGTGTCGTGGTGCGACAGAATCATTTCGTTTTCATGCTTAATTTGGTTTGAGACACACTACACTGCGACACAACACTTCACTCTATTGTGTTTCTATCGTTATAAAAGCTGGAACACTACCGCTTTGTAGAGCGTCGATGCGCGTCACAATTATATAGGCTTCATACATTTAGTATTTAGAAACACATCATTGTGAAATGTTGTATGCCTGTGACGCAGCGTGTTGTGTCTCTAACTATACTGAATGTGTTAAACACGCCACGTCACATTAGTCTGTTTCTAGATTAAAACTCTCAAACATACACCGGTACATGTATAAATACTTCATAGATGCCAATTACTTGATTCTCCCTGTGGGAGATACATCTTTTTTCTCCTTGGCACCGGTCTGTAGGGTTCCTTTGGCTACTTCTAGAAAACACATGTTCAGCTCTAGTTTAGATGGTTGAGATTGATTTTGGAAAAAATGAGGATTTTCAAAGGAGGAGGACTTTTTTTCTCATGAATCAGTACGTATTTTTACGACCTCGGTGGGGCAGTGGTGTAAACAGCCGGCTGCTACGCTAAAAGTTCCGGGTTCGAATCCCGGCGGGGGCGGCACTTTGTGTTATTTGCAAGACGCATTGTTTCGCTTACCGGTCTTGGATGTCGTATTCTTATCTATGTAGTATATACCTAATCGTTGCTTAGTTCCTGTGACACAAGTTCTCACGATACTTACTGCAGGGCTGAGTCAATGTGTGTGTCGTGATGTGGTTATTATTATTACGTATTTGTCTTTGTGCATTCGTAATTATTATATTCCTGTGAGATTAATATATTAACACGTGCGATACATTCATATTATTGCAAGCCCAACATTTTTACAATGATAAAATTTATTTACTAGCACTATTATTTTTTTAATTCAACCACTAAAGTAGCAAGTTTTAAATATTATAATATGGTACCAAAGCTAAGCTAATACGACAAATAAATAAATCGCTATTTGTTTCTTCCATACTTAACATTTCCACGAAGAATTCTTATTCTGTACTTTCTACATATCGCAGACAGAGTATTCCATAAAATAAGGCATATTTTACGTGTAAACGAAATATAAAAATGATCTTCAAACGGAACCCGTTTGCAAATCTAATCTGTGGTACTTGATCGGTTTCCCCGCAGGGTTGTGTAATTTTTTTACTTTCTTTTTTAAACGACTTTTTTTCGCTTAGCCCCCGGCGACGGCGGCCATGACACACGGTAGCGCGCCATCTCTCGGTGTGCTTTGCGAAACTTTTAATTTGCAGACATGGATTCGAGCTCTACTCATCCTATTTTTCACCTGACTGATGTCGGTAATACTGTTTTGAAAATATTTGATCCGGATAATGTGAATGTTACCGTTTAAAATTTCTTTATCATTTTATTATTGACTTGTTATTTGTTAATCTTAATTTTTGTTAAGTTCATTGTACAGGTATATCTTTTTAAACATCTGTAAGTTTTAGAATACCTCCATCTAATACTAGGTACCATTAAATAATAATTATATACCCTCTTTTCATGTTCCGTCGGTATCGGATTATTATCAAAACGAGGGCGACAGTAAAACATTAAAACATTTTTAATTTATGTCCGACCAAATGTAAATAAGAATGTTTATATTCTTTATGAGTATAAAGGTTTTTTTAAAGACAAGCTAATGAGTACATTTTACGGCTTTGCCCTCGGGCCTGACACTGATTTATAAGAAAAAAAATGTTTTCACTCGAATAAAACACGAAGCAATTCTTTTGAATTTATGTTTTAAATAAAAACATAACGAAATTAAGCTTAAAATTAATATTCATTAGATATATAATGTTCTTTTGATATGTAATTTGGGTTTATTAATTGTTTAGTTTTATTTAAATACACAAACATACGTGCATAAACTCACGCCGTAATCCCTCGAGAGGTGTTAAAAACCGCATTTCGCAAGTTTATGTTGAGTCCCAGTGTGACAGGTTGCGAATTTGTCGCCACTATCCGGGCACAATGAGGGACATGGCAGCTACAACTTACGGCAATCCGAGACTCGTACCATCGACCTGTCGGGACGGGTCGCTAGGTAAACCAAGGCACATAACAAACTGAGCTACCACGTCCCCCACACTTACCCACGTACGTGAGTATTTTATTTATTTTACATTAAAACAATTAGTAAACAAGCATACAAGCTACCCTAATTCTTAGCATTTATCGTAGTAACCGACGCTAGCAACACCGAGAGAAAACTGCCTTCCTTTCTTGGTTACAATAACTACATAACAAATTCATACAATAATAATAAATTTAAATACAACAGCAATTAATGTATGTGCCTTTAAATAACAACATGTACAATGATCACATACAGATGGTAGATATACGTGCGAGATCGTCTGGGTTGGTACCACCCTTCTTTCTATTTCTGCCGTGAAGCAGTCCGCTGTGTCGGTTCGGAAGAATTGTAGCCGGTTTAATTACCGGTACGAGAGGTATATCTTCACCTTTACAGAGGCAACGCATTGGCGGTGCTCTTGGCGTTTCAGATATCAATAGCTTCGTCGTGTCAATGGGCGGCGGCATCTCTTTCCAACAGGTGAACCGACTGCTTGTTTGCTCATAGTTTATATAAAATCAAATAATTAATACACAAAATTAATAAAAGCTCATTGTATTCCCAAGCCTTTGAACAATAATAAGTTTTAAGGGTTCAACGGAAACATTAAAAATTGATTAGTGAAAATTATAAGATTAAAAGAAAGATTTTATTTCACCGATCGTTACCTATTAAATCATTTGATGAAGGACGACAATGTCTATATTCTTGAGTAAAACAATCAAACTTTGAGTACAGTTTTAATTGAGTTTTAGGAATTCAGTCTTACTTGAATCGTCATTTCAACTTGGTTATTGGAGGGATGACCCATTGCAAAATTCGTGATGAAAAAAATGTATTCACTTGCTTAATTTGTGATGTTAATGTTTATCTGTAATTTAATTTTTCTGCTTCGATTGTAAACATCAATCAGTGGAAACTTCATTTGTAAATGAATTATTATTTGTTAAGCTAAATTTAAATATATAACTGTTTGTTTCCCAAATAAATGAAATAAAATTTTTGTATGTAATATTATCAACATAATCGTTTTTAGGGTTCCGTTCCCAAAGGGTAAAAAACGGAACCCTATTACTAAGCCTCTGCGTCTGTCTGTCGCCAGTTTTTTTTTCAGCAGTTGTCATGAACCAAAATTGTTAGAATTTCTGTTGACGCTGTTACAACAAATACTAAAAAATTCAAGAAATTATAAATTATTGGACGCCCTTATAAATTACAGAATACAATATTGTTCTTTTATAAAATTCTCTAAAAAGTAAATAATGTTTATTAGATGGCGAAGGAGTCATCTGTTGCGAGTCAATCAGCTTCAATGTAAGCTCTTTTACAATCAAACTCCACGGAGAAGAACCCGACAAGAAACCTCGGAAATGTTGTAACCCGATTCCTCTGTCAAACATTTAAAATAATTTACGTGTTTAATTATTAAATCTTTTATTGCATTGAATCCTAAATATTAGTTTCTTTGCCTTTTAATATTTAACAGAATAAAAATCTGGTCATTCTATGCATTGTTCACAATTGAGCCAGCTTTTATCGTCATAAATATTACTGAAACTTAATTGTGTATTGGCTTCTTAAAACGTAGTCTCTCACTATGTTTTATTTATATATATGCGCTGAAACCGTCAGTAAAATTATTTACTAATAAACTTAAGGACAGTTATTTTTCATTCAAAGTCATTCTTTAAAAAAACCTTTGCATTTTATTAAAATTAAGCTAAAGAATCAGCAGAAAATTCACGAAAAGCTGGATCAATTAAAAACTGCTTTATCTGCTTGTCGAGGATCACGTCGACGGTTCAAAGGCATAACGCAGTAACTAGATTTTTTTTTTTCCTTGGATACAAAGATTTTTTGATTACATCGAAAAAACCCAACCACTGTCCAGGTAGGATCGTATCGGACAGAATACCATTTCGAATTTAAATATGTAGTACATTTCTTTGCAACAAAAATTGTTGTGCAAAGGTAATATGTGTTTTATTATAAATCAGAATAATATGAATAATTGAGAAAATCAATTTGATATCTGATTTAATCCAGTTTTCTGATTTCTTTTTAATTATTTTTATAAATGATTTAAAACTCGCAATGATGCAATGCAATGTACAACTGAAAAAAATGCAATGTATAACTTTTTTAATGTTTAATAAACTTTCGATAAAGGGAAAATGAGGTTACCCTTTTATTCTTTTGAACCGTCTAGAGCTCGTTTGGAGTCGTTTTGCAGACGGAGCGCAATTAAAATGTAATTAATCTAACAGGTTTAGGACATTTTAATCTTTACTTTGAATTTTTATGCAAAAACACCTTTTTATTATTTAAAACACAAACACCTTACGAAAGCAACGATAAAAAAAAACTCGTAATAAAATATTCGTTACTAAACAACAAAGGTTTCCTTAGATAAAGTTAAATTTTCTCACAAATTGACGGGGTTTATCTTTTAGTTGGTAACCCATAAAGTGTTGCCAGCAAACGTTTGGAATAACCCGTAATCTATAGACTATTTCCTTGTAAATTTCCTTTTAGACAGAAAAAGGACTAACTCCCGAACGACGGAGTAAGGATAGCGATACCGTTTTAAATATGCAAATATTCTTCTTATGGCATGTTGAAAGGTTAAAACACTAGCATTTAACACATTAAACTTTGCTGATACACAAGAAAATACAATGAAATAAGAAAATTTCAACCACCACACCCCGTTCCCGCCGAACGATATAAATGAAGTAAGTTAAAGCTTGTCATAAATTAAATTATTTAGATATCCTTCAAACGTCATGAAGCGGAAACTTTAGTATAGAAGTGGAATTTATTAAAACTCCATTTCACGTGAGGTTATTTCTAGAAAGTTTCTATGCAAACGGTTAAGATAACTGCACGGAATGGAACGCCCGACGTTTCGTCGTAAAACTGTATCGGGCGTTCGGAAACGTTCCAATAAGACGTTAGCACTCGATCGTTCGGAAATCAAACCTATAAAGATAACCGTATAGTTTTGACTGAACGGATTAAGAACGAATCTTTTGGTTGTTTTTTTTCCATTTTGTCTATGCTCTTTGAACTTGTTGAAGTTTCGCAAATTATTTCTTTAATTTTTTATTGTTTTGTTTCTGTGATAAAACTGAAATAAGATTTTTACATATGATCTTCTTAGTTGATTCTATGCAATCAAAAGTTTACAAATGAGGTTTACTCAAGTAACATTCAGTCAAAACTACTTTGAAAACGTTAAGAGAAAATTATTTAACTTAAATAGTTTTGTTTATCACAATATTTGGTAATTCAAATTAAAGTTATCAAATACAGTAGTGCATGTTTTGACTGCCTCTAGTTGAGCCCCCATTCAAATTTGCGACAGCGCCATCAGTGGTATTTTGGAAAACAAGTTATTTGCGAAGCCTTGGCCGAAATTGAGTTAGATTGACTCAGTCGATTTCGTCCAAAGCGATCCAAAATATCATTAACCGTTAAACCATGCCGTTAATTAATGTCACTTTAGGACAGCTATTGCAGCTTTAATGGTACGCTGAGCAAATATCCTTTGAATTCGTCCATCATTGGAACTGAAGCGACAAATGAAGCTGTAAGCTACTTTGGCTTAAGGAATATTTAAAATTAGAAATATTCATCGCAGCAATATAAAAGTTAACCCAAAAACACTTTTAAAATAATCGATTTATGTTGCAAACAGTATCCTGAAATAGCTAATACCAACAAGAAATCTAAATAGAACTTCTTTTTTCACTCTAAAGGATAATTTACAACATCCCGATTTCAGTACGCACCGATAGGTTAATTATACGTCACTACCACTCCGCAAAGACTCAAAGGGAATTCACAACTAAAACATTTGAAATTCGAATGATCACCGCCGACAATTATTTAGTCTATTACAAACTCATTATTAAGGTTGTTTTCCACAAATTTCCGAACGAAAGGAGCCGCTTGTTGCTTTAATCGCCCTGTAATGAATGCACTTGACAGATATAACGTGCTAAGTTGAATTTCAATTTGAATTCAGAATTTCGTTTGATGGGGACCTCTTTGAGGTATTCTTCGCTGGTAGGTGAGCGGCGAAAGTATCGCTATAATTCGTCTTTAAAGGTGTTTGAATAAAAGTGATTTTAATATAAGACGTGCTTTTATTAAAGTTTCTAAGTATTTTGACTTAGCATTAGTTAGTAGAAATGACATATAGTATGCATGCCAATAGTGCATGCATGTCGTGGCTAAGACGAGTATTATGATTTGTACCAAAGATATCACATACAAAAAAAAAACATAACTAAGCGCCAAAATGCAAAAAAGCTCCGTTACAGTTATTTTAAACTTTTGTGACACCGTTTTTCTTTTTCACAAGCTTAATTTTTATCGTAGAGATGTTATTGTCGTCAACTATTCCACTTTTAAAGTTATCTCCTTTATTTATTCATTAGGGCGGCTCGAAGTGGCGAAAACTTTTATCTATTCATAGTTCCAGCCACGCCTGTAGCATGTAGGATGTCAGTGCCGTAGGACCGTACTGGCTATAAATACATCTATTTTAAGGTTCATCTATTATACATATATATAGGTAAATCCACTTTTTAGTTGATTTAAAATATGTAAAAAAAGATATAGCTATAGGATAATGAGAAATACTACGCCAGTAATATTTATTCACACATACATACACATAAACTGAAGCGGTAATCCCTCGAAAGGGAGGGAAGGGGTCGGCAGAGGTGTTAAACACCGCATTTTGCATGTTTATATTGAGTGACAGTGTGACAGGTATCGGATCTGTCGCCAATATCCGGGCACAATGAAATACCAAAATCTTGAAAGTGTGCCTTGTGTGAGTGTTATTTAACGCTGATTAGCCCTTAACAGCCCATTTTAAATGATCAAAATGAAGGAACACCCAAAATCGAACGGCTTAAAACTTCCCGCCAAAATATTATTTTGAAGTCACTCGGCCGCACCCTCATTTGAATAATCTTAAAGGCCAACGGAATTTGCGTTATCTAATCAGATTTCTAACAAAAAGTCCCGGATTTCTGATCTCCTCGTATAAGTCCTTCCCTTACTAAATTAAACAAGGTGGTGAGAAAATTCAATCCAATCTAAACTTCCTTCAATCCAATTCGAATTTCCTCGCCCCCCCGTGTCTGCCCCACGCCCCCCGGACGCCCCCCCTTTGCCCCGGAATCGCTCCCATCCGAGCAATTTATTTTTGTCCCACCCTTATGCGTGTTCGTCACATGGCATACAGTTGCTTAGGCTGTTTGTGAAATACACAATCTGGATTGTAATAAAAAGAGAAATGACTTGGCAATGACTTGAAGCAGGGAATGAAGGTCTCCAAATAAACTCAGCATCATTTATCAATCACGGTATAATATACCACATTTTAACTGACATATACAATTTGCGGTTTAACTCCCATGACCAAAAGTACAATTTAATTATTTTATACTAAAATGAGATTGCTAATTATGTACACGTGTGTGTTGACACGTACTAGGCAAGTTATAATAAAATGCATGGCAAAAAAAAAACTAAATAGTAACAAGTTTAGGAACAAAATGAAACGCAGTTCGGGAAGAGCGGAACTTCCTAGCAAAAGCAAAACGTATTTGCCTAAATGAAGTTCCGAACATATTTGTGTATTTTAGACTTAAGTTACTGAAATAAATTATTTTGATTTTTAGATTATGTAGGGATGACTATGGTAGAACATGAGGTGCTGAATAATACCAGGTTGTTCGGTAGACATTATGTATTTTGCCAACCACATCGGTAAGGCATGGTGGCTACTGTACTTAAGTAGTACATAACGCGGACTGCCTTGACACTGAATAATTATTATTCTTAATATTTATTTTTATATAGTCTATTTTCTAATTTTTTTTGGCCTACATAGACAATACGTATGTATGTCAAATCGTAATATGATCACAGACTGCTTGTGAATTACTATTGTCGTGATATGTTTTTTATTTTCTATTTAAGACCAGGCAGGCATTTGACCCCAAACCCGCCTGATGTTAAGCGGCGATGAGGTCTAAGGTGGATCATGTCTGCCTAGGAGAAACCTATTCACTCTAGCCCTAAAGAGCCCAAGTTATATCGGTCAAGGAACACATCGACAGGCAAAGAATTCCACCCATTATTGTTATAATTCAACTCTCAAAGATCCATATAAACGAGCGGCCATCTTGCAAACATTAGAAAAAAATTATCTGATATAGGTATTTAAAAAACCGGTCAAGTGTTAGTCGGACTTGCAAATGATGAGTTCCGTGCCATGAAAAACATTAATCATTAATGATTTTTTATAAATAATTTCTTAAAAGAAACAAGAACAAGCAAAAATATGCCTAATCCTACTGTGCTGAGTTGTCACTCAGCCAAACTTGATACCACTTAGTTAGAATTGTGAGGAACCTGTAAGGTACATGAGCACATTTGAACAGTCTGATTTTCAGGTTATTCCCTACACAGTTCAAATTTCCACCAAATTGATCTAAATGGAATTCAAAGCTGAAAACCGCTATTGACTATATGCAGCAAAGACCTAAATGTTTATCGGTAACACACCAAAGAAGAAGAATCAACAAATCCAGGGAATTCCATATTTTGTTCCGTAATTTTCAAAGTCTTCCACTAAATTTCATTAAACCTTTAAAAGGTTTTCCAAGAAACCTTCATCAAAGAATGGCTTGATTCAGATCCTTGGCTTATATCACGCCGTACTGGATCCACGCAATTATCTCTCAGATTTTCATAACAATGATTGACCTTTAGTTGCACTGGGTGTCAATCATGATAAATCAAACATGATGCTATAATAATTATTTAAATCCTTCCAATACTAAATACTTATTTTTAAAATAAATTTTATAGAATTTTTAAACTATTATAACTAAATGCACAAATAATCTAATTTAATTAAAATAAAAAAACTCACTTACTATCAAATATAAATAACTAACAGAAAATATATTTGCAAGACGCTTTGTTTCGCTTACCGATCTTGGGTGTTGTATTCTTATATCGGTAGTTAATACCATATCGTTGCTTAGCACCTGCGACACAAGTTCTAACGACACTTACTGCAGGGCTGAGTCAATGTGTGTCGTGATGTGGTTTATTTATTTATTTCTCTCAGGCTGTACTCCCTGGCATAGCGTTCTCAAGTTAGGACAAAACAATCGAAAATAGTGTCAAAAGGTTTTTGCAGAGTCGGCAACGTGCGTGATAGGCCTGAAATTGCAAACGTCCAGGCTATGGTGACTGCTTACCATCAGGCGAACCGAAACAATGCGTCTAGCAAATAACCAAAATTTCCGCCACCGCCGATATATGAAGCCAGAACCTTTAGCGTAGCAGCCGGATGTATATACCACTGCACCACAGAGGTGATATTAAAAATAGCATTTTCAGTTTAGAAGAGGTTTTAATATTCCATAGCGATACTCACAATTATCACCCGGCCTTTGTTGGAGAACAGAAAAGATGAGTTTCAGACTGAAGGCTGCATAGTACCATCATAGTCACGAAGACCGTCCGGTCATGGTTGTGATAGAACGTAAATAAGCACATTCCCTTAGTGTGCGTAGCGTGTTTACTCAGCGGAGTCAAGGTAACGCACACTGAATCGACACTCACGACAACCACAGTGAAACCGCCTAAGTGAGATGGAACGACTGTTACATTTTTAAACCTCAACATGATGAACGGTACGAATTACTTTCATTCCAATTTTCTTCCATCCCCGTTCCAATTTATGTTTGTTTATTTCCACGGGTTTTATTACAGCTTTCGGCCGGTGACTGGTGTTATCTTTCTGAAGGTTCCATCATTAAGGATCTTTGGAAGTCGTTTTGTAAAAATAATACTCTAAAAATCTTACGGTATCATTCACAATGTCAACTGAGCATAATAAACTCAATAACCACTTTTGATCAAAATTAAATTTATTTCAGATAAATTTGTTGATAATAAGTAATATAATAATATATTAACAAAATAAAATAAAAATATATGTAAGTTAGTATGTTACGTTCAAACTAGAATTCAAAAGTTTTAAGTGCTCATCTACATATGAAGGCCTCTGTGGCGCAGTGGTGTAAACAGCAGCTACGCTAGAGATTCAACAATTTTACAGTCATAGAACATATCAAGCTCAATTGAAGAGGTACCCAATGCTAGTTAACCAGCATTGATTAAATATACCTTTTTTAATATATCAAGCACAATTTAAAAGTTACACAGTAACATAGTATTTACAAGCAATATTGAATATTGTGACAGAGTTAGGTAAATATGTTATTTTAATTTAGAAATAGCAAATCCTTTATATCGCGAAATTCTCAACAAGAAAAGGTCAATCATGAAAAAGATTATAGTTTGACATTACATGGTTTCTCGAGATAAATTTTATGGAAGTTCTTTTAAAAATTTACAATAATGTAAATAAATATTTTTGAAAAACGTCATGTATCAAAGCTTTTGAGATTGATAAATTTTACCATTAAAGCGTACCAACCCCATAAGGCTAGTTTAATCCCCAATCTTCCCCTCTAAACATTTATCCTTTGAAAAATTTAACCTGCAATAAATTCATCTCAACAATTTACTTGGGTCGCCTCTCGGCCATTTATCTTGAGAAAATGACAAAAATATTCTATCTCTCTCTTATGAAAGTAAAGGCAATTGAAACACTCTGTTGTAGTTTATTACATGATGTCAAATTTATGCTTTTGTTGAGAAAAAACGTCCGCTGAGATCTTATAAAATGTACAATATTTTATATAAAATTGATTGTAAAGTTACACACACTATACGTTCATATTGACGGTGGAATTTTTACAAGAGAGCATTTTAAAGTTTTCGCGAAAGAAAATCATGACTTTTTTTCCAGTAGGTTTAGAAAATGAGTTGTATGCATTGTTATTGTTGTTATATTTACCAATTTTTTAAACTGCCGCCCTCTCCCCCGACTATGTGATAAAAGATATAAAAGGTGTGAAAGCGAAAGGCTTTAAGCGACATTTTAGTCAAAATTGGAAATATTTATGACATTTTTAAATATTGAATATGATTCGATACCACGAATATACACAAATCCGTTAGATTTTCCCAAATATCTGACTTATTAACTAAGTTATAAAGCTTCAAAGTCTTTGGTTAGACATAGAGATCCAATATGTACAATGACGTCAAAGTACACGGGCGCCATTTAACCACCATAGAAAAGGTTACTCTGATGAACGATAGATATATTTACTTTCAACGATCACATTTCTCTTTTTTGTCATTCAATTCGGACTGTTTTTACTGTAAATATACTATTTCCATATACTTTAGGATAAGTTTATTGAATAATCAAATTTAATTTCATGCATATTCCCTAATGAGTTAGGTCGTTTTGGTATTGCATAACTTGATGGTGCTGTTGTGATTGTAAACGATGCTGCATATCTGTTATAACTTTACAAGACGGACAAACACCTTGGGAAATAATTTTAACACATACATTGTAATACTTACAAGTACCCCATCATGATATAAAAATTTATTATACATAAAGTTTTTACATTTTTTGTTGAACAAGTAATGATGAGATGTATTTTTTATTGCAAAAATATGCCAATTTACGTGACGACGTGGTAGCTCAGTTTGATACGTGCCTTGGTTAACCGACCGATCCGAACCAACAGGGCGAGGGTTCGTGTCTCGTGTTGCCGTAAGTTGTAGCTGCCATGTTTCTCAATGTGCCCGGATAGTGGCGATAGATTCGCAACCTATCACACAGGGACTCAACATAAACATGCGAAATGCGGTGTTTCACACCTCTGCCAACCCCTCTCGAGGGATTACGGCGTGAGTTTACGTTTATGTATGTCAATTAATTCCCACTATTGTTTTTAAATCAGATAATTAATGACTTAAAAAACGCTTTCGCTTTAAGGCAAGATATTTATCTTTAAGGGTTGAAATGAAAAGAACTTCGATATGATTTGTACCAGAAATTATGGCGTAACGTTGCAACACTTGGCTGCTACGCAAGAGGTTGTAGATATTCGTGTTATTTGCAGGAGGCATCGTTTTCTTTCTCTATTTGGATATAGTATTTAAGTTGTCTATTAAGTTTATACAATTTCGTTGCTTAGTACCTGCGACACAAGATTACTCAGTCTTATCGCAGGGCTGAGTCAATGCGTGTGTTATGTGTTTTAAAAATCCTCATCAATCGGGTAGATGCGTTTTGCTGCTGAAACAAGTTAATGCTGTAGTTTTTTTAATTACAAAAGAGGGGAAATAGTCAGGCGACTCACCTTATGGTAAGTGATACCGACGCCCGTGGACACCTGCAGGCAAAAGATGCCGACTTTTTAAAAAGGAGTAAGCTCTTTTTTAAGGCCCCTTTGTTGGATATATCTGGGAATACCGCTTACAGCAGCTGATTCCACAAAGTAAATCAAAACATGGTAACTAAATAGAATAAAACCAAACGAAATCAAAGAAAGGTGTACTTTTAAGATGTTATATTTTCTAGCATTCCTATTCAAGGGGACTGTTCAGAGGTATACTTATCTCTATCTTATCAAAGTGCCGGCCCTGAAGTAGAAGGGTGCAGACATTGGTATTTGAGTTTAACAACTGCATTTACTGCATTAGGTAGAGTGTAGACTCGAGTGAATAAAAATGTCATACGGTCTTGACCAAAAAAATGTTACACACCAATGATATTAGTTCCATATGAAGCTATTAAGACTTATTATAAAGCAACGATAAATGTGGAAGTATCCTTAATGATAATGTAAACGCGAAAGTTTATAACAATGAATGGATGTTACTCTTCCAAGCAAAAACTACTGAACGGATTTTAATTAAACAATACAATAAAAAAGCTTATACACCCGAATAAGATAAAGGCTATAATTTATTAGGGTGTTGCGTGAATTATCCAAAATATAATGATAAATTTCATGTTATTAAAAATCCTGTTAGAAATATTTTCGACTTTTACGCGGAAAAGCTAGTATGTATTAGTCAAATACATAGAAAATTTCAGAACGAATCACCAAACAAACACTTGAGATTAGAACTTGAAGCCTCACATGTCATAGCAGAGCTTGTTATCTATAGGCCTGTTAAAAGACGAAGCCTTCTGCTCAATTGTAAGGCCATTCGTTCAGGTGCGTTTTATAAACAATCAATTACGTGCGCCGTCATTTCAATGTATAGGCTCACGACTCTCGCTTAAAATCGTAAACTTTGAGATATTGATTGAAATACTGATGGAAAGTGATACCGAAGCGTATTGAAACGACGATGTCCTAGGTGCCATGAGGTAAAGATGTTATACCTCCCGTTAATCTGGGGTTTCTGCCGGTGTCTCCCCCAACATAAATATTCCGAACCGATGGTCGAGTCATTTTTAAGAAAAATTTAAATTTTCTTCACGATTCCAAATACTTTTTTTTAAGTTAACCCCGCGAATTCCTTTGGAAATAGAAAGGATCCAAACGATCTCTCAAGCAGGTCTATCACCTGTGATCGTGTTAGCACATCTTTATCTATGTGTGTGTTTGTTCATGTTTATTGTGTGTGTGTGTGTAAATCCTCCAGCGTACGGTCCTTAGGGACCCGGTAATTTCCGGTAATCTCCTAGTTATTTCGCTGGCGTAAAACTAGTATTTTTGTATCTTCTGAAACAGACAGTTGTTTTTTCTGGGGAAAAATTGGATATTTAGTTCGGAACATTTATGCAACCTGATAATAATGTACCTTTTTAAAATATATTACGACAAATTGGCAATAATTTAGACTAAAATTCATCTAATAGGGACGTTATGGTCAAAACTCATGACTAGAAAATGTATATAACTCCAAGGTCCAAGCTACAGTGTGGACGCCGCCTTACCCTGATCGCCGGTTCCTCAAGTCTTCGCAGGTTCACGCTTGACTGGTTCTTTAGGTATTAAGTACTTGGCTGGTTCTAGACTGTTGTGGGAGGGAGTTTATAATGGATTTAGTTTCAATGGAGACTAGTTTGCTTTGGTTTTTCGGCGGTGTTCATCTTAATCCGTTTGCAAAGTTTTTCTTGTAAATGCAACTATAAATTATTCTCTTACCTTCTAAATTCACAGTTAGCATACGCTGCACTAGTTTTGACGTAAGATACAAAAGCAATACATACAGTAGTTAGAAGACCTGTGATTTCAATACATTGATATATGTATTGAAAAACAGCAATCTTAAACAATGTGGTACATGAAATTTATATTCTATTAAATTGAATATAAAACTCCTAAAAACAACATTCAACGTTCATTCTTTTAGTGGTCGAACTTGCATTTTGCTTTGTATAATTATTCATTTTAGTAAACTTGTATGTACCAACATTTTTCATTGAATAAATATATATTGATATTGATATTGGAGACGTTCTTGGCGTTCCAGAAATCAAGGGCATCGTCGTGTCAGTAGGCGGCGGTATCACTTTCCTTCAGGTGAGCCGTCTGCTTGTTTGCCCGTGATAAAAAATTACTATATGAAATACTATTTATAATATACATCTATTTCATTCCTACAAGGGCAACGTAGTTGCAGTGGCGTGCCTAGAGTTTTAGAATATAGCAAGCCGAGAGTTACGTTATTGTAGTTTTATAATTCATTTCGATAAATGTCTTATTGCCTCATTACTATTAAATCTACACTTCATACTTACGCGTTCGAATTAGCGCGGATTTTGAACTATGCTATGCAAAGCATATTGTTATTTGATTTGAAAAGTAATGAATGAACGAGAGCGCGAACTTACCTTGGTTCGATAGGGCAAGCCGGGCTTTTGGGCTTGTATGACAGTACCGCCACTGCGTAGTTGTGATGCACTCGGTGTTCTAAGACATCCGGCATCATCGTGTGAATAAGCGGCGGTATCACTTTCTATAAGGTCGACCGTCCGCTTATTTGCACATGAGGTTGAATAAAACCTATAGGTATATGAATTTGGACCTGGGACCTCTAACCCAGCAGACAGGGTCAATGAATACCAAATAAACAGCGTGAGAAGTGTTTTCTTAATATATGGCCCATTACACATAACGTATACCAGCCATATATATGATTATGACGGTATATAAAAGCAGTGGCGAATCCAGGAAAAAAAAATTGGGGAACAAGACAGTTCACCCTCTAACAAAACTTACGACTTAAAAAACGCTTTTGGTGAAGTCCAGTGTGCCCACCGAGAGTTTTACCTTCGTTAGCCGCTTGCGACTGCAGTTAAAAATTCGCATGAATCTTTGTAAAGCTTAGAGGCGCTTTACAATACGGAGTGATAAGGAATTCAGGTTGATCTACGTTATCTGACGTGTAGGAAAACTATACGTACTCATGGTTGTAAATATAATGTTTATTTGTTAATCTAGCATATTTTTAAAAATTAATCATTAGAACTCTAAAATGATTATGTAAGCTATAAAATGTAAGTTGTAATAGACAGTTATTGTAATTTGAATATTTAATTAAGCAACTACGGAGGTTTCTTGCCGGATTCATCCCTGTAGAAATAGCATTCCGTACCGGTGGTAGTAAAAAAATTTGACGATTTGAAAGTGCAAACATTTTGACTTTGACTTTCTGGACACACTGGTTTTACTAAGTTTGGGTTTTACTTCTGTAAGAGCCAAAAGTCGGAAGACTCAGATGCTTTTGGGAGGGGCTTGAGCCCCCTAGCTCCCTGGATCCGCCGCTATAGAAAAGGCTCCTTACAAACACATCTTAATTAACGTCGCATTACACAATTACTATAACAAAAGTGTCCCCCTACGAAAATAAATATGATTCACCTTTCCTTAATCATTACTCGTGTTTCTTTTCAGAAAGAACGTAAACAAGCGAGTCCATTATCTGAGTGAGTGAATGAGTCGACACTGGCCGAGTCATTCGATCTGTCGCTGTTTAGTTCATTCGTTCACTTTAATTGGGGCACGAGGATAAAGATGCCCCCTAATTGCGATGCCAGCTTTTAGGCGCAAGAAGCATAGGGCTAGTGAAAAAGCGATTTTGATTAAAAAAAACAAGTAATAGGTTAGGTATGGGATATTTTTTAATTTCTGTCTTCTAATTATTTTTGTTATCTAATCAGCTTAATTTTTTTTTTTTTTTATTCATGACCAGGCAGGCATTTGACCCCAAACCCGCCTGATGTTAAGCGGCGATGAAGTCTAAGGTGGATCTTGCCTGCCTAGGAGAAACCTATTCACTCTTGCCTTAAAGAGGCCCAAGTTATATTGGTCAGGGAACACATCGACAGGCAAAGAATTTCGCACCCTTTGGTAGAGGGTTGGTTTTTTTAGTTTTGTAATGTACATTTTTTTTAACTTTCGTCAAATCTAATTAGTCTTAATCTTACCTTTTTTTTCTCATTAGCTGCGTTGTTTTTGTTGGTTCATTACATTTTATTTCAATAGTTTGTGAAAATGTTTCTTCTGAAGATAATAGCGTAAGACATTCATTCATTCTTATTTACATAGAACACTATGTAACAAAATAAGGATTGATATATTTACCTCTACATGGGCAAATCATTGACGGTACTCTTGGCGTGTTTTCACATCAAGGGCATCGTAGTGTGGTGGTGGAATCACTTTCAATCAGGTGACTCGTCAGCTTGTTTGCTCATCAATAGGCGGTATCACTTTCCATACCCATGACGCTACTCGGGGCACACCCGCCACTCAGTCCCACCACGGGCACACCCGCCACTCAGTCCCACCACGGGCACACCCGCCACTCAGTCCCACCACTGCAACTCCTGTTCACCAGGATCAACAGTGGCGTCATTTGATCTTTGCCCATGACGCTATATAAAATGTATTACATTTCATTTATTCATTCAATGATAATCGTGTCTGAAAGTAACTAAATCTAAAACGTAATATTACCACAAAAATTGTCTAAGTACATAAAATAATTATTATGAAAATTCATGAGAAACAATTATAAATTACATAAGAAAATATAAAATCAATATTAAAGTAAATAAACGAATATATACCAAACTTAAAAGTTCGATAATTTTATATTTTTTTGATAATGTTCTGATAAAAGCAAATTTCGGAGCCCACCCTTCACCCTCAGCCTCCATCTCTGTATATAATAGATACTTGTAAATGACAAATTAGAAGGTTTACAGAAATTGCTCCTTTAGATATATATTTTTTTATTCCATTTCTCCCTTCTCCTTTATATTTTCGGGCACTTCAGTATTTAGAATAGATATTTTTAAGACGAAAGGTCGGATTTTATATAACTGAAACCGATTATGGGCCTGTCTTAAAATCATGCTGATTTTTCCATTTATTACTTATTCAAGACGTTGCTATTCACAATGTAAACGTAAACTCGCGCTGTAATCCCTCGATAGGGGTAGCTAGAGGTGTTACACACCGCATTTTATGTTGTGTCCAAGTGTGATAGGTTGCAAATATGTCTTCACTATGGCAACTTCTATATGGCAACTAATTAGGTTCGGCAACCCGAGACTCGAACCGTTGACCTATCTGGTCGGGTCGGTCGATTAACCAAGGCACGTAACAAACTGAGCTACCATGTCCTCTACACACAATCACAACACACATACACAATATTTATTTTAATTAGTTTTTAAGTTCGATTTCTTTGATCCAATGAAAAATAGAACTCAATTAGTCACAAACAGACTCTTTTATTCATGAAACTTCAGGGCTTAGAAGAGGGACGTTCATGTTGTTTGTTGCTAGGGTGTAGACAAAAGGTATCTGATTTCATCTGTTCCCGCGTTACTTCTAGTTAAGAAGCACCTAGTTGAGGTGCTTGTCGTCATTTGATAATTATTAACTGATCGTTAGAAGAGGATTGTTATCGGCTATTCACATTTGAACCCCGAACTTACGTGAAAAGTGGGACCGAGCCTTAACCGCGTAAGTCGAATTTGCGTAAGTCAAGATATAATTTGTAAAAATATACCTACATGAATACGTTTGAACGAAATTGAATCAAGGTTAGTTTAAATAAAATAACATTTAAAAATGATTAAAAAAACTAAGGCCCAAATTACACATTTCAAACAAAAATTTTTTTTTGCTTTAAACGTGTAATTATAACTCAAAAAAAACGACTTTAAAATCCGCGCAACTCCGAAATCACGTAAGTCGAGGTATTACCGAACTGACATCAAAATGGCGGCTTCTAAAGGTCATAGTGAAATAATATTTTACAATACTACATACTACGCACGCTAATCGTACGCCTTTCAAAAAAAACCTATTCATAAAAACATCAGAACATTTTCTTGTGACATATTTTTCTGTCGGAATTTAGTTTTTGAACATATTTCTTTTATTGACTCTTCATTCCTTTCCCTTGTCTGTAAAATAATTTTGTTCTTTACAAGGTACCCGGTCGGGTTTTTTATAATTTTAGAGCGGAATTTTAAGTAAGGTTATAGTTTTAATATTTCTTAAGCGAAATTTTATGGGTTTTTAAAATTATTTTTACATGAACATAGATAAAGTAATTCCGTAATTAATCCCTCGAGAGGGGTAGGTAAATGTGTTAAACACCGCATTCCGCATGTTTATGTTGAGTCCCAGAGTGACTGGTTGCGAATCTGTCGCCACTGTCCGGGCACAGTTAGGAATATGGCGGCTACAATTTACGACTCGAACCCTATACCTGTCGGGTCGGTCGGTTAACCAAGGCACGTAACAAACTGATCTACCACGTCCTCTTCTTCGTTTTATTGACTTTAACTTCCTTGCTTACAGGAGATCGAGCACTGTTACTACCATGGGACTGTCAAGGACTACCCTGGCGCCTCCGCAGCCTTCCACACGTGCAACGGCGTGTCCGGTGTTATCCACATCGGCAACGAAACGTTCGTCATACACCCGTTCTACGGCGGAGATTTATCGGTCAGTGATTGTTTATACTTACTCGTATTACAAACTAAACAAAGAAAAACTTTAACAAAAACATGTCAATTGCATTTGTTATAATGTTCAGTTTTATTCATATTATTGGCTTAGTAAGTCAATTAATCTATTGAGAGGATTTTAAATTAACTTTTTATTATTTTATTTTTTTTAATATCGTGACTTCCGCTGACATAACTGTGAGATGATAAGCACGGTTAAGGTGACCGTTTGACCAGAGGTGTAATTAATGTTTAAAAGTAATTAAAATATTAATTAAAAGCGATAACTTAATGCTTCAAATATGAATCTGTTATTTTGGCTAACGCCTACACACAAGACACGTTACAAGAATGCAATAATTAAAATTAAGGAAAAATAACGAAAACATTGTAACAGTGTCACGTACGAAAGCTGTAAAACAGGGTAAGACTAAAGGTATTGCCAACGTAACAAAGTTTTGTTTGAGCTAAATTAGTAAAAAATGGTACAGAAAATGTAAATTACACCCACTTTAAATGTAAACAGATTCCTTCAAGATAGTCGTTACACTTATTAAGAAAGAAAATAAAAAATATACCAAATGTTAAATAAGGATTTGCTCAGTAATACAATTTTACCTTACAAAAAAGAAATAAATAATGGATATCTTTAAAAACGTCAAGTTAAATGAAAGAGAATTATTTAAAAAGGCTTAGAAGATACATATTTTCATTTTAATTTAAATAAAGAAGCTACAAAGCAATACAGATCGTCTTTAATCTCAGAAATATATATCAAACCATAAATGCTTTGGTCAGTTGCACTAACACCCCAAACTACGTGATAATCCTCTATAAGTTAAACCGGCTAATTAACCGTTTATTTTACAACGCATAAATTAAGCTTGCGTTATTGTTATAAATTAGTGTTCGGCCACAGTGCCCGCTCTGAGCTAGCGTTTAGCGGGCGGCCACAGTGCCCGCTCTGAGCTAGCGTTTAGCGGGCGGCCACAGTGCCCGCTCTGAGCTAGCGTTTAGCGGGCGGCCACGAGCGGTCTGAGCGGACCGTTTACTGAGGTATTTTTCTGATTTTTTGGGACGTCATTCTTACTGGACTAAACTCACACAATAATAAGCCCAGCCCGTATTCTGTATCAGTATCGGTATATTTGGTACCAAAATATCTCTACAAAGCGCTGTCTATGAAGCGTTCTTGATTGACTCAGATTTGGATCCAAAGAAAAATAGACGCTTACCCTTGAGCTTTTTATGTAACTTTTGCTGTGTATATTGATACTAGTATAAAAAACGTGTTTCCAAAGTGCAATGCTCGACCGGTACTGAAGACACCTCTATACGTTAGAATGAGAGCCTTTTCGGGAAGAAAAGAAGCTTGTACAGGAAAGAGTTTCTTAATTGTTTTTTGTTAATGAAATTTTTTGTTGTCATACACGAAACCACTTCCTTGATGTAATCAGGGTGTTGTAAATGTAGAATAAAAGTGTAAAAAAAATTTTGATTACGAGATTTAAGTAAAAAAATATATTTTTAAAGTCTTTTGTCGCTTACGATCCTCCCTTGAAATTGATGTGATCGACACAAACGCAGCACGCCTAACACTAACTGACCGAACGTTGCGCTTTGGACACTCATTAAACGCTGTCCTAACCGCTCGTAACCGCAACGCAAAACGCTGCGATGCCCGCTCGGTACTATGGCCGCACACTAACCCGCCCCTCAGCTTAGCCGACGACGGAGGTGGGGTTATAATTCAAACCTTTAATTTCAACTTAATTACGTTAGCCCGAGGAAAATGCTTTATGGCGGTAGTGGGCGAAATCTTTGTACTGTTAATAGCTCTTTTTAAAGGTCCGCGGTTTTTTCGCTGTCATTTTATTGTGATTTAAGACTATGGTAACATAAGTGTTAAGCGATTTTTTATTTTATTCAGTGATATAATAGCTGACATCTACGCGAGAGGTCCTGGGTTCGAATCCCGGCAGGATAGGTATTTTATGTTATTTGCAATACGCATTGTTTCGCCGAGCGGTCTTGGACGTAGTATTCTTATCTATGTAGTGCATACCGTATCGTTGCTTAGCACCTGCGATACAAGATTCTTTGATATTGCTGCAGGGCTGAGACATTTTGTTTGTCGTGACGTGTTATCATATGCTTGTGACCTCTGTGTAAACTTCTTGCTTTATTTCAAAACAAATATAGTATATTCCACGTTGCGAGCTTAATCTAATAACATACAAAAATAACATTTGAAATCTGATGCGTAGTTTCACAGATTTATAGGTAAGTATAGATTTCGTAAAATAATTTTCAATTAGCATTAATTGAGAAGAAAAATTTAAGCTTACAGTTCGGTTGTAACAACTCTATAAATATATTTTTCTGTCCTCGAATATCTATCTAAACGACAGTATATAAAATGACCCCAGTATATTTGAAACAGCGGTACATTAATATCCCGGCACCATAGCGGTGGGAACAATAGCTCTTATCTAACTGTCAATGGCCACAAAACAAAACCGGGTGGGCCAGGGTGGGCTGAGGTGGGCTATGGGCTAAGATTAATCGTCAATTGCCACTATTGTCTCCAGCCCAGTATCACCTGCTTTACTTAATTTGTTACTGCGCCCTTTATTATATTCAAACTTGGTAAGGAATAATGAATTTTAGGAATGTCTACCGTTTAATTAACTGCTATCCGATAATGATATTTCGACCCTTTCATGTTTCTTTGTATTTAGTATCTTTTGGATTTATTCCTTTCGACTATTTTCAATTTATATTAGATAGTACCAATAGTTTGTACGCAAAATTTATGACTTCCAAAAAAAAGCAATATTCAAATACAAAATGTTTTATTCAAATAGATTTAAAGTAAGTGCTTTCATATCGATATTTTTTATCCACAACCGGTTCGGAATGCTATCTACGGGAAAGAAGCCGGCAAGAAACCAGCGTAGTTGCTCTTTTCAAAAAGTTTTTCATTACATTTTGTAAAATTTTAGTTTTCTAACTATTTCATTAAATTTAAAGCTACTTAGATAATGTTCGATAAAAATGCAATAAAAAATCAGGGTGGACGAAGTTAGGTTTTGTCCTAGAAAAATTCGTCTTCGTATCTATAAACGAGGTAAAGCCGCGGGCAGAAGCCGGTGAAACAAAAACAAAAACTTGAAAATGGACCGAAGCCCCGAGTAACGCGGACGATAAGATTTATGCCAGCATCTTCCCGGACCGGATTAACACATTTCGCGGTCGTAACAACAACAGCATAAACCTTGTATGCCTAACATAAATAAACAGTCGATCCACCTCACGAAGGCGGATATTTTATAAACAAGCCGAAGGTTCAAACGGAAAGTGATACCGCCTATTGAGAAGACGATGCCCTTGATGTCTGGAACGCCATGAGCACCAATGCCTTGCCCGTGTATAGCTAAAAATGATATACCAATTGTGCCGAATACATGGCTCTCCAATCCTTCGAACCGAAACACAGCGGACTGCTTCACTGCTTCGCGGCAGAAATAGAAAGGAGGGTGGAACCAACCCGGACGTGCTCGCACATAGATCTACCACCTGTAACTGTTCTGTTATAGCTGCGACAAGATTTGTACATGTACATTGCTCTAGTGTCCATTGCCCACGCACACTGTTACACATGCAAGTGGATGCCTAACAACGACCTAAGTCAACCGGTCTTGGTCAGATGGAACTAAATGCCTTTAACCCTTTAACACTAACATCACAGTCAAAATGATAGACAGGAATGCAAATAGCCACTGTATACATCTATCTCTGTCTTGAGGCTCAAGCTACGTGACATAGGACTAGAATGACATTTGTCGCTTGCGGATTATCCTACCCTTATCATGATAACCGCATAAATTTAAAACAAAGAACGCTCTGAAGCTCGGGAGAACTTAGTTTGAATTTAAATGTGCTGGAATTTCTCTATAATAATAACCACATCACGAAACACACATTGACTCAGCCTTGCAGTAAGTATCGTAAGAACTTGTGTCACAGGAACTAAGCAACGATATGGTATATACTACATAGATAAGAATACAATATCCATGACCGGTAAGCGAAACACAAAGTCCCGCGCCCGTCGGCATTCGAACCCGAAACCTCTAGCGTAGCAGTCGGCTGTTTAAACCACTGCGCCACAGAGGTCGTCTATGAAGGGAATCATGTGATATCCCGAAGGTCTCGTCTTTTGATGTAGTAGTTGAACTTTATTTTATGACTGGTAAGGTTTAGTTTAGTTTGTCATAATGACCTTATACTTAATTGAGATGCAATTTTTGCCTTTCTAGAGACTAGTTAAACAGTACAAAAATTTAAAAATGAATAATAACCACGTCACGACACACACACGTTGACTCAAATCTGCACTTAGATATAATCTTGTACCACAGGCACTTAGCGACGATATGGTATAAACTATATAAATAAGAATACAACATCCAAGATCTTGGATTTGCGTCTTGCAAATAACACAAAGTTTCGCCGCGCCGGGATTCGAACCCAAAACCTTTAGCGTAGCAGTTGGCTGTTTACACCACTCCACCACCGAGGTTTTCACTTTATATACATTTCTAGGTTAAATTTTAAAGCTTATTTTAATAATATTTACAAGGTCGCCAGTAAATTACACCAGAAGAAAAGCTTTCAGGCAAAATTAGAATTACTCTTAATTGTCAAACTTGTCGCACAAAAAAAACCTAAGCAATATTAAAATGTTTACGATGCCTTTAAAATATCATAATTCAGCGATAAAGTATTAATTATACTTAAATTTCAAGGTATTTTTGTAATTAATTCTCATTTTAAAAAGTTCCTACAAGTTCCAACAGCATCAATTTGAAAATTATTTCATTTATGTTACCTTTTACAAAGTTTCCGGTATCAGTGAACTAATGATTATACAAAGCTTCCGGTATCACTGAACTAATAATGATACGCAATTATAATCCGATCATTTCCGCATGAAATAGGTCAACCTCGGAATGACATAATAAGTAGAATTTTATATACCTTCATTTTGGCGTTGTCAAAATTGTCCCAAAAAACTCGTAAAATTGTATATGACCGTCCATAATCAGTAAAATTTCGATATACCTTCATTTTGGCGTTTTCAAAATTGTCTTTTATCTAGTTTTTAGTCTATGGAAAAAAAATCTCGATTATCTCAGTTTCTATTCCTCTAATTCCTCTGTCAACATTCATTATGAAATTGTAGAACATCAAGTTTACTACAAAATTTACAAAAAACATTTTTTCAAACGCTCGACTATTTTTGAGATTAATCGCGGTGTACGCACAGACTTCAGACGAGCAAACTAAGCTTTGAATGTAGATTTTTGTATCGCCTATACAAACAATACCGGTTCCGCAACAAAATCTGGGATTGGCCCTAAAACAATCAAACTAACAACAGAAATGACAGATCACCACTTGAATAATTAAACAGGCAACTATTGCATCATCCATCACGCTGATTTGTTACCTAGCAGACTTGTTAATCGCGCTTTAACACGTAGAAATTCGATTATAATCTCATGTAACCCCTAAAGTCGTTATTACACATTTATTTATTACTCGTAAACACATAAATTACGAATAAGCCGGCTCGGAATTTCCCGGAACTCCCGGTATTACAGTTAATTACGCGACGCACGTTATTTGCCTACGTTTGTCGTGTTCGCTGATTACGCGATATACATCTTAGATCTGATTATAATTATTCCGATTCCAGAGAAATCTTCTGGCTGGTTGTCGTGGCAACTTCTCGGGATGCCATGGCGACGGTATTTTTAGAGTTGAATAAAGCTAATAAACGATGTTACAGCCAGTTATCTAAGTTATATCTATTTAAAACAACACTTGACCCAAATCATGTTTTCTCAGCTAATATATATATAATATAACATGTTTTATATTGTCACTATTGTTTAACTTACTGAGCAAATAATGTTAGTATTCGATATTTTCAATTTATTTTAAAGTAAGCTGGATTAACTAAGATATTACAAGTTTTTTCTTAACACTACCTCTCTTTCGACCTCTCTCACTGCCGACGGATTGTTTCGCTCACCTGTCCTGGATGTAGAATAAGAATAATTTATTTGCACGAAATATGACCATACAGGAGGTGTTAAGTTTTATAAATAGGTAGTTATACATATTGCACTTGTACGAAGCATGCAAAATTTCAAGTTAGAGCATTTGTATTAAAATTAAGAAAGATCCTTATTAGTAATCTGATTAGTAGACTATAAGTATTCTACGTTGTTTGTACCAAATTTTTGGCACCATTAGAACATCATAGCATCAAAACATGACCTGATTTTGATGTTTAAATCTCGAATGTTAAACCCAGCTTAACCAAAATAGCCTATTGAATTTATTTTCAGATTACCTATTTGCCTAGTTTCGAATAGACAATACGACGACGCTAAATCGGTATGGGCGAAACTTTCTCATTGAAAATCCCCTATTGACTATACAATATTAAGAGTAGCTATTGGCCTTGGTATAACTCAACTCATAACGTCTTTTTATAAAACTAAAAAAGCATACTAAAAAGTCTAGGACCTATTTTGAAAGTTAATTCCAGTTAGTTAGGTGAGGTCGTGGTAGCTCAGTTTTTACGAGCCTTGGTCTCGGGTTGCCGTAAGTTGTAGCTGCCATGTTTCTCAATGTGCCCGAATAGTGGCGACAGATTCGCAACCTGTCACACAACATAAACATGCGAAAAGTTTTGTGTAGTACGGAGTGAATTTATATGTGTGTTTTATATGTAGTTCCAGTTCAAAATGCATACTCTTTGGCGGGAATCATCCTATTGTAATGACAGTTTTGACTTCAACGCTAGTTCCTTTTTTGGCCACGTCTTATAATAAACCGGGTAGAGATCATTATTCGATTCTAAGTTAAAACTATATTGCCAAAAATTTACTCATAAAAAGAAGCTACTGGTTTGGAAACATGAACAAATACACAAGAATGTATTGCTGGAAGCAAAAGCCATTCCGGAGACTTTGTTAGAACAACAAACGGTCACTTTCAGCTGTTTTTAATTACTGGATAGCTCACTTTAACCTGGATCATTAGATAAATGAAGCTCACAGGGAAAAGTTACTGCCTGGTAACGGAACTATCTATCCCGGGTTGCCATGACAACCGGCCGTGCGAACCCTCCCCCCTCCCCCCTTCAGTCGTACCAACTTTCCAGAATAATGCCTCAAGCCATTTGATTAATGTTTCTCCTGATGCTTTATAGAATAGCAACTTCGTTTAATATTTTATTTTTCATTAAAGCAGACAGGTTTTGTATGAGATATTTTCTTGTTGTTTTTCTTCGATTTAATTAAAATTTTACATAGGTAAGGTTTTTTTTTCTGGACATGATATTATTTTGACGACCTCGCTGGCGCAGTGGTATAAACAGCCGACTGCTACGCTAGAGGTTCTGTGTACGAATCCCGGCGGGGTTGGGACTTTGTGTTATTTGCAACCACATCACGACACACACATTGATTCAGCCCTGCAGTAAGTATCGTAAGAACTTGTGTCACAGGTACTTAGCAACGATATGGTATATACTACATAGATAAGAATACAACATCCAAGACCGGTAAGCGAAACGATGCGTCTTGCAAATAATACAAAGTCCCGCCCCCGCCGAATTTCGAACCCGGAACCTCTAGCGTAGCAGTCGGCAGGTCGACAAACACAAAGCTTTGTGTTTTATTGTTTGTCAGTAAATAACAACATAATTTAACTAATACACATTAAAACATACAAACAAATACATTTACAATAATATATATTCCTGGTCCACCTAAACACCATCTGAAACCATATTTAAAATAAAACTAAACATCAGCTTATACAAGTTATTTATTAAAATAAAATAATATAACAAAATTTATCGTTTCAGTCATTTTGTATTTTCCCCATCTAAAATTCCAACTTAAGCATTATAATTATAGTCCTGGTCCGTCTTGGAAACTTGGCAGACATCAACGAGATTAGACGGTTCAATAACCAGGTAACCTGGTAGACCGAGGAGTAACTTGGAAGAACACCTACGTTACACGAAAACTTTAAACTTGTACTGAAACTTCTCGCTACTTGGAAACGTATTCTTAGAACTGGATACATTGGCGTATCTGGCTATTTTTCAATAATAATAATAATAACCACATCACGACCCACATATTGACTCAGCCCTGCAGTGAGTATAGTAAGAACTCGTGTCACAGGAACTAAGCAACGATATGGTTTTTGTAGTATATTGGATATATTATATATATAGTGGATAACTTGGATCTGATCATGAACGTATGTCGGAGGGGGGTTCTTCTGCCCACCCCAGGATGTTGGACTACCGATTCGAAATTCTTTTATGGACAAAACATGAGTTATGATACTTCACACGATGACCTCGGTGGGGCAGTGGTGTAAACAGCCGACTGCTACGCTAGAGGCTCCGGCGGGAGCGGGACTTGTGAAATTTGCAAGACGCATTGTTTCACTTGCCGGTCTTGCATGTAGTATTCTCATCAATGTAGTTTATACCATACCATTGGTTATTTCCTGTGGCACAAGTTCCTACAATACTTACTAGGGCTGAGTCAATGCGTGTGTCCTGATGGTTTATTTATTTGTACTCTAACATTTCTATTCATGTTGACATTAAATCGCCTGTTTGTTCAACCGGAGCCGCGGCACAAAGTAATGTCAATTTCATAATGTAAATACCAACAGTGGTAACCAACCTTTGAAACTCCACATCGGAATATGAAACGCAAATTATGTAAACATTGACAATTACTCTGTCTTGTCAAACTGTAAGGAAACTTGATCACGTCACGCACTGGGCTGTGAAAACGCAGAACAAACGCTGAATGGCCACGGCTGAATTGAATAGTTCACAACAATTCAGATGAGAATATTTTCTTATTACATACTATAAAAGTGTGGTTTCCAGTTGTCGGGTTTTAGTTTTTAAACCTATGTTTAATTAAAAAGTCGATAAATAATAATGTTTGTTTGTATGCTATGCTGCCGCACCGTTTGTCCGATTGTTATTAACCTTTGTGAATTTATTGCTCGTACTTTAGCGAACGTTATAGGCAAAGTATTTATTAAATTCGACTTACTAATAAGGTAATACAGACTGTAAATTTAGATGTTTTCTACGGCTTTGAGGCGAGTCCAGTGTTATTTTTTAAAGTGATTTGACTAAATCACATTTTGAGACATGCGTTCCAAAAATAAAATATATGTACTTTTTATAAATACAATAAACAAAAAAAAAACTCCTTTTTGTATCGGAGATCTTTTTTCTTATTTCATTATGTCTTTAGGATTTATTGTTTAGCGGTAATAAACATTCTTTGAATATTTCAAGACTCCAGCTATCACGGTTTATGAGAAACAGGCCGCTGGCAAACCGACAGCAGATTATTAGTCATAGGGCTCAGTTTTTCACCATTCGGGTACGGAACCCAAATACTTGTTGTTGATGCCATAATACCTTTTTTAACTAGATCTTGCTGATAAAATTGTTTAGGAGTTTAAATTCTTAAATCTTATTTCCTTTTGTTTTCTCTTCGATGTTAATGAACGGGCGTTTAATAAAAAGCCGCGTCTCTCTATCCCAGTGTACTGAACGCATACGTCTTATCAATTTACGTTGGATCTAGTGAACTCGGGAAGTCTGCAAACTGCATTAAGTATAGCATACAAATCTAATATAGATCTAAAACTTAAGCTTGCCTAAGTGATCCAACGGAAATAGTTATTAATGCTCAAAGATCTTAAAACAATAGCTATTTACGGGAAAAATGTGTTATAATTCATTGGATTTATTTCACAAGATAATTCATGGAACATTATTGTTATCTTCATTATTGTTGGCCGGTGAAATCTTTTCTAATATTATAAACATGAAAGTTTAAATATGTATGGATGAATGGATGAGTGTTACTCTTTTACGCAAAAACTGCTGAATGTTTTATAATGAATCTTTACAGTAATATAGCTTATACATCAGAATAATATGTAGGCTATAATTGATAAAGATATTGTGTGAAATGTCTAAAATATAACGATAGATCTTAAGTATTTAAAAATCCTATTAGAATCATTTTCGACTTAAAAAGCTGATTAATTAAAAAAGTTGTTAAGTTATTTTTTCTATGTTAATTATTTATTTATCAAATTAGCTTTGTTCGTCTAATTAGTTACGTTTTTAACAATAATGTAATTAATCTTAATGTTAATTAAGTATATTTGCTCATAATATTGTGACAGTCACATGCCGTGGTCACTGGGTTGACGCTGAAGCTTTATTTTACCATCAAACTTATCCTTAGTAAGAGCTGGTATCAGTCTATTTGTGATTCTAAATAAATAAATACATACGTACTCACGCCGTAATTAATCCTCGAGAGGGGTAGGCAGAGGTGTTACACACCGCATTTCGCATGTTTATGTTGAGTCCCAGTGCGACAAGTTACGAACCACTATCAGGGCACAATGAGGGACATGCAGCTACAACTTACGGAACAGACTCGAACTCTCGTTCTGTCGGGTCGGGTCGGTCGGTTAATAAAAGGACGTAACAAACTGAGCTACCACGTCCTGCAAAAATAATTCAATACTTAAATTAAATACGCTGCGCTAGAAGCTGAGGTCGCAATAGCTCATAGAGTTACATAACATACAGAGACCTCCAATTGTTAACCATTACAATTTGAGCTATTGCTGGACTCTGACGTGAGAACATTTCAATATTTCTTCTGTTCGATAAATTAAATATCCATGCCCGAATATCGTTAAAAAAATGAGTTTTTTTTAAATCGAATGATTGGTTTTAAAAATTATTTCATGTCTTTAGGTTTTAATGTTATAATAAATATAAACCGTCATGCTGGCTGGTTGCTACTCCAATTATTTTTCTCTTAAAGGTTACGTCATGACATAAATATAAATGTAATATCATGGCAACATTCACAGCAAAAGGCAATATTGCGAGTCAGAGCATTTTCAAAGCTCCGTCCATTTAAGTTTCGTCGTATCAAAAGAAAATCATTACTCAAGCTATATTCCTTTTGCTGGTTTCGTTTAAAAATTCATTTTCTTATTTCTCCTTGAAATGTTAGTAAGGGTTGGCGAAGTCAACCTTTGATTGAATATCCATTTGACTCTGCTACGACCAGGAAAGCGTAGTCTCGTAGCGGACTACGGTTACTACGCCGTAGTGCTCCTTGGTTAAATATCAATCTTGCATTTGACATTTTTAAATCTAAAAAAAGGGGAGTGGCTAAGTTGTTAATGATTTCATTTTGTTTATTTTCCATTGTCTTTAGTATAGAATTTAAATTGATTATCACTACATAGTATAAAACAAATTCGCTTCCCGCTGTCTGTCCCTGTGTATGCTTAGATCTTTAAAACTACTGATTTTGATGCGTTTTTTTAAATAGATAGAGTGATTCAAGTGGTAGGTTTATGTGTATATAATAGATGCATAATATCCGTGCGAATTCGGCGCGGGTCGCTAGTGTTTTCTAATTCAATGGTGACGTCCTTTTCGCAATTAAAAATTTGTACTTTTAGCGACAAACAAATTAAAAATAATCCTTGAAGTAGCAATTTTTTTTCCAATTTAAAGTCATAAAGAAAAATCAATCAGCATCGTAATGAGAAACGAAACTTCCAAATTTAGATTAAATCGCGAGACAAAATTGAAAAACGCCCTCCAATAATCTCCTTATCTAATTAAAGAGACTGGAATCGTCGAGGGCCGCTCACGACAACCCGTCCTCTAGATCTTTATCTATCAATTATCTAGACTCGACGATAGGCATCCCCTCCCCCTCTTTGCCCTTCACGAAAGGGCTTCCTCTCCCCCCAGTTGAGATATTTTGGGAAAAGCGTTACGTAAAGGACTAATTAAATTAAAAAAAGGAATTTATCAAAAACTAAATTTAAATTAGAAGTGAAAAAAACTAAAGTTTATTAAATGTAAATAGTAAGATCACTAATTAATGAATCAATTGTTATTTTTCGAAGGACAAAGATATTAAAATTTTACATTTCTATCGAAATTTTCTTGTACTAATATTTTTAATGCTTTCTTTCATCTATTTTTATGAAGAAAAAGGCTTTCGATGTGGGCTTTGATTTTTTTTTTTAAAAAGGATAATTATTTAAAATCATCCCTCAAAAATCAAAGGGCCAATAAGTGATCCGTAACATTTTTATTGAATTATAGTCTTTAATTATTAAAGGGTTGTAATTTCAACCCTTATTTACCCTACGCCCTTTTCTACCTTTCCGCCATTTCGTCGGAAAACCTTTGATCAGCTTTTAAAGTTTTAAAAAGAGCCATTTTTAACGATATCCCAATTTTTTTTTCCGGGCTTTTGTTTTTTCGGTTGGATATTTATCTTCCCTGTGTTTTTGGAGGTAGAATGTGGAATTTATAATTGTTAAATTTAAAACCGAGCGCGTGCTTTGTTTTAGGCGTATAAAATAATTTCGAATTTTTCAACGTTAATATCACCGTTATATGTTGCAGTGCGTGTTGAATTTCTAATTAATAAATAATAAGTTTGTTACAGTAGAAATGTTTCTAATAAAATTTGGAACATCACTTCTTTCAAGTTACCGTAACTTGGTGACTCTGTCGAAAGGTTCCGGAGATTGGCATATAAAGACATGGTCACGTATATTTATTAAGATATACCATATATTTGATATGTAACTAGAAATGTTTATTTGGCTTTAGAAAGATTGAAATCAATTTCCAAAAAGATGTCAGAGACGACGCGTCAAAAAATTTGATTTAAAAAAGTAATCCATTTATTCTCGACAAATTCATTCGAAAACATGTTATATCACCAAATTGCGGAGGCGTTTTAATTCCGTATGAGAAATTCGTATACAAATTTGCATTCCGTCTCCTTTACACATCTTTGTGTACGCATGCTAGAGCAGGACGGCTATATTTCCTACTGATCTTATTTTAAAATAGAGCTCCGAGCGATAGGATGGTACAGTCAAATGGAAAAGTTTTTTTACTTTTAATATTTTTATGAAGCTAAAATATGGTTGTTCATCGTATAATTCTGCTGATGTATCATTAATATATATTCGTTCAATGATTTGTCGTAAGTTATGTATCTTACGACAGTTTCGAATGTTTTTTTCCTGTTGACTGTCCCCTGCGGGACCGACTGGGTCGTCCCTTAACCCCTTAACAATTTTTACCAATTTGTACATTTGCCTTTTCGTTCTAGAATTGTACTTTTGCCAATTTAGTTAAATTCGTTTTTATTTTTTAATAATTTGCTGTTTTTTAAATTTTTCGGTTTGTTTCGCAGCCACCCTGCTATTGACTTAATTTACTTCACGACGGTCATCTATTTTTGGTTTTAGGTAATTGAGTTATTTTTATTAATTCAACCTTTTTTTTCTTCGATTCTGTCCAAGCTGATCCAACTTCACTGATGCTGTCCGTACATTATTTTATCAACAAACAAACTGAGTTACTGTTTCAAGTGATCGTTTAGAGCTCTTTCAATTTAGACGTTTTTTGTCTGCCTTCTTCGGTGCCGAAGCCGTGAGTTAATCGTCCTGCTGGCGGACGATCGCTCTTTTTAAAAAAAAACGCGCAAAGCGGCGACCGCGCGACAAACGCGCGACACCAGGACCTGAACATTTTGTTTGAGTCCGTTAGTAGAACATCTAATGGCTGACAACAAAGGTCTACATTGAAACAGTTCTAAGCTACGTTCACATTTCGTAAAAAATATTTTAAATTACTTATCTTTTTATAAATACATTTCCACCTAATCACGAGGTGGAAACTTGTAAAACCGTACGGAATCGTGGTTTCGGAGATCCTCAGTGGAATGCGTGACAAATGATAGACGGGGCGGAACCTTGCAGGCAGCTTATCTCTGTAATGGATTGGATTGGAAACAAAATACGTTATGCGTAAGAGCACTTACTGTGATGAACGCGGATAATACATAAACATGATAAAAACAACCGTAACACCACAGGAGTAAGGGACCATTTTCAATGTACGTTTTGCGAAAAAATTATGCCAAACGTATTTTTTATTTTGTATTTGATAGTCCAGTACTTTCCAAAAGCAGTACGGTTTTGATTTCATCGAGCGGATGATGCTGTGAACATAGTAACAAAAAAGTGGATGAATGTTGATTTTATTTTCGGTTTATGTTGCCAAGTTGAATCTTCATAGTTAAATACATCCTGTCTTTCCTTGTTACTATCATTTTACTTTACAAATGCTTTAAGGTTAAGAAAGACCGGGAGTTCATTCAACAGCCTGTACGTTCGTGACTAAAATTTTATTGTTTGGTGGACTTAAGTGAAGATGCAGTTCAAAAGGGATGACTAGTTTTTGTCTTATCAAATCTGGATTTTTATACCACTGCGGTGGCAAACAAAGCGTACGGCCTTAGCCTATGGATATTTGCAATACCAGAGGCACCGACCCTATTTAACCTAACCTCTCTTTTTTCATGAAGAACCTCATGCTGTTGTCATTTGAGAAAACCATGCCAGGAAGTTCATTCCAAAGTTTGAGCTTACGCAAGAGGAAGCAGGGAAGAGGGCAGGTTCAGGGCGGTAGCTACCAGTCACCTTTACTACTCCAGTTTTTATCTCTTTCAATAAATAATGTGCAATTTCTTTAAAGTATTCTTACTGATAGATTTTTTAATTATTTATTATAATTGTATCACCTGAATACAAACGTTTGATAGGTTTTCTCAAATCTCTGACTTTTAAACTAAGTTATAAAGCTTCAAAGTCGTTGGTTAGATCGAGAGATCATAGAAAAGGTTGTTCTGATGAGCGAGATAAAAATAATAATAATAATACCCACACACATTCACGACACACACATTGACTCAGCCCTGTAGTAAGTATCGTAAGAACTTGTGTCACAGGAACTAAGCACTATATACTACATAGATATGAATACAACATCCAAGACCGGTAAGCGAAACAATGCGTCTTGCAAATAACGCAAAATCTCGCCCCCGCCGGGATTCGAACCTGGAACCTCTAGCATTCGGCTGTTTTCACCAATGCGCCACCGAGGTCGTCGAGATAGATATATTTACTATAATGGTTGTCTCTGTTTATCGTTCAATTCAGATTTTGTTTTCTCTGTAAATATTTACTACTTCTACATATTTTGCTATAAATTCATTGAATAACCGAAGCATGTGCTTTTACATATTCCCTTTTGCCAAAGATACATTACGATACTGTATTTAATATTTAAGTGTTCACTTTTACAACATCTTAACCTCTACATGGGCTACGCATTATGAAATCAAGAGCATCAAAGTGTCAACAGGCGGTATCGCTGTGAACCATCTTCTTTGTACTCAAAACACTTAGTATTAATTTAATTTTAATTCGTATATTGTGACATGAGCTTTATCGCATTCTCTCGCCCTAGACTTTTAGAAGTATAAAACATGTTGACATAATTACATAAATTATAAAATCTGGAGTTTCTTGCCGGTATCTTCCCCGACTTAAATTTTCCGATTTATTTTAAGAAAAATTTAAATTCGTTTGACGATTCTAAGTAGGTACTTTTTTAAATTTAAAGAAATAAATTTACTTTGATGTCGAATAAACAAAGTAATGGGTCAAGTTAAATGATTAATTAAAAGATGATTTTAAATTCCATTTAATCAGAGCACCGTCGTGTTCACTCTTATACTTGATTCACTGTTTATTTATTAACGACAGACTCGTGATTGCTGTTTTAATAATAAAAACATCGTTATCCTTTTATTAACTTCCTTTATTTCGTTCCTACTGGAATAACATGTTTTTTAACGAATTATTTATTCTTCTAAAAAGTAATAAAAACCACATCACGACAGCCTTACAGTAAGATTGAAGAATCTTGTGTCGCAGATGCTAAGTAATGATATGGTATAAACTACGTAGACAAGAATACTACATCCAAGACCGGTTAGCGAAACAATGCGTCTTGCAAACAACACAATGTTTCGAATTGGATTCGAACACGTAACCTGTAGCGTAGCAGTCGGCTATTTACACTACTGTGCCATAGGAATAACAAAGAGCTTCTAATCAGCCTTACCTGATACCAACGAAACGTTACGTCATAACGTTTTAATCAAGAGATAATTGTATTAAATCAAATTAAATACGTAATTCTTTCCTCCTCAGATATATTAAAAACAAATCATCCCAAAGACCATTCCTATCCAACGAAAATCTCTGAGATTTATTATAAAGCAGATGCGGTGGGAATTTTAAAGTAGAAATGTACAGAGACGTTTCGTTCCACGTATATCAAGAAACCGCTTTAAAGTCAGCCTTCTCAAACGTTATCCAATTTACCGATCAAATTAAACAGGTCGCGATTTCAGATTAGTTTAGAGTTATGTATGGCTAGGGCTGCCACTCACTATTTTTAGATTAATATGAAATAATAATAATTAACTTAACGTATGTAAAAAAAAACCTATAAAGTAGCCTTCTTATGGGGATAACGTAGCCTTCTTATGGTGACAGATTTTTTGAAAACGGTCCAGCACTTTTTGAGTTTCTTCGTTACAAATATGCGGGATACATAGGTGTCCTATTGCATTAGGATTAACAAAAAAAAAGTTGGTCTTTTTAACCAGAATCAACAGCGACCCGTCTTTAAAGATGCTACCGTGCAATCTCACATGCCACTTCCTAATACATACTATAAGCTGTATTGAGACCCGCAAAAGTATTTTAATTGCTGTTCACTCCGAACATTGACTGATTTGGCTCATTTTTTCACATTATTAAATTTATTTTTCAATAATTTATCCGACTACCAAATTTCACGACGACCCGATCAACGATACTCGAGTTATAGTCGAAAAAACATCAACGCGTACGTACGGACGTCGAATTGTTAGGCTCCGAGGACTTCGCTCGATCAACAAGAAGCCAGGCCTCATATATCTTTCGCACTCTATTTACCCACTTTTTTACCTAATTTCAAATAAAATGACGACTTTAAGCAATAACCGTATTCTATAGGTATAGACGTTTGCAATACGAGGGGCATCACTAACCCTGTTAAAACCTTTATAAACCTTTCTTGATGAGTTCCATCATAATTATTGAACATTTGACGACCTCTGCGGCGCAGTGGTGTAAACAGCCGACTGCTACGCTAGAGGTTCTGGGTTCGAATCCCGGCGGGGGCGGAACTTCGTGTTATTTGCAAGGGGCACTGTTTCGCTTACCAGTCCTGGATGTAGTATTCTTATCTATGTAGTCTATACCATATCGTTGGTTAGCACCTGCGACACAAGTTCTTACGATACTTACTTCAGGGCTGAGTCAACGTGTGTGTCGTGATGTGGTTTATTATTATTGTTATGATTTAAGATTTTAAAATTATTAATTTTTCTAAAGTCGGCAACCCTGCGTGTGTTTAAAATTCGTCGGTTGGTTTGAACTAACTCTTGTATTTACATAACCAAGTCGACACCTCCCTGTTACCATCTTAATGATACAACTTTATAACTAAATCTGACAATTTAAATGATTTATCTTATCTTGGAATAAATTTATTTTATTCTAAGGAAATTATTTCACTGTTGGTGTTAATATGTTTAATTTTATTGACAGAGATTTCAACATGAACTGTAGACTAACAATCATATCAAGCTCGGGTGAAAATCAATATTATCACGCGATCATGTGTTGAGTATTGATGGTATCGCAGTACTATTTTAATATAACAGATTAAAACTCTCCTAGAAGATAAATACTGCTCTGATCATGATTTACCAATTGAATATGCAACAGATTAAAGTAATATTGTATAAAAGAACAAAGGCACTCCCGAGGCTGTTTTCTTTTATCTTTTTTTCGATTTTTGACCCTAACTGCAGCCCTATTGGCCTTCGCAGCGTAACCGGACTAACCGCGCGGCGTGTGCCCTCCAGCAGAGCTGCGCTTCGGCCGCTTGATTCCCTAAAAACTAGCTATCAGGGGACTTCGGCTGCGTTCATAGTGATCCTTGCGGGGTATATCGTTTTTTTTTTTTTTTTGGACCCTAACTGCGGCCCTATTGGCCTTCGCAGCGTAATCGGACTAACCGCGCGGCGAGTGCTTCCCCGCAAGGGAGCGAGGTGCAGCGTAGTTGCGCTTCGCCTCCTTGCGTTGATGCCCTCAAAGCCGGGCATTACGTTGGGTCTACAAGCCTTAAGGCTAGGAGGCCTCAAAACCTGCAGCCCCAACGGGGTAGGTATATCGTTATAAATTACACTAGGGTTATATAGTGGGCTTCAACAGTAAACGATACCGCGATGTAGAATAACAAAACGCCATCTATTGACAATAAACAGTAACAAAAGTTGTCATAAACTTAAAATATGACAGAACACAGAGAAATAGGCGGCCGAGTGTTCTAGAAGGTTTCCCTTCGTTGCTTACGAACCCTAAAAAAGTATTACACATTAAGAGGTGCCTTCGAACTTTTAACCCAGGTCACGCTGACATTAAAACGACTCAGGTTACCTTGATTAATTCCAGACATCTTAGGTTCCATTTAAAAAGAATAAATCTGCTAAACAGGGTTGAACATTCGAAAGAACTTGGTAACAGAATCATGATCATAACAGTGGCAAATATACATAATCATGACATTTATGTGTACAAATAAATATGATTTCTCGTTGGATTTTTATTAGATTTGATGAAAAAAATTCTTTGGATTTTCGTATGATACTCGTTTAAGTTACTTTTTAAGGTATATATTTATTTTCTACATAGGAATTAAATTTAAAAATACACCAAAATATGAGAGGAAGTGGTAGCTCAGTTACCTGCCTTGCCGCTGACCGACCTGACCTGACAGGCCTCAACAGGTAGGTTCGAGTCGAAAAGTACAATGTAGCTGCCATGTTCCTCATAGTGCTCGGATAGTGGCGACGGATTCGCAATTGGATTAAATTTAAACATACGTAATGCGGTGTTTAATACCTCTGCCTAACCCTCGCGAGGGATTAATTACGGCATGAGATTATGTTTATGTCATGTCTGAAAAGAAGTACAGCTTTTCTTCAGCTGTCTCCCTAGAAACTTTAACTCCCTCTTTGTCCTGGGTTGATTTTTAAAAATGGTTGTTCTATCAGGAGGCGTACAACATCATTGACGTATAATTTTCTTAACTGTCATTTTGAAATGCAATAATTATTAAAATTAAATTAAAATGTTAAAAATAATGACATGTTAGCTGTGGATATTTAAATTTTAGTACAGGGTCAATTAAATTAAATAAAAAACATTTATAACAAAAACCTGCAATACCAGGGGCATCACGCATCCTGTAAGAATTTTTAAAGTACCCCATGCTATTGTCTCTCACACGGCAGCCATGTTACTGTGCGCAAAATTTCAACCCAGTTCGTTCAGCGGTTTCAGCTGTATTTCAACATAGAAGTCAGACACGTTTTCATTTTATGTACAGAAGATAATATTAATGTATTTCACATTGCGCAATGGAAGTGCCACCCATTGTTAGTTGAGCCATGTAATATTATATTCGAGAGTCACGTGCAATGGTAATAGAGGTAATACTAAACACCAGCACTCGGGACAGTACTGGGGACAGCTCTCACAGTTCATGTAAATTGCTTTTGTTGGACTACAGTGTGGGGACAGGAACGGCGGCTTTGTTCGGTGCTAATATTTAAACTGTAAAATTTTAAGTTAATCTAGGGATAGATGTTGGTTTTTAAAATGAATTTATTTCCGTAAAGCCTTCTTTAAAGCCTTCTTTTATGTTGAGTTGACACGTGACGAGTATATTTTCTACACCTAAACCTGCCTACGTACTGTAATCCGCCGTAACTCAGAGCGTCTACCAGTTTTCCTACACGTCAGGTAACATAGGTAACATTTTGTATGAGAAATCTTAATTCCTTAACTATCCTTTAGGGGCGCTTAACAAATATTCATACAAATTTCTAACTGCAGTCGCAAGCGACAATCGAAGGTAAAACTCATGGTAGGCACGCAGAACACGTACTAACTTTTGGTTTTGTTTTTCTTCTTACGTTTTGTTGTGCAAGTTTGCCATGCATAATTAATGCGGTGTTATAGGATTGGCAAATTGTTGACATCGCATTGCAACAATCTTGCTTTTACTCGCCTCATCTGCATGTTCATCAATTAGGTGGGTAAATGTAAATATATTTGCGCGACCAATAACCGCTGCTCATGTGAAATTGACCTAACATCTGTTATTTAAGCTGCAGTCATATGCAGTCGGTTGTAAAATTAAACAGCAATAAAGTAATAACACGAGCGCATGTAATAAAATGACATGTGTTTTCATTATGTACATATAAATATACAAACGTCATATGCAATGAGATGTGTCATTACATGCATGTATAAACGTAGGAGGATAAAATGGAATTGGATGTCCTTTGCACGGGATGATTTTAAACATTAACCAAGAATAATTTTGTTTCGTTTTACGTAAAGTTCTTCTCTTATTGGTTTGCTTATTTTTATGCTTGTCTGTATAATTTAGTTTTGGATCAAATATCATAGTTTCAATTACTTCTTCTTCCCTTTATCTGGTAACCAAATCATCAGACCAGACTATATGCCCAGCTAGAATATATAAATACCTAGTGACTACAACTTGGAATTGTTGAAGAAGGGTGTCAGAAGTTTAGGAATACTATATTTTCTTATTTTATTTTCTCTTCTCGCATATCATCAGGATTTAATGTCTGAAATGCTAGTGTTTTAACCAGTGAATATCTGTAGTGCTGTACAAGTGTAAAGAAAGTGAAATACGACGATTTGGCTACTCTTTACTTCATCTCCCGTAACCATACTAGCATGTTACTTTAGGCAGACTAAAATTTCCATATATCATTATTCATCTTTTCATCATTTCATTCCTCATTAAAACTTGCTATGAAATATTACTTTACACTGCAAAATACTTAAAAATTATTGCCATTGTGATGGCAAAAACCATCAAAGAAAAATCATTTATCGTTGCGTTAACTTCGTCTTATCTATTTTATTTTATTTATTTTATTATATTGCGCTAAAAGGGTTAAAGTTTAAGGGAATAGTCCCGCCCCGCTTGCCACAAGGGCACCTAAGGGCTCGCAGGTAAGCGATTCTTAACAACCCTTTCGTTATCTCTACAGATAAATTCGCAAAAAAACTCCCTACATTTATGGTAGACATTCTATTTCACGAAGTCGGTTTGGATAAGATCGTTGTTAGTTCTGTCAGGCGTGTACGTGAAGGTTGTTCCAGTGTGCGTTTTCGAGTTCGCTCAGTAAAGGAGTAACGCACACTACAGTAATATGCATGGACATGTCTACACACAACCATAAACGAACGGTCATTGTGAGATAGTCTCCGCAATAGAGTGGGGAAAAATGTGAAACAATTATTTGTCCCGGTGAAACTATTGCCTAGTAGGGTCCTCGGAATGGGCTGTAGATGGCCCAGATGGGTCGTTATGGGCCCACGTTTGATGGGCAGGCGCTATCTCCGCCATTATAAGGCAATATCTCAGAACGTCCAGTAACTTATGGTGGCACCTTTGTAAATTACACCCTTGATGAGGCTTCGTTGCAAAAAAATTGTCTTCGTATCGCTGGATATTACTTTAGGGTCTTTATTATCTAATAATAAAACCATGCATTTGTATGTAAGTCTAGTTTTGTTAAAGTTGTTAGTAAATATGGTTAAAGTAAAAAAGAAGCTGATATCTTAACGGACTCAGTGACGCAGTGGTGTAAATAGACGCTAGAGGTTCCTGGTTTGAATGCCGACGGAGGCAAAACATTTAGTTTATTTGCAGGACGCATTGTTTCTTACACTGGTCTCGGATGTAGTATTCTCATCTATGTAGTTTAATATACCATATCGTTGCTTAGCACCTGCGGCACAAGATTTTTCAATGTTGCTGTAGGGCTGAGTCAATGTGTGTCGTGATGTGGTTTTTATTGTTATTTAGAAGAATAATTAATTCGTAAAAAACATGTTATTTCAGTAGGTACGAAATAAAGGAAGTTAATAAAAAGGATAACGATGTTTTTATTATTAAAACAGCAATCACGAGTCTGTCGTTAATAAATTAACAGTTCATTATGTATTAGAGTGAACCTGTCTCGGATGTAGTATTCTTATCATGCAGTTTAATATACTATATCGTTGCTTAGCAACTTCGGCACAAGTTTTTTTCAATTTTGCTGTAAGACTGAGTCATGAGTATGTGTCGTGATGTGGTTATTATTATAGATAAAAACCTGATTTGATAACATGTTAGTTTTAGGTATCAATCTTGTCTTTTTTATTTTAGTAAATAACGTAATTGAATGAAGATTACTTAATTATCTCTAACTTTTTCTATTGACGTGAAAAACACAACATGTGACCTATTTTTTTATTTTTTTTAAATCCCAACCCTCGTACGACATCACTTTGAAGTACAAACTACCTTTTCCTCCATGATAAATAGCCCAAACTTATAACAATCTCAGCCCAACAACTAAACTTCCACCGTTAAAATTTTATCTCCCCCCCAAAGCGATGGGCAATCTGCTCGTTTAGCCCCTCATATTTTCGGCGGGTCATAAATATAGTTAAATCGCCCTAAATATTTTCTCTAAGACGGTAATTTGTGACGGATAATGCCAGTGGACGTAACCCCAGCTGCTCTAAAAGATTGTGGTTAATGTATTATACATCGTCATTCAGACAAGATGGTCCACCTAAAGGAAAGTCATACCGCTGCTGAAGGCCCATGAAGTCTTAGAACGCCAAGGCCACCGGTCTTGGATGTAGTATTCTTATCTTTATAGTATATACCATATAGTTGCTTAGTGCCTGCGATACAACATTATACTTGTGTAATAATGTGGGTTTTACTACTTATATAAATAAAGATATACTTAAAAACATAGTAAAAATACTTCTGAGCAAATTACCACGTTCCTTATAATCCTGTAAAAATTTAAATAGGTAAATAATAATTTTGATTTAAAAAAAAAAAAATTAAGGTTGTTGTAAAAGTAGGGACATTTTGTTAAATACCTAGGTAAAATACGTATATTTATCACAATGAAAACACTTGAGGTTAGTAAATTATTGTCGTGCATCACGGGAGGGTGTAACGAACTGATATCCTCAATAAATTCCAGAAGGACCCGCGCCATATTGAATTAATGCTGTAAAGATGTAGTCGCGTATATGACACACCAGAAATAGGGAAAAATCGAAAAGTTATTTTATCCCCGACTTTTTCCTTCAATGGAAAACCCATCAGCAGCAAGATTCTTTCAAATAGATTCCTTTTCAATATAGCATAAAAATGATTTCAAAAATAAACCACATGTACGAATTTTCTGTCGGTCATCTTCCTTCTTATATTTCAAACAAGATCTCAGTAACAACCTCACCTAATGGTGGGGCATGCTGGCCTAGAAAATGCCTATTTACTTTCGATTTGAAGACCACCATCAAAATATTTTCGTATTTCGAAATAGATTCCCTGTATTTTATCCAATAATGATGACACTCCAAAAAAAAGTGTTGCCACTACAAAAACAAGTTGGAGAAAAACAAAAAATAACCATCTGATTTACCTCTTACTCTATAAATATTAATAAAACAACTCCAGCCGCTATTCCATAAATTAACTCAATCATAACACAATGAATTACATGTTGTTTGGACAAGCGTGACTTGAGACCTACACAGAAGCTGTAATAAACACGAAGAAAGTGTTTTTCAATATTTCCAGAGAGAAAAAACACTTCATCTAAGCTACAGTTACATGTAGTAAAAATGAGTGTATGAAAACGTATTTTAGTCTCTCTAACAACACTGTCATAAATTTCTCGAAAGTTTTTAAGACTTTTCAAGAATTATTTTAAAGTAGTAAATGAATATAAATTACTATTTTCGAACGAACGAACTTCTTTTTCAACTGAACACGCTGTCAAAAGTATTTATTAAATTTAGAATTCTAATTTAGATTTACAATTTAGTAGTTATTTATTACACACTTCTTTAACCGCTGCTTCACCAGCATGCTAAAAGCAATTCAGACTGTTATTTTAAAAATAACGTAAAAAAATACCTTGTATTTAATTCTTAGGTACATTTCCTATATGGAAAAAACACACCATATCGCTTCTTAAAAGAAAGACCATCGAACGCACTGTGTCGCGTATATTAAAATAAGTTCCGTCCATATTTGGGTAGAAGCTAATTTCGCGAAATTTATATCCATCGGTAAGCCGAGACGGTAACGATCTGGCAACACAGGTCAGAGTGGGGAGAATTATTGCAGTGTTTTCGACCTTTTTACTATGAAAACGGATAATATTTCACCGCGAAACCCAATAAAGTGAGGTAACAAAAATAAATGGCCGTTTTCCTTTGAAAATTCTTTGTTTACATACAATTATTAATATTAAAAAGATAACTTTTAAGGGATTTCATTCTTATTCAAAAAGTTGTTTTTAAATGTTAAATTTACAAGCAGATTTTACTGTTTTACAAATTGTGTTGTAAAAAATCGATCGCCTTTTTTAAAATAAACAAAATTTGAAAACTTAGAACACTTTTCTCACTTAACAATGTTTAAATAAATTAAAAACTTCTATTTTTATATACATATTTCGCTTTTTATCTGCAATAGTATATAGTTAAATCGCCCTAAATATTTTCTCTAAGACGGTAATTTGTGACGGTTAACGGGTTAATGCCAGTGGACGTAACCCCAGCTGCTCCAAAAGATTGTGGTTAATGTATTATACATCGTCATTCAGACAAGATGGTTCACCTGAAGGAAAGTCATACCGCTGCTGAAGGCCCTTGAAGTCTTAGAACGGCAAGGCCACCGGTCTTGGATGTAGTATTCTTATCTTTATAGTATATACCAAATAGTTGCTTAGCGCCTGCGATACAATATTATATTTAAATGTCAATATGTGCGCCAAAATGTGGTTTTTACTATTTATATAAATACAAACTATAGTCATAAGGATAGATATATTTTTTATTATGTTTTCATTGAGCCACATTGAATTTATAGAAAAATTGGATGAGAAAATTTAAGGTTATTCCATTCATAATTTCGGATACCAATTCTATTTATTTACAGATAAACAGAATATAAAGCATGCTCTACTCAAAGAATTTTTTTTTATTTTAAAAACAGTTCCGAGTCCTTCTCCAAGCTAGGGTTCTTTAAATAAAATAAACAAACCACCGGTTCTTGTACGGAACCACTAAGGGGGCCATTTACTTGAAGTATGCCCCAATAAATAGTGGAGACGCCGAGGCAGTCGGGCGGCATTTTTCAAATGGCAAACCGAACCGACAAAGGCGATCTCTTTTAGTCTAAAGTCAGGGAAAGTTATTACTCTGAATATATCAGGGACAATATTAAATGCAATAATGCTGGATTTTATTAAAATATTGCTACTTTTCATATCTTACAATAATAATAATAATCACGACACCCACATTGACTCAGCCCTGCAGTAAGTATCGTAAGAACTTGTGTCACAGGAACTAAGCAACGATATGGTATATACTACATAGATAACAATACAACATCCAAGACCGGTAAGCGAAACAATGCGTCTTAAAAATAACATAAAGTCCCGCCCCCGCCGGGATTCGAACCTGGAACCTCTAGCGTAGCAGTCAGCTGTTTACACCACTGCACCACCGCAATTGATTGTTACTAACAAAATGTATATGATTTTATTCTTGCGCTTATACCATACTAGCTTCCGCGCCGAAGTCGAAAATGGTTCTAATAGGATTTTTAATTACTTGTCATTTATCAGAATATTTTGGTAAATTCGTACAATATCTTTATGAACTATGGTCTTTGTGTTTGACTGATGATAAGCTATATTATTGTAAAGTTTTATTAAATCCATTTAGTAGTTTTTGCGTAACAAACATCCATTCATCCTTAAAACTTTATTAGCTTTTATAATATTAGTAAGAATAAACCACTTGTTACTGTAAAATCTAATTTGATTAGGAACCAATTATAACCTCATTTTGCGCAGGCAAAGTTGCAGGCATCATCAAGTTATCAATAAGACATTTTATTATTAAAAGTTAAATGTATTCATTTAATTCGTAATAGATAAATAAATTACATAAGGTTATCTATAAATATTTCTTGGAAACTGGAATTGTAGTGATTCTTAGAATGGAGTTTCGAAATATCTTATAAATTGAGTCCCTTTCACCGTAGAACATATTGTGTGTGTGTGTGAAATTGTAGTATATTTTATTTCCTGTTTATATTTTTTTTTAGCTAAGAAAGAAGCTCTATGGACCGGATGTTAACATGTACATTCGTTCCAATTCACGATGACGGTTTCACTTAGGTTGTTATTAGTTTTGTCAGGCTGAAACAATGTGTACTAGAGCCTATACGCGCTGTTGACTAGATGCCGACACAGAACTAGTCGCCAAGTCACCCGACCGACCAGCGACTTAGTGCGTATAGCTTCATCAAAACCTATAGAAACTGAGAAAGTAAAGGGTCACCTCGAATTTCGTATTTTTTTTTCCTAATCGTCAAGTGCTCATAAGATTTTAACAATTACTTACATGAAAAAGACACATTAAGCTCAACTAAGCTACATAATAAGATATTATACTCACAAGCCCTTTATTATTCGACAATTAGTTGTAAAAGTGAGGGTGTTTGATAGAACATGAATAATGGTTAATAATTAAACAAAGAATACACAAGATACGAAGGCGGTTTTGTGCTATGTATTTTTTATATACAAAGTCGAATACATTTTTTTTTCGGGGTACAACTCCCACTCTTTCCCAACACTGCAACTCCTGTTCACCAGGATCAACAGTGGTGTCCTTTGATCGAATAATCTAATAATGCAGCTGTGCAATGACGCACAGGCTGTGCCCGGACACCCTACCGGTTGTCTTGGGACCCGCAACGAACTTAATCAGAAGAAATAGTAACAAAGCGGTTTCAGACTTCCCTCCCAGCAAAGCGGAGACAGCAATCGAAATGGCCCAGAGGCCAAAAACTAAGGGGGGAGACAAAAACACCACGGAATGCCACTAACTAACAGGGGATTAATTAGATACTAACCTAAATCTTACACCAGTAATATTGGTGACAAAACTTTTTAAAGACACGGTTTAAAGTTAAACAAATAGGTTTTAACATTATTTTGCTTTACCGTGACTTTACTTTACCTTGGCTATCTTTCCCTATACAATCGATCAGGCTGTATCATCTTTATAAAGACAACGCGGCAAGACGAAAAGCATAGGCATGACCGTCATATGATTGGAATATCCGTAGACTAGCTGACTGTTACTTTCCAATTTTCTATAGGATTTGATGAATGAAACGCACTTGATCGACGGTCACCCGGGCGACAATTCACATATTTTGAATCGCCTTCGACAAGTCACCAGTTTACCGTTACTTTCAAAGTTTCTAAATGTTTTGATGAATGCGTATCCAATTGGTCGCCGGTCACCCGGGCCACTTTTCATATATTTTCATTTATTTCGACAAACCGTTTGGGCTCTCTTAAAGAGTTAACGTACACTATAATACGTGCATTTACACTTTCAATCACACACAACCATCGACAAACAATCTTCGTGAAATAGAACGACTGTAACAAGTTATTACATTCCCTCCATCCCGTGCCAGGTCAAACAATGAGGGAGGAATTTAATCCTCTAAGTGGTAACTTAAGGCAAAAACAACCCTCCACTAATGGTATAACTCACTATTGACAGAACACTGTTTGACATGTCACATTCCAGCGGTCGATACACTCTGCCTTTAAGACCAAATAATACTTCTATATTCGAGTCGGTGTTTTCTGAGGCAAAATGTTATCCTTGACCGCCATTTTTTTTTTCTTGTCAATGACTTTGAGTATTTTACCAGTGTCAAGTATTTTTTTAATCAAGCTCTGATGAGAAATGATATGATGATAGGATGAAAATGACATAGATGGTGATGAATCTGCCTACAGTAACATGCTAGTACTGTTACTTAAGGCTTTATTAAATTCTTTGGAGACCACGAAAAGGCCAGCCACATGGTCGTATTTAACTTTCTCCACACTTATACAGATCTATTGAAGTTCAGTGGTTAAAACACTAGCATTTAACATAATTAAATTCTGTTGATTTACAAGAAAAGACAATCGAATGCGAACAATTTTACTGATAGTTCCTGTTCCCGCCAAATAAGTGTGCCTGATGTGAGTGTCATTATAACGCGGTGAGAGTCTATTCTTTTTATAAAAGCAAAATAATTTAAAAATCGTTTGAGTATTTTCGAGCCTCTTACATACAAACTGACTTAACAAACTTACTATATAAGATATAGATAGAACATTCCAATAAGTTTTAATCAGGCTAATTGAATAAAAACTTTAGCAATTACTTTTTAAGAATAAATGCGACGGACAATGACATTAATTAGAAACAAACTTGCCTAACGTTTCTTCGTATTATGTTTACAATGAATATTTGTTCTTCAATCAAATCAGTCATGAATACTTCATTCTTGACTTCAAAACATCGCTGTATACTACACATTAATTTATAAGTTGTTCACAACTTGTTCCTGGCAAATTAATTATTGGTTTTGTTCTTAATTAACTCGCTTTACAGGCGTTACCCTTATTGGAATTAGCTTGCAACTTGAACCCCCGTCCCCTCCATATATTACATGGAATATTAATCCTTATATAGTACTACTTTAGAACTTCATTAAACAGCGTAGATTAATATGTTCTTGTGTGTACCTATTGAGATTGACACCTGTATGTTGATGTGATGTTTTTTCTGCCCCTTTTAATATTCTCCATGTAACTTTTGTTAAGAAAAAGGCGTCTCTAAGCTGGCTAATATTACAATAATGATATTTGGAAGAACTAATTGGTATTTTTACATCTTAGAAATCAATAATAAACAAAACACAAACTACTAACAGAAATAAAAGAATAACTGTTTCAATCCAATGAGGCGGCATCTCTAAGGAGTTCTAGTCACTAACGATGAAAGCTGAAACTTTTAACTTATGCTAGGCGTTAATAACTTTTTTTGACACGGCATCACTTGCGATTCCATAATAAATCCTTACAAAGTCAAAGTCAAAATGTTTTTATTCGAATAGACTTAAAATTGTCTTTTTTTTTGTACTACCACCGGTTCGGAATGTCATTTCTACGGTGAAGAATCCGGCAAGAAACCTCCGTAGTTGCTTTTTTCAATATTCAAATACAATATTTACTATTACAAATTACAATTTTTCAACATAATAATTCTATCTACAATCCGACTGTCAATAAGATGAACCTGTGCAGCTAATTAAATTACTTCCATATATCTTTATCCTCTACATAATTCTGAATTTTATAGTAATTAAAATTTGTTTAACAAGTTACTAGGGGTTAAAACATGTGGGTTGACGAGTCGATCTCAAAATGATTTATCGTGAAATAAGAAGCAAGTTCGACAGACAGGTCCGTATTGACTTGGAAAGGTAAACATTGTGGATATTCTGTTGGAAGCCACAATCCATTGCTGGCTGACAATGCAATCGAAGCTGGAATCCATTTTTATTGATATATTTTCAATACCTCTCGAGTTTTGTGGAATAGATTTTATATGCGATGTATTTCTATTTGGTTGGGTTTGAAGATGGCGTGCTACAATATATTCTACTTGATGTATTTATTTTCTTAGCTTTTGTTGGTATTTGCTGTAGATAGAACGGTTTCGCAATGAGCTCGTAACTCCCTATTATTAGATATGGCAAGCTTCAAATTGAAATGAATGTAATCGATGTTGCTAGATAACAGTTTGAAAAGAAGTTTAGAAACGAGGACTTTACTCTAATATCCCCAAGTGACATATAAAAATAAAATAAAATATTTACGAGTATATTTAAATTCCTTGCAGAAACTTTATTTACCCGGTCTTGACTTTATTTTAAAAATATACGTAGTCGCCTATATACAATGCGGATTATTTATTTTTATTAAAAAATATTTATAAATTTATATACTCGTATTGATAGTGTTCAAAATTTTCTTAATGATTTATTAGATCCAACCACAACGGTAACCGTCAACTTGTTTGCTTTTGATGTTGTTATTTTTGATTTAATTTAAAAGGGTTTTTTATGTCATGGACAAACAAGCAAACGGTTCACCTAGTGGAAAGTGATACCGACGCCTAATAATACGATAATGGCCCTGATGTCGTGAAACACCAAGAGCACTCCTTAAGCGTTGCCAAAATAGAGGTAAAGATGTTATACCTCTCGTGCCGGTAATTACATTGTCTCTCCAATCCTTCGAGCCGAAATAAAGCGAACTGCTTCACGTGGTAAATAGAAAAGAGGATGGTACCAACCCAGACGATCTCGCACATAAATCTACCACATGTTTTCCAGGGTTTCCACTATTCACCCCAAAAGGGAAAACGTCTTCGTAGTTGAGGAATCGTAGGACTGGTTAAAATTTTCGAACTCTAAGCGCGTCAATTACATAGTAAATATTACAAGTATGTGTAACACATAACTTAGAGTGAAGGTCGGGGTAGCAAGTTCGCAACCCTTTAAGGGCAAATATTTGTGGACGATCTCGGCGTTAATACGGACAACTGATTTATTGCGATCTCAGATTTTCTGGGAACGTGCCGGCTTAATGGAATATTTGGCCTTTGCTTCATAATATTTGGACTCTGGAATGTTTTGTTTATCGTAATTTGATTTTAAATTTTGATAACATACAAATTACTAAAAGTTACTGTACTTATTATTTTTGGCTCTATTTTTTAACATGCAAATTGTTTTTTTGTTTGTTGCGTAACGGTTGGAGGACGTGATAGCCCAGTTTGTTACGTGCCTTGGTTAACCGACCGACTCGACCCGACAGGTCGAAGTTTTGAGTCTCGGGTGGCCGTAAGTTGTAGCTTTCATGATCCTCATTGTGCCCGGATAGTGGCGAAAGATTCGCAACCTGTCACACTTGGAGTCAACGTAAACATGCGAAATGCGGTGTTTAGCACCTCTGCCTACCCCTCTCGATGGATTAATTACGGCGTGAGGTTATGTTTATGTCTTAAGGTTTTTGTGTTAAATGCAAGCGGGAAAGCATGTGGTTAGCCTGATTGTATTTTTTTCCAAAGACTATAAATCTAGAAACGGCGTTGCTATAAGGCGCGCTTTGTCGACAAGCTTTATAAATTTATGTTAGACTAGCTTTTGCCCGCGACTTCGTCTGCTTAGTAGTCGAAAATGGTTAAAATAGAATTTTTAATCACTTGACATTTATCGTCATATTTTGGACAATATCTTGATACATTATAGCCTATATGTTATTCTGATGCTATAATATTGAAAGTTTCAATAAAATCCATTCAGTAGTTTTTGTCTGAAAAAGTAACAAACATCCATAAACGCTCACAAAATTTCGCGTTTATAATATTAGTAAGGTTTTTATCCAGGAATCCAAAGCGAAGACAATTAATTTTTTTTTTCTCATCATACTAAGCTGTATAGTCTTAACATTATTTAAAACAAACGTGTTTATAAACAAAATTATAGATATAACAACAATCGAAAACTATATTGATACTGTACTAATATATTAATACTGTACTAATATATTAATACTGTACTAATATCTTAATACTGTACTAATATCTTAATACTGTACTAATATATTAATACTGTACTAATATATTAATACTGTACTAATATCTTAATACTATATAACATACATCTATATGTGTAGGAACTGATATAGAATTACTTTTTCTATGTGAGCCGCAGGCGAAGAAATGTTTAATGCCAAAACCCTTAAAAAATTCCGTCGTTGGGTAAAAGAGAGACTTAAATAAACTAAATAGGCATTCGACAAGCAATTTCAGTCGAAAATGTAATCATTGTTTGTAAAAGTCTCTTTTATTCACTTCTGACCTCATTGAATAGTTAAAAAGTCAAAAATGACAACCCTATTACTATGAATAGATTACATGACAATAATACAGCTGTTTCATTCACACGTATAAACCGAACTACAGTGTGAAAGGGACGCGATTGTAGTTTTATAACAGGGTTAGCAACGTAGAAAATAATCCCGCTTAATTTTGAAATTATGTCAACAAATTACCAGACATGTATTGATGCAAATTGAATCTGTGAATTTAAACGGAAATGTTCATCATGCCACACATATTATTTGTCCTTTAATTGTATTCTCCTAATACTGTTTAACTAACCTACCTGTGTTCAAATATTTATCGAAAACGTACTGTGAAAAACTCAACTGTGTGTGTGTGTGTGTTTTGTAGACCTCGGTGGCGCAGTGGTGTAAACAGCCGACTGCTACGCTAGAGGTTCCGGGTTCGAATCCCGGCGGGGGCGGGACTTTGAGTTATTTGCAAGACGCATTGTTTCGCTTACCAGTCTTGGATGTTGTATTCTTATCTATGTAGTATACACCATATCGTTGCTTAGTTCCTGTGACACAAGTTCTTACGATACTTACTGCAGGGCTGAGTCAATGTGTGTGTCGTGATGTGGTAAAAGAAAGTAAAAGAAAGAAGGAAAACTTTAAATAACACATTCAAATCACCTTGATACGATTCTTTTGATATCTGAAACGCCATGATCACCGCTAATGCGTTGCCAATGTTGAGGTGAACTATTCCTCTCCTGCAAATCATTACACTGGCTCTCCAAACCTTCAAACCGAAACACAGCAAACTGCTCTTGGAAATAGATAGGAGGTTGGTACCGACCCAGACGCACGTAGATCTACCACCTGTTACACTTATTGTATGTTTATATTTTTAATCATTAAAAGAACAGGAAATATGCAAGAAATATAATATAATTATTCAATCAATTTATCTTAAATTATGTGGAAATAGTATATTGTACGATAAAATAGGGATAACCATTCAAAGTAACAACGCCCGTTTACATTGACGTCATTGTACATATTGGATCTCTTTGTGTAACCAATGACTTTATAACTGTTAATAATCAGATATTAGAGAATATCTAACGGATTTGTGTATATACAGTGCAACCTCGATATAATAAATCGGAAGGGAACAAGTAAATATTCGCTATATCAAGTAATTCGTTGAACTGAGGTTTGTTATGTTGAGGTTAGGTTGAGCTAAAATTCGTTATAAAGAGGTAAAAACAAAAATGATGATGACAAACAAGAATGATGTTTTACGAAAGAAAGCGTGTGGAAACCTGTCGCGACATGAATCACGTACTATGAGATTAAGAGTCGTACATTGGTGGGATCTTTATGTAAAGGTTTTGTATTGACAAAATTCGTTAATTAGAGGTATTTATATTTTTTCTTGATAGTCGAAAATTCGTTATAAAGAGGTTGTTCGCAAAAAATCTTCGCAATGTAGAGGTATGTTTTACCTTGACTCTTATGGACAATTCAAGGGGATTACGAAGAATTTGTTAAATCGAGGAAGTCGTTATATTGAGGTACGTTATATTAAGGTTGCGCCGTATGTGATATCGAATTATAAGAAATAAATAATAAAGTTATACATATACCCTATTGTTATTTGAGTTATTGCTACTTGAAACGATGAAACATGTTTATATGAGGAGCATATTTCTTGCCCATTTGTTTCTTCTCTTTCCGCCACAAGGGACTGTCTCTAGAGTTTCTTTTGAGCAGTTTACCTCATTCCATCCCCCGTTCATCCCTCTATATTAATATTTAATTAACACATATCTCTAATGGCGTATGAGGAAGAGAAAAACTGCGCACCGAGGGTTCTAGTAAGAAGACGCATTGTTTTGCTCACCGATCTTGGATGTTGTATTCTTATCTATGTAGTTTATACCATATCTTTGCTAAGTGCCTGTGACAAAAGTTCTTACGATACTTACTGCAGGGCTGAGCCAATGTGCGTGTCGTGATTTGTTTTATGAATTTATTTAATTAACTAGCTTTTTCCCACGACTTCGCCCGCGTAGTAATCGAAAATGATTCTAATAGGATTTAAAATTACTTGACATTTATCATCATATTGTTCAGACAATTCAAACAATATCTTTATAAAGTATAGCCTATATGTTATTCTGATGTATAAGCTATATTATTGTAAAGTTTCGTTAAACCCATTCAGTAGTTTTAGCGTAAAAGATTCACAAACATCTATTTATCAATAAATCCATACATCCTTACAAACTTTCGCGTTTATGATATTAGTAAGGAGTTATTGAATGCTGAGCTAAATTGTTAACAATTAAGCGTTGAATCCCACCTATTTATTTCTGCTGCGAACCTGTTAGCTGTGTTTCGGTTCAAAGGATTGGAGCCAGTGTAATTACCGGCACGTAAGGTACACCATATTCTCATTTACATGGATAACGCATTGGCAGTGCTGTTACCGTTCTCAATTCAATAGCATCGCATCTTCATATCAATAGCGGTGAACCGTTTGCTTTGACGTCGTAAAAACGTCGTAATCCTCTCTAAGTAAAAGGTCTTTTAGTATTCTAGGCAAACTTCATCCTGGTTTTATTTTTATTTTATGCAACATCACAATCAAACAACAAGACGGCTCACCTTATGGAAAGTGATACCGCCGCCTGTTGACACGACGATGCCCTTTAAATCTGGAACGCCAAGAGCACCGCTAATGCGTTGCCCGTGTAGAGGTTAAGATGTTTTACCTGCAATGACGGTAATTACACTGGCTCTCCAATCCTTCGAACCGAAACACAGCGGACTGCATCTAGTAAATAGAAAGGAGGGTGGTACCAAACCAGATGATCTTGCACTTAAATCAAATGTAATAATAATTAATTTTTAACAGCGGTATTACTTTCATATCACATGACAAATAATAAAATAATGCATGATTTGCTTGAAATACTTTTTTGAATTAATTTGTAAGCAAATAGATAGAATTCTATAAAGAAATCCTCCCTTAACCTTTCCTCCCTTAACACTAACAAAAACATAATTTATATTCGGCAGATCAAACCTATTCAGGTGTATTAATAACTTCGATAATTACTTTAAAACCGGATAGTTAACAAAACACTGTAGGTAAAGGTTATTGAATAGTTTTCTCACATACATTAGGTAAAGAGGCGTTCACGGTTAAGCCCCTACAACAAAGTTGTAGCACACTAGCGCCCCGAAGTCTAACTAAACTAATTTACGCTAAACGCCGCAGACACTCCTTGAATAAGTTTCGAAGCTCACGTTTACTAAGCGGACAATTGGATATGGCTCAGCAAGGTTCTTTAATTCGGTTACACAGTGTGGACTCGCCTTTACTTCCATTTTAATTCTCGCAATGCTGGCTTTTGTTTAGTTTAAAAATTCGCTCGGGCCTCTCTCCCCGGCTGTAAGTTCGGGATTACCATAAAGTTTTCGGGGTACAGTGAAGAAACCCTTAATTTGTCGGAGGGTGCGCCGGAAAGTTGGGTTCCTGACGAATACATCATCTGGATAAGTAGGTGAATATCAGTTAGATTTATTGCTTTTGGATTAGGGAGAGCGGGGTGGCTCGGAACATGGATCGGCTAAGGCTTAGCGCACATGGCCAGAATTTCACACGTGGAAATTAATAAAAAACACTAGTTTTCAATGGAGCAAATCTGATTTATAAAAGAACTTTAATTTAAAAGATTTGTCAAAATACTTTTTAAAAACAGGTCAAGAGTGAGTCGGACTCACAATTAAGAAATTTCACAATTTCACAATTAAGAATTCACAGCGGCAATAGAAATAGACTTTCTCTGAAAATTTAAAGTTTCTAGCTATAATGGTTCATGAGATATAATCTGCTGACATACGGACTGACGGACGTACAGCTGAGGCTTAGAAATAGGGTCCCGTTTTTCACCCTTTGGGTGCGGAACCTTTGCAAGTTTGGTGCACCGTGCATACATTAGTAATGGATGCTATGATTTCAGATCTTTCAACCAGCTAGTGAAATTGCCAGAATATTCCATACATTACCATGTCGTAGTCACATGCTGAGAACATTAAGCTTAATTTGAAGTGATTTTCTCCACGAAATTCGCCTTTTATTTTCGGCTAACGACCTCTACCAAATCTACCCCATTCCATCCCGGAATTGAATATCCCCGGAATGATCTACGACTCCTTGAATCGACACTTCAAAATTTAGACGCATAGTTCCTGCATTATCCCAGGGACATAATTTAAGATATCCACAATTTATTACTCAACAGGTAACCCCGTAATCACCCTATTTTCGGGGAAATTTATGACGAAATCTGAAATCACCGGGGTAAATGTTTAAAAGTTTTTGCTTTATTTTTTACTTCAGAAAAAAAAGAAACAAGTGAGTTAAATGGAAGAAAAAAATATCGAATCCAAGTTTTTTTTTTCTATTCATTGTAATTGGTTTTTTAATAGACAAGAAAGTTTGGTGAAATTGATTTGGAAAGCAATTTACAACGAAAGAAAAGAACACAAACGAGCCGCCACCACCCAGCAGAGTTACCCGATGGAAAAATCTTTGATTTAAATTCCCCCCAAAAAATGTTTCAATTAACTTCAAAATAAGGAAATAGATTGCTATTTTTTTTCTTCATTTCTACGAACATCTCCTTGTTTCAGAACTGTTTCCTTATCCCTGTAAGAGATTTTGTATTTCAAAGAAAAAAATTATGAAACAATGCAAAATCATTTTCACATAAAAACATATCAAAATAGACACGTTATAATTTTCGGGTCGAAACTGTTGTTGTGAGTAGAATTTTAGAATCGTATGAAAAAAAATTGACAATATGAAAGTGCTTAATTTAAGTCTATTCAAATAAAAAATGACTCACTTTAAAACGCTTGGAATATGTATTACCTGTATACAGGCAAATTGTCTATAAAATGTCTAATAAGCAAGGATGCCGATTCTGCTATTTAGCAAAGTAACCTCAAAATGCCTCTCTCAGTCCAGTAGCTTTGAAGCAGGGCATCATTAAACCATCACAGACATTCAAACAAAGACGTTGCAGCGTCTAATATATTCCTTGCAAATATATTTGCATCTACAATCCAGCGATATTCCAACTATTCGAAAGCTTATTAGATACGAACGGAATTGAATTGGTCCGGTATTAAATCCCATTGAGGAGCTCCAGTTTGGCTTCTAGAAGGTTCTATACTCCGGAATTGTGTTATGTAAAACACTGATTGCTTAAAAGCCGTAGGATAGAATGTTCCTTCAGGCATAACTAAGAAATGAAGAATAAACTTGTGGCTTCTTTTACTAGAATTAACAATATACACAGATATTAAACAACAACAAACAGATATCAAATTTAAGCAATATGTTAAACAACTTTTAATTAAGAAGGCTTACTAAAAAATTCAGAATTATGTAGAGGATAAAGACATATGGAAGTAATTTAATTAGCTGCACAGGTTTATCTTATTGACAGTTGGGAATGTAGCTAGAATTATTTTGTTGAAAAATTGTAATTTGTAGTAGAAAATAATATTGTAATTGAATATTGAAAAAAGCAACTACGGAGGTTTCTTGCCGGTTTCTTCCCCGTAGAAATAGCATTCCGAACCGGTGGTAGTAGAAAAATATGACAATTTGAAAGAGCTTATTTGAAGTCTATTCGAATAAAAATCATTTTGACTTTGCACAAGAACAATCTTCTCAACAATTGAGACAAATTTTTATTTTAAAAAGTTTAATATTTATAAGAACAATGTTGGCAGTATTCAGTGTTTCAGTAGTTGGTAGTATGGTCTTCTTGCCATGTAATATCATGTATGTACCTTCTTCCCAAGATGGAGAAGCTAGGATGATTTTATAAGCAAGATAAGTTATAAGTGCTTTGTTTTTATTTTTGGAAGCCAACGATGGGATCGACATATCAATTATCATGAAGATCCCTTGCAAATAAATAAAGAGAGAAAACAAAAATTAGCATTACCATTAACAGCTTTAATTAACGACATATTTAGACTAAAGCACGAAAAAAAACTCTGTCTAACGTAAAACGGTGTTTGAGTTTCACAAACTGGACATGCGTGAGTCCAGTTATTCGTGTCCAGCTAGCCATCCGTTTTAAAAATTGCCAGACACGTCACCCCCTGAAAAACAGCCAGGGTCCTCAGTAAAATAAATAATAGAAAGCATTCTGATTCAATTTCACACAAAACAGAGCGTCGAAATAAATCTTTGTAGATAACGCAGTGTTCCCGCGTAAATCGACTTACAATCTATACGCCATTATTCAAGGTGCTATCAGCGGCAAATGATGCTGATTTGTCTCGGTGACAATGATAGAAAACGGCCAAATAGGGTCGGAATGGAATGTAAGTAAAGAATGAGGTATATTTGTATTTTGACGCCTAATAATACAACTTGATTTCGTTACCTCACAGAGAAACGTGCAGCTAAATAAAGTATCAGTTGTTGATATCACCTCTCAATTTACTAGCCGTGTAAGTTTACTCACTTCAAAGTATAATTCATTCAGAATTATACATTTTTCGTAACTAAATTCTGTCTTTTACTCCACCCGCGTGGAAATCGATTTTAAAACGAAATATAACCTAAAATTTTAAATTTTTTTAGATGGGTGAAAGGTGTTGCCTCTGACAAACCTATAAACTAAAAAAAAATCCTCATTATAATATTGCTACGTCAATTTTTTTTTTTTTTGTTCTTTTGTATAGTTTTGAATGCTTCTATATCGACAACGTGCCTACTTTGAAATCCTTTGAAATTTAAAATTTATCAGACCAATACCTGTTATAAGTTTTTTGATATAAAACTTTGTAACACAGGTGTATGGTCAACAGAAATTTGTAGTTTCGACCTCAATGGACATATGGTCAATAAAAATAATAAGGTATTTCATTAGTATCCATAAATAAAGAAATAGAAGGCAATTTTATTCAATTCTCATACTAGGTTTTCATAGTACTGTATGGATATGCCATTTTTTTTCATTTTCATCATAAAATTATTAACTAATATTTACTTCACTTCTTACTTAAAGTACAAGGTTGGTTGTAACATTTAACAAAACTTTGTTGAGGTTGTGTTATAAAAATGCTTTATGGCAAGCTGCTGTGAAAATAAAAAATAAGCAAAAATGGCGGTAAAAGCAAGCGGGAAGTGATTTCGGTAAATAAATGAAATACAACAACCCATTCATCTTTCTAAGCCCAGCAGGGGAAAAGAACAGAGTGAAACAGCAAACTTAGTTGCTCATTTTAAACTTTATTTTATTATGAAACTTTTAAAAGATATTACACTTTAATAGTAATTTAGCTTTTTGAACATTTTCATAAAATTAATCGACCGAATTAAATTTAACTTTAAAACGAAATTTAAAACACAATGTAATGTTTATCGAGAGAAATTTTAAACTATAGTACCTAATATAATAATAATTCTCTTCAATACGATCCAATTATTGGCACGGGAAAAATACTTGCAATTATCTTGGCTGCATAGTTACACGTTATTTTTAAAACTGTAACTGTCAGCAGTCTGTTGTCACAAAGCTTTCTTCATAAATGCGCTCTTGAAATACAATAACAACAATCTGGGACGTACGTTTTAAAACATCTATTTATTTTTAAAACTGCTGATGCCGTACAGCTAGCTAGCTTCGTAAACGCTTCCTAACACCTCCGACGATTTACGAAGAAATATTATTCGCTTTAATATTGTATTTCGTATGAAACGGCCACGTTGCAAAACTGCAATGTTATTGCAATCCCCCTGGGACTTATTACACGTAACCTAAAGTCGTTTATCCTCCAAGCGACCGGCAAATTGAAGTTGGAGAGAAATATGGCGCATTTTCCAAGGCATTTGAAATTTGTGAATGTTCTCACGCGCTTCAAAATGTTTATGATTTATTTTGATTCTTATTGCACTAGTCCAAATTAGATTGCAGTTTGCAGAATATCAGGGATTTCTCATTTCTGAAAATGGAAGCTGATTTCGCATTCACAGTTTAAAGAGAAACTCTTGAACTAGAGTTAACCTCGAAAATTTAAAATCGTTTGTCTGTGGCAAACGGCCAAAAAGTTACATCGACGCTGCATAAAACAATAGAAAAACCGAAGCAGAACAAAAAGCCGGTGTTTCAACACGCAAATAAAAGTTGGACCATTACGTTTACGAAGGCAGCTTTGAACATGCTCCGAGCCGTTGAGACTTCGAGGCAGCATTTGCGAAGTGTGCTCGCAGAACACGACACTCGACAAGAATACATAAAAGCTCCGCTCAGTACATTTTATTTATTCTTTAATATCGCTCGCGTCAGATCCCATACAACGTTTATTTTCCTTAAAAACCTAATTTAATTGCTGAACAATAATAATGCGGTCATATTGTTGTGCAAAGTTTTATTACAAATAGGGGACGAAAGTAAATTTATGATTTAAGCGTTTTTTATGAGTCGTATTCGTGATATATGGCCAATGACCGATACAGTTGATAAATCGGCCTCTACTTTCCCGTACACTTCGCTTGGGGATTTATTTTCCCGAGAACCAGGACATAGGAGGGGAGAAAATTAATCGTTCAAGCGCCCACATTAATATTGTATTACCACGAGAACAAAGTAAAAACACAAGTAAAAAAAATACCCAACAGGAGTTTTACTTCCGTGAGAAATATCCAATTTAGCCGCGTTTGCCCAGTAAATTGACGCCATTTTTTATTTCCCGCCATGTTGCACAGTGGCGCCACCACATCGGTCTGTTACAGGGTCCTTGCGGATTGTTGTGGAGGTTTTAAAAAGAGGATTGGTTGTTTTTTTTAAATTAATTTATATCTGGCAGTTGTTAATAAAACAATTCCATGAGTTGGTCTCCTACAAGTTAATACTTTTGCTTCTTCTGTCAATGTCGAAATAAATTATTTATACGAATATTTTAAGTCTCTCCTTTCCTTTTTATTTCTATAATATTCTTAAGAAGCCTGATTTACTCGTAATTATTTTGTAAAGAATATAAGCCTCGTATTACAAAAGGTTGATGGAGACTGACACGCGTTTTAAAAGACATTTTCGGTAAAACCTTTTATATGTGACGTCACTTGGCATTGACATCAGGCGATCAATGCTCACCTAAGTTGTTCTTTATTTGAAAAATTCTTGAACGACATTCTGTAATACTGACCATAGATTCCAATCTATTATTGTTTTTTTTTCCCCCTTTTTGAGTGCCGCTTGGAAATAAATGAAGAACTAAGTAAAAGGGGAGGTTTGTTTTATCTGCAGGGATCTTGTCACAAGGGTGTAAAGGTGCTGTAATGACGAATCATTTGTCATCCCTTCCAAAACAATGTTCCGCTGGAGATCACAAGTAAAAAAACCGTCTGATCATTATGAAAGAGATAAAAGAGAATCCAATTATGAGTGAGGAAAATTTTAACGATGACAAACGAACGGAGCCATCTATCGGTAATCTTTTTTAACTGATCTTATGATTTGACGAATTAAGAACACGCTTAAAAATAACGTTTCCTTTACAATACAGTGTTGTTTGGTATGGTTGTATATTTACTTACAATTTATGTTTTTTTTATTTTTTTATTCAAGACCAGGCAGGCATTTGACCCGTAACCCGCCTGATGTCAAGCGGCGATAAGGTCTAAGGTGGATCATGCCTGCCTAGGAGAAACCTATTCACTCTTGCCTTGAAGAGGCCCAAGTTATATTGGTCAGGGAACACATCGGCAGGAAAAGAATTCCACACCCTTGCAGTACGCATTATTATTATTATTGTTAAACTATTTGAAAGTGGGATGTAAACCTATTACAATGGAGGTAATTAAATAACAAGATAGTGAATGCTTAAAAATTTCATTACTTCTAACGCTTATATCTTTAAATGGGACCACCTAGACACTAATTAAAATAAAAAATGTTTTTTATTTAAATAGATTTAAAATAAGTGCATTCAAATCGTATTTCCTTATCTAATACTGGTTCGGAAAAAAAGAGAATCTACGGGGAAGATGCCGGCAAGAAACCTCCGTAGTTGCTTTTTTCATAAATTTACAATAGTATTTTTATTACTTATTGGAACATTTAAGTTTTCTAACTATTTCATACAATTTAAAGCTACTATGACTACCTACCTACCTATTTAAAATTTTTGGATATTAATCGTCCCACATATTATTTGTTGTCCGTTATTTACGTTTAAAAATCTTATTTATCTACAACGTTTGTCTATGGACGTAGTAGCTCAGTTTGCAACGTGATTTGGTTAACCGACCGACCCGACCCGACAGGTCGAGGGTTCGAGTCTCAGGTTGTCGTAAGTGTTAGCTGCCATGTTCCTCATTTTGTCCAGATAGTGGCGATAGATTCGCAATCTGTCACACTGGGACTCAACATGAACATGCGAAATGCGATGCTTAATTCCTCTGCCAACCCCTCTCGAGGGAATACGGCGTGAATTTAAATTCTTGTTTTATTTTATCTACTTAACCCTTAATTTGCTTAAAAATTTAAAATTGTTTGTATTATTAGCATTTGTTTTTGTATTAGTTCCTTTACAGGGCGATATTATTGCTTAGTGACAAAATTATAGTTATTAAAAATATTTATTTAGTAAACCAAGCAACACTAAAAGAAAAAACGGGTGAATCAATACACACATTACTTATACAAAAAGTTTCACGGTACGTTATTCATTGGACCAGGGATCCCTAAAGACGGAACCTTTCCGCTCGGGCACCGGCGTGATTGGCTCTTTAATTTGATTTTTCCGTCAGTGTGTGCGAACTTGTATGGTTGGATGAATGGAGCGAACGAAGAGCCGAGAGGTCTACTACGGGATGATAGGAAATTGTTTTTTACTTAACCAAACCAAGACTAACGTGTATTTGTTTTGTTTACTTAATTTTTTAACTAAACAAAAACGTATGTAATAATAAAATAATAACGACCATATCACGAAACATACATTGACTCAGCCCTGCACTAAGATAATCTTGTATCGCAAACACTAAGCAACGATATGGCATATACTACATAGATAATAATAATACATCTAAGACCAGTAAGCGAAATTATGGGGCTTGCAAATAACGTAAAGTTCCGCCCCCGTCGGGTTTCGAACCCGAAATCTCTAGCGTAGCAGTCGGCTGTATAGACCACTGCGCCGCGTCATAGAAACTCCTTAAATTTATGTATATGGATGACGCGGGTAAAATATGGGTTTTTACCCATGTCATCCATATTCATATCCCTTTCTTTGTGAGTCATTGAAAATTAACGCAAACCTGCATCAGGATCGTCGTTTTTATGGAGAACTCCAAAGAGTTATGATTGTATTTTGAGGCGATTGGTTGTTAGTATATATTCAGCATATTAGAGCAGAATAAATATTGCCCGTAGTGGAACCTCCTCATTTTTTCTCTTTTATATCGAATCACATGTATTACATAATATACACCGAATAATTCGATTTTCGCCCTTATTCCCAACTACATAGGGTAGCTGTTGAATTTAAAACAACATTCACATCGTTAAGACCACTCAGGCAACACAAGCTTTCTTTAAAAAACATACATTTTTGCTGCATAAAACATGTTGAATGTATACATCGCTACAACCTTTCTCAAACGTATTAAAGTTGAAATTCCAGTGTACGTTAACACAGCTTTACGTTTTGCTAACTGTACTTTCTTTAAGAGTTAAGTAGGTAGTTGAATTAAGTATGCAGGTACAGCTGGTATACAAATTTTCTAGGGAAATTTGGCTCCTTTCCCACTATGATAAGAGCTGCGTTGTTTTTAGAGACTTTCTTGCTGACTGTTACAGACGGCATCCTCCTAAGTGGTTCGGAGGTACATCTATTTATATAAATAAATGTATATTATAACTACATAGTTTTATATAAGTTTGCAATGAAAATTACTATATAATTTTCCCTAGAGAAAAGTAAATGAATTATGTTCATTATGAACTTGGAAAAGATAAGAATTCTTCTGGTTTTGGTTTTTTTTTTGTACGGAACCCTGAAAAGTAGTGGGCACATGTACACACGGCCATGGATCAACCTTACCCATTTATACCTACTTTGTAACGTTAATCAGTACAGCATAAGGATTGATATTGCACTTGCTATGTGAAGCTTAATGAGTTGCCGTCTGAACCAGTTACGACCCAAAATTAAATATATAACATTCAGTGGGGAATATGCATGACTTTTTTTTATTTATTTTTTATAATTCGATACCACATATCTACAGAAATCCGTTAGATTTTCTTAAATATCTGACTTATTAACTAAAAGCATCAAAGTCTTTGGTTAGACAGAGAGATCCGATATGTACTATGACGTCAAAATACACATGCGTCATACAACTTCCATAGAAAAGGTTGTTCTGATGAGCGAGATAGATATATTTACTTTTAAGGGTTTAATCTCCCTGGTTTATCGTACAATTCTAATTCTGTTTTCACTGTAAATATACTATTTCCACGTACTTTACGATAATTTTATTGAATAATCAAATTAAATTTCATGCATATTCCCTCCTTGCGAGTTTTAGGTTTTTTAGTTTTGGTAAACAATTTTTTTTCAGTAGTTTGGGTTAGGTACTATAAAATATTTACTTAATATTAAATACATGCTTTAAACTAGGTTATTTTTAATTAATTGGTAAAATATATCCCATGTCGCTCTTTGATAAAGTAGCATTTTAATAGTGAAAGAATTTTTAAAACCAATTCAGTTGGTATTTTAAAGGGACCACCATCAGACAAACTAAAAAACATTTTCATATACCTCTTTTTAATAACTTGTAAATAAACTCTTTTTAATAATTTATTGTACCTTGTAATTATTTTGAAAAAATCAACTACGGGGGTTTCTTGCCGGATTCTTCTCCGTAGAGATAGCGTTTCGAACCGGTGTGGTAGTAAAAAGAGATTCAAGGAGTACTTATTTTAAGTCTATTTGAATTTAAAACAAAAAAAAAAGATTTTGGCTGTAAAAAAGTTATTTATTCCCTTCGAATACCAAAATCGAATGCCACTTGATATTAGTTTGTATTTAATATTCTCTTATAAATCAATACCATGAAATGTTCAGCGAAATAAAAAGTACAGTCAATAAAAAACTACTAAAGTTAAGGTTCTTAAGGTAGGTAAGATGCAGGACACCTGCGAAGCCCCAGGTGCTCCCTTGACGGACTGTGCAGTATCCAAGTGTCCGAGAGACACGTGCTGAGGTTAATGACGCAATAAAATCCGACTGCTGCAGCACGTGACCGGAATGACGAAGACGGGACGTGGGTCGAAGATTTCACCGCTTTTCACGAGAAGAAAGAAACGTCAAGCTTCTACTGTGACAAAGTGACAATGTTTCTACATTTAAAAAATGGGCATTACAATAAATAAACGTAAGAATTTAATTTGTCAATTGTGACATTATTCGATCCAAAACATATCTATACCAATATTATCAAGAGGAAAGGTTTGATTTTTTGTTTGTTTGTTTGAATTGAATAGGCTCCGAAACTACTGGACAGATTTGAATAATTCTTTCACGGTTGGAAAGCTAAATTTTTCCTGAGTGACATAGGCTATATTTCATTTTCAAAAAAAAAAATGGGGATCCTTACTTAAATTACGATAAAATGTAAAAAATATCAAAAAACTTCCTTACATCGCGTACGCTGCGAAAACTATTGATGATAGAACAAACTGATATAATGTGTTATATTATTATTATGAATGTGTGTGTAACAAATCTAAATGTAATGTTTGATGCCCGTGCGAAGCCGGGACGGGCCGCTAGTTGTTTATAAAAGCGAAAGTTTGTAAGGATGTATGGATGGTTGGATGTTAGTCTACTCTTTCACGCAATCATTGAATGGATTTTTTGAAACTTTACAGTTATGTAGCTCACAAATCACAATAAAATATCGGCTATGATTTTAAAGATGTTGTGTGAAAATAATGTTACTAATATGTTTTGCAACGGACAAATTTTATCTTCTAAATCTGAATATTTGTACGCCCGAACGACAAATTTTTATGGGATAGAATCTATTTTTTTTTTTTACTAAACGTCTGTAAAAAGAAAATCTATCAAATAAATCTCTATTTAATCTATACTATAACAAAATCTTGACATTCACATCACTTTAGTTGTAAGTGCACGCATAAAATTAATTAATAATCTCTCAAATTAACATTTAAAAAATGTTATGTTTTCGGTCGGCTTCGATTGGTGTTTTGTAATAAATAATAACATAATGATTTAAATAAAACATTTCTTTAAAGTAATTTTCCGTAGACCCTGCACTAGGCGAAACAACGAAGAACGGAGTATCGGCCGAATGTTCGTGTGTTTCCTGCTACGAAAGTCTTTCGGCCGGGTCAGACTGGCTCGCAGATACATTCATTTCAATTCAAAAACCTTACTCCGAAGACACCGACACATTGAGTTATCGTTTATTTATGTTCAGTCGGTTTATGGGTCGGCTTGTTTCAGTGGCGTCATTTCAGAGCAGGGCTCCAGAATCGCAGACGTCTAACTCAAAACTATATAAAATGTAATGTACAATACACAAAACTACACAATAAAAAATTAATATAGAATTCAAACTATAACTCAAATATTAATGTATTCAAATGGACTTAAAGACAAGTTCTTTTATTTCATCAAAATCTTTTAAAACTACCATAATGTAATGAAGCATTTGGTTAAAAACTTGGCGATGAAATAATGTGGCAGAAAGTGGAACGTGCTTGCCAGGAAACGTTTTAAACTATTTAATAACCTTTTTAATTTTTCCCCTTTCCTTGAGTTGTAACACATTTTTATAGCCATTCATGATATTAATGTAATGAATAATATAGGTTGTGTTTCTTTTTCAAAAGACAAACCTTTTGTACTTATAGAACCCTAAAGAAACAAAACAAGCATAGTTATTTAGACCTACGTAACTTTATTGTGAGCAATGCTATAAGTTATTCAAACGAGTCAGCTTAGTTAACCTGTAATATTTGCCTCAGGGTTGTCACGTTCTACTATTCCAAGTAACGAAGGCCGTTCGTCTATGATTGTGTTGGTATCGTCAGGTGTGTACGTGTATGCTGTTTTAACACTCAGCAAGTTACCAATACTGAATGTTCACTCACACAAGTGGCACAGTGCCCGCACCGTGGCGACTCTGTGACAATTTGCGATATCAGTGACGGAGCGGTGTCGACATTTTTTCATACATTCTGTACATACGCGTACAGACATATCAGTGTCAGTGACGACGCAGTGATGTAAGAGTATGTGTGAAAAAAAGTCGTTAACTATGCTGTCACTGATATGTGTGAACGGGATTTAAAACGTTTTGAATGTATCCGTCTCAACACAGCTATAGCCGAACTGTCTTCGTGAGGTGGAATACATGTACATGTTACTCATTAAAGTTGATTTACATTATCCGTGGCTGCTACACTTCGTCTGTTTTCATTTAATTTGCTCATCCGATCCCGGTTTAACTATGTTAATACCTATTTATTTAATGTTCATTACAGTATTGAATACTACAGAATAACAAAGCGCTTTGTTTGTTTGTTTTCATTCGGAGTTAAGTGGGAAAACATTTACTAATTCATCAGTTTAATTATGTAATCTAAATCTTAACCGAAATTATTTTATTAGAATTTTGAAACCTATAAATAGATCAAAATCAGTCGTATAAGATTTTTTTTCAATGATTCACCTATTTTTTGCGACTACTTTTAAGGTTAGGTCACAACACATTTGTGTTTTAATGGCTTTTATGTTTGTATTTAATATGAGGCCAAATATTATTGGCCTGTATAAATATTTTAACATTAATTTATCAATAAAAAACACCTTAAAAATATAAGGAACTAGATAAGTTCACAAGAAACTGTAACGTTCGTTTGTTCCAGCAGAAACACCCTCATGTGATATTTGAGGCGCGAACAAAGGCGAACAAAGGCTGCGCGAACAAACTCGACTACCGGCCGAAGAGCAGGCGGACGAAGCACGTCTCCTTCTTAGAACAACCTCTCAGTGATGACCCTAGCCACTTGTAAGTACAATTTTATTATTAAAACCAATTGACCTTGCCAACGTCATATCTCGTGACCTTTCTTTGGGGAACATTTTCCATTTTTTTACCCAACCATCCAACCATCTTCGATTTAGCAAAGCCAACTAACAGCTATTGATTTATAAAAGAAGGAAGAAGATATTTGTGCGTCTCTTTGGTAAGCTGGTACCGCTAAAACTCCGTTGGTTCAGATGACTTAATGTATTTTATCAACCAACAACGTTTCGGGCATAAGGTTCTGATGAAAAGTGATGACCGCCGCCTATTGACACCTACCGACACAACTGTGCCCTTGATGTCACAGAACGCTAAACCGACCATGCGCTGTCCATATGGAGGTAAAAGTTAAAAACCTTCGTAGCAATAATTACACTGGCTCCTAAATTTTCCCTCAACTCAGTGATCTGCTTCGCGTCAAGTAGAAAAGAGGTGGCAATGTAAACGATCTTGCACGTAGATCTCAAAACGACATGGCGTTGACACAAATGACAGGGGGGAAAATATTTTAGTTCTTAGAGATCATTTTAAGCATTCGTTGATTATTCGATCAAAGGACGCCACTGTTGATCCTGGTCAACAGGAGTTGCTGTGGTGGGACAGAGTGCCCGTTGTACCGCGAAGCCCATTAAGGACTGCACAAGATTTTTTTTATTTAATTTCGAGCAAATATATCTTAAATTAGTAAACCAAAAAGATTTGTTGTAAAATAGGTTTTTTTTTATTCGTGTGGTTAGACTGGGAAAAAAAATTAAAATTTGTTTTTTTTTTGCTAGAAACTCAAATGGAGAAGATTTGGAATTGACAAAAGAAATTGCTGATAGTTTAAAATAAAAGCTACTTTTATTAAATTTCCAGTTCGGTCATAAAGCGTAGGGCGCCAAAGTTACCCTATTTTTGTTTGGAGCTCGAAATTTTTTCATGAAATCGAAGAAAGTTTTCCCCCGACCTGTTGGTATAATATAGGTAATAATAACCACATCACGACAAACACATTGACTCAGCCCTGCACTAAGATATAATCTTGTATCGCAGGCACTAAGCAACGATATGGTATATACTATGTAGATAAGAATGTTACATACAAGACCGGTAACCAAAACAATGCGTCTTGCAAATAATACAAAGTTCCACCTCGCCAGTATTTGAACCCGAACATGTATTTACACGGTTTCCAGTGGCGCAGCGGTCTAAACCGCAGGATGTGATACGTTAGATCCCTGGTTTTTTCACCCAGGTATTTTTGTAATGAACAACATAGAATTTCAATTCCGAACACTATGAATACTATTTCAATATTATCTTTGTGAGGACGTGGTAGCTCAGCTTGTTACGTGCCTTGATTTTCCAACCGACCCGACTCGACAGGGCGAGGCATCGAGTCTCGGGTATCCGTAAGTTGTAGGTTTCATGTTCGCTGTGCCCGGATAGTGGCGGCAGATTCGCAACCTGTCACACTGAGACTCAACATAAACATGTGAAATGCGGTGTCTCAGCACCTCTGCCTACCTCTCTCGAAGGATTCATTAAGTCGTGAGTTTATGAATAATCTTTGCACATCTTTCTTCTACAGCAAGGTTTCTATGTAATTCATTATTATATAACATTTCGGCAATTTCAATAATGATAACAATTTAAATTTGAGACTGGATTTTATTTTTAGTAATCTATTTTACTTTAAAGTAATATTTAATTATATTTATTGTTTAATTGACATAGATTTTAAACTGATATTCAAAATATTATTATTAAATTCAAATTTAATTCAACACATAATTTTTTACGCTCGCTGTGGCAGATTTTTTGGAACTATTAATTAATAATACCTTTTTAGCAACATTTTTATGTAAATAAATAATTTGATTTGATCTAAATTTCTGAATGTAATAAATGAATAATAAGATGATATAAAAGAAACTGAATCCGAATCCGAAACCATTACAATAAAAATGTTAAACGAATTGAAAAATATCTCGTTTCGGAACAGAATCAATCGATCCACCCCCCATTTAAGTAATGAACCATACTTTATTATGAAAAGACCAGTTTTTCAAGCACCTCCCCCCTCTTAAACCCCCCTGCGTTAAGTCCAGGGCCGTTCCAGGCATTGTACCGCGGGATCCTTCCATTTGGTCTCATAAATCATTCCAGGGTACCAATTTTTTCGGCGTAAATGTATGGGCGGGAATGAACAGGGGTATCAATTCTTTCGAGTTCAGTATCGGATTCGATGTTGAAGAAAATCGAAAATTTAATTATGAATTAATGATTAGGAAATTTTCAAAGAAAGGTATCCATTCAGGTATTAATTTACATTAGGCATTCATTTTTTTTTCTCCTACTGAAAGACCTGTATACTCTATGAATTCTCACGGTTCCTAAGATGAGTACAGACTCCATAACAAAACATATACAACCTAAAAACATATATAAAGTTAAATATGTTTGTTTGAACGATATGTCTTTGTGCTGTAACATATTTTTATTTATGAATGTTTGTTTATCATGTATAAGTCACCATATTTAACCTCAAATGTATTTTTTTCCTCGACAGAAACAAAGCCGAAAGGGTCGCGAGTAGTTTATAAGAATGTATTTTTGATCCGAACGTTTTGTTTGTACACTATGAAATAACTTGTTTTCCCCTAAATCCCCTCTTCAAAGGTTGGCCACGTGGTCGGTGCTATTCCCTTTGATGTGCTAAGTCTTGACTGACGTTGCCCACAGAGGCTGCGGAATATTAAAACACGAGATAAAAATATCCGAAGCTTTTAACGTAATCACCCAGTTTTGTAGTGTTTCTTCTTCACGCTTTGTTGATGCAGAAGATTACGTTTGCCTGCATTATTCGTTGATTCTTGGATCCACTGTTGATCCTGGTGAGCAGGAGTTGTGGTGGTGGGATTGAAGGCGGGTGGGGGTAATAAAAATGTGCGAGCATTCACACAAATTGACGACTTTATTGATTTGACGGATTTATTTATTGATTGATTGAATTAACGACCACGTTGGTGCAGTGTTGTAAACAGCCGATTACTACGCTAGAAGTTTTTACGCTTTGGTTACGGGACCTTTAAAATTGTCGCTTTTGAACTAACGAAATAATTTGTTTCATAGATTCCCAATTAAAATTATTATACGTACTATTATAACAGCCGACTCCTACGCTAGAGGTTTTGAGTCAATGCGGGAGCGGAACTTTGTGTTATTTGCAAGACGCATTGTTTCGCTTACCAGTCTTAGATGTAGTATTCTTATCTATGTATTATATAACATATCGTTGCTTAGTTCCTGCGATACAAGATTATGTCTCAGTGCAGAGCTGAGTCTATCTGTGTGTCGTGATGTGGTTTTATTATTATTATCATTAAATATAAAGTCGTTTATTACCAATTCTGAAATCCACGTTCACGTTAACATGACTACTGTATAGAGGTTACTCAATTTTAAATACAAAAATATCAAAACCAACTGGTAAACCACCCCAATGTACTTGCGGCGAGTCTGGCCAAACGCAGATGTCCTCGCTGGAGGATGCACCTGACCCGACAAAACGTGCAAATAAACAGCTTATAGAAATTACTCGTTGAGGATTTGCCAGCAGAAAAAAACACACATTTTCAAGTCCCAATTAAAGGCCTAAGGCCTATGCTATGGGTAACGATAAGCAATTATGGTATAGATAATACAATACTTAATTGATAGATAACGTCCAGTACTTCAGATCACAACAAAAAAATACCTGCCCGAACTGGGATTCAAATCCAGTACCTCACGTATCATAGCCACTATTTTAGTAACTGCGCCATAGCGACCTAATGCTTCTTTAAGCTCAACTCGATCATTTTCTAACATTATATTGTTCTAAATATACTTTTAGTAGGCAATTAATTAAGTTCATTAAAACTGGAAACTTCGAACTCTAATTAAAATAACTCATTAAATTGTGAAATCCAATCATTTCGTTCTCGGACGACGATTGAGATGTCGTCGTGACGTTTAGACGGGAAGATTCTGTTGTTCCTTGTTCTTATCAATCCCTCCCCGCTGAAGCTTTTTAATGGGACGTAATTAAAAATTAAATACCTTCGTTATTAAGCTGTTTAAACAGTCAGTGTTTTGTTTGTACTCGTAAAAATTTGTATTGATAGTGCTCTAGACATCTTTATGTTAATTGGGGGCGGTGTCACTTTCCATCAGGTGAACCGCCTGCTTGTTTCCTCATGGGGTTGAATGGCAAAACGTATTTTCACAATTCAATCGAATTTATTTGTCTGATATAAAATATCAAAAAAAGAGTGCGCTTTTTAAATTTGCCTTTTTTCTGCAGGCAAGGAATTTACTCTTAAACCAAAGTGAAAATTTATATATTTAAATGGACTTGTGACAAGTACATTCAAATAGTTACTTTTTTAAACTACCACCGGTTCGGGAAGCCGATCTAACGGTCGCACATTTCGAGAGTTCATAGATCTTTTAATAAAAACATTGCTGCTGTAAAATAGTGTCGCAGAAATAAACGAAAAATATCAACTCGGCATCGTTTGCTCACGGCTTCAGCGTAAATATGACAAGGATTGGAAGTTTGAGAACATTCGGCATCAGCGCGAATTCCCAATTTTTTATGGATTTTCGCATTGACAACGCGTTGTTCGTTCCGTAGCGCTCCATTTTTGATGTTGGAAAATTTGATTGTAAAATTTCAGAACTGGAACTTTATTAAAATGCACATGCTCTCTTATTTACGTTTACTTTGGATAAATAACAAAACATGTATATAGTTAAATTAAATTTGTACAAACATCCATAATAATAATTTGCGAAACTTTACATGCTTTTAAAGAGAAATATATATGATCCATTTTAAACAAATGTAAACATGTGTAATATAAAAAAAAATCATTTTTGGGAATTTACACGATGTCATGTATTGTTTTCGAAATTGTGTGCTATACCTGTAGCTGAATATAGCTTGCTGACCACACCCCGACGAGACTTCAATTGGGAAGAGTGAAAAATAATAATAACCAAAGTAAAAATTAAACATCCAATAATAAATCATTTTTTTTGGGAATTCACACGATTTTCCCGTATTGTTTAATTAAGGCAATTCGTACTGTTTTTTAACAGACGCGAATATTTAAATTATTTTGTTGTTATAAATGAAAAGATCGCAGATACAAAGGTTTCATTCAAAACTTTTTCATCCGCTTTTAGTCAAAAGATATTTCAAATTAAAATATTTTCACCTCGACCTCGGTGGCGCAGTGGTGTAAACAGCCGACTGCTACGCTACGAGGTTCCGGGTTCGAATCCCGGCGGGGGCGGGACTTTGTGTTATTTGCAAGACGCATTGTTTCGCTTACCGGTCTTGGATGTTGTATTCTTATCTATTTGGTATATACCATATCGTTGCTTCGTTCCTGTGACACAAGTTCTTACGTTACTTACTGCAGGGCTGAGTCAATGTGTGTGTCGTGATGTGGTTATTATTATTATTATTTGTTTAAGCCCAGCATCGAAAACGCATCGCGATTGGTTCGTGACGTCACAGCAGTAAATTATCACTTTACACCTACTTTCAGGAATTTTAAATTTTAAAATAGTACTTTTTTTAAATAGGTCATTTATAGGTCCTAATTCATTTAATTATTCATTTAAATAGGTCATTTATAGGTCCTAATTCATTTAATTATTATTTTTCTTTATGTCATTATTATTACATAAAACTGCCGGCCCGCCTCGGTTTATTTATTTAACTTTTTTATATATTTTATCGCCTATATCCATCAGGGACGATGTAGGATCCTTATGGTGAAATAAATTTTCAGATCGGTCCAGTAGTTTTGGAACCTATTCAACGCAAACAAACAAACAAATCTTTCCTATTTATAATATTCGTGTCGATGTCTGTAATCCTTACTAATATTATAAACGCGACATTTTTTGAGGATGTCCGGATATACGGATGTTTATTACTCTTTCACGCAAAAACTACTGAATGTATTTTAATGAAACTTTCCAATAACATAGCTTACACATCAGAATAATACACATGCTATAATTTGTAAAGATATTGTTTGAATTGTCCGAAATACAACGATAAATGTCAAGGAATTAAAAATATTATGAGCGGCCAGAAGCTGGTGTAAATACTTGATAATGCAAACTCAATTGGTATTTCAGTTTGTTCCATACTTTATTAAATCTCATTTACAGCGATTTCCGATGTTTTAATTATTTTTGGATTATTATTGCTCGTGGTGATCGTTAAATAAAATAATTAGCTTCAGTGGATTAATGTTTGAAATCTAATTTATTGCTCGTGACATCCGGAATCGATAAATAATTTTAATTAGTAATTATTTCTGTAGACCTCCGGGGTACAGTGGTTTAGACCGCTAGCTGTTAGGTCCCCGGTTCGAATCCCATCTCGAGAATTTGTTTATTAATACGACCATTTACTTTTTTTTGTATATTTAATGATTGCGGTGTGTACGGAACGTTTATCGTTTCAGTAGCCAAAGTTTCCAGCTTAGTCTGGGGCTAAGACATTCTATGAATTAAGCTAAGATATATATATTTTTTAAATTTACTTTCGAATTAAGAATCTCCTCCATTTTTTTTATCCCTTCAGTAGTTTTAAATGAAACCGCAACTCAAACACGTATTCCTTTTTAATGTGCCAAATTAAAGTTTTTAATCTGGAAAGTTTTTAAACAACCTAAACGGAATATTTAAGTTCCCTCCTTCAACCTTTTTTACATTTTTAGGATTCCGCAAAAAAAAATACCGAACATTACTGTTCTTTCAGAAAACATCACCTTTCTTTCTATTTGAAGATGTCTTTTTTAGATAATAACTGAAATCGGATGCTCGAATGGTTTTAAAATTGATTTCTCAAGTTAAATTTAATATTTCACTAACGGAACACTATTAATGCAGGATACCTTTCGCTTTTAGATTTTTCTACATTCTTTGTTTGAAAAATCTTAAAAGTTTTAATAAAATTACCAAAAAAAAAAGCGGATAAGCGGGAACGCGGACTTCTACATGAGTTAAAAGATTAATTTTAAAGCACTTAAATGTAGACTTTATTCCGTTAAACTCTAGGTCGAGATTAAATAAACTTAATGAGTCTGAAACCTCTTCTAGTATTCTTTTTGTTAATTTCAACTCTGAGACCGTAATTTAGATTTTCTAAGATTTTTCTTCTAATTTAAGTTTTCGAGATGTAGTCGGAGCAATTTTTTTAATGATTTCAATGTTATTAATGGAAATTTATTTATTTAAAAAAAAGCAACTACGGAGGTGTTCTTGCCGGATTCTTCTCCGTAGAAATGGCATTCCAAACCGGTGGTAGTTTAAAAAAGATGAAGATTTAAAAGTATTAATTTTTTTGTTTAAAAAAAATGAGTTTCTATATTTCTTTATTTAATTAGTCATAATTTATTTCATTATTATTTCAGTTACAATTTATTGTACTCGTATATTTTCATCTCATAATTATAAATCCAAAAGATAATCAATTACCATATAAAACAAATTCATAATTAAACAGCTGAACAAGATTTTTTTTAAATTACTTTTCATCTTAAAAATCTGCGCTTACAAAGCCACAATCTATCGCCAGTGCTTATAGCAGTTAAAACTATATATACAAAGATAATATCAGCCGCCTGTCATGTCTGTCCCGCTCCTTGAGCATCTGACCTTGTAATCAGTGCAGCAACTGATTTCCCCCGGGCTCGCTTGACGTCTTATCAGCCCTGACGTTTTGGGAGGCACAAAATTAAACCGTACGAAATATAACTATGTTGATGTGGCGATATTTCGTGAAGTTTTAAAGTCAAAGTCAAAGTGTTTTAATTCAAATAGACTTAAAATAAGCAATTTCAAATCGTCACTTTTTTTAAATACCACCTACTACTTTTATGTCTTGGGTATAATTTTTGATTAAAATTTTATTTAAGATATTATAATTTGACGACCTCAATGGTTTAATCAGCCGGCTGCTAAGCTAGAGCTTCCAGGTTCGGGTCCTGAGCTGGGGCGGAAGTTTTTATAATTGCCAGACGCATTGTTTCGCTTACCGGTCTTGGATGTAGTATTCTTATCTATGTAGTTTTTACCATATCTTTGGTTAGCACCAGCGACACAAGATTCTTTAATTTTACTATCGGGCTGTGTCAATTTGTCTGTCGTGATGTGGTTATTATTGTTTTATCTGTTAAGGTTACTTTAATGGTAAAGGTTTGGGAGGATTATACGCCTGTAGAGGTAGAATTATAGTCAAATCTATGCGCTAGAGCAGATAGTTCCGCTATCGATAGTTTCGTTTCTTCACACAACTGACTGATCATGGCGAAACTATTGCGGTTCCGCAGCTACGATTTCGCGTCGGAGGTGCTACAGGCTGTAGGGTCAACAACTTTTTTTCAAAATCTATCTTATTATCATTAGTATGATATATTATGAGTTTATTCTAAACAACTTTTTAATTACATACACATAACACACACATAAAAATCACGCCGTAATCCCTCGAGATGGGTCGGCAGAGGTGTTAAACACCGCATTTCGCATATTTATGTTGACTCCCAGTGTGATAGGTCGCGAATCTATCGCCACTAGCTGGGCAATGAGAAACATGGCAGCTACAACTTACGGCAACCCGAGACTCGAACCCTCGACCTGTCGGGTTGGATCGGTCGGTTAACCAGGGCACGTAACAAACTGAGCTACCATGCCCTCCCACTAATAATTACATCACTTATTAAAATGAACAACTATATTATTTTTAGAATAAATTAAACAGCTTCGTTTGAGAATAAAAGAATTACGATAACTCTATATTCAAAAACAAATTTACAGAAAGTTTTTTAGAAAGTAATTTACAAATTACGACATGAACGTTACGGATTCTTTATTAAAAATTGAATTTTTAAACGTTAGTAAATTAATAAGACAGTGGCTACTTCGGAAGGTCAAAGGTTTCGTCAATTTCAGTCGGATGCCTTCCCAAGGACGGATGTAATGGAACAATTTAGATATCGAGCGAACTCCTCAATGTACTCTCTACGTACCTTGAATTCATTATTGAAGATGAATAAGGAAAACGTTTCTGATAATGATTGTTTATTTGCAACCATGGAAATTGGATGCGAAATAGGCGTTGTTTATTTATTTCGTGACAAGGTAATTTTAGGTTTTCTTAATAAAGTGAGAATTATAGTATGAGAAATAGATTGGATATTAAAATAAAGAAACTGGATTGAGAATCTACTCCATTTTTTTTGAGTCGGTTATATAATAGGGGTTTCGTTTTTTTTTGTTAAAGTGAAGTATTTCAGGTTTTCTACTGGTGGTAGATTTTCGTTCGAGATCGTCTGGGTTGGTACTACCCTCTTTTATATTTTTGTCGTGAAGCAGTTCAATGTGTTTCGTTTTGAAGGATTGTAGAGCAAGTGTAATTACCGAGAGCTATAACACTTTTACCTCTACATGGGCAACGCTTAGGCGGTGCTCTTGGTGTTTCACAACGTTATGGGCATCGTCTTGTCAATTGGTGGCGGTAACACTTTTCATGTGGTGAAACGTTAGCTTGTTTGTCAAAGAAGTTGTACAAAAAAAATATGTATACGTCTTTCCTTCGTAATACGAAATACTACGCCGATTGGACTATTGTCTTTGATGTTTTTTTATGTCTTAGCCCAATATTAGTAGTCTTTAAATTAAGAATCTTAAGACTGAAACAGGAGAATGAAAGTTCAAAGAGAATCCTACAAAATAATAAAAATAAATTTTCGAGAAGACAAAACACGACGATACAATTAATTATATATCACATGTAATAACAACTAACAAACTATACACCCTTGTAATCAAACCCTTTAGTACAAACCAGTGGCTTAAATTAAGGCTAAAGGTTATTCGTGTGAATTGTCCTGCGAGGGTGGAACTTTGTGTTATTTGCAAGACGCATTGTTTCGCTTACCGGTCTTGGATGTAGCATTCATATATAATTTATACCATTCAGTCATTGCTTAGTACCTTCGACACAAGATTCTTTGATCTTACTGTGGGGCTGAGTCAATATGTGTGTAGTGATGAAGTTATTATTTTTTTCAAAAAGTATTTAACATTCATTTCTCTCCACAGTGGAACAAGTAAAAGCAGGTCAGATCGCTCATGGCGCTGGTGGCAAGACACCGGACTCCGAGCGCTGACGAGACGCAGGCGGGACGTGCGCGAAACAACGAAGTACATCGAGACTGCCCTCGTCATCGACAAGGCGATGTTCGACAGGAGAAACGGCAGCACCAGGGCGGAGGTCGTCCACGACGCGATACAAGTCGCCAACATCGCTGACCTGGTAAGAAACTACCGTTACAGGCAACAACATAGCGCAATTGGGAACATTCCGCGAGGTATCTTGGTTCTGAAACCAATGAGGTATTGCCAGTTCTATCTCACTTCCTTACATCTTCTCTCTTCTGCTCTATATTTTTAATGACAAATTGTGAACAAACTAAACCTTGTTACACAGGGTTCATATTTTATACTTGCGATGATGGAGAGCAACCAAGTATTAAAATATTAAAATTACCGATAGTTACTGTGAGGACATAGCTCAATTAGTAACCCATTCACTCAGTTATCTCCATTTTAATACACACTATGTCAGATCAACTTTGCTACTTGTTATTAATTAATACATGTTCTTATTCATTTCGACTACAATTTTGATTCGAAGCTAATAAAACTTAAGGTTATCCCCAATATTTTTAGTAATCAATAAATATAAAACGCAAGGAGGAAAACAAATACGATCCGAAACATTCGCAAGGCATCAAAAAAATGAGGTGGAAACCATTGGCAACAGTCCGGGAGTTGGCACGACCGTAACAATCTGCTAACCATCATTACCCGGGTAAATTACGAGGACATCTCACGTCAACGAATGGACCCCGACGCCATTACCATCCCACCCCGCCAGGGTTGCAACGCTCCGGATTACTGAGTAACAGTCGTAAACTAGGGCCGTGCCGCATCGATTGGATAACGGACTTGATTAAACATTTCAGCAAATTTGACGTCTTAAATTTTTCGTCCTTTAGCATCGTCGTCCGTCGTTTGCTAATTCAATAAAAAAATCTATGAGTAGTTTTATTTAAAAAGAATAATATTGTAAGTAAAACTAAATACAAAATATCAAAACCCCAAGCGAACTCTAAACTACGGACCGCCATTTTGTATAGCGCGTTATGAAAGCCCGTCACAAAATGGCCGCCGATAAAAGTGGGGATTACAGAGCAGGCTGTAATAAGGGGTAATAACATTAGAGCTGTCAGTTTTGGGTAAGAAATGTTAAGTGGTGCGAGCAAACCGACAGCCTACTGAATTTCTAATCCGTGTTATCTCCCTGACAGTGAAATGCCCCGGGAATTCCCGCTTCTTTCTTATTGTTACACAAATTATTTACGTCACTTCCGAATGGTGCGCTCATCAAAAACGTTCAGAAACTTTGACGCGACGGTTTCCTTCGAATGTTTCGTTGGAGCAATGCGATTTTTAATTATTTTATTTTTTCTTTGGTTATTGTTTTAAAGATGTTTACCGTTTAGATTTTTCTAAAGGGTTTGGTAGTTAAATAATAAATAAATTGTAGAATGTTTTAAAATGCAGGCAGGTGCGTTAAAGCAAAAATTCTGTGATAAAGCTCTTAATAATGACTTGCCAACCAAAATATCTAATTATTCCATTCTTCAACTAAAATTAAAAATGAAATTGTTATGACATTTAATTACTTGTTCGCTTTGTTTTTATTGAATTCGACTTTTTATGCAATTAATTATTTTTTTCTAACATAACTACAGGATATTTACTAACTACATCTGCATTTTTATCTGACATAAATGTTGAATAATTTTAACTAAAATTTCAGTTACACGAATAATCCATACATAATTGAATACTGCGTGCAATCCCTAGAAACTCCACTCTCTCAGACTAAAAAATAAATAAATCAAGTGGAACGGTTCAAAAATGAGTTTCAACTCAAAATAGCCTAACTAAAACATAATTTCAGTGTACATTTAAAACAAAGTTCCATCACGTACCATCGCCGGATCCCTCAAACTTCTAAGTGGGTGAGAGTTGTAAATATGACGAGCGCCATCTGTCGGAGGAGGCGGGACACTTGGCAGCACGTTTGCTGGACATCGTGAATAAATTTATTTAATCCTCTCCCATCCTTTGTATCTCCTAATATCTTCACTACATAGTATAAAACAAAGTCGCTTCCCGCTGTCTGACTCTATATAATTATGCTTACATCTTTAAAACTACGCAACGGATTTTGATGCGGTTTTCTTTAATAGATAGATTCAGGAGAAAGGTCTATATGTATATAATAAATGCATAATATCTGTGCGAAGCCGGGACGGGAAGTTAGTAAACAGATATAGAGACAAAAATAAGACAGACCCTATAAGACTACTGTCACAATATCTTATACATAAACATAAATAAACACAACAAGACAGTTGTCACGATAGAAAACTAAAACTTTAAAATAATAATTAATCATTTATTCGCAGAAACATGAGTACAATTGAGGTCTTATATATAATGCTAATCTATGCATGTTTTGTCAAATAATAATAATAATAAACCACATCACGACACACACATTGACTCAGCCCTGCAGTAAGTATCGTAAGAACTTGTGTCGCAGGTGCTAAGCAACGATATGGTATAAACTACATAGATAAGAATACTACATCCAAGACCGGTAAGCGAAACAATGCGTCTTGCAAATAACACAAAGTCCCGCCCCCGCCGGGATTCGAACCCAGAACCTCTAGCGTAGCAGTCGGCTGTTTACACCACTGCGCGACAGAGGTCAAATATTGTCTTGACGTGCAAATGTTAATTAAAAATGATATTAATAATGAACAAGATCTATATCTACGTAAATGAGTATATTGTGACCATTTTTGACTGTCAGGCGTCTCCTGACTGTCTCCCCTTTAGTTTTTTGGCCTCTAGCCCATTTCAAGTGCTGTCTCCGCTTTGCTGGGAGGGAAGTCTGAAATCGGTTTCTCACTACCTCCTGTTTCTTTTGATTAAGTTCGTTGCGGGTCCCAAGATAGCCGGTAGGGTGTCCGGGCGCTGCCTGTGCGTCATTGCACAGCTGCATTATTCGTTGATTATTCGATCATAGGACGCCACTGCTGATCCTGGTGAACAGGAGTTGCAGTGGAACAGAGTGGCGGGTGTGCCCTGAAAATATGCTATTTATGTTTACCGAGATGGCACATATATCATACAAGTCATCATAGTTTTTGAATCAAACCTAAAAAAACTCCACTTAACCGTTGTAAGCATTAAAAAATCTAATTAATTTAATGATAATGTAAAATAATAACCACATCACGACACACGCATTGACTCAGCCCAGCACTAAGTATCGTAAGAACTTGTATCGCAGGTGCTAAGCAAAACGATATGGTATATACTAAATAAATAAGAATACAACATCCAAGGCAGGCCGGTAAGCGAAACAATGCATCTTGCAAATAACACAAAGTCCCGCCCCCGCCGGGATTCGAACCCGGAACCTGCAAACTTTAACTTTCCCACAGAGTCTGCATGTAGCAATGGGACAGTTAATTGTTATGAATTTTTTGACGACCTCGGTGGCACAGTGGTGTAAACAGCCGACTGCTACGCTAGAGGTTCCGGGTTCGAATCCCGGCGGGGGCGGGACTTTGTGTTATTTGCAAGACGCATTGTTTCACTTACCGGTCTTGGATGTGGTATTCTTATTTATTTAGTATATACCATATCGTTGCTTAGCACCTGCGATACAAGTTCTTACGATACTTAGTGCAGGGCTGAGTAAATGTGTGTCGTGATGTGGTTATCATTATTATTATAGATTTAGAGACAAAAATAATAAGCACTAACAGACTATATCTAGATGTTTTTATATGTTGGGTTAGGTATTACGAAAAATATTTTTTTTTCCAACAAAAACAATACATAATTTTCTGTATTTTAAAATCTGACCATGTTCAATATATTACGGCGGCATATAAAGTTAGTTATAATTCAAAGTGTAGGTGGTTATTATCATACAATATCTGAGTTGAGGAGTTGGTAGATTATCTTCGTCGGCGAGCATTATGCCCGGATTATGCGGGCCCGAAACAACTTAGAAGACTTTAGCCGCAAATTAAGATCAGCGGACTACGACTGTACAAATTTTAATAATTAACATCGGGTATTTATTTCTTTATTTTGATTTGAAAAATAAAAATGGACATGTATTTAGAGTAACATTTTTCTCGGGCCTTCAAAAAACCTTGTTTAAGATCACTCAAATTAGTGGTTCAAATATTTAAGTATCAGATCTCAACTAGTAAGAAATAAAAATTAGTTTTACAACGTTTATTTGAACATTCTAAAAATTACAGATCAATTAAGTCATGTTAAATACATTTTCTTACAACGATCTGTATAAAAATAGATATGTTACCCATCGATCTACTTTAACTTGGCTGGAGTGATCTTGTTTTCGTACAAAAATCAAAATTACGAAAACGTTGCTTCCGAATGTTTAAAAAAATTCAATTCCCTAAAAACTTTATACTTTTACAGACATTTAAGACAAAACAATGAATAATCCACAAATTTCAATTTTCAAGTGATGCGATTCCAAAAAAAAAATTTTTTTTTTAAACATATTTTGTATATTATTTGCAAGATGAAAACTCGCTGCACTTAGCTGTTAAGAAAAGCTCCTTTCTGTGCCCAGACGTGCATGGAACATATGCGCCAACTTCACACATTATATACTTGAGAAATACTACTATAGTATATGTACTTCTACACATATATCTATCGTAAAGCTAACTGTGAAACGTGACCCATTTTTTGAATCCAAATTTTTGAGATATATCTTTTTTTATTAATTAACGTCATGCAAAAACAAGCAATCGGTTCACCTGAAGGAAAGTGATGCCGTCTCATACCGACACGACGTCCCTATACGTTGCCCATGTAGAGGTAAAAATGTTATACCTCTCGTGCCGGTAATTATACTAGCTCTCCAATCCATCGAACCGGAACACAGCGATGCTTCACGTTGTAAATAGAATGGAGGGTGGTACCGAAACAGACGATCTCGCATGTAGATCTACCACCTGTAACTGACACAATATTATAATAAAAAATAAAAAAAATCGTCGTAGCAATTATGACTTAGTCCATCGTAGCTCGTAGTCCGTAGTCAAATCGTCGACCACTTAACAAAAATAACAATTTTATTAGAAAACATTTCTAAAACATTAAACAAAATGTGGTTAATATTAATTTACAACCGGAATTAAATGACAATAACCCACTAATTGTTAATGTACTGATAATTCAATTACCAGAATTCAAACGGATAGTCGACTCATTACGACACAAAGTCACGATACGAAATCTCGTAGAGATTTTAAAAAAAATGTTGGGACATTGAAAGTTTTTCAAATTACTTATTTTCATCCTCTTTTTTTATGTTTGAGGACGTGGTAGCTCAGTTTGTTACTTGCTTTGGATAACCGACCGACACGAGCCGACAGTTCAAGGGTTCGAGTCTCGGGTTACCGTATGTTGTAGCTGCCATATTTCTCAATGTGCCCGGATAGTGGCGACAGATTCGCAACCTGTCACACTGGGACTCAACATAAACATGCGAATAGCGGTGTGTAGCACCACTGCCTACCCCTCTCGAGGGATAACGGCGTGAGTTTATGTTTATGTGTAAATTGTTATCTTATATGAATTATCTCAGACGTTATGTGATTTTTATGAGTATTTCAGAATCAAACTTAAATCGCTATTCTTTTCATAAATAATGAAGTCAAGAAAAAAAATGAAGTCATTTGCTACAAAGAGTTTTATATCCTTCAATCCTTTGAATTCAAGTGTTTGTTGAAAAAAAATTGAAACGACATATCGTATCGTGTGTTGTAATCGGAAACGTTAAATAAACACGAGCCGACATCGCTGATAACAAATCTACATAATATTTACATAAACCACGAATCAATAGCATAGCCGTGTTTGTTTGTTTGTGAATTTTAGGATCTGCTGAAGCAACACCTGCGACGCCCCGCGACATCCCTCCCGGAGAATTGAGTTAGTTGACGAACATCTGTTTTGATTCTGATTATATTATAACAAAGTTGGTCTGATTCTATTACAATATTGAAAGGGTTCTAATGCATAAAATGATTTCATTATTTGATTACTCTGACGTCGTTATTTTGGCCATTTATTTTTAAAGTACTTGCTAAATTTGAAATATTGATTTTATAATATATTCAAGACGGTTAGAATTTTATGAAAGCTGTTGTTCTTATAAGAATAATAGCTTGTAAATATAATATTAGTGTTTACATTTAATTAGAATGACATTAGACATTATTATTAGCCTTGGTCAAAGGGTTGTCCCTTAGGTTGGGACGTCACTTGTGTCATTCCCACCTTGGCTCATTCCCATCTCCCTAGAACATGTCTTCAAGCTGGTTCAGCCGCTTCCTTTTGCCGAAGAAGCCAAAAGTCGCAAATATGTATCTTTGGGTAACAATTACATATTTGAGCCGTTTGGTTTCGACTATGGGTTGTTGGGGTGCGAATTTCAAAAGATTATTCCAAATTTTAAATGTTTAACTAAAAAGAGAGTCGTGACCGTAACGCTGGTCTGCATTTCGCTCAGAGGTTGAGCATCGCTTTACAGCGTGGAAATGCAGCCAGTGCTATAGGCACACTCCATTGTACACATTGGTTTTTTAAATGTTTGAACTAAATTTTACTTTTTGAAATTTTAATGATATCTGTTATTGTTGCTTAGTTCCTGTGACATAAGTTCTTACGATACTTATTGCTGGGCTGAGTCAATGTGTGTGTCATAATGTGGTTATTATTATTATTACACAAATTGACCTTTCGCCTAACATTTGAACTGTTTCTCCTCAGTACTTCCGCACCTTGAACACTCGCGTGTCCCTGGTGTACATCGAGTCGTGGCAGGGCGCCGACCAGGCTGACATCGACAGAAAGCAGGACATCACCAGAGCCATCACAAAGTTCAACGACTACACCGCCAGGAAACTTTTCAAGATCGAGAAGGACACCACGCAGCTGCTGACGTGAGTGGATTTTCTTACTTTTTCTTGAGAGAAGGAAAGCATAAATTCATAACTTTCCCTCTCTCCATCTTACATAAAAGAGTACTTCTTTAGAGGAGAAAAGCATATATACCTTTCTCTCTCTTCAGCTTGCTTAAAAGAGTACAAGTTAAACTGATAAATACTCATTGTCTGTAACCTATTCAACTTTTCAAGTCACTTAAATTGTAACTGTACATTTATTTTAATGAACATACAGCTGGAGTTCTTGAATGAGAGGTTATAAATGAGGCAAAATAAATTAGTCTATACTGTAATTTTTTACCTATTAATTAATTTAATTACACCGACACACATTCATATTTGTTTGTTGCCTTTCCTTCAGTTACGACTATGATTAGACTTTTTTATCTTTGATCTTTTCTACATGACTAGCTTTAATGAGCGGAGTATTTAAATAAAAATAATTGGGTATTGTGTTTGTAAATACTAAACGAATATTCAATCTAATTAAAGTAAATTATAACAAAGGCATCATTTTTTAACTTTGATTATTTTGGGATTAAATTAAAATTCATTTTTTTATTTAAATAGACTCAAAGTGCTTTCAAATCGTCATTTTTTATCTACCACCCATTCGGAATGCTATCTACGGGGAAGAAGCCGGCATAGAAACCTCCGTAGTTGTTTTTTCAAATCATCAGACCTTTCATTTGTAAATTTTATTCATTTTTATTTTAATATGTACATCCAACAGCTGAACTATTATTTTTAAGATGATAATATAGAATTGATAAAAAACGTTTCGATACCTGCTTACAATATCTTTTTTTATTTTGACTTTAAGTTGTCAAAGACAACTCACGGCCCAGATGTTTGATATTAGAGAATTATCTTATCATGTCCCCATATAACATACTTTAAAAGCGAAAAAGCAAAATGTTATTTGAAAAATTTAATACAAACAGTCGAAGAAGTTATAGTATTATTAAATAAACTAAAGAAATGTTCAATTTGCATTGCAAGTTGCTTGTAACATAGGTAATTCGCTCAATTAAAAACCATAATTTTCCGTACACTTAACCCTGGTTAACCTCGACTTAATTTAGAGACTTCCAAAGCCCGGTATCTCAAGTGAAGGCACAAGGAAAACTACTTCGCCTGGTACAGCATCTTATTAACATAAATGAACACCGGAGGAAAACAAATTAAGTAATAAATAGCTAGACGCTAAAAGGACTGCAACGTCAGACGAATTCCTCTAGCACGTTTTAATTAGAGACTTACTTAATGTCTGTACATGAACCAGGTATTATCTTTCTTATGAAAACAAGTGTCAATGAACTCCGAAACTACACAAAAAATTGTCAATCTCAAATAATCTCCATGGAAAAATATCAGTTTTGTACTAAATTGTATTCAAGTATACTAAAAATCAAACATCATTATCAAAACAAAGTAACAATCATTGAAACGAGGTTATAACCTCCAACGTTCGTATTTTTAAGTCGTTGCCAGTAAATAGCAAGATTTTTTTTTTACTCATATTCAGTCGTAGGCAAAAGCTATCAAACAAACGGAAAGAAGATCCGAGCTGTTTGCAAGCATTCAGCTAATCCTTTTTACTTTGACGAGGCGCATCTGAACACAGCACGAAATTAATCTGGAAACCGAAGCGTCGGCGGCATTATTTGAACGATGAACGAATTTGCTTAATAGATAAAAGCTGCTTAATCCCGCTGCATAGACCTGCAGAGCTCGCGTTGAAAACTGCCGTGCTAACATTATATCCTATAGGTTTCTCCCTCACACCGTTGCCAGGTCGATGTTAATATATACCAAGGCTAAATGAGTTATTTAAATGAAAAACTATGTTTTTAATCCTCATATTCATTTCGCAAGACAGCTTTTTTATTGCATAAACATAAATCGAAATTTACAAATATATTTTTAGATAAGTTTTTTAAAAAACAAATTCAAAAATCTTTAAGTTATCGCATCCATAACGTGGTCATATTTATGTATTTATTTGGATTACCAACGAATAATACAATTGCATGCAACACAACTTACAGACTCCATTTCATGTGCTTATCGAAATACAGATAACCATAAAACAGCTTACGTAAAATATAATTAATGAATAACATAAATTCTTATTGTCTTAATTAACACACGATAAAACAAAATTAAATCAATTTCCTACGTTATAATTTAAATAGGTACAAAGTATAAGTTGAAAAACAAGTAGAGAAAGTTACAAACACTTATTCAAACAGACTTACCATAATTTTTATTAAAATGACGAATTTCAGAAATAATTATTAAAAAAAAGTCACTTAATTAATTTTATCTGTACTCGTAATACGTAATTTTAATAATAATAATAGTAAGTTCAAGATTACGTTTTTAATTGTTTGTTATTTGTTAAAACCGCTACTATTCTATTGTGAGTAAATTTTTTGCTTCAAATAAAAAAGGATAGGTGTAGGATAGGCAAGACAATAAATCTGGCTTTAAGACTCAAAATACCATAGCAAAGAGATCTCAGCTGGTAGATTCGAATGATTTATCGCGGAAACACCACCGGCAATAATTTTAACAAATTAGGAGGAAGAGATGAGAATCGCCGATAAAAGTTTCAGCCGTCGTTAATCAAAACGTCGACAGGTCTATATCATATTTTTGTATACAACTTGATTGACGTTCAGTGCCGCACATATTCCGCCATTGTCAATTTACATTGCTGTCCCAGTATTCTATTGACTGTTAATAGGTTTAGCGAAACGAGCAATCGAATAGATGTCGCAATGAAGCACGTATTCTACACAACCCCCGATTCCCGGAATCGAATCAAATTTATAATTGGTGTTGCTATGCATCAGGACTGTTTTGTTTCAATTTTAAGCCTTCAACGGAAAACCGTTATTCGGTTATGAAATTTATTCAAATGCAATTCAAAACTTGATGCCATTTCGCAAATTTTGGGCAAGTCACTCTTTTTTTCTGCCCGAACGCTTTTTTCGAAAGTTTCTCTTTTGGCCATCAAAATTCTGATTTTATACGACGGAACCTGGACGAGGTACTTCCTGGTTTGAGGAGTTGAATTATCATATTTTCAATGTGAAATCTATTTACATTGCCTTACTTTTATCCTTGGAGACAAAACCGTATTATACAAGTGTTTCCTCTTACAAAGATTTCTCATCAAGCGCCAGCGAAACTTCAGAAAAAATTAAAATCATCCCTAAAAATTTGATTGTCTTTTAAAGACCATCGTACCCGGATACAAACAGTAAGCTCAAATTAAACCATTTAACCCTCAGCCCTATCTAACGTATAGCTACCTAGGAACGAGCATTCTATTGCAAACAGAATTAACTTTATTAGATTTGCCAGGTTTATTCAGTTACCGTTTAAACAAACCTAGGGCAGTTAACATAGTGATCTGTGCAAATACCGCCTCTAGACTTACCTCTTCCACCTCCCGATTCCCTCTTTCCCCTCCCCAATTTCCCCTCTCACCCCTCGCCAATTTTCCCCAGAGGGGGTACGAATCTGATTAGCCCCAAGCCAAAGGTTCCTAGATATGTAAATAACAGCTATGTACGTACGTATGTAACTAGAACCTATTATTGTGATACGTGATATTTCGGAATGTGTTACCATTTTTTTGGCTGAAATGTTTTTTGTCGGCTGGCAACGTTTTTTTTTTATTTGTTCGACTTTATCGCGTTCGAGTGCTTTTCGGAATGATAAAAATATTGTTCGAACGGTTTTTCTAAATATTCGTTGGATTGAATTAGTTTAGACTGCATCTCGTTGTATTGTCTAACTGAACTGGATCATGCTCAACGGCTTAACTTAAGTTATTAACTAACTTTAATCATAATAATAATTTTATTTGCCAAAAATGTAGATTCGTTGTTACAAGTTCAGGAAGAGCTCTGAAGAGGTTATATTTTCTAACAATAAAAAGTAATGTTCAAATAACAATTACAAAGCGGAATGTCAAAATTAAAATTTACAGTAAAAAATTACGAATCAATTAAGTTACAATAAAAAATAAAAAAAATCCAGATTGGACATCCTTAAAATGATCTGTCGTTTTGGAAATCATTCACTGCATAGTAGGCTTTTTCTGTCTACTTGTGTTTTAGGGCTGATTTAAAAACTTTAATGATACTTATCTTTTTAAACGACAACGGCAATTTGTTTTAGATTTTGGGTCTCATGCCAATTACATTCTATGTACCGTTTTACAATGGGGCAAACATGTTAGAATTTCTAGCTGTTTTCAATGTTTCAAATATATTAGGATTGGTTTTTGCTAAAATAGCAACTTTACATTAATATAAAATGAAGGGAACGTCAATAATTTAAGGTTTTAAAATGTGAAACGCAGCTCTAAGTAGCTTTTAAAATCCAAAATATTTCAGTTAAAAACACAACAAACATTACACAGAAGAGAAATAGAAAAATCAATCAAATAAATACATTTCAGTAACTGTCAAGAGAGAAACTAGCCTTTGCTATTATGCAACGTTTAAAAAAAAAAAGATCCTTCAATACTTTGAACCTAACCTAACCTAAACTAGCCTAGCAGCACTCTTTTTTTTTTTTATCTTCCATAGTTGTTTGCAATCGCATATATAAAACTTTGTTATGTTAAACAGAAACAGAGCCCGACTTGAAGTCCGTAATAAATTAGCGGGTTGTGACAAAGTTTTTGAAATAACCTCGTAACAACATTGTCTCGAAACGTCCGATCTGAAAGGTGAAATACCCGACAACTTTCCCATTGTTACCAAAGTTTAATTGTAAATAACTATTCAGGATGCTTCCGCCCTTCTTCGTATTGAAGCATGAAGTATCAGTTCAGTTCTTAATGTTTTTATTTAAATAGACTTAAGATAAGTGCTTTCAAATCGTATTCATCATGACCGCTATAACTTAAAGAGAATAAGGAAGATATAAATACAAATATGTGAGTGTTATGTATCTATGTACATAAATACATATATGTTGAATATGAATATACAATTATACAAATAGATTCATTCAGGGTAGAAAGGTGATCAGGTTGTTACACCTTAAGCGGTCTAAGCATGTATATGATACCTGCTTACCGTTTGTAGTTAGAGCCATATATTAAATTGTCAATTTATTAGTGTACAAAGCTACGGTTACCGCTAACCACTTAGTCAATTATACCCTAAATTGTGATCTTGTAATATGAAAACAATTTTTTTTCTGATTCTGAGTAATACATTGTTTCAGATTAAAATCCTTTGTTCAATTTAGCCGCTTCACAAAATAATTTATGAATACACATTAAGAATTGGTAGAAACCTCTGTGGTTTTTCAATGCCTTAACTACCTGCACTTGCAATATCTCTTTATTTTTATTAATAAAAACAAAAGATACTATTTTAAAAACATTCTGCATACTACATGAGTTTTATGTACAGTAATTTTGTATCACTAAACAAACGTAAACTTGGAATACATAAGTTTGATACAGCAGACCGCAGTATACACATTATATCCTCGTAGTTAACATTATATCCTCGGTAAACACACCGACAAACAATGACATATTGAGGCTGAACACTTCGAATACACGACCCTTACTTAATACAGTTCATGTGGAATTCGCGGAGACACGTTACTCTCGCACTTCAATTGTTTTAACTTTTCAATTCCGCCCGTCAAAGGCACCTCGAGGAACGCAAACGAAGAAACAAAGCAATGGATCAGACGTAATTCTTCGGTAACAATCACTAGCTCGAGGTTACAAGTCCTTGGTGAAGTTGGAACCCCGTCTCATTGCACGGTTCATTACGACCTTATTGTACTGTGTGAATTACAATTTATTTATCTAAGTTCGTAATCAAGAGTCTGTGGAACGGGACGTAATGATTTGCAACTCAACTTTAATTTAAATGCTTTGTGTACCGTTGTTGACATCAGAAGGTCTGACTGGAACGACTTCGGATTTCTTCAAAATCTTTTTTATTGATTTTCTTTATTGGAGACTAGCGACCCGCCCTGGCTTCGCACGGATAATATTCATGTATTATATACTTTTACACCTTCATCTTGAATCACTCTATCTATTAAGAACCGCATAAAAATCCGTTGAGTAGTTTTAAAGATCTAAGCTTAAATAGGGACAGACATTGGAAAGCGTCTTTGTTTTATATTATGTAAAATACATGTATAAAAAGTAAATGATTCAATAAATACACTAAAAATAAGATTGAAATCTATGAACATAAGGATATAGTTTAAAAGAGCAAGCAAATACTTTACTTACACAATACATTTAATTAAATACACTGCCTAATGTCTACACTAGTGTATGTGTCACCACTTAATTGTGTCACAGATCTATTTAGGACTAATTACATAACTGTTTAGATATGTTTTTTCTATTATTCGATTATAGTTTAAATCAAAAAAATAAAAAGGAAAATAATGATAATGAGAAGCAAACGTTATACGTTACGCATGTTAAAATGAGAAAGGTTTAATTTGATTTAGTTTTTCTATAAATTTCATAATCATAAATCAAGACGATTTTTGGAAAGAAATTTTCTCATTTTTCACTAGTAAATTTGTATTCAACTAAATTAATAACCACAACTTTTCGTTTTCAAAAGTCAAGCGACTTACGGTCCAGTAAAAATGGTTTGAATAAATTTAAAATATATAAATTCCTTAACAAACCTTACTAGGCAGTTCATCATCAGATCCCTATTACCTATTAAGGCAGCAAAGTACAAGTTGATGACATGTTTTTGAACTAAGGGTATAACGAATATCAATTGTGTAATATAGGATTTTAAACACTAGAACTAATCGATTTCTTCCAATTGACAATCCAATTGAATTACAAATATGAAATGTCAGTTGAGAATATGAAAATTTTACACACTCAACCAACTCTGGTAACCCAAAATTTTAAGTCCTTTACAACCCGAAGGAAACCTCTTTAAATATCAGAAAACAAAATGCTTCCAACCCCTTGTATAAGTGCCCACTTAATTTCTAAATATCGCATCATGGTGTTTTCAGGGCCCTCATCAAAAATTAAAACCCCATATTTGGCCCGTTCCAGAGAAAAAGGTGCCCTCATCTTACCTAAGAACGGAGAAACATTTAAAAATTTAACGATGAATTTTACTCATTTTATTTTATTACGTGATTAATTAACGCGAACACATTAATTTGAATTAGGAGCGGTAGGTACTGAAGCCATACGTTTTCTGCTTCAGATACCACTGCCAACGCTTTGAAGGTGACATTTAGGGGTATGGGTTTGCGGTGAAAATAAAACTGGTTACATAAATAGAAACTCGTTTATGTAAAGTCATCGTCTATATACATAAACTCGATGTACAATTTTCGCTTACCTTATTTTCTGTTGAATAAATAACATGATTTACAGTACATAAACGTACAAAACAGGTCCCGGATTCGAATACCGGCGGGGGCGGAACTTTGTGTTATTTGCAAGACGCATTGTTTCACTTACCGGTCTTGGATGTTGTATTGTAGTTTTTACCATATCGTTGCTTAGCACCTGTGATACAAGATTCTACAATCTTACTGTAGGGCTGAGTCAATGTGCAATGTGTGTGTCGTGATGTGGTTATTATTATTAAAGAAAAAAAGAATGGTTTTGGATGTTTGAAAGAGTTGACATATTCTTTTATTTATCTTTTATACGCTTTACAATGCATAGTCTACAATGAAACATACTCACTTGCTTAATTATCTCTACCATCGATGCTTATTATCATCTGTTATATTTATTTGTTAACTCTTACGTAATTATATTGTGTGAAGGTGTGTAGCATTCAATTTTTAACCACATTCTCAATTCTCAGTTTCCTGCTGATCTCTTTTCGAGACACTTTAAAATTAGTAGGATCATTATTTTCAACTCATTTTTTTAACAGTGGCCTGACGTTCCCTGGTGGTGAATCCGGCATCGCTGTCCCGGACACGGTGTGCACTCCAAAATCTGTTGGAATCTCCGTCGATACCAATACTTATGAGCCCCATCTATTGGCTGGGACCATGGCACACATGATCGGACATAATATAGGTGAGTCAACTACGCAAGGATGTATTTATGTTCAAATTCAGTCTTCAAAAGAAAGTCACAGAAGACAGCGACCAAACAATTAATTTATACTAGTATATGTATTTTATAAATACGAAGGTGTGTCTTTTACGTATTCACACCTGATTTCTAAACAGATTTTGATTAAACCTTTCAAAGATATACAGTACTTTCTGAAATCGCTTTAATTCTTTAGTAGGATTCATTTAATCAAGTATTATTTTTAAACAAAAAATACACGTTTCCAAAGAACTAGTGGGGTGGGGGTGAACAATTTTTTTTCTTTTGCTGAATTCCATTTCATCACCAGGCATGGGTCACGACGATGGACGGGAGCAATGCTTCTGCCGGGACTGGCACGGCTGTATCATGGCCCAATCGATAGTGGGCCAGGAGAATGTCCAGCCGTACAAGTTCTCCGACTGCTCCAAGAACGATTACATCAACGAACTGAGGGTCGGCCAGGGACTGTGCTTGCTCAACAAACCCAATGAGGTAAGAATTCACCAATACATCTGATTTTATCGGTCCTCGCGCAAGAGTTTGATTGACAATAGTTTCCTGATGAAGTTCAAGTAGGTTTTTGTTATGTACCCTTATTTAAAATTATATATCGTGTTGCTTGCTTCGGTGAGAATTCTAAACATTTCAACTCTTCATCAATTCACTTCAACTTGGACATGTTAATTACGCTTCAAAGAATCTCCCGCTGTTTATGAACTACGCGAGCGACGTACCTAGCGGGTAATTCCCGCTAAATATTCGCGCCATAAAGTTGGGGAGCGGCGTTATCAGTCAAGTGCGTCGCCATGTTGTCTGCAACTCCAATGACAGGCTGACGAACTTTGCACTCGTTCCTCTCGACTTACCCCTCTCACTTTCCCAGTTAACACGCGGTTAATTCTCATGCAAAACAGCTTTCCGCGTTTAAAATTAATCAGAGCGGTGGCTCGTATTGTTTGTCGCCGGCCTCCTTGGGAGGCCCTTAATAAAAGTTATGGAAATACGGGCTGCCCGCGCCGGGAACGGCCCGGCTCTGAATTATCTGTTCGCTGCGAATATATAATAACCGGGGCTCCTCCGGACTTGCCCGGTTTATTGGAATAAATTTACATAGCACGAGATGATAATGCAGTGCGCCCCACTTCTGCCCCGATTTGGCGCGTTTAAATATTTATCGAGAGATGATTGTGAAGGTTCGAGTACTTTGTTTTCTTGATTTCTCTCGTTTCGACGCGCCCTCCTTCGTTCCCAGCGAGAAATGAACGGTTTTTTGTGTTTGAGGTAATACAAATGGTTGCTCTTATGATAAAGCTTTTTTGAGGGCCTCTATTTATGAGAAAACCTACGCGTATTTCATGAAAAATACATTATGTAAAAGTGACTGCTTTGTAACAAAGGCAATCTACCTATCTATTAACGTTGGTGTAACATAAATCTATTTACTTCCAATGCTTTCGTCTGCTCGGGAACACGATACATGTAGTACCTATATAAAATATACGCAGGTACAGAATGAATTTAATGTATGGTTATTAAAAACCAATTTATCTATTAGATATTTCGTATTCCTTCTATTGCATATTCCTAGTACGTTGTACAAATATATAAAAAGGATTTTATATCAAGTTTTGTGGAAGCTTAACTGTTTAAACGACCATAAATATTTGATAGTTTTAATGTATTTCCCAAATATAAATCCAATATATTATAAACTCGAGCACTTCGTTAACGTCATGTTTATACGAATGTATCACAATCGTAGTTTTGATATGTTCGCACTTTTTTTAATGCCTAGAGACCTATCATGGTCGCTCTGGCAGAATCAAATATGAAAACGCTTGTGAATGGAATTCTTACCTTTTTCTGTGAATGCGGTGCCTTTTAACCAAAACTGAACGAGGGCACGTATCATGAATTGCTTTTAGAAAAATTGCTACGCGGCCATCGTATGGCCTGATCTAATTTCTTCCATGTCTTGCGTAGCTGGTGGTGCACCGGCAGTGCGGCAACGGTCGGCTGGACGAGGGCGAGGAGTGCGACTGCGGCACCATCGAGGAGTGCCACAACTCCAACCCTTGCTGCGACCCCATCACATGCCGGCTAACCAAGGAGGCCCAGTGTGCATCCGGAGAGTGCTGCGAGCGATGTCAAGTAATAATCCTTGGAGATATAGCTTTAGAGTTTATATTGTATAATTCCCGATGAAGAATCTCTTTTGCCTTTTCTGTACCTGTATACCAATATGTAACTAATAAGCCGATCTCAAATTCAAATTCAAAAATCATTTATTGCAAATTGATTTTTACAAATACTTTTGCACGTCAAGTAAATGCACCAAAAATGTTTAACACAAAAGAATATAAACAACAGAGCAAGCTATCATGGCCTTGAGCTCTTGTCGTCCAAATAATATTTTAGTTTGTAATAGCCTTCATTCATTAGGCACTTCTTAATAAGTGCCTTAAATTTATGCATTGGCAAGGCTACAATGTTTAGTGGTAGTTTATTAAATATTTTTACACAATCATCAATAAGTGAACTAGCAACATTGTGTAACAGGAATTCCTTTGTTATAGTTGAAACCGCGGGGAGTAGTTTGTAGAGAGGCATCAAACGAATGCGACCTTGACGAAATCTGCACGGGTTTATCCGGGACATGCCCGACTGATGCATATAGAAAGGATGGAGAGCTCTGTGAAGCTGGAAAGGGGTACTGCTTCGCTGGCCAGTGCCCGACCCTCTCCTTGCAGTGCGAGAGGATATGGGGCCCGGGGACAGTTGGTGCTGATAAGGAGTGCTTCGAGCAGGCCAACTCCAAAGGCGCGGAGACCGGGCACTGCGGCAAGGACAACGGCGGGCATTACATCAAGTGCGAGACTGAGTGAGTTCTCTTTTCTTTTTTTCTGTAGGAAGTTGCCAAAGTGGCAAGATTTCTGAAACTCGTGGTATTATAAGCATCCTCATGGTATATGCTATGGTATGCTTTATATTAAACATTGGTAGAAACATATAGGATGTATAACAAGGTTCCCACCAAAACTTTTAATCCGATGGTCCGTCTCGTCACCTCAATTGTAGATCATTCAAAATTAAGAGAACCTTAAATCCATTTTATAGTCCACACAATTTTTGATGATTTTTCAAAGAACATAATACATTGATAATTAATTAATGCATTGATATCAACATGTTTTACCAACATTGCGGTCACTTTTTCATTCAATACTCTATCAATTTCTTTAACAACCTTAGATATAGTGCATTCCTTGGGTCATAGCCATATTTCCCACCAGGAACGTCAGAACTTTACCACTTTCTAGAATGAATGAATGAATGAATTTATTTGTAATATTTTTCGTTAAATACATAAGTCATTATTTGTTTGGTCACAGAAAAACCTGCCTGACAGTCGTACAAATACTTAAATAAATAGATAAACCCTGTAGTACCAAACCCAATATTTCGTTGCAGTGTTGGTTTTAGCATGATCACCGCCCTGGGTGAGATTTGTTCCGGCACCCCTTCGCTACCATTTTTGAACCATGACTAGCGACGGCTGGTGACATTTATTTAGATCTCCATTAAAAAAAAAACATCTCTGGGGAGAGCGAAATCATACTAGGATTAGTCCTTAGGGTAACTGGCGAGCTTTTCCCCACATGCTTAATGGTTTTGGTGCCCTCTCTCCCTGGCGCCCTTGGGTGGTCGCCCAGCCTCGACCTGCTCTAACTCTGCTTCTATTTCATGGGTTTAAACAATATTTCCCAGGAACGTCCGCTGCGGTTCACTGCAGTGCCAGCTCGGCAACCGCTACCCCGTGGTGTCAGGCATGGATGACTACTACACCAGAACGGTGATCACCATTAAAGGCAACGAGTACGAGTGCAAGTGAGTGCAGTCATGACGGTATAAGCTTATTAAGTAATAAGCAAAAGCAATGCTAATAAGAAAGGATTTGCTAGGCTTACACACGTGTTGTGGAAAAAAAATGTTCCGTAATTGTAATTTCGACCTTGTATGTAATTTTTTTTTAGAACTTTCATACATAATATTTTGGTGTTCGTAGTCTTTCTATGAACGCGATATAATACGATTAACTCTAGTTATAAAATATTATTATAATCATAAAAATCTTAATTTTACAAAAGTCAATGACATAATGACTGCAGTAGATGAAAACTGTGTCGCAGCCATTATCACCCATCTCCAGTAATATTTTAATTGCATGCAAATTTCGATATATTCCAGGGCCACCACCGGACTTCCCGAGCACTCGGAAATCGCCCCGCTGGGTTTGGTGCGGGACGGGACCCCCTGCGGGGACAACCTCGTCTGCGTCAACCAGACCTGCAAGTCCATCTTCCCATACATCGACCACACCAAGTGCCCCGCCGACCACAACAACAACGAGTGCTCTGCTAAAGGGGTATGTTTTCATGTAAAAAGTCAATATTTAACCGTTTGTACGCTGTTTGGAACCATTTAAAAAAATCGCGTGAGAAAAAAGACGCGCGACAAACAGGAAAAATGAAGCAATATAGCGGTCACAGAATAGTACCCAAGAGATGGTTACAGAAGTCGCGGGCGACGGCGGAAGAGATGGATGTATGACATCAAAGCTGTTCACCTGTGGAACAGAGCACAATGGAAAACACTAAAGCAGGCCATACCATATCGTTGCTCAGTGCCTGCGATGCAAGATTATTTCTTAGTGGAGGGCTGAGTCAATGTGTGTGTCGTAATTTTTATTATTCATGGTATAAAATACCTACTAGCTCATCTGAACGAAACCCTTGACATCTTCAAAGGAGCCTCGCACTCAAAGTGTAGTGAAATTTAAAAACAAATTAAACAGTTAAAAGCCAGTTAAACTAAGTTAAAAACCACTCTCGCACGGTGAGTAGTTCTCCCTCACCCCCCCAGGTACGTACTACCCCCGGCACGCTATTCAACTTTTAATGTAATATTGTTTAATTAAAGACTTGCTTCGGACATCGCTAATTATAACTTGCCAACCTTAACTTTCCCACAGATTCTGCATGTAGCAATGTGGGAACAGTTAATTTTCATGAAGCGTACATTTTCATTAAATTAATTAGATTTTTTAATGCTTACAACGATTAAGTTGGATAGTGGATTGTTTTAGGTTCAAATAAAAAATCATGATGATATTAAAAAAACTAAATTAAAAAAACTTCCTACCAACTCGACGCCAGCTTCGCACCGATGCACAAATAGCGTATATCGCTCGGTGATTAAGTAACATTCTACTGGTGAAAGAACGTTTGAAATAAATTACGTCCTACATTCAAACTGACAAACCCTTTACCTATTTATAATGTGTTTAGACTATGGAATGTTAAAGTTTAAGCTACAGTTTGAAAAAAGAAAAAGTGTTACATACACGTAAAAATTAAGTTCGTTTGGTAGGTAGGTGTTTTTAAGAGATGAAAACTTCAAGAAAACTTATTTCTTCTTTAGAATTTTAAATGTGTTATTGCGTTGCTTACACAATCGTTATTCTAATAGCACAAAAAAGAAATAATGTTTCGTTTCAAACTGATCATTATTCGTAATAAAAGGAAAAAAATGTTGAATTTTGAATCCTGAAACTAATTTTTTAAATATTTTACAGACTTCGTCTATGACAACCATTGCTCATTGTTTGATTGAACTCTAAAATAGCTTCACCTTTGAACTTCGCACCTACCTACTAAACACATATATAACTCCTCTTTCCCATGTAACAAACTACAGTAACCTATTTTCGACAAAATAAACTATTTTCGACAAAACATTGAATACAGTTCAACATCTGACTCCGATATGGAAGCTAACCAAAATTCCAAGGAAAAGAAAATGACTCTTCAACCCAATGAGATTCGGTAAATGAATTCTGGGATAGCTTCCAAAGTTTGCTTTGTAAAACTCCGTCGGGTAAGTTAGACAAATCTATTGCGGAGTTAGGCTCGTATTAACAGACCGTTCTTGCGTCTGAACCAGCTAACTGCGTCGTGCTACTTACATCGAACTTTCTAATCTAAATCTTGAAGTCTATCCGCTCTCGAGCAATAATCACTAAGAACTTTTACCAGGCATAAGTTTAAATCAACTTACATTTCTTGCTTATTAATTCTTTGAGTTTTTTTGTAACAATTAATAATAATAATTACCACATCACGACACAAACTATGACTCAGCCCTGCACTAAGATAATCTTGTATCGCAGGAACTAAGCAACGATATGGTATATACTACATAGATAAGAATACAACATCCAAGACCGGTACGCAAAACAATGCTTCTTGAAAATAACACAAACTCTGCCCTCGCCAAGTTTCAAACCTCTAGTGTAGCAACCACTGCGCCACCGAGATCGTCAAATATTCGAATATTGATTATCATAAAAAATCTACTAATAAGGTATTATTAACGTTTGCTATGTTAGTCACCACGGACGCGTTCCAGACCCTGTGGAAGCCTTTGAAAGTCCTTGTCCAACGAGTAAAGTAAATTTATCAAGTTTGGGCTAAGCACAGTCTGAAGCAGATGAATTCAGAACTTAGTCCCGATTGATATTGCAAGGGATTAATTTAGTGCCGGGAATCGAACCGGGGTCCTAACTGTAACAAATGAGTCGGGAACGGGGTTGGATTATCGGGAGCTCTCAATTGATGAGTTTAATATCCTCAATTTAGCTAGTAATTACTCTACTCGTTAGAACAATCCCATTCTTGTTCTTGTATTTTAGATCTTTCCGATAGTCACTGCGTTTTACAAAAGGAATTCTAACAATAATTTTATTAAATAACGATTTTTTTTTCCGTTCAGTTTTTATAGCAGGATTTTCGGAAAATACGTTGGACATAGGCTGGACATAAATTTTTAACGCAGGCAGAGCAAGGTTATTTAGACAATCTTTGTTTTGGACGTGCGTGCGTGATGATTAATGTTAACTCCTGATTTGAAAGTCATTACCAAATTCAAATGATTACATTTTCATACAATTAAAATTATTTCGAAAAAGTATTCAAAATTATCAATCAATATTGTATACTAGTTATTGTGTTACAAATGGTATAAGAAAAATATGACCGTATTCTCAACTGCAAAGGGGAGCTTCCTGGATAAACTCAGGTGTGAATTCTGTTTGCGTTCAGTTCGCTGGTGCATGCGGACTTCAATTTGATTTGGTCGACTGAGACTGCACTGCCCTTGCCTCGGGATTTCCCCCAATTTACCAGACTTAAATCGAATCTGCATACTGTCGTTCCACCTCACGAAGACGGATCTGCTGAAGCTGTTGTTAGTTTTGGTCAGGTGTCTACGTGGACGTTGTTCAAGTTCGCTCAAAGAGGTTACACTTAAGAACATGTTCGATCACAACCGTAGCCAAACGGTCTTTGTGAGTTGATGTTACTGTACGCAGCTTCAGACAAGATATAAACGAATCCCTATCGACGTTTGTCAGCAACCTGATTCATTACAAAGTTGTACTGTACGACAGGGATGAATATATATCTATCACTCCCCCTTTCTTAAAATGCATGCTGCACTAAATGATCTCATAGAAACTCTACCCGAACTTGACATGTTTGCGGATGGATGGAAATTATTGATGCCTGCTGGTATTAATTACTATGAAAATATTGTTTAATTATTTGTTAGTTTGAATTGTTGATTGTGCTGTTTATGATTTGTAATTTGTTTATTAATTTTTGGAATTTGTATTTAAATTTAATTTTATGTTTGAAATAATTAAGTTATTAAGATTACCCGTTTAATTATTAATAAATAAATAAGTATGTGAGAGGACGTCAGAGGAAATTACTTTGAAAAATTATTGGTAGACAAGTAGCTTACAACGTAAATAAACGAATACCAATTCGGAAGGTTAATAAAACAGAATAACCGAATAAGAAGTGTCATAAAAAAATGATCAATGCTTACTGGTTCGTTAAAAAGAGATTCGAATCATAGGTTAATGATTGGTCTTCGATACCCTCTGGTGCTCTCCGAAAGCACGCATCCGAAAGTTCGGGCCAACGAACAAAACGTCAGTTTGGAAAGTTACTCTACTCTAAACATTTTTTGAATTGCTGTCAACCGGTCAGGATCATAGACAATGTTTGGAAGACCTTGACAAGTTTGAGACAATTGCAACGGAATGGAGCCCGACCGACCAGTCTAAGAGACTTTTGGAGTTTAGGCCGTACATCGTTTTTCGTACTTTTGGAGTATGGCCCCAGAATACTGTCGCTTAATTCGGGGGCCATACTCCTTTGATTACAATGAATAAACCTAACGGAGACGTTTTAATTTGTATTAATTTTGTTACATATATCATTGTGAATTAATTTTTAAATATAGTGTGTCCTCGTTATTGGCTGTATGACGAAACGCTCTTTGCCGCTTGAGGTTTTAGAAGCGTTTACGTCAATCTATGGCGTCCTTTCATCTCTTAATTTTAATAATTTAAATTCCTCAAATACCAGTCCACCTTGGAAACCCACCCCCTCTCGTGTACTAGCTGGCACCTAGTTTATTGTGTACTGACTAACCCTTATTTAAGTTCTATTTTTGTTTTAATGTTTAAAAAAGCTGTGGTTGCAATAAAAAAAAGTCTGGAAACCCACAAAGAGTTTTTTTAGTAACAATTTTTTATACATTTGTGTACTTTTGATATTATCGATGTCGATTTGTATTTCTGCTTACATATGCAGATACGAATTGAGCTGGTTTGGGTTTTAGGGGTTGATTTTGAATTTGTAATTTGTTACCTCTATGTTATTCGAGTCCCTCATTAACTATAATGTCCGAGTATTGTGTAAAATATTATGAACATTTAATAAATATAAAATATGTAGGTGGTAGACTCATTATTCAAATTTAATGCTTTGAATTCCAGGTGTGTTCGAACGTGAACAAGTGCGTGTGCCACCGCGGGTGGACAGGGCCGGACTGCTCGCAGCCGGACGCCCTCCCCCCCTTACCGACCGCCTACGTCCCGGAGAACTCAACCAAAGCCGCCTACAACATGACCAAGAAGGAAACACCGTATGGTGAGTCAATGCCAAACAGGAGGCCCTAACAGGACAGTCATTTTACACATTTGCCAAAAAAAAAAAAGATTTTCATTTGTATTACAGTATACCTAACATACTAAACATTCAGGAACAGAATGTTATCACTGTCTGTGCCGCTATATGTTTGTTGTCCCTAAATATGTGTGTAATCAATGTTCCTTAATGTGTGTATTGAATTATAAATGTTGTGTTATATTATATGTGCCAATATCGCTGTGCATGTCTCATTCTACAACTGGAACTTGTTCATGTCCCATATGTTGCGTCAATGAAGAAAACAATAAAAGACGTAATACATATCAATTAAAACAGCGAAGATAATAAAGCACTAACACAACAAACATTGAAGAAACGCGAAAACAACCGCGTTATTATGACGGAAAATAATTCAGAAAAAACATCAAATCAAAAAACTCGCGTCAAAATTTTAAGTAACTCACCAAAATCATAACTTGTGCCAAGTCATCTTCTACTAACCAATCGATTTGTGATTTCAGATTTCCTTTTTATTACAAAACATTTTTTTTTCTATTTTTTTTACTAATTGGCCTGACAAATTCGAGCAATGCTATCCGTCAAAACGAATATGTATCGTAAAAAACGCAATCCAAAAAAATCGTAATCGAAATTACACTAAACTTGTTTTCGTCAAGACCAAAACAATTAAATCGCTTGTAAGTATCGGATAGTATTAATCGGATGTGTGCGGCTCCACCGGCCGGCGCCGGCGCACTAACGCGCGGGACCCCTCTCTTGCAGGTGAAAATGGGAGTAATAAGATGAGCACCATTAACATGGTGATATTGTTGCTCGCGGTCGTGCTGTCCGTGTTCGTGGGATTCGCCTGGATGGCGTGCTGCTTCAGGTAACGGCCGGTAACTCGGTGTTGTCGCACTGTTGTCGCTCGTGATGTCGTGTCGTGTCACTGTCGTGCTCACCCTGTAGTCCCGCGACCCGCGCCGGCGCCGACCGTGCCGCGGCCGCCGCCAGACGTTCACCGCCCCTTGCCCCTCGTCCTTACTCCGTCCCCCTCTGCCTGTATTTCGGAACGTCTCGACGGTGGCCGCGCTCACTCACACGTTTTATTTTGGGCGCAGAGAACTACCACGGCTCGAACACGGTGTTCCTCGTGGCGGTGCTCATGTCTGTGGTAGGGGGGGTATTCATAGTATTTGCCCTGAGCGCTCTCTGCTACAGGTCAGTCGTAGTACACAAAAACTTCTCCCTGTGCCTAAGGTTAGTGAGCAGAAAACAGACCAAAGGTAGTCTTTAAGAAGAAATTTAAATCGTCACCTTCGTATACTTGTATGTTTATTTTAGACGTTAGCGTTGGTGTTTCTGTTGGTATTTACGTCGGCGATTGGTTTATGTTTATTTTGAAGATACGTTGTTTATGTGGTTTCGTTGTGGTCGTAGAGGTAGAGCGGGCGGGTGGCGCGTGGCTGCATTTGATCTGTGGTTCTGTGGGTGTCGGCCCAGCCCCGGTGGACACAGCTGGCCCGGGGGGGGCTGGGCACGGGGGGGACGCGCGGGGGCGGGGGGGACGCGCCACTCCCCGGCCGCCGACTGCATGCCCCACACTCGTTCTCGAGTGACACCTTCTCCACTCAAACCCTTAAAATTCTGGGCTCTTGGATGTATGCATTGGCTTATGTGAACTGTGACTCGTTTTCGTTTCCTTTCTTGCTCGGAGGCGCGTCGCCGGGCGCTGCAGACGCGTCCCGGCGACGCGCGGTGCGTCTATATCTTCCGATATTCACCTTCCCTTGCACCCCGGTATACCGTTGTAAATAATCCCGTGCGAAAGACTTGCAGACGCCCATCGCGGCGTCACTATACCGAACGGTGCGAGCGAATATTACGTTAACGATGCCACTGTCAAGGTATGTACGTTTCAATTTAACCTCAGTAATACGTGAAAGAATTTGAAAGAAGATATAGAACGCTCGACTCTTGTGTCACCATCACTACCACACAACTCTGTTAACTTTTGCACGAGACGCGAATGTGCGATGCACGGTTTCTTCTTTCAAGCAGCTATCTATCTAGCTAGAACGCCTATTGTTACATTTAAGATTATATTCTTTCTAGTAAAATTTTACATTCTCTCACCACAGTTTTAATTTTCATCATTCAATCAATTATTTGAAAATCTTACTGGAAGGATTACATTATTTTTAAGATCAATCTCTATATCTTTTTCCACATGACATTAATTCCCATGAGGAATGAAACGAAAAATAAAAAAGTTAAATAATGAAAAATTCAATTTAAGAAACCTTGAGATATCCAAAAGCGCCAGTTTTTGCTATCAGATCAGAGCTTATGGTAACCAGACTGAGATGAGTGGTAACAGACACGGTCATCGCCTGTCGCGACGCTCTCAACATCAAGGAACTAAAAATCGAACTTTTCTTTTATCTCTCACTCAGTATCTTTTCAAAATTGCCCAAAAAAATCGGAACCGTGAACATCGAGCTAAATGATTTTACTCAGTCAGTGCCGCATGTTCTTGATTCCGAGAGACAGTTAAAATTTTGCAAACGTAATCGATTGATCTGAGTGTGCGTTCCCACGCCACGCCTGCATCAGGAAAAAGAGTACGCTGCCGAAGTACGACCCCCCTTACGGCAAGAAACCTCTCCCCAAGAGCTTCGCAGCAGGATCTACCACCTCCAACAACTCGCAGGAAGACATCTCCATCGACGGAGGGAAGATGCAATCCTTGAACAACACATTCAGGTGCGTCAATACCATAATATTACTCTGTTTTGTTTAATGTTGTTGTTATCCCATAAAGCGAATTTTTCGGCTAACATTTCACTTTTGTCTTCCGGTAAAAAAAAATATATCATCTAAATAATGTTGATTCTAAAAATGAGTATAAAAATTAAAGTATTCTTTCTTTGTTTAAATGGAACTGGTCTTCTCAACTGAACAGAAATCTTCTAAGGTACGTCGCTGGCTTGGAGTGGTTTAGTTCTCAACACGCCCCGCCAACTTTGATGTTCTCACGATTTGCTTGTGTATAGTGAAGCTTAAGCGACGAATGCTTTGGATACGCAAGATAATTAAATGCGAAGATTTTTGCTGTTTTGTAATTTTTTTCGTGCGTCCCTAGTGTGACCAACCACAATCACACATAGTTTTTAGGCGTATCTGACACGCTTCTAATAATTATTTATTTATCCAAGTACCTGGTAATGATTTTAATTAATTAGATTAATTTATAAATAGTTTGCACAATACTTCATCGTGTGCCGTTTAGTGTGATCGAAGTAATTAAGATTTCAGACGCTTTTAGTACTATCGCAAACACTAGCCACGCCTTCGTGGTGTCTCTCGAGGTTTTCGAAAGAAACCATACAACGGGCGATGGCTTTTGTTTCCACATCATCATTAAAATAACATTTCACGTCATTTGTGCAGTCGTGGGGATTCTCAACGTGTGATCTTCCGTCATGGAAACCATATGTCTGGAGCTGGAGGCACTGGCAGATATCCGTGAGTACTCCATTCACATTTATAAAGCCTCTGTAATGAACTTCATGCAAACATCATCATCCTCGCGTAAAAACCCATTTAGGGCTGACCTCCTCAAATATGAGAGACAGATATTTAATTATAGTTCGATTCTGCAGTTGCTATGAACCGTAAAGTTCCAAATAATTTTAAGATATTAGAACACTTTCAAAAAGGATTTTAATTTTATTTTCAGTGACCACAAGCAAATGAAACGAGTCCATTCTGGTAGTGAAGATGATCCGACTCATTCAGGTGAAAAGCAAAATATCCTTTCCTATTTATCTGTAATGAAATACGAACCTCAGGATTCTTTCAGAATTCGATTTTTGCTGTCAAAACAATACATAGCCATTTTGAAAAAAAAAAATGTCTAATCTTGAAGTATTTTATATGGAAATAACATAGAATGTATAGAATGTAACATAGAGTAAAGCTGTAAAGGTTTTGTTGATAAAGGCATTTTGCTTTTTTGGCTAAAATCCCTTACTATTTTACTCTTCGAGTTGAAACATATAAATTCGAGACCGAGAGGGACCTTTTTCGTTCTATTCTATTTTAATGAAGGAGACTTAAAGCCAAAATTCTACATTTTCAGGCGAGGAAGACATAGCATTTATTGAAGTGGCATCAAATTCTATGGCGAAACTGCCAGAGAAGGGTATCTTGAAGAAGCATGGCTACGGAGCGGTGGACGGCAAGGAGAAGTGGGACGAGCCTGAGCATGAAGCAGGGTCGCAGTCAGATGGACAGGAACCTGTTGGCGCGGTCGCTGACATGGAGTATAAGTTCAAGGTATTGTCTACTATAAATCTACTTAAATGGACTGGAAAAGTTACTACGAAGACATATTGGTGGGTCGCAAATTTTTCTCAGATGAACCAATGGTTAAATTGAAAGAATTCCCGTAGCGTATATGTAACAGCAAGTGGTTTAAAATTTTTGACAACTTAAAGTCTATGTTGCAATCTCATAAATATTGGTTTCTCTAGATTCAAAATCACTCTTATCGTTTAAATTAAAAGTAAAACCCCTTTTCATCTTTTAGGATCTGAACGGCTATCACGAAGGCATAATTGTCGCTTTAAAGACCGCCGCCGCGCAGCGAGCCAGCGCTGGATCCGCTGCAGGGTCCGGAGATCTTAGAGCCCTACAAGAGTATGAGTACAAGAGGGAACGCGCCACAAGCGCTGAAAAAATACACGAGACAGAGCTCCGGCGCCAGAGAGCCGCTTCAGGGGTGGCTGATGAGGAAGAGGAGGAGGCGCCTCCGTGCGGGCCCATCAGAATTCGGAACCTCGAAGACCTGATCCGCCAACTCGAGCACCACTCCAGCCGGCACATGAGCCCCTCAGGCTCTGAAGACATCCGGATGTCCGAGACGGAGGCTGATAGGCACTATAGGATCGAACCCGGGGATGTTCCGTAAGTACGACTTACTGAAATACTGTTATTTGGTGTTTTTTGTATGGTGATTGATGTTTTTATGTACAGCGGTAGATGTCGCGGGCGCGGTGTAGCGGAGGACTCGTTCTCAGGCCGGTTCCGCGGCAGCACGCGTCTGCACGCCGCCCCGCACTACCCTGCTCCGCCCCCCCACCACTCAGCGCCCCCTTCCCACCACTCGGCCCCGCCCTCCCACCACGTGGGCCCACCGACCCACCTGCTCCGCGCCGCACCCGATGAGGACGCCCTCTACGAGACCGCCGACGCAGAGCGGCTCCGAGATGCACCCGACAGCGAAAGGTGAGCCTCGCTATGGTAAATCGTTGTATGATGATTGTTAAAATGAATGTTCTTAAAAATAATAACTTTTAATTGTATAACAGTTAAATATATGTCAATAAATAGAAGAAAGTCCCCCGATAAATAATGATACTCAATAATGCTCGATGAAGCTAGCCGGAGGGGCGCGGGTCTCGCTCGGACCGGACCCGGGCCCGGCCGACTCGCCCTCGACTCTCCGTTCCTCTTCTCTATCATTTTCTAGTGATGAATTTATTCAAGCTCAACAACAGTTAGCCCGGTGGGCGAGTGAGGAGGCGGTGCACGTGGCGCGCTCGTACCTGCCGTCGCCGGGCGGCTCCAGCGGCAGCTCGCGGCCCTCGCCTCGCGCCACGCCACGCCTCGCCTCGCGCGACCGCGAGTACACGCACTGACCGCGCTCGCTCCCTGCGACCGCGAGTACGCGCACTAACCGCACTCGCCGCCTGCGACCGCGAGTACGCGTACTGACCGCACTCGCCACCTTCGACCGCGAGTACGCGCACTGACCGCACTCGCCGCCTGCGACCGCGAGTACGCGTACTGACTGCACTCGCCGCCTGCGACCGCGAGTACGCGTACTGACCGCACTCGCCGCCTGCGACCGCGAGTACACGCAAAAACCATGCGCGCCGCGTTGCCACATGCTCTGTGAAAACCTAGTTATCGTTTAGACGAAATTGTGACTTGTAAATATTATACTAGCGAGCACTTGCATATTGACTGATGACTATTGAACGATTTAGCGTAACCCGTCGATGTAAGTTTCGATTCGGTGGCCCGCGTCGCCGGCGAGGCTGGGGCGGCGGGGCCGCTTAGTGAATGTTTGAAATGATACGCTTTATGAGTCTCCCCCGGCCCGGGCGCGGTCCGGCCCCGGCGACGCGACGGTTGTATGTCTAAAGTATCGTTAAGTCGTCGTATTATGGCTGTAGTCGTTAAGAGTTGTACGGTGCCGAGTCCTGCGAGACGTCGAGTTCGCGCTTCCGACCGGAGTGGCTCAAGTAGCTTGCAATTTAGATAGGCGATTAACAAATTGAGCTAAACTAACGTAAGCGAAGCTTTAATGTAACGTGTTATAGTGAGGAGATGTGGACGAGCTCGACGTCGTGTAGATCTATGAATATACGGAGGCGATCGGTTTAGATTTAAGTTCGCGACTCACGCGCAGTAGAGATGTCAGTAGTTGAGGGCGCCCTCAGCCGTCCACGGTGACCGTTCAGCTTCATACACACATACTCTCCAACTAACAAACAACACCAAATTACCTAAACAACACGCCCGACTTCGTTGAATTCCATTTCTAAAATCGCGTTTAAGGAATTAATAATGACGTAACACCAATAAGATATCAAATTTGTTTTGTATTTTGTAACATCAATGTAAATCGACTTGTATAGATTAGATGAATATTCAGGAACTCGTATCACCGTGCACTAATAATTTCTTATAACTAGCTCATAACACACACATATTCTAAAATTTTAATGTGAATAAAAGTTATTTCAATTTTATCAGAATATCTATTATTGTATTGACTTAAACGAATTTACGCCGGTACGGAATGAGAGTTGTAAGTAATGATAAATAATTATGTTATAGTTTTCATGTTTATTTTATAAATGACAATTTAGATCGTTATCGTTTCATTGGCGTTTACGCTAGGTTAGGTGGCACGGCCACAGACATAAAGTGTAGCTAAACATATAGTTAAATTATATTTAATAATGAAATAAAACGATTAGCCCCGTATCGACTGCTACCCACCGGTACGATGTTCATTGGCGCTGTAACGCCAACGTACCCTGTTTCCACGTAATTATTCTTATAGATAATCGTTATTGAATTAAGTAAGTCTATAGATACTATTAACACGTACAGGGTAGATGTGATTGCAATACTCTGTCACTGGGTGCGACACTCTATAAGGCGCGGGAAGGGGCAGTCATACTTCACAAAAAAATCCAGGGAAAAACTTGAATAGTTAACTTTGAACTCCTCCGTCAGTAAATTTAACCATTAATTATTCGGAATTTAAAACAGCTTTTGAATCTCGTGAATATTAAAAAAACAGTAAAAAATTACGGTCATAGTCGTTTCGCTGACTGATCCCCTCCCGCGCGCGTAAAATCAAAATGTACGCTCAACCGAAACGTAGGATATTGTAAATCGTAATGTTACTATTCGATCACGTCACGTCAGTTTCTCTTCCACTTGTCGTTCCCTACCCTGTCAGATCTCGGTTGTGGCTACACTGAGTGTTGCCTCCCAGTAGGCGTCGCGTGTGCGCGTTCGAAACCTCCAAACTCATCTATTGTATGTGCGATAGCCATACGAATGGCGCTGCGAGAATCTATTCACGTTACAGCTTACAAACGCTCATAGATCTTATGGTTCATTGATGGTGTAAGTAGTAGATGAACATTTGTGGTAGTAGGTTGTGGTGAGGCGAATGCGTAGTTAAAAGCTTGGTGGTATTAACGACGGGATTGTATACGTGGATGATTCTATTGTAACGTCTGTGGATGCTCGTAGGGTCATCACACCGATGAGTTTGCTCGCGTAGGCCTAACACGTCAATTTACCTAAGGCGCCAACACCGCCATTGCTCATGGTATGTGGTTGTTTGTTTTTGCGAATTTTCGTAACCGTAGAGGTTGATACGTGAGATCGTGTGTTGATTGTACACTGTTTTATTGGGGGTGTCTGCAATATTTGTCTAGCTGTTGTCGGGGAGCGGGTCACCATTCGCAATCTTTTCAACGCCAATACTAGCATTAGTGGAACTGGTGAGACGCTTGCTGACGTTCGTGGAAATGATACATTTTTGTTACGATTAAGACTTTATTGACGAAACCGAGTACTTTTAAACGTCTACATTTATACTTAATATAACATTAGAATTAAAATAGAAGGCGTACAGTATACATTTTAAATAGTCGTACTTAATCGTCAATAAATCTTAAAATACGAGGGTATTTAATTGCGAACTAATTAATAAGCCAATCATTGTATTAAGCTTTAGTATATTTAATAACTGTAACACTGAAAAATAGGTATATAGGCACGTGTTGGTGTGAATTGGTGTTATAAATATTACCCTAAGAGTATAACTGTTAATCTGTTGTATGTATGAGGGTGAAACAGTCGCTCAAATTACCCAAATTCCTCACAAACAGAGTTCCGATTATTCGCGAAAACATTTCAACACTACCAAAACTACTGATGTAGAAAAGTTAATTTTAAGTGATATTATGTAATATAAAAATACGAATTTTAAACGAAAAACGTTGAGACGTTGTAATTTTCCGTTTGGTTTTGACCTTGTAAATATATTTGCTATATGATTTACTAAATGAATGTAACATATTATTAATGAAAAAATAGATGAACACAAATTTTAAACATTGTTTTATTTATTCTCTTCCATAAACCCATATCTTCTTTCAAGATATCAATTCTCTGTGATATAGGTTTTGAGAAAACGTTAGAAGTTATATTTATTTTATTATACCCGAAAAATTCCCACTCAAAAATAATTACTTATTAAAAACAACAACATCAAGATCTTTTTAGAATAATCAAATAGCTTAGATGTAAATTTACTACAGAAAAAAATACTAATTGGCTTTAATGTTAATAAGACTAATTCTCAAATCTTAAAATATATTAGACTAAAGACACTGTAACTGCATCTCCACTTTCATTTTTTCTCCTTATTAGAAATTTGGCAAAATCGTCTTTTTCTGGATCAAAAGTAGCAACTTTCTCGCACTGTGCTGCTGCAGCTGCTTGCTCAATCTGATCTCCGAACGCCTTAACATTCTCCCGTTTAAGCTCCACCAAATACTTGCGAGACTCCATGATGACTACAGCGTCATCTCTAGCCATCGACCAGACGCTCGGCTTGATCCTGGGTAGCATATTATTACCAACAAACACTCCGTGAAATAATCCCTGGAATTGTGGTTTATGAGGGTAATGTTCGAGCGCAGAGAGGGAAAGAAAATGGACTTTACCATAGTCTATATTGATGTAAGTATCTCGGTCTTCGCGCAGCACCAAAGGGGCTTCAGGACCTCTTTCAGATATTCTAGCGTCCAATTCACTCAACACTACCATCCCTAAATTCTGTTGGTCGTCTAGATTCAACGCTGCGGCATCAAACAACTGTCTATTTTCGAGCTCATACAACATTCGCATAACATTCCTCTCTGATACATCAGTAGCACGTTTGTAATTTACGCCATGCGAGGACTTTAACAAATCCTTGTCTTCAGAATCCAGCCCGTATGCTATATAGGGTGAAGTCACCAAATCACCCAAGTATCCACGGTGGAGGTAGCGATCCCCGCATTTGTACACTCCAGCTCCTAAAGTCACGTTCGGCCGACAAACCTCCGTTTCCAACCAAGTAAAAGGTACTCCGTGCTCTCTAAAATGCTTGTATTCCTGGAAACAGATTTGACTTGCCACTTCTTTCAGTCTCATATGATAATCCCAATCGTAAACACCGAACCGGTTGTCGTATCTGAGACCCAGACTGTGCCTGACTCTGTGCTCCCACAACTCCACAGCGTTGAATTGATTAGTGTTGCCAGTTGTCCAGAAATTGAACAAGTTTTCAAGGTAATCTCGCTCTCTATACTTAGTTTGCTCTAAAGATACACAAGGCAACAGGCAACTCATATAATCTAGGTTGGTAGTCATGCTGACAAGTTGACGAGCCTTGGCTATCAAGTACCTTGACGTCACAGGTCTTAGAAGAAGGTTTCCGTAGACTTCGAGGAACCGCCGAGTTTTCTCCAGCAATCCACATCGGGAAGTTTTCTCCAGGGCTAAAGATAGGAGGACCATCTGCCGCGCTATGAGTTCAGGGCAGCCGTCGATGACGAACAGGTTCATGTAGCGACGAGTGTGACGGTGTGCCTGGGCGAGTGTTTTAACCAGATGTCTAGCATCGCAGCCTCCTATCACTAGGAAATTCAGCTCGTACGCACTATCATCCCCGTGCCTGAGATACTCTTGCTGCAGATCCAACGCGGGGCTCGGACCCCAAAACATTTTGAATTGTTCACAACAGATGTTTTCGCTGTAACTGTCACTAGCTTAATAAGCACAATGTCATGGCAACGCAGGATGGCATTGGACGAGTTGGACCGTAAAGTTTTTCATCGGGTTGTAAATAGGGGGTTGCCATGGTAACGGTCTATATGTAGCGAATGATTATCACGCTCGAGGACCTCTATCTACACAACAGAATAATTTTATTAAAGAAAATTCTAGAAAACCGAATAACTCAAGTGGAATTAATTAAGTTTTCTATTTACGTCGTAACTTTACCTTTCCATAGCATTTCATTGACATTTATTAAATAAAAATCCCCCGTAAAGTGTGTATGTAGTGTATTGTGTATGTATGTGTGTGTACGTAAGTACCTGCAATGTAAGGACAGTTTCATATTGCTCCACTGATTTAGTAATTTTAAAGGGTCCATTCATGATAATGAAACCTATTTATCTATATTAATAAAAGAAATGAAAATCTTGATAAAAGTTAAAATTATTTTATTAATCTAAAACCTTTATTAATAAATGCCTCTTTGTTTTATAACAAACTTATCTTAAAATGGTAAATTAGCTAATACTTAATTAACAAGGTCTTAAAATTAATATTTTGTCCGAAGCTTAAAAACATATGAAGCTACCTCAATATAATTATATATATTTTCTATTCACGAAATAATTATTAAAACCAGAAATACTTCCACAAGAAGCCAAATTTTTTTTTTTTTTGGCAACATCAAAAACTAGTCTTACATCAAAATTTTTGGAATCATCAAAAAAATAGTTACAAACGTTCTGTAATGCCTACAGTAACACCTAAATGAATTTATTTAAAAGTTTTTTTGGTAACCATATTTGCTTAACTAGCTGTTAAGCAATAACAAATAAATATTTAATACATCAAACTTACTTAACTACTTCATTTATAAAAAATAAACCATTAAAATCCAATAGGGATGTAGGGAAAGTATTAAAGGGATGTGCTGTATTTTTCTTATACGCCATCGAGACAATCAGCCAAATCAATTGTAAAAACACTGCGATTAAACAAAATTCTATTCGACGAATCGAAAAAATCAGGAAACATCGAAATAAAAATTTGTCTAAATCAAGATTCGTCGAAATCGAATCTGCCTTTGCAATCTTTGGAAACTGTATTTTCTAATTCAATTACTAACTTAAAATATTCCAGTAATTATAAAATATATAAATTCAACTTGCAGTACGTACGTACGTACGTACGTGCTTCAACGTAGAGGATAAAATATGAAAAGATAAGATCATTTATACGAAGACGTTAAAACGAAAATGATATTTTGCATAAAAGTTATAATTTTTAAACTTTTTTATCATTCAAGTGCTATTTCAAAGATATTCTACTTTGACCACTGTGGATCGTCGATTGGACATATTTATTTAGTTCATACGTTTTAGGTAAACAAACTAACGGTTCACCTTATGAAAACTGATACCGCTGCCTGTTGACACGACGATGCCCCTGATGTCGAGTACCAACTATGCGTTACCAATGTAAAGGTACACCTGCAGGTAATTACACAAACACACTTGGAAATATCACCGATAGAAACTACGACATTAGTAAATAAATAATGCTGCTGTCCCGAATGCTAGGGACGTAAAGTTTCGTTTAGAATCTAGAATTATGTTTAGTAATGGACTAGATAAGCGTTTCATACAAGAGTTGAGATCTAAGCTAATACTTCGACATGAAAACTGTGCGGTGATGAAAAAAATGAAATTAAAACTATGACAAAAAGACTAGAAGGGTCAGCTTTATTCTAATATATTACTGTAGAACGTGACGCTGCAGGGCTTTATATACATTAAGCGGATCATAATGTAGAAAAGTAAATGGCAAGAATCATATTTGAAACGAATCAAAGCTTCCTATGAACCATGTTGAGGGTTTCGGACATCGTCAGGAGAATCTGTCATCAGGTGAGGACAAGGATCTTGGCTTTGAGGAATTCGCTTCAATAGTAGAGGGACCAGGTGGCCCTCCTCTCCAATTGGCACCAGAACTCTTGTTCGTATACGTGGATGACGTCACAGGAACCTTTCTAGTCTGCTTGATCTTAAGTTTGTTCAACCATAGATCCCTGGTCTTCTTGTTGCCGAGAACGAAGAATATGAACAGGACAAAACCTTGGAACGTGGATGTCAGGGTGAAGAAGTAAGCTGCTACCACGTTGAAGGCAAATAAACCGAAGATCCAGGGAAGACCAAAGAGAAAGACGAGGAGGCAACTCACGGAGGCGCAGCGCAGTGCCTCGTTGGAGTCCCCGTGCCTTTGGATGCGTCTTGAAGCGAACACAGATCGGACTATCAGGACAAATAGTACCCAGTTCGCGAGCAGCATCACACCGACCGGGGCATATACTGCCAACCAGAGAGACAGCCCTGATGGGTAGCAGAACGCTCCAGAAGGAGTCATGTCTTCGAAATTTCCTTCGTAAGCGTGAGGGAATGCTGCAAGAAGAATACCTATCACCGCACAAGGAGCACCCCAAGCGAAAGCTGCCGCTCGCAGCAATTTATGGGAAGCATCTCTGGTGAAGACCAACACCAATCTTCTGTATGACAGGACTGCTGCCACCAGCATCCAACAGAAAGATGCCAGCACAGAATAGTGTAGAGCCACACCAGTCAGCATACAAGCTACAGTATAAGAATCGAACCTCGAGAAAACTACTATAAGAAAACATACAACCAACACTAAAATAGCTATACACAGCTGCAGCCAGATTTTATTACTGAAGTCTCTTCTCCAAGAGCTGAACATGAGAGCCGTGAGACCTATTAAAGTTAACCCTAGCAGAGACAAACAGCATCCAGTAATTGACAAATATTCCAGTACATCCTCGTGTCTTTGGTCAAAGACAGTTCTTGGAACCAGTATCTCAGCAAAGTGCGTTAAGTGGGTGCACCTACAGGTGTCCAGCTGGCCAGGTTCAGTGGCAGCGATGAAAGTGCACCCATCATGAGCCCAGGTCCCCGTGTCGTCATCCTGGAACTGCCAGTAGCCACAGGTCCTGGTCTGATTACGATCTGGATCCCCCATTGGACTTAGGTGAATGTCTATGACCTGAAGATAAATAATGGATTTTTTTAGTATATTACTTAAAAGACTTATTGAAAAATAATAAATTGAATCAAATATTTTTTCAGTTGATTTCATTAAAATCAATATAACCAGTTTTGAAAATAATTGGTTAAATTCGGTCTATTTCTTTTTAAAAAAACTTTTTTTCGTTTATGAAAACTCAATCAAAACAAATTTATTTCTAACTCCTCAATTATCAAGCATACCTCTCCATCAGCGAACTGCGTCAGGTTCTCAATCTTGATGCTAAGCACCCTGCTGTTAACGAGGTACCTGTTCAGGTCTCCAGACTGGAACGCCCTGTCGTTCCTGAACACAACGAAGCTGATCCTCCTCGAGGTATTGAAGACAGATTCGGGGAGCTGCACCACCGCCTCGCTCGAGTCATACGACAGGATTGAGCTGTTCAGGTCTTCTGAAAATTAAAAATTATCAGGTTTAAAACGTTGGATTTTAAACTACTATTTCTAATGCATATAACTCTTAAAGCAACCCATAAGTTAAAGCTAAAAAACCTGTATAACCAGGGGGTTAAAAAAAATGCCTTCTTCTGCTCAGGTTCAGGTTCAAAGATTATAAAAAAATGATAATTTAAAATAATGTTGAAATATTATACAAATGATACAATAATCACAACGCACACATCGACTCAGCCCTACAGTAAGATTAAAGAATCTTGTGTCGCAGGCGCTAAGCAACGATATGGTATGAACTACATAGATAAGAATACTACATCCAAGACCGGTAAGCGAAAAAATGCATCTTGCAAATAACACAAAATTCCGTTCGTGCCCGTGTTCCGAGATAGGAACCTGGAACCTCTAACGTAGCAAACGGCTGATTACACCACTTCTCCATGACCCTATGACGGCATGAAGGCTTTAATTATATACTAGGATCACCTTTAATGATTTCAAAAGCTTCGTCAGTAAAAGTATCATTATCCCTGGTTGCTATCCTCAGACCCCTTATGGGGTTTTCAGGATCAGAATCCGCCATGACCAGGGCGATGTTACTTCTGACTGTGGTGAGGTACTGCGACCCGTTCAGGTCTACCCTGGTCCCGACCTCGTCCAGCATATGGAGTAGCTGCCCTGGTATTCCAAGGTCATCTTCTATCTGTAGCAGCTCATCCACCTAGAAAGTTTGAATGAATATGTTTAGCTTTGTGATATTAATAAATAATAATAATCACATCACGACACAAATTGACTCAGCGCTGCACTAAGATAATTTTGTATCGCAGGCACTAAGCAACGATATGGTATAAACTACATAGATAAGAATACAACTTCCAAGTCTGTTTGGCAAAACAATGCGTAGAAAAAATAATTGAAAAAATTATAATAATTGGTCCCCATATTTATAAAACTAAAATTATGATCTGATTGTCCATAATTTTAGTTATTTAAGATCATGAGACCCAACAGTATCATAAATTTATCATCTAATCGTCCAATTTAATGGAGGAAAGAAAAGCTTGTAAAATGCTATGGACTCTATTTATTATATCCTTACTAATATTATAAACGCGAAAGTACAGATGCATGGATGTTTGTTACTCTTTCACGCAAAAACTACTGAATGGACTTTAATGAAACTTTACAATAATATAGCTTATACATCAGAATAACACATAACATAACTGTAATTTATAAAGACATTGAGTGCAATGTCCAAAATAATAATAATAATAAACCACATCACGACACACACATTGACTCAGCCCTGCACTAAGTATCGTAAGAACTTGTATCGCAGGTGCTAAGCAACGATATGGTATTTACTAAATAAATAAGAATACAACATCCAAGACCGGTAAGCGAAACAATGCGTCTTGCAAATAACACAAAGACCCGCCCCCTCCGGGATTCGAACCCGGAACCTCTATCGCAGCAGTCGGCTGTTTACACCACTGCGCCACCGAGGTCGAGGTCGAGGTCGAGATAAAATGTGATTTGGATTCTAGTACACTCAGTAGCTGTCCAGGCATAGAAAATGAATGTCATCGTAGTTTCTTACAACCTATTTATAAAGATGAAGAGCTGTCCGTTACTGTCCGTCAGTCTCGGTAAAAAAAGACGGCTGGACTTCTCTCTCTAACAAAAAGGTTAGGTTAGGTTAGGTTAGGTTATTCTAAAAGGAATGGTAAAGTTATTCGAAGTTCGAGGGTTAAACTAGTCGATAATATAATATATCTGACCTGGTCGAAAGCAGTAAGAATGTTTCCAACTGGTAAGAATTCATCGCTTGTATCCAGTAGCTGCTCCAGGCCGTCTAACACCTGCTGCAGCTGCTCTGATGGCTGAAACACAATGCACAAATAAAAGTATTTCCTCAAACGACTAAGATCTATAGAGAATCTTGTATCACAAATAATATGGTATACTCGTATACTGAATACACTCCTCCCTCCTCATCACCAAAGACGAACATCAATAATTTTGACCAAACTGGAATTAGAACTCGGATCCTCTCGCACAACAGCAAGCTGTAACTTCACAATACCAGGGAGGCCTTTTAAATCAAAGATCACATTCGCAGTGTCAATCTGATTCATGAATGAATTTTTTCTACAACGATGGTGGTACGTGTAGTTTGGTCTTTGATAATTGAAAAATCCATTGGAGTCCAAACAGAATAGCTAATTATAACATAGTTGAAGGGTTTTATGGATATCACAACAGTAGCTATGATAAATGTTAGTGCAGTTAGGTATCTTGAAGGTTTCCTAGTGATGTCGACTTCCTGGTTAATGAAGGTCAAATGCAGTTATAGATGCTTCTGCACTCAAATGCATCATCACCTGAAGTTGCAAAATGCATGTTGTTTACAGGTAGATCTACGAGCGAGATCGTCTGGGTTGGTACTACCCTCCTTTCTATTTACAACGTAAAGCAGTTCGCTGTGTTTCGGTTTGAAGGATTTGAGTCATGATATTTCCCCGAATCAATGATGAAGTCTCACAGATGATGTTTATTTTCCACATTTATTTAGCTTCAAATAGTTAAAATGGATGCTCTGAAATCATGACAGCAAAATGATGGTATACTCACTGGTCTTGGAGCTGTAGTAGTTGGGACTGGCGTAGTAGGTGGTGGTGGCGGCGGCTTTGAAGGCACTAAGGGTTCAGCAGTAACCACTATTGGAGGTGTGTGAGTTGTGTATACCGTCACCTGCCTCGTGGTCACCGCTTCAGTGGTTTCCGTACAAGAATCAGTGGTAGTCGTTGGTATCCCTTCTTCAGAACTATCACTCGAATCGTCCTGGTTTTCCGTCTATAATAGTTATGGGTGTTTAGCATGCGGATTAGTGGCGAAAAAATGGTAAAATAAAAGAGGTATATTATCACAACAAGTGGTTACAAAGCTTCATGAATACGATTCACCTGTTACTGTTAATAAAACCAAATTAAATCTAGGTCATGAGATGAATTGGCATTTGTTATGAGATTCGTGCCTGGTTACAATGTTGATGCTATGAGAGAAGCAGTAATATGATTTACTCACAGCTTGGTTAGATCTCTGGTTAGGGTAGTTGACGGTGACGGCTTTGGTGAGAGTCTCCACCCCGCGGTCCTGACAAACCCCGGCCGTGGTCAACCATTGCACACCTTCATTGAAATCACCGACGCACGAGTGCTTGCGGCAATTATTTATGAACTCACCTAAAATTATAATAAAATAATTACAAGTACAGTCGCGAAGACTGTCCCCCTATTTTGATAATTAGAGGTTTACATGCACATAGTTCGAGACTGCGTATCGTTTTTATTAAGCGAACTCGAGGTTACGCCGCTGAAACAATGTGCATGTGCTCCGTATTATATGCCTGACATAAAGTTCTGCCTCTGCCGGGGTTAGAACGTGGAGCCACTTGCGTAGCAGCTAGCTGTACTCAGAGGCTGTCAAAACATAGTTCCAATAACCCTTTGGGACAGGGAGAGCAACATGCAACTAAACTTGCAACAGTCAGTTCCAAAGAGATTCAAGAGAGAAAAGGTAATAATAATAACCACATCACGACACACACGTTGACTCAGCCCTGCAGTAAGATTGAAGAATCTCGTGTCGCATGTGTTAAGCTAAAATATGGTATAAACTACTTAGATAAGAATACTACATCCAAGACTATAGAGCGAAACAATGCGTCTTATTGTTGTTTCTACTTGTGGCTTATTGTGGGTAATAATTGTATCAGCTTATCAAGTCTTTCTTGTGAGAATACATGGCATAGTCAATTTTTTCCACTTTCCCGAGAATTGTACATAATGTACATTTGCTTTTCCTGTTTGACCATAAACATTTCTAACAAACTTTGCCGTTCGAACCTGGGTGGCTAATTGAGAAGTATCCATTCATAACATCTATCCTGAACACAAAAGATAATACGGATCAAGTGTCGTAGGTATTAACTGATGCAGATTGCGTGGATCAACCTTTTGACCTGACCCGGCTGACTCTTGTATATGATGAATTTAAATTAACATTTGTTGTTTTAAAGGCGCAGTTTATCTTGCTGTGTGAGATATGCACATATAGACACTCTAGCTGAGCGAGTTTTGGCTTGATATTGTAAGCTTTATTTGAGATTTATGGATAACGTCAGATGCTATAAACAAACGCATTATTTTTAGAGCTAAAACATTATATCCCTTCTACCCTAAAAATGAATTTTCAGGCTGAATTTTGATTTTGCAAGCAAAGTCACTACACAGTATAAAACAAAGTCGCTTCCCGCTGTCTGTCCCTATGTATGCTTTCCCTTCAAAACTACGCAACGGATTTCGATGCGGTTTTTTAAATAGATAAAGTGATACAAGAGGAAGTGTATATAATACTTGCATAATATCCGTGCGAAGCCGGAGCGGGTCGCTAATACACTTATAAATGCTACGGTACCTTCATCATATTAAGCTTGACCTTAGGTGTGTATAATTTGGACTTGAGAGGTCTGCCAATTTACAACTACTAATTATTTGACAAGAAATATAGGAGTGTGTCACTGACATTTGTTCAGTGGAGTCGTGAGTACAGGGCAATCACGATGGCTTTGAAATCTACCCATATCAACGAATGCGTATTTAAAAACTGAAATGCATTAAGTATTACGGTACCTTATTGGTAGAAAGTGATCTTCAACTGTATAACTTTCGGAAGAGCATCAAAAAGTTCTGTCATATATCTGACCGCATATGACCAATGTCAAGATCAAACTATTTATAAAGATGACCCAAATGTTTTTCTTTTATAAACTAAAGCCATAGCTACAGAAACTACTGACGACCTCGGTAGCGCAGTTGTGTAAACAGCTGCTACGCTAGAGATTCCGGGTTCGAATCCCGGCGGGGGCGGGACTTTGTGTTATTTGCAAGACGCACTGTTTCGCTTTCCGATCTTGGATGTTGTATTCTTGTTTGTTTAGTAGATACCATATCGTTGCTTAGCCTGCGATACAAGTTCTTACGATACTAAGTGCAGGGCTGAGTCAATGTGTGTGTCGTGATGTGGTTATTATTATTATTACTACTCACCTAAAGCCAGCTGAGGAATATTATCAAAAGCCCTGCAATAATACACAGGCTTCATGTAAATCACTTCCACATCTTCCCAATGGCTCGGTGGAAGCGGCTCCATGTTATGGTTCAACTCCACGTGAAGTAGAATGGTCTTAGCATCCAAATACACCCTTCGAACCACAACTTTGACGAACACATTCTTTTCCTTCTCCCTCCATTGAGGCATCGTGTCTCTGAACTTCTTCAAAACTTCCTGCGATTTGTAAGGATCATCCAATTTAGAGTCACCATAAACCGAAACGTATTTCGTTCTGTAGAATATATAGTCTGCCAACTTTCTCTCCCATATTCTAAGTATAGCGAGGTTATTGAAATCATATTTCTTTCTGAGGCGTATTTTGAGGGCGTAGGTTTGTTGGAGCGACTGCTTGTTCCTTATAAAAAGGGCTTTGTTCGATTGGCTGACGAGGTAGTTCGTGGAATCGCTGTTGGAGCACCAATAGTAGCCATCGTCACGTGGCTTCAGGACAAATGTGTTGGTGTCATCGACGCGGGTGAATTTGACTGGCTGAGGGTAGAAGTCCGTGGAATCGGTGAAGCATTTGATGTTGTCTTCTTCGATTGTGTCGTTCATTGAGAGGATTAACCTGCCTGATCTAAAATAGAACACTAAATTTGATTAGTTACCCTTACTGGAAGAGCGAGCGAATCGAGTGATGTTTGTATGTATGTATGTATGAATGTTTGTCTCACGATAACTCGAGTATCGTTGATCGGATCGTCATGAAATTTGGTAAGTGAGCTAATGAGGAAAACTCCATTTTTAAGTTTGAATACGAGGTAAATCGGTGAAGGGGTTACCGAAATATAGGGGGTCGCAAGTTCGGAGCGAAGCCCTAGAATAAAATATTGTTTTCGATATGAATATGGAGCTATGGCAGTTCTAAGACTAGGTTATTACTATAGTTGAAGTCTTGTCAAATTCATGAATCGCTTTTAATGTAAATGGATAAGGCTTAACCCTTACTACCCATAAGTTTTTTTAGCGTTTGCTAGTTTTGATTGAAGAGGAGTTTTGATTTTATCTTTTGTTTAATAAAAAGTTTAAAAAACTTACAAATCAATAAAAACGTTCATGTTCACTGGTCGTAGGTGGATGGACCTCTCGCATATAACTTCGTAGAAAATTAATGTGTTGTTAACGAAAATCCAACGTCCTCCCTGTAGGGCGATGAGTGTATCCGCTTTGTATAACTCAGGCCCGAAGGACCATTCTGACTCCGGTACCTTGAATACAAAAACAAATAATCAATAAAGATTATTACTACAATATTATGGTAGTTCGCAAATACTGCTTGTGGTAACTAGTCACCAAATACTGCTAATACTGCTTGTGGTAACTAGTCACCAAAGCTTATAGGTGAAGGAATAAGTATCAGTAGTATACGTATTTATTTAGTGAGTGAATTAAGATGTCAAAATCTACTAGAACAATCCGGTGCTTGTGAAAATGTATGTATAAAAGTTGGTCGATAACTCGAGCATCTTTGATCGGATCATCAAGAAATTTGGTAGGCCGTTTAATGAGAAAAAATAAAACTTTAAATTCAAACGTGAGCTTAATCAGTTAAGGCGTTCCCAAGATATAGGAGTTCATAATTTGGAGCGAACCACTAGTAATATTTGTAAATAACTTACATCATCATATCCGTCTTCAGCGGAATACCAATGCAGGGAGAGATCCTCGTTCGTAAACACACCGAGCGGTTTCTTCTTTTCCGGTTCCCGTTCTATTATGTTTGTGTACCTCCATCCTCTTTGGAGCACTGAACTCTTCTTCCTCTCGCAAAGTTCCTGGGCTTGCTGCCACGTGGCTCGCACATCCTTCAGACTCCTCAGACAAGTGGGCCTCGGACTGGAAAACCTGGTGAAGTCTGACAACTCTTCGCAGCCCTCCCTCTTATCATGGTCACTTGGATATGGCTTCACAAAGCAGTATCTATAAAATTTCCCCTCACATCTCACCACCTTCATGTCTCCAAAGCTATTAATTGCCACGCATAGCTCCTCTTCTATCCCAAAGTCCTTGTTATACTTCAGGTCGTTAGTCGGATTCAGGATCTTGCCCATAGAACTTGTGAAAGACTGGTCTACAAAAGGCCCTCCAGGGTATGCCGACTTCATCTCAGCCCATACCGTGACGTTTTCCTTGTCAAAGTCGTAATTATAATAAGTGTCGACATTAAAAAGGTTTCCCGTGCAGCCCACAAATCTGTCTCCAAAATATTCCTGGGGTTTCAGACGGTAGCACAGTTTGTCCCCATTTTTTTTGTTGGTAGCAGTGAGGAATCCCAAGGGGCAAGTCGCACTGTCCACCAATAGTACCATATTAAGGCAAATGAACGCGAGGATTTTAGCACTTGAACGTAATTTTCTTTGTCGAAGCATCTAAAACAAGAAATAAAAAGTAAAAATGTTTATATTAGAAGGTTTTATTCAAATTAACGTCGTTCACTGTTTTTTTTTTGTGTTGCGGCCTTATTGCATTTTTTTTTCATGGTGTACTATATTCTTCTAGTCAAGCCTTTTCATTTGATACCTATATTGAGGGAGTTGTGAAAAAATATGTAGTCCGCCATTTTGTATCGGTGGTATCTTGGATATAAAATGATACTGAATATATTATATTGTATAGAACTAAAGGTGTGTGCTAAAAATCAGTTCGATCAGTCAACAGGAAGGGGGTAAAATTCCAATCACTAAATTTGACCTTAGATTCTTCTGCAATTGAGAAAGATTAAGATTAAATTTGTATGGCTGTGCTATAGTTTAGCTGTGGCTCGTTAGTATGCAATAATGCTTTCAACCTAGACTCCAGGTTTACGACCATTATAACTTGGACTTTCAAGTCTCTAGGTCCTATAGACTTGAATGTCAAAATGTAAAGCTCGTAGAAAACGTTCATATGAAAAGAGTCCCAATATTAATTACTGCGACTATTTTGCTAAGCGCTTTGTACCAATTGGTAGTATAATAAAAACCACATCACGCACACACACATTGACTCAGTTCTGCACCAAGATAATCTTATATCGGAGGAACTAATCAACGATATGGTATAAACTACATAGATAAGAATACTACATTCAAGCGAAACAATGCGTCCTGCATATAACAAAAATACCCACCCCCGCTTAGATTCGAACCCGGAACCTCTAGCGTAGCAGTCGGGTCTCTGCGCCGCCGAGGTCGTCAAGACCGCTAAGTCCCAAGTCTGGGTCAACTATCTTACCCATATAGGGGCAACATGATGTTTTAAGCAACTTTTTAAAGAACCCGTCCCCCTGGTGATATCTGGTGACGTTTTAGACTAACCCTACCCAAAATTATGTAAGTGTAAGTGTATATTTGTCGTTGTTCGTTAAGTTCGTTCAGTCATCACCAGAAATGAAGTGTTTTTTTCGGTAACAAGAATCGAACCTCCCTTTTTGGCTTCACCACAGTCGGGTAAAACGAGTCTTTAAATACGTACACGAAACATTCAGGTATCTCAAGTGGTAATACGTAAACAATGAATCGAATACAACGAGGCGACATCACAGAGATTATCGCAAATCGAGCAATCTCCACAAAATCCCTTGTTCTATCTAATCGGTTATTGACGGATCTAGATAAATAAATCCACTCAAACATTACCGACGTTTTGATAACCTTTTTTTTCATATTACATTGTTATGATATTTTCGGTAAATTTTCACATATCTGTATTACATGAAAGAAGCTGTCACAGAAACAAGGCATCGGATTAACGATCATCGATGTAACAATATTCGAAGTAAAGTGTTTCGTACTCACTCAGGGGACCCAATGCGTCAAGTAAAGTGTTTCGTACTCACTCAGGGGACCCAATGCGTCAAGTAAAGTGTTTCGTACTCACTCAGGGGACCCAATGCGTCAAGTAAAGTGATTCGTACTCACTTAGGGGACCCAATGCGTCAAGTAAAGTGTTTCGTACTCACTCAGGGGACCCAATGCGTCAAGTAAAGTGTTTCGTACTCACTCAGGGGACCCAATGCGTCAAGTAAAGTTTTTCGTACTCACTCAGGGGACCCAATGCGTCAAGTAAAGTGATTCGTACTCACTTAGGGGACCCAATGCGTCAAGTAAAGTGTTTCGTACTCACTCAGGGGACCCAATGCGTCAAGGTCCTAGGTTAAACATAGGATTTCATCATCATTAAACTACAAATATTTACAATTAAATACATTTCGCAAAGCATAACGAATTAACAAATAATATTTTTACACTTTCAAATGTTTGCAGACAAATTAATATCAACACAGACACACACATCAGAACAAGTGGTAGATCTACGTGCGAGATCGTCTGGGTTGGTACCACCCTCCTTTCTATTTACAACGTCGAGCAGTCAGCTGTGTTTCGGTTCGAAGGATTGAAGAGCCATTGTTATTACCGGCACGAGAGGTATAACATCTTTACCGCACCTGGGCAATTGGCGGTGCTCTGGTAATTCACGATATCAGGACCATCGTCGCGTCAATCGTTTCTACTTGTATGCCCATAACGTTGTATAAAAATCAAATATGACTTTCTTCTGATTAAGTTCGTTGCGGGTCCCAAGACAGCCGGTAGGGTGTCCGGGCACAGCCTGTGCGTCATTGCACAGCTGCATTATTCGATCAAAGGACGCCAGTGTTGATCCTGGTGAACAGGAGTTGCAGTGGTGGGAAAGAGTGGCGGGTGTGCCGCGATGACTTTACAAGTTGACAAATTAATGAAACAAATTGATATTAAATAAAGACAAAGAATGATCATAGCAATCAAGACAAGGTTATGGGGAAAGAGCAAGGATGATGAAGGGCAATTACTGTTTTTTTTCGCAGGATTAAAAGGGCCGAGCGAGACTAATGATATGGTGTCAGTTGAAATGTCATTATTATTACCGCGAACCAATAAAGTTATTAATATTAACTTAACTTTTTCGATCGTGTCTTGACCTCAGATCACCTAAGACCTCATATATTAACCATCAATGCATAGCCAAACAGTCTAAAAAGCTATGTTTTTATATAATAGGCTTTAAAATACCGTCGTCAAAATTGGTTTTGCCAATTTTTACCCCAGAATACACAAACACATCTATTTTTAATAACAAATATTATCAGTTTTAAAATTTGTAAATTCGCCATTTTTTTATTTTTTTAATTAAACATAACATAAACTCACGCCGTAATTAATCCCTCGAGAGGCATAGGCAGAGGTGTTACACACCGCAATTCGCATGTTTATGTTGAATCCCAGTGTGACAAGTTGCGAATCTGTCGCCACTATCCGGGAACAATGAAGAACATGGTAGCTACAACTTACTCGCCCTATCGGGTCGGTTCGATCGGCTAACCAAGGCACACACTGAGCTACCCACCAAATCCTCATATCACATTATTTTTCGTAGTCGGTTAATATCGCAATAACATGTTTTCCCAATTGCTCTAGTTTTTTTAAATTAGATTTACAATTCTCACCTTTAACTTCTTGAAGCATTCGAAATTTTCAACGTTTCACTTGGCAACCCTCTATGAACACGCATGACTCACTTCATAAGGGTACTTATTTCCTCGGCTTTAGAGTCCAATTTCATTTACCTCGACTAATTGATCTTGAAAATTACTATGGAAGTCTCGACGTAATTTCGTTCCGCGTTTAATTCCGGTAAGTCTGGAAAAAAAAACAGCTATCAAAAATTCTATCTTAACTCTTGGTAATAAGGTTGTTATTAAGATTATCGTTTTAGATGTCACAATGGTGACGTGATATGGACCAATTATAGAGAGAATGAATGAAGTGGCATCTGTTAGTGTAATTCTTATTAATACCGCTTCAGGATTGACTTTGATAAACTTAGCTACTTGGTAAGATCGGTAAATTTTCGGTAAATTGGTTAGCTACTTGATAAGAACTTAATACTTCATGAAAACACAGGGGGTGCGAATTAAAAAAAAAACTGGTCAATAGTGAATTGAACTCTCACATAAAGGGTTCCGTACCGTTTGTACAAAACATAACAATATGTTATTTCAAAAAAAAAAGTAAGTAAAAGTAAAAGAAAGAAAAAATTACGAAAAAACAACGTCTCGTCAGTGGCGTGCCTAGAGTTTTAGTACAGGGCAAGCCGAGAGATATACTTCATACTTCCGTTGTGGACTTGCTGGCGTGGACGAGCTCAGCAAAACACTCAGAAGTTTGCGAACATGTCAGCAAAACCACAATTTCGGTGGCTTTGAAAAACTCGTTTGATTTGTTAATGAATGAATAAGAGCGCGAACTTATTTTAGTTTGATAGGGCAAGCCGGGCTTTTGGGCTTCTATGATAGTACCGCCACTGCGTCTCGTAAAGAAGCCTCTTAAATTTTAAATTCTTTTAGGTTTTAGTATTTGGTGTTAAGGCGGCAACAGAAATAAACACTCTCTGAAAATTTCATGAGTGTGCCCTGCCTATTATGGCTCATGAGATACAACTCGCTGATAGACGCACGGACGGAAGGACATCGGAGGCTTAGTGACCTACTACTAAGCCCCGTTTTTCACCCTTTAGGTATAATAATAATAATAACCACATCACGACACACACATTGACTCAGCCTACAGTATCGTAAGAACTTGTGTCACAGGAACTAAGCAACGATATGGTACATTCTACATAGATAAGAATACAACATCCATGACCGGTAAGCGAAACAATGAATCTTGCAAATAACACAAAGTCCCGCCGCCGCTGGGATTCGAACCCGGAACCTCTAGCGTAGCAGTCAGCATTTACACCACTGCGCAACCGAGGATATTCAGATTCTTTATCAATATTATTAGAGGCACTATTATGACCTCCCGTATTGATAGCCTCTGTGGCGCAGTGGTGTATACAGCCGACCGCTACGCTATCTCTACGGGTTCGAATCACGGCGGGACGGAACTTTGCATCAGTATTCTTATATAGTGATCGTGATGGTTTATTTACTTTTTATTTATTAATAAATTAGTATGATGGATCTTCAAATCTATTCGTTCTATTTTAAATCTTTTGTTTTAAATATAGAAATTAGGCTTGATATCAAAATACTAATGAGAAAAAATGCTCGGGAATCTTCTTATACATAAAATTCTCGTGTCACAATGTTCGTTCCCGTACTCCTCCGAAACGGCTTGACCGATTCTCATGAAATTTTGTGAGCATATTGAGTAGGTCTGAGAATCGGCCAACATCTATTATTCATACCCCTTAGTGATAAGGGTTGTCCACCCTTAAAAAAAAATCTTAAAAATTATTTATATGGCAAAACAACGTTTGCGGGGTCAGCTAGTTATCTATAAATATATTCTATTTTCATTGTTGTGCTGTGTTATTGCAATGTTTCGCTTACCGGTCTTGGATGTTGTATTCTTATCTATTTAGTATATACCATAACGTTGCTTAGTTCCTGTGACACAAGTTCTTACGAAACTTACTGCAGGGCTGAGTCAATGTGTGTGTTGTGATGTGGTTATTATTATTATTAACGCCAAAATTTGCTCTCATTAGGTTCAGCTTTTTTCAGATTCCTATTCGATAAAAACCTCTGTTTATCGTAATAGTTTAAACGCAATTTTTCTTTGTTACCTATTTTTGTTTTAGCATACTGTGTGTGTTACCATTATAAATGTTGTGTTCGTGTGTTATAGGCATGTACAACAGTTTTTGCGGATATAATGTATTATTTTATATGTTTGTGTAATCATGCTGTAGATGTCCCTAAATAAATAAAATACCAAGCCGGGTTGATTACATTATTTATAACTAGAGAACTGCTGGACCAATTTTTTATTATTTGATTTGTTTATTTGTCTCCGTCCCGAACAGCAGCGTTAAGAAAATTTTACGCGTGCAAAGCCGTGGTGCAGCAGCTAGTAATATAATACACGGTTCTAAAAACTAAAATGTGTTCAGAATATATTTTTACGAGAAAGTCGCTCTTATCATACGATGCAGCTAGATAAACACAGAAGGAAATTCTCGGAAAAGATTCGTATGAATTGAGTTTAATCATTGTTTTTTAATATTTCATCTGAACTATCTTTCATTATATAGTCGTTAGGCGAAGCAATTACAAGGATATATTAAATCCTTATATAAGAAATTAACCTCAAAATGACGTCATCTGACAATAAAAGTACAAACATTGAACTCATATTACATAGCTAGTTCAATGCGATGATGTGACGTCACCAAAATGGCTGCCAGGCGCATTACCATTTGACGGGACTTATTTAAAATAAAATAAGATTTGGCCCAAATATAAAATAAGTCCTAAAGAAATTCCTGCAATAGACGAACGGACAGAAAAGTTGTGAGTTTCCTTATTAAGAGTTGTAACCGAATTGATATCAGCATGCGATCTCAATTTTATACACTTAAAGGCAAGGACTGAGCTCGAGAAACACTTAGTTAATACTTGAAATAACCTATAAGTGATATAATATACGCTATATACAATACTAGCAATTAAACTCCCTCAAAAATCGTGAAGGAGAAATGAAGATAAATCCGGTCAAGAAAAATCGACATTATTAGTCAAAGTCAAAATGTCTTTTTATTCGAATAGACTTAAAATAAGCACTTTCAAATCGTCATTTTTTTACTACCACCGGTTCGGAATGCTATTTCTATGGGGAAGAATCCGGCAAGAAACCTCCGTAGTTAAAAATATAAACCAGTCAAGTGTAAGGCGGACTCGAACATGGAAGGTACCGCACCATTGTACACCATTAAACAATGTAATTTTTAGACAATTTCATAAAATTAACAAGAACAAGAAAAAACTCACGAAAAAATCTCATTTCTTGTATGTTGTAAAAACAGGAATTCTCTGAAAATTTGCCCGCTGAAAGACAAACGGAAGGACAGCGGAAGCTTAGTAATAACAAGTAATAGTAACAAGTCGTAGTAGTAGTGTTAGTAATAGGGTCCCGATTTTCCCCTATGACTAAGGAACCCTAAAAACATAGAATTAGAACGGCCCCTGGAGATATGGCACGGTCTCGAGTCATATAGAACACGTTCGCGATATATTCAAATAAATAAACCTTAGTTACAAAGCACTGGGTGGTTTTTGGCAAAGAAGAGTTGCGAAACCTGGAGGCACTGGAGTGGTGGAGGCATCCGACCCAGTGCTTTGTAAGGTAAGGTTAAATTTTTATGTTTTTTTTTACTAGCAGCTGGTGCCACGCTTCCACCACGCCACTTCTGTATAAATCACGCCTTTGGACGTAAAGTCATTTTGTATTGACTCATACAAAAAATCTTTTCTATCTTCATTAGTCTCGCAGAACCACACCACAATCCGACTGATCTTATGTAGTAGATCTACGTGAGTGATCATGGGTTAGTTACCACTCTTCTCTATTTCTGGCGTGAAGCAGTTCGCTGTGTTTCAGTTTAATGGATTTGAGAGCCTGTGTAATTACCGGCACGAGAGACACATCTTTACCTTTACATAGGCAAAGCATGGCGGTGCTCTTGTCGTTTAAAGACATCAAGGGCGTCGTCGTGAGAAAAGGCGGTATCACTTTCCATTAGGTGAACCTGCTTGTTTGGCTATGACTATGACGCATAAAAATTAAGTTTGGAGCGACGAAAATCGCTAAACCATAAAGTATGTTGCGAATACAATACTTTCCGCCTGTCAACCACATTCTGTCACATTTCTACAAATTATTTAAATTTCCATAGAACCCATGTAACGTCTGGAACTGAATAGAAATGAGTATATACACAATTTAATTAGGCAGGCTAATGCTTTAGTGAAAACATTCTTTGTATCTACGGAGATATATTTTGGGCGTAGCGCAAATGTTAATGAACACACAAAAACAAATGTAGGTATCCATCTGTTATTTAAATGGAATTTCGGTGAAATAGAAAAAGCGTTTTGTAATGTTAATCTCTCACTCCCAATAAACATTGGCTTAATAAATACAGGTAGGTTTCTATTACGATACAACTAGCTGTAGGCTAGTTTTATCTTGTGACCCCCCCCTTTGGGCTCGGGCTTTGTCCCCTTAAAATCTGGAAACCTAAGATATATAGTACTAAGTAGATATTTCCAATTACCCGGAACAAACAGGCAGACAAAAATGTTAGAAATAGCTTTTTTGTCATTGGTAGCGTATATACTTTCATATGCATTGATTGAAATGCTATTATTTCGACATTACAAATGGATACTCCAAGTTTATATATTTATATATACAAGTTTATATATATACTCGTATAATATTACATGACATCATATTTCGTATCATGAAAGATTCGTCTAAAAACGATAACTGCTTTATCTCGCTGATGAACAATTCGTCTGTTATTCGTATCAATTAAATAACAACGACATATTTCATATTAGACATATTGTCTCGGCCTCGGTGGCGCAGTGGTGTAAACAGCCGACTGCTACGCCAGAGGTTCCGGGTTCGAATCCCGGCGGGGGCGGGACTTTGTGTTATTTGCAAGACGCATTGTTTCGCTCACCGGTCTTGGATGTTGTTTTCTTATCTATGTAGTATATACCATCTCGTTGCTTAGTTCTTGTGACACAAGTTCTTTCGATACTTACTACAGGGCTGAGTCAATGTGTGTGTCGTGATGTGGTTATTATTATTATATAAGACATGGCATAATAATTAATGATAATAATAATGATGATTGTAAGAGAAGAGTTTTATGAAAAATAATTTTAAAACCTTAGGTAACGAAAATATTAAATGACATATAAAAAAAGGTATTTATTTAATTTAATACAATGATCTAAACTCACCTATTATTAAATAAAAATATTATTAAATAATTATTATAATATATATTCATTTGATAAACTTGCATGCCACCGAGGGTGAAATTTGTGAGACTTAAACTATAACTATGTAACCTCCTTCCGTACCATGTTTCTACTCTAAAATAAATATGATGATAATAATAATAATAATAACCACATCACGACACACACATTGACTCAGCCCTGCAGTAAGTATCGTAAGAACTTGTGTCACAGGAACAAAGCAACGATATGGTATATACTACATAGACAAGAAAACAACATCCAAGACCGGTGAGCGAAACAATGCGTCTTGCAAATAACACAAAGTCCCGCCCCCGCCGGGATTCGAACCCGGAACCTCTGGCGTAGCAGTCGGCGGTTTACACCACTGCGCCACCGAGGTCGTCAAATGATGATTTGATTTGATTTGACGACTAAAGACATAGTATTCTCTATTTACGTGTAAGTAATAAGTGAGTGTTTAAATGGTTGGGTGCAGCTAGTAGTCAATGTCAAACAGTATTGACATTATTGGCCGGAGCACGCCCATGTCCCACTGTGGTAATGGTCTGGTGCGGGGTGAATGTTCCCTGTGACGTCAATCAGCCAACCTCATGGCGAAAACAGAGAAAAATAAATAAAAGTGACGTAACCCGCGTCTTTCTCTGTAGTCTAAAGTGAAACAAGTTTATCGACATTGAAGATAAAATAGGTTCACCACTAATGCTTATAACTGTTTTGGGTTCCGTAGGTCACGTCCGGTAACCTCCCCTACACGTAAATTAGGGCTGATTTTTTTCTCGCGTTAACACCACGGTGTACCCCATAATATAGATAAAAATAACGAAATAAACATGTAAAATGTAACTACGGAACCCTATTCTGTGTGTGGCCTGAAACGCACTTTTTCAAGTAATAATTTATTTGTCTTTATACCTAACTAGCTTTTTGCCTAAGGCTAAGTTCGCTTAGTCACGATTTATTCCCGAAAATCAGCATTCTACGGCGCGGGCGGTGGCGAAGTTCTTCATGTAATTTTTTTCTATGAGGTTGTATGAACTCCAAGTCCTTTAAGCAACTGTATCAACGTTATCTTTCTGTCTGGTAGTTCTTTGTTTAATCTATAAAGATTTCTCCAGCACAATCATTTGCATCGCTGAATAGGCCTTGACCATGAATGTTTTTATCATTTAACACTCTATTTGTTATCTGACACTATAAAGTTACAATTTTGAACTTTATCCGCGTCATTATAAGAGGAAAAAAGGTCAAGGGTTTAAACCATACTCAAAACGTCAATGTCATTACAATAGGCAGATTGCCGCCAAAAAGTATGCATTTTGTTCTGGAACTAACTTCGAAATTCGAAATTTATCCTAACTTCGAAATTTAAATGTATAATGTAGTTCTGATTTAAGTCTACGTTTTATGACAAGGCGGTAAAAGATCATTAACATGTTTGCTTTAATTTTTATCACTCTTTCTAGTACTGAGGAAAAATATATTTGAAACCAAACTTTTTGTGTAAGTTTGTGGCCTTCACCCGGTCGTTACAAGACTTGTGTATTTGCCTTCCGGGATGTGGCCCCAATGGGATCCTTAGACAATTTTAGACTCTTGGTCGAGATAAAAAGTAATTTTTGTGGTAATTTGTGTATCTTTTTAGAAAATTTCATCCCAAAAGCAGCATATCGCTACACCATAATTTTAACACAGTTCAGTAATTTGCCCGACTATTATTTAGTTTATTTATGACTTTTAAATTTTAAGTGTTTTTCCTTAAATAACAGAGTTTTGAAATACCTTTTTTTGCATTATGACTATCAAGTGTTTTTTAAAATATTATTTTAATAAGTACGTTTATTTTTTATTTATTAATGTCGTAAAGTTACCCCCGTCCAGGTAAAGGTCTCCTCCAGTCGTTGCCATTTGTACCTATCAAGTGCTACAGTAGCCCAGCCTGCGCCAGCGATGGCGCGAATGTCGTCTACCCAGCGCTTTCTTGGCAAGAAAGACATTTTTTTTTTATTAAATGGACATACAAAACAGTCTTTCATTTATTCTTGCTTACAAGTGCCTACTTGTAATAATCTTGGAAGCGACCGCAAGCGAGTACAAAACAATTAACCTGCGATCAACATCTATAGGTAACAATAAACAATAGATTTTAACATACCGATGACACGAGATACAGATGGAAACAACAAACTCTATTATTAAAGGTTACGGCAATTTGATGATGAAAAGAATAAATAAATAAACCACATCATATCACACACATTGACTCAGCCATACAGTAAATATCGTAAGAACTTATGTCACAGGAACTAACCAACGATATAGTATTACCTACATAGATAAGAAAACATCCAAGAGCGGTAAGCAAAACGATGCGTCTTGCAAATGACACAAATTTCCGCCCCTGCTGGGATTCGTACCGGAACCTGTAGCGTAGCAGTTGGTTATTTACCAGCCACAGGGGTAGGTATTCTTGATATAGGCGGTACCAAAAGCAACATAAAACGCTAAAATAAGAAAGCGCTATGTTTGTGGAACAGTAAACGCGGTGATGAGTCGGTACCGCACAAATCAGGATCGCTCAAAAGAAATATATCCGCCCAGCCTTGAGCTTTTGTTAAAGCTTTTAGTACCGCGTATATCTAAAAATACTGATAAAGTGCCGACAAATCAGGAAACGGGCTAAATAAATAATTTTCAGAAATCTATATATTTATATTTTAGTTTATTTTATGACGGTCAAATCCTCCTTTCTATTTAAGCAGTCCGCTGTGTTTCGGTTCGAAGGATTGGAGAGCCAGTGTAATTACCGGCACGAGAGGTATAACATGTTTACCTTAACATGGGCAACGCAATGGCGGTGCTCATGGCGTTCAAGATGTCAAGGGCGTCGTCGTGTCAATAGGCGGCGGTATCACTTTCCGTCAGGAGAACCGTCTGCTTCTGTGCCAACGATATTTTATGGATAAAAATAAATTTTATATTAAAATATCTTGAATTTACTAAAAAATAGGGATTAGTTAAGAGTTTGGTGTTTGTATCATATCATTGACCTTATTCTAATCGTGATTGTAATCTTGACTTCGCGAGCTTATCTGGTATCAAACTGCATGCAATTTGGTTGAACAGGTTTGCCGTGAAATGATACTGACTTTCACATACAGCCATGACGGTTTGACAAATAAAAACATTAACATACAATTACGTTGGGCTGTCAAAATGTTGACAGAAAAATGAGATAAATGTCGCCCCGCATTGTTGATGCAATTTCAACTCTACACGTCACCTATAGTAATTCTATCCTGCGAAGACCGTTCTGTATATATATGATTAGATGTGTTGTTGTGAAGCACATTGTTCTAGTAGTCGTTTTTAATTAGCGAACTCGAGAGTACACTAAAACAATGTGCACATGCCTGACGCAACTAACAACAACCATAAGTAAAAGATCTTAAAACAATGTAAAATTCAATTTATACAAGATTTTTCTATTGATGCTAAACTTTCAGCAATTGTCACTTAATTAATTAACATCAGGTATTAAGGACATAGCTATTCAACCAAAATGTATTTACATTGAACTAAAACCATTATAACATCTTGTTTTGTAGCAGCCAGTCATCCGCATAAACTTTTTAATGGCAAGAGAACTCTTGGAATGACATCCATAGCTCATGCCATGCCACCCATGATAAGGATACCCATGAGATTCCGGTCACGAAATATGGAAGTCAAACTCATCTCTTCGCAAACGTGGTTCTAGAGTAGGAGTCAGGCCACAAGCCACCACCATTCTTTCATATAAATCACTTACCAGTCACCGAAAGCAGCAATCGGCAACAGTGTCGCGACACAGCAACAACCTATGGTGTTCGGTGTTAGCAACAAAACGTGGCTGGTGTCGAAACACACGTTCACGCTACGCAGTGTTATTAGTTAATGCTATACAAAATCATTTCCTATGACGCAACGTTTGGAGATATAAAAAACATAACCTTCTTTGTGCTCCCCCTCCCTCGGGGTGACCTCCGAGGGGTGAGGTCTTTTAGTATCTTTGTTTCCTGACTGGTCCAAATAATGTTTTCAATGCAAACTGCCTGCTTTCCACTTTTCACCATTTATTTACCAGATTATAACAGCCTGAGCCGAGTATATTTTGTCAAGATAAATCCGCATGAATACTGATTAGTTCTGCTTCTAAATAGTTCTGAATGAGCTCAAATATGTCACGACTGTGACCATTTGAAAATTCTATATCTCTCAATTTAAAGTTCTCGCAACGCCATGAGTCATATAATGCGTCAGTGCGTAAATAAGTTGCTTGTAGATATTATAAAAGTTTTTAAAAAAATTGTAAATCACCGCGTATTTCTCTATTAACTTTAAATTTGTCCTTCACGTGATTACGTATGCCCTTGTCAGATAGAAATGTTTGCGACTTCAAGAATATACTCAAAACACCTTTTATAGAAATAATATTTCTTTTTAATAATGAAATACTACCTTCTTTTATACGACATGGGCAAATAAGCGGACGGTTCGCCTGATGGAAACTGACCCCAGCCAATTGACACGACGAGGATACCCTTCACTTCATTTAATTTTTATTTATTTATTTGGATTACCAACGAATAATACACACGCATGCGATAGAACTTAAAGACTAATTAATAACAGTCCCTGTGTTTATCCAATTAAAGGTAACCACAGCTTACATAAAATTTAATCTAACAAAACACAAATTAGTTGAATGTATTAAAACAAAATTAAATTAAATTGTACCATTTTACAATTAAATAGTTACATTATAAAAAAAATAAAAAGTCACAGACATTATGAAATAGTAGGTGTCAGAATAAAAATTTATATCAAAATGAGGAATTGCAAAAATACTTAATTAACTTATCTGGAAAACTAAATATGCTATCGTTAAATAAGTCGACCCTTGATGTTTTTGCCAAGAGCACAAGCGTTGCACATGCAGAAGTAAAAATGTTTAAATGTTAGATCTTCAATCCTTCGAATCGAGACACAGTGAACTGCTTCACGGCAGAAATAGAGTAGGTTGGGATCAACCCAGATGATCACGCTCGTGGGTCTACCACCAATAAACGAGTTAGTTTAATTTTTTCGTACAATGTAAGCATCGGAAAACGATGTACACACGTACAAACCGCCACATATAACAGGTGCAATATCAACCCTTATGGTGTACAACTTAAGAACAGTACAGAGTCCAAACAGATTAGGTTGCACCATTGCCTTGTACTTACATATTGATAGCGTACTGTGAAAAACTCCGTAAAAATTCAATTGAATTTTTAGGAGAAGCTAAAAAATAATTATTTATGAAGACTAATGAAATATTTTATTGTTTTTGAGCATGCAACTGTGATACAAAGTTTATATCAAAAAACAAAAAATTGTTAGCCAAAAATTTTTGCATTTACGATTTATTCAAAGAACCGTGTCGACATGTACTGGGCGACATAGTGGGTCAAATTACAATGGACCTGAGAACAACTTAATGAATAATCCAGCACAAATTGAACCACGACTTCCAAAAACCAAATTAAGTTTTTCCGGGATCTAAGCCATAGGTAAGATCATATTGGTATCTTTCAACAGTAAAAATATACTTCATGTGTATAATTTTGCAGCAGAAGCGAAATAGATTATTCTTACTTAAAAACCGTGTGAAAAGCTCGCCGAAATTAAATGACAAATGAGATCTAATCGAGTTTTAATAAAACTATATAAAACGGTATATAGCATCAACTACAGTACAATAACTGCGGTTTCAGGAAGTTTCTTCTGCTATTTTACCGCGCGTTTGGACAGACGATCGTCTTTTATATCTCGACACCGTACTGTGTAAACCTAGTGTGAGCGTTCAGTAAAATTTTACACGAGAAGCAAAAAAACGCCTCATATATCTTTATTTGTTTAATTAAATACTTCATTGTTTTAACTATCATATGTCCATAGAGGAGCGAACTGCAAGTTTCTGTTGATAGACCTATGTTACAAAGTTTTATATTGAAAAACCTATTACAGGTAATTGCTAAATAAACTATACATTTACGAGGTCTGTGTTGTTGCCGATGATATATATACTCGTAAAAAGGCTTGTAGTTTGAATAGTACATTAGGGAAAAAAATGCATTCTTCTGATACGAATAAAACCTTTTATTTTAGATTTTGCTGGTTTACTTTTTATATTGAAATTGTTAAACATAATAAAATGTTGCAATACTTTTTCCGACATTTGTACTGAATATTCGAAATATGAACAATCAAATTGAGAACTTTCTTTTGTGTAAACAAACATAAACTCACGCCGTAATTAACCCCTCGAGAGGGGTAGGCTGAGGTGTTAAACACCGCATTTCGTATGTTTATGTTGAGTCCCAGTGTGACTGGTTGCTAATCTGTCGCTACTCTAGGCAGAATGAGGAACATGGCAGCCACGTTCATACGGCAACCCTCGACCTGTCTAGTCTGGTCGGTCGGTTAACCAAGGCACGTAACAAACTGAGCTACCGCGTCCTCATATCACGTTATTTTTCGTTGTCGATTAATATTCGTGATAATATCGCAATAACATGTTTTCCCAGCGACTTGCGACTGGTCTCGCTCGGCTGGCTCTCGACAATCGGAGACGGCAATTGTCACTTCCCTGTGAAATGTGCAGTTATGGTACAAGTGCACACCTTCAGGGCTAGTGCTCACTGTTTAGGAATTATGTCTACCATGAGTTCGTGTAGTTTTTCTACACTTAAAGACAATATTTCAGTCGTTTAATAAGCTATTGAATTCCTATACTTGTATATCTCAAATCTTTATTAGTTATATCTAATATCTAATTACACTTAATATAATATATCTACAGGGATTTTGTATAGGCATTCATAATTCCTCATAAATCCGTTAGAGACGCTTTAGAAAGATTCATACAAATTTTTTTACTACTATCGCAAACGGTAATCGAAGGTAAAACTTACTAGAATTAGCGATCCTACTACATGATTTCTTGGTACCTACTTATCCAGTTGGGACCATTAATGCAAGTGTAATGACCGCCTTAGGTCCTAACTGGAAGTGAACATCCTTACTAAGTGAGACATCTTCGAACAATAAATTTTTGATTAACTGTACCTGAATTGTTTTATTCATTTATTTGATCTCCCAACAAGAAAAACACCTTACAAGCAATAAAAATAATAACATTAATACAATCCATTGTGCTTTCTTAATTAGAAGGAATTACATCAATAATATTAAAATATTTTGGTCAGTTAAATTACTTACACATTTAATCATTAATCATGTGTGTATCAATATATTTAATGTATGCCTTTGTTGAATTATCATGAACATATATTTGAAGGTATTTCCTGAACCATGTGCATTCGGTTTAACAGTGCTTCTTGCAGTAAGATTCCACCGCGCACATTTACCTTGCGCCTAGCGTGCGCGCATCGGATCGAACAATGTCCATTTGCACTGACATTCGTGTGACAAACTGACAACTGACAGCTAGTCTTCCTCATATTTTAACATACATATTTAGTAAATATTATTTACGTCTATTCCATGGAAACCTGTTACAAAGCATGTTAATACGTATATTGTACGGAACCCTGATACAAACCGTGTTTACGTTTATTACATGGAACCCTGTTACAAATAATGTTTACGTCCTTGACCAGTTACGGTTGAAAATAGATCCAAACATTTTCAAAATAAATTCAATAGCTGATAATTACGATTCGTTTACGAGACGACGTTCGTTTTATTTCATGTTTTGTACTGAACAGATGATCGATAAACCGAATTAATTACCCAACCTTAATTACGTAATGCGACTTTATTTCTTAAACAATAGAATTCAATTTAAAACCTTTGTAACCTCTAAATTTCTACCCGAGGAAGTCAGAGATCGTTTTGGATGGGAAAAAAAAGCATCTTGCATAATTGAAAATTTAGTTCGATGAATAAATCTCAGGTTTAATTGTTATTAGTTAATTGTGCATTGATGTAAACTGATTGTTCACTTCACTGACGCACGCAAGTAAATACACTCCAATTAGTTACTTTTTACGACAAATAAAATCAAATGTTTCTTGCCCGGTCTTTAAGGTAACTGGATACGTAAAAACATAAACTCACGCCGTCATTAATCCCTTCGCATGTTTATGTTGAGTCCAAGTTGCAAACAAGCAAACGGTTCACCTGATGGAAAGTGATACCGCTGCCTTTTGACACGACGATGCCCCTGATGCCGTCAAACGCCAAGAGCACCGCAATGCGTTGCCCACATAGTAGTAAAGATTTTGCTTCTCTCGTGCCGGTAATTACATTGGCTCTCCAATCCTTCGAACCGAAACACAGCGAACTGCTTCACGGCAGAAATAGAACACTTCAGCGTGGTAAAAGAGGCTATATTGGCAATATTGTATTTGACATATGGTATGATAGTCAAATTGTAAAAGGAATAAAAAAATACCGGCCAAGCGTGAATTGGGCTCGCACATGAAGTGTTCCGTACTATTGTACAAGATTAAAAATTGCAACTTTTTTGTAAAAAGAGCAAGCAAAATATGACCAGAAATCACGATTTTAAATATGAGAGCCCCCTTCTTTTAAAATTCTTTATGTTAAAATAGACATTCCCTAAAATTTCAAAATACTGGCTGTCTACAAAGCATAGTTCATGAGTCATGAGATACAGCCCGCTGCCAGACGGACAAACTAACAGCACAGGCCTAGTAATAGGGTTTTCACCCATAGGTTACGGAACCCTAAAAATTTAACTTAGCTTAACTACTCCCTTTTTAATTTCCTTATCACCCACCTGATCAAAAGGAATGCCTAATGTGCGAAGAAAGTCAATTATGTAAAAATTAATAAGCAGAAAGTGGTCATTTATTATCGAAGAGCCATGAAGCGCGAAATGTATTCCACACGCTTCCATAGGCAGCAGTAAAAGATTAACACATTAAATTACTATGAAGAAATCTGACAATTTATTACTGCTCACGAAGGTGAGGGACGAGAGGCAACTTTTTGGACGAGTACAAGTATTATTGTAGTCCCAAATTGGGCACCAGCTTTTTCCCTCGACTTCTTCCGCGTAGAACTCGAAATTGGTTCTAATAGGATTTTTAATTACTTGACATTTATCCTTATATTTTGGACAACTCGCACAATGTCTTTATAAATTATAGCTTATCTGTTATTGTGATGTATAAGCTATATTATTGTAAAGTTTCATTGAAATCCATTCAGTAGTTTTTGCGTGAAAGACTAACAAACATCTATTCATCCATACAACTTTCGGTTTTACAATATTAGTAAAGATTAATATACAATGGTGGTACTTTTATACAAGCCCAAAAGCCCGGCTTGCCCTATCGAACCAAGGTAAGTTCGCGCTCTCGTTCATTCATTAATTTTCAAATCAAATAAGAATATGCTTTGCATAGCATGGTTCAAAAGTAAGAAGTGTAGATTTAAGAGTAATGAGGCAATACGACATTTATCGAAATAAATGATAAAAACTACAATAACGTATACCTCGGCTTGCCCTATTCTAAAACTAGGCACGCCACATTTAATATACCTACATAGCATCTTTTATATAATAGAGAAACACACACTGACTATTAACTCCCAACCTAAACTTTTTGAATCTAAAATGTTGTTTTTTACACAAGTGCTGTTTTCAAAATCAAACTAGTATTTTTCTGAATTCTACCTTAAAAGGAACAAAAAAGGTTTGAATATTTGAAAGAAAATTTAACGAAGCAAATAAAAGCCAATCAGATTGACGCGCATAAAAATTTGTACAAACATACTGTTGTTTATCTCTACCAACCAATAAAAGGTACGAAGTATCGGTTTTTACGTGAAATATTCTCGGGGGAACTGTTCATTCAAATCGTTTTCCGATGAAGCCTATAACGTACGTAATGGCAAATAAAAAGCTTTGAAGCCACTGATAATGGTACATTTAGATTGGCCGGGTTAGAAGATAACGAAGTAAACATGTCATCGGAAACATTACTCACAGCGCGTTACAAATATCATATTTGCTTATATCTTGTTATCATTTAAAATTATATCACAAGTAATTAATGTTTCCGGTCGCTGGTCTTGAATTTTACATTTGACGTGACTGTCTATGTATCCGCTATGTGTCTCCGGCATCATAACTCTCGATCGACTGGGTGACAGATCACACTTTTTTCCTGTTTGTTCAGGGGGACAGAACATGGTATATTTCGTCCAAATATAGGACACACATAAGTACGTTATTCCGCACATTACAGCATGGACAAACTTTTAGGTACATCTACGTGCGGTATCGTCTGGGTTGGTACCACCCTCCTTTCTATTTACAACGTGAAGCAGTTCACTGTGTTTCAGTTGGCAAGATTGAAGATCTAGTGTAATTACTGGCACGAGAGGTATTGATTTTAATTAAATTAGAAACGCATAGTGGATGCAATTGGCGTTCCACGACATCAGTGGCATCGTTGTGTCAATAGGCGGTATAACTTTTCATCAGGAGAACCGTTTGCTTAATTGCCGATAACGTTGTCATAGAAATTAAAAACTTACAGAACCCAGCATTCAGCATCACTTGTTCCATCCCATGAAACAATCTCGTTAGTGCGGTCTTGGGGAAACACAGAGCAATAAGATTATAATAGGCCTGATAAGTCTTGATAACTTCTAGTTGGAAAAATCCATAGCTACCTTTCATATCATATCTATCATATCAAATACGGCTCTCAATTTATTTTCAGTAAATAGCTATCAAACCAATTTGGGTTACAATGCACCCTTAACAAGAATAACTAGGAAGTACAATTATCTCCAAAAGACAGAGAAATTCGATATTTTTGCAGACAACATACCCAGTATTTAAGCCTCTTTTAAGTAGTGTTATGTTTGTTTGCTTTTGCCTCTGACACAGTAATTTGTTCGTTTTTGTTCGTTTTATCTATGAAATTATTATGTTGAGTTGTTTGTTGTTTTACATTTTGGTTTACATTATTTAATATTATATTATTTTTATTTATTATGTATTTGTATGTTTGGGCATTAAGTTTTAGGCAAAATTTTTACTCGGTTTTTGATGTTTTAAATGTTTGACTTTTTTTTTTTCTTGCACGCCGTCTTCACCTTTTTATAGTGACATTTGACTTGTTTTTATACTGTGATTGTTCTTTAACTGTATGAATAAATAAACACTATGTTGGTGATCTTTTTAATAAAGACGGAAAGACAATCCATGTGTTTTACAAAGGCAGCATATGTAAATAATGGACCTATCCCAATACATGTATGTATGTATTTGTCAAAGGACGTCATAAAAATACAATAAACTTACATGTTAATCTCCTATCTTTACTTCATTCATGGTCAAGTAAGATGATTATGTAGTTCTGCAAGTTTTAGCATAATAAAGTTTTTATCACATCACGGTTAACCAAGCAGACGGTTAATGGAAAGTGATACCGCCGCCTATTGCCCAATGCCTTTGATGTCTGGAACGCAGAGCCAATGCCTTACCAATGTAGAGGTTTTGTTATATCTACATCTAAGGTGGTAAACAGGCATACAGCCCGCTATTGGTTAGTCACCGTAGCCTATGGACTCTAAAAATGCATTTTAGTGTTTTTTTTTTTCTTACTAACTACCCTTCACTCTAAAAATAATATTTAACAAATAAAAGTTTATCTTTAAAAATATTACGTATTGTAATTTGATTTATATAAAGTTAGTCAAACATAGTAGCTTTAAATCGTAAGAAATAGGTAGAAAACTTAAATGTTCCAACATGTAATGAAAAACTATTGTAAATTTTTGAAAAAAGTATCTACGGAGGTTTCTTGCCGGTTCCTTCCCCGTAGATAGCATTCCGAACTGGTGGTAGATTAAAAAATGACAATTTTACGTGTATTTAAATAAAAACATTTTGAATTTGAATTTGAACAAAATAATTCTAAGGCTCACTATGGTTGACGCCATTTAAGTAGAAGACCTTTTAAAGCAAGTTAAATAAGCAGCCCATATATAAGCGTAAATATATAAGACATTTTACATAAGTTAATGTATTCTCCAGTCCTGCAAGGCACAGTTTATATAAAGACATTTATTTATGCTCACAATCTTGTCTTGTCTTATTAAGTCCATATCTAAGAATACTAAAAAGTCATTGGAATGGGGAATTATTATTGGTCATAAATATGTAATTCAATAATGTCTTCGTTTTGTTTAAAAATATCCAAATAAGGGGCCATTAGGGGGACAACTTAACCCAATTTGGGAGGAGGGGGAGGGGTCTGCATAAGCATATATGCAAAATGGCTTTTCGTAAAATATTTTGTAACTGGCATTAGATTGGATTTCTCCATATATTTTTAACGAACTTTGACAGCCTATATCTCCCAAGACCCATTGTTTTCTGCCTTGCCGTTTCGTTGCAATAAATTGTGCATTACAACGAACCTATTGACGCTATTTAGTCCATATCGATTCTGGGGTTTTCGGTCCATACATTTTGGACATTATCCTTTTGAATAAATTCTTCTTGTTTAACTGTTCCAAGGGGCAAGAAATTTAAGAAGTTTCCAAATTTTACAAACATTTTTTGCGTTTTAAAACGTAAATTCTCAACCGACCTCTAATTGTAGAAATTTAAATCAATTCATTAGTTACTTGTTAATACCTATAGCTAACAGACAGATGAACAATAAATAATATACTTTGCTGAGGATGTACAGCATTTGCTCCTTGAATATGAAAGAGAACAAAATAATTCGAATTTTTGGTAAATCTTAAACAATATTGGTGTTTTTCAATGCATTTTAGAGTCCTCTTCAGAATCAATTAAAATGATATTTTATATGTATAAAGCTTTTTTCGAATCCCAATAGTGAATATATCAAGATAATTGTTTTTTTTTAAGTATTATTGTTATGTGTATGTTTAACGAGGCTGACATTGTTTGAAAGGCTCATAAATGGAGAGAAAACACAACAATGATCAACATGATTGGATTGGATGGACAATCTACATGATTTCGTTATGTTGGTTCTATATAATTAATTAATTATCCATTGTACAGATGATTTTTATTAAGATTTTTAATTGAATTAATAAATTTTTATATTTTAGTATGTACTTATTTTAGTTATTTAATAAATAATAGGTTTCTAATTTATTTTAAATATATATGTACTGTACCCGTTTCCACAAATAAATATTACTATTGACTATGACCATAAGCGGGTTTTCATAATAGCAAATGGTATGTTCCATTAATAAGTTACTAAATGGTTACCGTTTACTTGGAAATATACAGTAATATGTCTTACATTAATGCTAATTATAACAGGTAAGGCGTTTGCGACAATAATTGTAAAGTAGGTTCCGTACATTTTATATTTCAATTAAATAGAATTAACATGGATTTCACAAGACTACCATTAATTTTATATTCGATGACAGATTGCGACTGAAGTTTCAAATTTGTATTAATATTTGTTACGCGCAAGGAAGGGGGAGAGGGAGGGGTTAGGGGGGGGGGGGGGTTGCGGATTGATGAGGAATTAAGAGTGGTCATACAAATTTATTAGTGTAGTCATTTTTCGTACCTACAATACAACATAATTTTTATATTTAAGTTACGTATGTCTTTAATGACATTGACTACGATTAGTTATAGTTAATGATGATAACCGGCACTAATATAACTCATTTAACTCTATATAATTCATTTTTACTTTGCGGTTTACCTCCCCTAGCCTCCTCTCTAAGCCGATTCCCGATTCGTCAGTACAATATCGGCATTTCTGATATACGCGGTACCAAAGGCTACCTAAAAGCTCAAGTTCCTGATCTCGGCGGTGCCGATTTGTACCGCGCTTACCGCACCAATCTGGAACGCTTTATAAAAACAAAAACGCTTTTAGCTATTTAAATAGCTCCGATACCGTACCAACAATTCAGGAAACCGGTGAGTAGCGCTGGCAACACCAAAAGATTTACAGCCATACTGTTGACATAATTGCCACGAAACCACTCAAACATTTTTACAATACAATACTCGTGGCTTTCTATAAAACCGTCCCATTCCCAGGCAGTCCTAAAGTCAGTCGGCTTTTGAATAGTTTAAAAGCATAATGGCGCCTAAAATGACATGGAAGAGTGAGACAAAGCTATACAAAACTTCTTCGGTGAATGGTTAGTAACGTTATCATAAAATAGCTTAGCTGCGAGACCTGTTAATAACGGCTCATGGTAAGAAAAGTTCATTTAGTTAATTTTTGGCCCGGCTATAAGAAGTAAACACCTTGTTATGATGCTAAGTGTCCGTTGCAGTGTGGATTTTCATACATAAAATACGGCTATATCTAATCCAGTGTTGATCCGCTTACGAGTGCCTAAGCCTAAGATCAGCCCCGGGGGAAAGCCTGGGCCGTTGCCCCAGGCGGCAGGTTCAAGGAGGCGCCAGGCGAAAAAAGGCAGCAAAGAGCGCCAATATAAAGTACTAGAAATCGTTGATCCCGGACTGCCATTAACCATCTAGAGAAACGTTTCAAATAGAGTTCTCATTATTAGCTCCATATCATTGATACAGTAACATTGTTATACAATTGCTAATGACAAGTTCAATGTAAACTAAACAAGAATTCATTGATGGAGGCGAGTTAACAATTAATTAGGTAACATGGCCTCTAATGATAATTGGAGGTACTTGTAACAATGGCTGCAATTAATTAATGCCTATGAACATATTTTACGCAGAGTTATGTAAAGCGAGCGTAACGTTGACTCTTTGTATTGACTGTATCACTGCACTTTTTCTAGGCGATTTCTAGGCAAGCGTACTCCTTTGCATGCATATGCCTTGTGGAGTAAACAGTTGACGGCAATCTTGTGGCTGCAAAGGCCCGCTGGATGTATTTTCCAGAAGTTGAATCCTATTGTGGGAGAGGTTAAACCTCACCTTCTCCTACAAGAGGACTATTGAAGCCAAATCCTTTCTTTGCTTGCCTATTGTACAATCAAATATTGATATTTACTGGTCAGTAAAAGCTATCGTGGCAAAAATCATTTGGCTTACTGCAGTTATTTGGTTAACAGGTGGTAGATCTAGGTGCGAGATCGTCTGAGTTGGTACCACCCTCCTTTCTATTAGGTCAAAGGATTGGAGAGCCATCTTTATCTCACGAGCAACGCATTGGCGGTGCTCTTGGCGTTTCAGATATCAAAGGCATCGTTTCAATAGGCGGCGGTATCACTTTCCATCGGGTGAACCGTCCGTTTGTTTGACCATGATGTTTTATAAAAGAAAAGTTATCGAAGCTTTAATAAAACATAATTTAAGAGCTATGCCTACCAATTTTTTTTAATTTCCGTTTCTTGTTTCATCATGTTTTAGGGACCCCTAAAACGGTCAACAGCCGTCAAAATTATGTCTGTTAAGTTGGTCATGGATGCATATTAGTCACACAAGAGAGATTTAAAGCACTTACTTATACATTTTATACCGTTTCTGTTTGCAAATAAACCTATCTTGATCAAATAGTTTTATCATGAACGGGTTTCCCGTTATTAAACATTTCTGTAGGATGTTATTTTCGAACGTCCTACAACAGATACTATTGCAAATTGGTTTAATTAATATCGACGTTTTGAATTATTTCCTTCAAATGATTAGATTAAAAACTTTATTAAATTAAACAAATATAAATGAAAAAAACACACAGACAAACAGTTATTAAATACTACCATTTTAAAATATGAGATTTATTTTTAGAAATTGCGAAATTGGGACAAAAACCTCAAATGATGTAGGAGTACCAAGTACCTACTTAAGATATAAGCGACAAGATAATAACCAGTGATGGGACAAAAAAATCGACCAAGTGAAAGTCGGACATGAGTGTTCCTTACCATGTAATTTATAATGGTTCTAAAGATACAATACTTTTAAAGTCAAGAAAATTAAAATCACTTATAAGCCCCGTCATATGGTTCAAATTACGTCATCAGAGACTAAAAAGTACAGATATTGTGCGGTGATAAAAAAAAATTGATAACAATATAAATTTTAAAAAAAAACTATATTGTTGCAATGACTACTTGCTAGGTTGCTATGAGTCCTGCACTAGGCAAAGCCTGTCTTGCAGGTACACATGTTTATAGTTTAACTTTTTTATTATGAACTTTATAAGAATTTAATGTCTACGCGACGTAATTTTGAGTTCATTGTTATGGCCGCTAGGCGCATTACCATTTCAAAGGGCTTACACATTATTTGGTAAATACAAACCCATTTAACAATACATTAATTTTATGTGGTAGCATTTGAAATACAAACACTGAAAATCTTAACTGTTTACCAACGTTACAAGACGGACGGCCCGTTAAAATCAATCGGAAGGTCAGTAGAAGATTAGTGAAAGAGTCTCATTGACACATTTGGGTACGGAACCCTAAAAATGTTTGACGTAACCAATGAGCAAAAACAAAATACGTAAATAAGTAAATAATACACATTATGGTATGTAAAGAAGATACAGATCTATGTACAGTACCTACTAACTACCTATTTACATATTTTCTGTCTAAACCTCTTTTTAATACGTGTTCTGGCAGAATTTAATATACCTGAGATTATTGAAAAGGATCAATTAATTGAGAAATAACATAGTTGATCCCATAGTTATGTGAAAAATATTTGTATGTATGGATACAAATGGCCGGATGAAGCGAAATAATTTATGATTAAAAATAAAAGTCTGAATTTAAAAATATTTTTGATAATAAATCAGTTTTCATTGAAATAATAGTTTTCGTTTTTATTAAACACAAACATTTTCTATATTATTTCCGTTCTAGTTTGTTAGTCATCGAGATCATTTATTAGAAATAAATAAATAACCACATCACGACACACACATTGACTCAGCCCTGCACTAAGTATCGTAAGAACTTGTATCGCAGGTGCTAAGCAACGATATGGTATGGTATGGTATGGTATACACTAAATAAATAAGAAAACAACATGCAAGACCGGTAAGCGAAACAATGCGTCTTGCAAATAACACAAAGTCCCGCCCCCGCCGGGATTCGAACCCGGAACCTATAGCGTAGCAGTCGGCTGTTTACACCACTGCGCCACCGAGGTCGTCATAATTAAAATCATTAGATATATAAGCATGAGATCAACAGACTTAATTGGGTACTCAGAATCAATCGAAAAGGAGTAGTCCAAAAATCCAGAATCGATATGGACCAAATCAATACCAAAAAGATCATTGCAATCATACATTTTTCATACTTTGACAACCTTTAGCTCCTAAACTCCATTTTTCTTTCGGTGGTTTAAATTGAGCATTACAATGAACCTATTAATACCTATTCATATTCATATTGAATCATACATCATCATACATTAATGTCATACATTCATCATTCCCTACATTTACATACGTTCATACATTTCGGACCATAATAATAACCACATCACGACACACACATTGACTCAGCCCTGCAGTAAGTATCGTAAGAACTTGTATCGCAGGTGCTAAGCAACGATATGGTATATACTAAATTAATAAGAATGCAACATCCAAAACTGGTAAGCGAAACAATGCGTCTCGCAAATAACACAAAGTCCCGCCCCCGCCGGGATTCGAACCCGGAACCTCTAGCGTAGCAGTCGGTTGTTTACACCACCGAGGTCGTCCATCTTCTTTTATCATCGTAGAGCTTTAATGTAGGTATACTATTATAGGTATGTATTAACTACATTACTTTATTTTGTATATACAGTTGATTATACATGTTTTCCAATAATTTGGACACATTCCAGAATTCAAGCCGTTGACGTAATATATACTAACTGCAAAAAGTACACTGCTTCCTTCGCATCGCACTAACTTCACGAGCAGCTTACAAAGCCAGCAACCTATTACGCGCTACGTATTTCCCTGCCTATAATAAGGCCAGCCTCTCACGACCGATATTCGTAGTATCTATTGATTGTTCTAGAGTTTTTTAATTGTTTAATTGTATATTTGTTTAGTTTTATGTTAATCTATTCTTTTTATTTTTTCATATTTTTAAATATGCCTATTGTTTTGTTTTTTTGTCAGCGTATTTTGTATATAATGTTTATATATTTAATATATTTAATGTTTAGCTTTTACTTTCGCCCGATACACAGGTTTTCCTAGTTCGGGCATAAATTTATTTATAATATCTTTATTTAAAGTGTTTTGTTAATGTTTTGAGTCATTAGAAATACAACTTAATTATTATTTATTATTATACCTTCCCTTTGTAAGTTATTTAAAACATATATTGTAAATTTAAACCTAAGAAAATTCAATTAAGATTATTTTTATTATTATTATTAATTTATTTATTTGTTATCAAAAAAAATTGAGGACGTGCCTTGGTTAGCCGACCGACCCGACACGACAGGTCGAGGGTTCGAGTCTTGGGTTGCCGTAAGTTGTAGCTTCCATGTTCCTCATTGTACCCGGATAATGGCGACAGACTCGCAACCTGTTACACTAGGACTCAACATTAACATGCGATATGCGGTGTGTAACACCTCTGCCACCTCTCTCGTGGGGTTCATTAAGGCGTGAATTTATGAATTTTATGTTTATGCAAATCAAATGCAACAAAAAAACAGTAATCGGTGGTGGGCGAGTAGCCTAAACCATGCAGAATATGATATTTTCCATTGTGGACGACGAAAGACTATCTCAGTGTTTTATCGTGCTAATATAATTTAATTACACAGTACCATAAAGTAACAATGGATGATATTCTGTTAAAGTTTGAGAAACGTGACCCACGGCATCTTAACGGGGATATGACCTCATGATGGAGGATGCGAAACTAATTTAAATGAACATTCATTCAATTGCGTCTTAATTTTAATTTCTAAAACAATGCTACAAGAAACCTTATAAATATTTTTGCAATCCCAGTTCTTAATAATAATGAATTTTCAATTTGATCCTCTCTTAATAATACTAAGTCCTGCAGTAAGTATCGTAAGAACTTGTGCCACATGAACTAAGCAACGATATGATATAAACTACAAAGGTAAGAATACCACAACCAAGACAGGTATGCGTCTTGCAAATAACACAAAGTTCTGCCCCCGCCGGGATTCGAACCCGGAACCTCTAGTGTAGCAGTCGACTGTTTACAGGAGTCGTAAAATTTTTCAAACGCACACACTCACATTGCATTGTGCGTGTTTGTTTATATTACATTGCTTGATATTACTTTTTATTAACATTATTGCTGTAAATACTTTTAATTTTATTCTTTTTTTAACATTTTTGTCACTTTAAATTTCTCTTGACATAAATGACTTTCGTATGCCAATTGGCTGAACATATTTGACAAGTCTTGCGATGGCATCCCATTGCACCTGAATCATGCATCAAAATTATATGTACACGAAATAAATGATTTGATTTGAAACATCGCAATATTTCACATAATAATTTTGAGTGGTACACCTTATATCTTCTGTATATGTTAATCTACAGAAACATACACTAAAGAACACAGTAACACGTGGTTTTTCATATATAAAGATAAATCTTACGTTTTACTAAACAATCAACAATAAAAAAAAACTGTAAACACGTGAGAATAAACCGCAGTTTTATAAGTCATTAAACTAACTGTACTATAAATAATCAATGAAACAATTAATTTTGGCCCCTAATGCTTTGGCATAAGAGCGAAAGTCAATCTTAGTTTATTTTTCTGATTGTACATGCGTAGTTTTGATAAGAGTTTGATAAAATAATTCAGTGTAAAATGGTGAATAACCCAACCTTTTTTGAGAAACGAGTCATCAAACTCTCAATTCAGTGGCGGGGAGGGTTTCCTTTTTATTCACCCCCCTCCCCCCTGAATAACGTGAAATCGGTCAGGATTTCCGAGATATGTGGGGTCGCGAGATACCAGTTCAAACCGCTGGTAATTATTTGGTAAATAATTTTATGAGTGCGTGAGTCACGTTTCCGTTGCCGTTGTCACCCTCCCAGGCCTGGTACCCGGGGAGGACCCGCCCCTTCGCACTCCCCCTTACTGCCGCTACTGTCTTAATTTATCTGATATTAAAATCATTTTTAGTTTTAAAGCAAACATCATGTTACATAAGGACTCAAACCTATAAATTTGCGAATTAGTATTTTAAATCTTAGATATATCGAGGATTAGTTTGTCTGCTATTTTTACCTACAAAAATGATCTTTAAGTAAATCGTAATAAGGTTTAATATTTAATTGATTTTATTTGTTTTGATTAATTTATTGGATGAATATGATATGATATTCGTACACTATCGAATCGGAATCCTCTGTAATGGTAGTTTTAAAGTGGTTTTAAATTAAAAAATAGAATTAAAATCTACAAATGTCTCCATGCTTTCACGTATTTTCAGTAAATTTGTCGCAGAAATCCAACAGACAGACAGCTTTGCGTAATTTTTATTTTCCTTAACAGGTCAATGTCTACTGGATAGAGTAGGTGTCAAGAGCCAAGCGAGATTCAATTGAGAAGGCATCACGCTTATTAAGGTATGTTTAGACTAAAGCATTTCCGTGTAACAAAACGTCGACCTCTATGAATCATATCAACCATAAATGCTCAGTTCGACGAACGTAATTAAATAACTGCGAAAGTCTTACGAACTGGTCGATCGATATTTTTGATTTAGATGACAGGGCCATATCCAATAACAGAGCCTCCTCATTTTTGATCTGACAACCCAAGCAACGGCAAAAGATAATTTAGAATAATATTAAATTTATCATAGTTTCAGAATTAATTCCGGGACATTTTATATGACTTATTAATCAAATTAATAATTAAAAATGTTTTGAAAAAGTTGTTGAATTTGTTAAGGATTTTTAAAAAGGGGTTGCATTGCCAAAGGGATACTAATCTCAGACCTACCCAAACTCTCCTAATCTCACCAACTTTCATCATCATCATCTTATGCTGTTAAAAAGTATAAAAGGTTAATAAATCATGGATAAAAAGATTATATTTAAATGTTATCTTTAAACCATCCCGATGCAATGGATGCCAAACTTTAAAATTCTTCCATACATTGCCTATGATCATGACCGGTGGATAACATTAAGAAGAAATTTCGTTCAGAGCATGGTCACTTTGAAAACTTCTGACGGTTTAATCCCGGCCCGAGATTTCGTTGGCGTACTTTCGGAGTAGATCCCCAGAAAACATAAACATAAATTCACTCCGTAATTAATCTCTGGAGAGATTTAGGCATAGAGGTCAATCAGCGCATTTGGCACCGCATTTGGCACTATCCGGGCACAGTGAGAAACATGGCAGCTACGATGTACGGCAACCCGAAACTCGAATCCTCGACCTGTCGGGTCGGGTCGGTCGGATAACTAAGGCACGTAACAAACTGATCCTGAACTGATGAAAATGATCGACAATCTAATAGTGTAGTGTGTACTCATCTTAATATATTTGTCCATTATTGCACAATGAAAACCGAAACTTAAGTTTTATTCCATTTTTTTTAATTTTAATTAATTCAATTCAATAAACATAATCTCGGTACAGTTCACCGAATTCGCCTTAGTCCCAAACTAAGCCGAATGAAAACCGAAACTTAAGTTTTTATTCCATTATTGAAATTTTAATTGATTTAATTCAATAAACATAATCTCGGTACATTTCACCGAATTTGCCTTAGCCCCAAACTAAGCTATAGGCTTACTATGGATGCTAAAAGACGATATCAATAAATACATACTTTAACGGACACAAAGTAGCTGCCATGATAACCAGGGGGCTTTTAAAAAACCATACCATTCTCAAGGAGTTCTTAAGTCAGCCGTATTGAATGGTTTAAAAGAATACTACAAGCGCCTTAAACTTGAACGACATGGTGAATGGAAGAGTGAGACAAAGTTATACAAAAATATATAAAAATCGGTGAATGGTTATTGACGTCATCGTAAAACTGCCTCGCCGCGAGCCCGGTTAATAAAGTCTCATAGTACGAAAATTTTATGCAGTTTATAGTTTGCCAGTCTATAAGAGATAATAAGCATTCATGGCTTAACAACTCAGCAGGGCTAGCACATTAAGCCGCGAGATAGCAACTATCCCTTTCTTTTTGTCTTTGTTATGACAAGGAAAGAAGTCTTGTCAAACCAATTCATCTTTATTCATGAACATACTTGACAAAACATTTGCATTAATTATGTTCAACCAAGTATGAATGTCATAAATTAAAAAAAAAAAGTTATTTTATCTGAATTATTAAGAGAAAAAACAAACATCCAAATTGATTTAAGGTATAGTCAGGTCATGACACAGAATGTCGAAATACAGAAGAAAAAAAAAACGTGCACAACACAAAACACTCAAATCTGGTCGTGTCGTGCGGAATATCATGGTATTTTTTAAGCGTGCTAGCCCTGCTGTTACAAGTGTATAAGTCCTAAGTGGCTGCGAAGCGCTCAAGTTGAATCTTATTGCACTTCGAACAAGCTCAAACATATCGAGTGTTTGTTTCATATGCTACGTATTGCGCGTGTGCGAGCCAGCACTCAAGACATACACTAACTCGTCATCAGCCAGAAGACGCCCTCTGGTTAGCAAAAACTTGTTCCAAACAATTCTAACTAAAGCGATCCTATGCCGCATCCAACGGCTCTCTGCAGCGCTTACAAGATCGTTCGTCCACCGCGTCCATGGTCATCGAAAACTAATAAACAAATAATCTATCGGGACAACTCAGACAACTTGCCTTAGTCCCAAACTAAGCCACAGGCTTCTACTATGGGTACTAAACAACTATATACGTGCAATGTTACATACAGAAATACATACTTAAATAGATAGAAAATAACCCATGACCTCAGAGCATATATTCGTGTACATCGCACAAATTCCTGCCCGAGCCGGGATTCTAACCCGAAACCTCACGTGTCACAGCCAACGGTTTTAGCTTTATTCAAAAATTATGGTTTAATTTCGGTTTGCATCACTCCTGTCACCCCCTTAGACAAATGCCATTATTTCGCAAGCGTTAACGCTAACAGAAAATAAAAGTGTATTGAAATGACATTTCCTCGCGCTCGAGTTACGTCGTTGTTATGTCATTTCCATACATTTTAAATTTCTATTGGCGTTAACGCTTGTGGAAAAATGACATTTGCCTAAGGGGCCAGATACCGTAATACGAATGAAATGCCGTCTTAGTTGAATGTTTATCTCGCATTCTTTTTAACTTTCAAGTGCTCTCAGCAACCTCTCCTGTATTTCGCAACTAAGATTAGGTACAAACGGATAATCTTAAATGATGATGAAATTATAGTTTTTCCATTTGTTTACTAGTCTTTCCATCCAACTTCAGGTCTCCGCGAATATTTAGATATACGAGATAAAAATGAGTAGCTATCTCCTTTGCTAAAATAAAATTGCAAATCCTTAAGTATAAAAGAAAAACAAACAAAAAATTGGTACAACTATTGTGTATTAAATACGATTTCTAGTCGAGTCGAAGTTTTAATCATTTCTGGTAACATAGAGAGGTATAAAATCTTTATGTCTAGTTGGGCAACAAATAGGCGATGCTCTTTCCGTGACTCGACATCAGAGGCATCATCAGCTCAATGGGCATCGGTATTAATAAGAATATTAAGGAAGACAATCATAGCAATTTGAGCGGCATTTTTAAAAGATTTCTTAACGATTGCCACTTCCAGCAACCAAAAGTTGCCCATGCTCACAAGTTGAGTTTAAATTGAGAAAATAGCTAGTTGCAAGTCACCGGTTGCCACAACAGCCCCCTTAAAAAAATAGCATTTTACAAAAGCGTTTTCGCTAAAACAAAAAAAAAAAGTAAGGAAATGACATTTCCTCGCGATCTAGTTACGACATTGCACATTTTAATTTTCTGTTAACGGAAACAAAAAAGTACTTAGTAATAGTAATTAAGTATCTTAAATATTGACGAACGTGGATATCATCTGCATAGCGGCTTCAATCAAAGAATATTTTGCTTCATAGATAAAATGTTTTCATTCGAACATAAAGTCGAGGTCTGCCACGAAGTATCATTTGCCATCGAAATTCCCCTGTACGTGATAATACTACGTTTTAGAGGTTGGATCGCAAGCGCCATCCTAATGGCCGTAGTAAATCTCTATTACCAATGACTATAAAGGAAGCGAATCATTCATTGAAATCATGATTTTGTTTTAAAAGTATAATCTCATCCATTCACAAATATAGTATGAAAGCCCCCAGCCGCAAAACCTGCAAGCAAAACTCGAACTTAAGGTGGTAGCGCGTGCGCGCCCGTGATTGTACCTAAATTAAGCAGGTTCAAATCAATTTTTGGCGATCTGCCTATCGGTCAACCACAGAGCGCTTAATTCCTTGCTTTCACTTACTGTAATTTTATAAACAAACGAAAGAAACTAAATTATTAATGACGTTACCACAAGGTACGGTCATCACAGTAACAAATCGTTTTACAAGTACATGCCATTGAAAATTTCGTAGGCTTGTTATTTGTCCAAGGAGTGTCTATGTACACATTAAGGTTTATGAATCACGCCTCTATTCCAAAGTACATAAGACCGATATGTGGAAACTCATTAAAAGACACTTAGGGCGTTTATGTGATATATGATTCAAACGGCTACTATAGCACGGGAAGGGGACAAATGGTAAGACTGAAGGGTCCATTCTAAGAAAAAAAAAAACATACTAAAAAGGAAGAACAATTTAGATTTATATTATATATTATATAAACTCTGTTACTTGAGAAATGTAAAAAAGCCTCTATTTTAATATTAGAACCAGAGGTTCTATTTTCAGTGGAACTTATCGTAGTAGAAATGTAGATATATAAAAAGAAATTGCCTGTTTCACTGACCCGTCAGCGCAAACCTAAACCTAACCTAAACCCTTGGACCTACAAAGCTGATTCTTAGATCTTTAGCAGGTGCTGTTCTTGACGTAGACGAGGAATACGGAGTTTTTAAATTCAACCCTTACGTGGATGAAAAGGTTAAAAGTTTGTATGGTATCCAGTAATTTTCTGCTATCCTAAATTTTACGCGAGCAACGCCGCATACAAAAGCTAGTTTAAATAGTTACGATAAGTGATCGCTTTTGACTTGTGTGTCAACTCTGAGTTTGGATTTCTTCTCAACACGTCAACCGTAATCAGCGGCGGAACTAGGAATGAAGTTTGGGGGGCAAGACAGTTCAACGTTTTACCAAACTGATAACCTTTTTAGAAAAACGAATTCGGGGGGGACTTGACCGTGCTGTCTTTAGGTTTTACCTAAGAAAAAGCTAAAAGTGCTGCATTATATGATAAATTATAATTTAACTAATTCTAATTTAGCATTTGTAAACTTAAGCCATTTTACAAGACATCTGTAATTTCGTATTCCAATATGGTAGAAGATGCGACACTAATCATTGCCATAACAACTGCATTTATTTAATTTCATGTTCACGAAATAAAGAGATTTTTTTTTCAACTCAATTTGAATTTGAAAAGTTTGAAGAACTCCGATGCTTTAGGGGGGGTTGAGCCCCTTACCTTCCCCCTGGATCTACCAGGCAAAATTACGTTATTTCGTACGTGTTATATAATAATATATGTTATATTATTGAATAATAATAATTATTATTATTCTCTTTATTTATTTCAATTCATAGTTTAGGTTTTTACAATATTTATATAAAAGTAAAATAAAACACAGATACAAAATATAAAACACTATAAAACCTAACCTAGAGTGCCGCCGGCAGCGGGGCAATGCTCAAGCTACCGGTGGTTAGGGCTGCAGAGAGAGGAACCTCCTGACAATGCGCGCCGTGTCTAGAGTACTGCCTTCTGTATCTGACCCTTGATCCAGCTATCTAGCGAGAGTCTCTTCAGGTGTTGGTCGAGACTCTTCGCTATTATTATTATATTAAAGAAGTAAGGGTAAGGACGTAGGGTTTTTACAGACGAAAGATCTACGTGCGAAATCGACTGGATTGGTACCATCCTTCTTTCTATTTCCAACGTGAACTACTAGACATACATCAAGGGCATCATCGTATCTATAGACAACGGTATCATTTTCCATCAGGTGAACTTGTTTACCCATGATTTTGTATAAATGTTGTATGGTACAGTTTTTGCGATAGGGGAGAAGGTAAAAATAGCTCTTCGGATCACTGTTAGAGGGTGTATTTTCCTTCGTTAGATAATCTTTTAGTTTAAACGCAAACGCGACCGAAAGATGTCTTAGTTTATCTCTTCATGTTAAATTAGTTTTATTCAAGTTTTTCTATCCTCAAAGAAAGTGTCATATTTTTGTACAGACCATAAGTGAATACAGTAAAATGAGTCTATCAACAAATGTCGGCACCTACAGTATATTGCATAATGTCTATTAATAAATGTTACTGATTAGTATTAATTAATACCTCATTAACTTTGATCGTTGCCGCCGTGACCTATTCGAGTATGATTCTGCGAATAACAAAGCTGTAATAAATCTTCAACATAACAATAAAAGTCATCTAAAATACTGAGCAAAGGTGCATTTATTTTATGTACCTACGTAAACACGGAATGTACCGAACGAATCCCATATTCGGGAATGCTATGGGGCAAGTATGTAATATATTGGTTCCATTTCACAAATACTGTTTGACTAAGTTTGTTTGTTTCACCAAGATGCACATTTTTTTTAGTGCTTAACCTCCAGTTTGGTCTAATGTTTGGATGTGCATGGACACGTCTAATTCCTATCGCCGAACGGTCTTCATAAGATGGACTGACTAACATATTTTATCTGTTTCACTAATCTTTTTTTCTCGTCAGGCAAAACAACCTACCAACCGGATGTTGGAAATTTAAACAAGGAATCTTTTTTCTTTTTTTTTCCATTGCCCTGGATACATTTGGAATCAAAGTTGAACTTTTTACCATAGACTAAAGAGGTACTTAAGGCAAGATAAATGTCCCCATCTATTATAAAAAAACGGGTCTTATATAAATCCGTTCAAAAAAGTAAGATAAATAAATATGTAGCTTTCGAGTGATACTTAATATCCATAATAAAAACGAAGTCGGTTTATAAAATACTAGCAGCCCGCCCTGGCTTCGCACAGGTACATACGGGTATTTAACTTTTTCTAGAATAGTCTACTGAGGACTCTATCAAAATCTATCAATCAAAATACGTCTATCAAATCAGTCCAGTAGTTTCAGACCCTATTCAATGAAAAGAAACAATCACATCTTTCCTCTTTATAATATTATTATTGCTGCATATTATTGCATTTAACTTCCTCCTGAATCACTCTTATCTATTTTTTAAAACCGCATCAAAATCCGTTTCACAGTTTAAAAGATGTAAGCATGCACAGGGACAGACAGCGGGAAGTGATTTTTTACGCTATGTAATAATAGTGATATTAGTGTATTTGTAGATTGTCTTTTTTGAAGAGAATTGCGATATAAACAATGATTTATCTAACCAGAGAGAAAAAATAAATATCTATTCAAGTTTTTTGTTAAATAAAAAAAACAAATTTGAAACCAAACGATTATTTTAAATTATAGTTAGATTTTTTTTCTCACCTCGATAAAATGTAAATCCAAGACAATTAAAACCTTAGTTCAAATATACATTCACAATAATACACAAAAATGTAATTTATCTTTATCAAATAACTTTCGTCAAAACAACAGACTTCGCGGCAACTGAGAATTTAAATTTCGAATGCATGTGTGCACCCGCGTGCGTTCAGGAACGCAGCTCACGATAAACTATTTTTCTTTTCTGTTGCCTATCTTCAAATTACCGTATCATATTCTGATGACAAACGAAGGTAAGTAAATACCTTAGATAGATCCTGTGTTTATTTTAACACATAGTATTGTAACAATGCTTCTGATAAGTAGATTTGTTTGCAAACGCAGTGTCGTTAAAATAGAGGCTGTTACGTAGAAATCTATAAGTACTAGATATTTAAAATTATGTCTTCTAACCGGACATGGGCGATAAAACGAAAACCGGGAAAAATATTTTCAATTTACCTATTAGTCACGATTACAGTCTACGATTGCAATGGTTAGACATATTATATATCATTATCAAATAAAATTATAAAGTTCTACGGGTTTTTTAATATCGTTCCACAACATGGAGATTGTAGCAAAGAAACAAACGGCTTGCCTGTGTATATTATTTGTTTGGAAGTAAATTCATCGTAAGTGCTCATAAAGCTGCATTAAATGTAGGTCTTACGATTACTAGCGGTTCCAAGAGGGACCTATGGGAGGGACCCTGTCCTTAAATCTCTGAATTATTGTTTTAATACCTAAAACTAAATAAGCAAGTTTTTCACTACATACTACTACTTAACATGTGTGTGTGTCTGCCTCTGCTTGCTTCACAAAAGATTTTCCAAAACTTAAACCTTACACCTTACGTTTATGTTAAGAATAGAAAAGGAAATATATTAGAATAAGCTCCAAATACACACTAGATAATAACGTTAATCGATCAGTCAAAAACGCCTTGTTATTTTAAAAAGCAATCGCTTGTCTGATATTTTTTTGTTTTATTCGAGTGAAGCCTTGTTAGCCTGGTTTTTTGAAATAATATTATAACAATCGAAAGGGGGTTCTTAAAATTGTACTTCCATAACTATAGTAATCTTTGAGATTTAATCATTAAGTTTATTTTCGAATCAATGATTTTATTGAACTTGTTTTTTAAGTTTAAAATTTATCTAAATTCTAAAATTTTATGTCACAATTATTTTATTTTATTCATATTTTTAGATTTGGCATTTTTTTTGCATTTGTTATTATATATTAGTTTTCGAACGTCTTCCGTACACTCTGGCCAACGTCACAATTTGTTGCTCGTCTAGAGTCTATGGCAAAATGGTTTCTGTCAGTAGGTTTTGGCAAACGTCGTACGTCGTAAATTAGGTACTTTCCATTGCAAATTTTGTTATAATAATGTAAGATAAAAAATAATTACAGGTTTAAGATTGATAAATTATTTATCATCGTTAATGCAGAGAGTTTGGACGCCAAGTATAGAAATATAATAAACTTCTACAAATTTCTAGGAATATAGATCAAATCCACTTAGGTTGTGCAGAATAAAGAGCTAGTCTTAGCAGTTGTGATGGAATCCCATACTTCTTTAACGACGACGAGAAGAAAGAAATTAACAGTGGAAGGATACAAATGACGAAATCTTGTAAGAAGCAAAGCACAGGGCGCTGTGAAATCGATAGCGAAACCAATAACAAGAAACGTAAAAAGCTGGTGTACAGGACATGAGCACAAACAACAAGCGGCGTGGAGGAGCAAGCGGTTCCAGTTGTGCCGTGCCCGGAGTGGCCGCGCTCGTGAACGTGCCGACCGCGATGTCCGCGGACCTCGCGTCCCTGTTCGAGTGCCCGGTGTGCTTCGACTATGTCCTGCCGCCGATACTGCAGTGTCAGAGCGGGCACCTGGTGTGCTCCAGCTGCCGCCCCAAGCTATCGTGCTGCCCGACTTGCCGTGGCCCCCTCGGGAACATACGCAACCTCGCCATGGAGAAGGTGGCCAGCAACGTGATGTTCCCCTGCAAGCACTCTAACACTGGCTGCACAGTCACCCTCGTCCACACCGAGAAGGCGGAGCACGAGGAGGCCTGCGAGTTCAGACCCTACTCCTGCCCCTGCCCTGGAGCCTCCTGTAAATGGCAAGGTGGCTTGGACCAAGTGATGCCGCACCTCATGATGTCCCACAAAAGCATAACCACTCTGCAAGGTGAGGACATAGTATTCCTAGCTACTGATATCAATCTCCCTGGTGCAGTAGACTGGGTGATGATGCAGTCCTGCTTCAATCACCATTTCATGCTGGTACTAGAAAAGCAAGAGAAGTTTGATGGGCACCAGCAATTCTTTGCAATTGTACAATTAATAGGATCTAGGAAGGAAGCTGAAAACTTTGCTTACAGACTGGAGCTGAATGGTCATAGAAGACGACTAACGTGGGAGGCCATGCCCCGCTCCATCCATGAAGGTGTCTCCTCTGCCATCATGAACTCAGACTGCCTTGTCTTTGACACCTCACTTGCACAACTGTTTGCTGATAACGGCAACCTTGGTATAAATGTCACAATCTCTATTGCCTAATAATCCAGCCTTGTTACTTTGAGTTACTGTGAATGGACAAAACTATTTCATTGATGCCATATTTGATCTGACCATGTGTCAATGAAATAACAAAGATCTCGAAAATTAAGACAAAGATATAATCTGTGAATTGAAATTTCTTACTTAATATAAAACAACAATTGGTACTAATCTTCACGTTTTATTTGACATTTTGATTGATAAAACAAAAAATTAATAAACCAAATAATGTTTTATGATTCATAATTATATTTTAATGTATATATTGTGTGTTCAGTTCTAGTTTTTAAGTAGTAGAAATATAAAGTGGATCTGTCCACAGTGAAATGCCTTGTAACAAACATTATAGGGTTTGCTGCAAGAAACTTGAAATTTTTGTTTAAAAACTTCAAAAATTAAATTAAATTTTCAAGTTTTTTCCATCAAACATTTATTTTTTAACAACAAATTTGACCTCTCACAAGTGAGAGAAGTGATCATTTTATTCCAAACAAAGAACAAATATTTAAATTGTGTTAATTATAACTTTGTATATATAAAATAACAGAAATTACAATTACCTAATGCTAAGAAACATCTGAAACTTCTATATGCTGGCATAACTGACTACGAAACATCACATTATGAGTTTTGTAATTTATTTTGTGTAATGGATAATTTTAATGAGCATTTCTTATGTTGAAGGACATTTCTACCATTAATTTTCACAATGTGGTAGCGCACATTCAAAGTGCACTGACCATCTATGGCCTCCATATATCCAGATATACAATAATTAAAGGGACCATCCCTGAAGCTATATCGAATAATCATTTATCTATAGCAAGAAACAAGTAGCCTATACAATAAATGGTAAATTAATTGGATTATTATTCATATGGGTCCATAGCTGAAAATAAAGTGTAATTTGTGGTTAAAATTGAACCTAGGTTAACAGCTAGTCCAATGAGTGACTACAATATTGTATTATGTACACCAATGGTGTGTCCAGTAGCTACATTACCTGATAAACTGCATGCATCCACAGGATCACTTGCCACTTGTAGCCAGAGTGTATGAATCAAGCATGCAGCTAAATGTATATAAATGTCCTTGCAAGCAATAAAACTTATTGTTTAGCTTTCAATTTATTGGCTTTTGGTGATGTTTTAGGTTTTAGTTTTATTCTTTAAAAAGTCTGTTACTTAATAGGTTGTAAACATGTTTCATTTAATATTCCAATTAACAAGTGTATTCGTTAGTTACCTGTTGTTTTGATGAACTGGGAACTAAAGCCCGCTGTCTATCGAGGGTAAAACTGGTAAAAGATTATTATTTTAAAAATTTAAATTTTGTAATGTATCTATTGTAGGTTTTCATTATAAAAACAATCTATGAAATAAAAAATTTGAACATATGACATCAATTTTATTTTATTTTAAATTCTGAGTAGTTATTTATGTAGTAGGAGAATAATTAAAACAGTTTTTACATAATAACATTTATCACAGTTAATACATAATGAAATACAGTAACAAATAATAGCCTTACAATAATTACATACATTTAGAACTACATTTATAATCTGGTCGCTACAAGATTCCTTAAATACCTCACAACCATGGGCGCCGAGAAAAGAAAGTATATAGAACAAATTATCCGACGATACCAAGTGGTTATGTAATTTCATATTACTTAGTAACATGAGTAGATGAAGATGCACCTCCCTAAAAATTATCTTGGAGGCGCCCATGCTCACAAAAGGATAGGACTCACTAAGGACTAATGGATACAATTCCCAAAAAATTCTGATTTTCAAGATACCAAACTTCAGACCTCTAAGATTGTCCACTGTTAAATTTTTTCCACAATCTTTTTTGTACGTCCGATTTATTCTCGTAGCTATTTATAGTATTTTCTATGCACCTGCAATTGCATTAAAGTATTTCCATTTCAATGATACACATAAATATTTTAAAAGGACGTTTACTGAAGGATGCATGTTTATTGTTAAACAATTAAATAATAGTACCTAGATTAATCAACACATTTTTCCCTGTTTAATATTAATTAAAATAAGATTCTTCCAGACGCCTATACATAGCTCATAGATATAATATTTACACATAAACATAAACTCACGCAATAATGAGTCCCTCGAGAGTCGCAGTGAGACAGGTTGCGAATCTGTCGCCACTATCCGAGCACAATGAGGAACATGGCAGCTGCAACTTACGGCAACCCTAGACTCGAACCCTCGCCCTATCAGATCGGGTCGGTCAGTAAACCATGGCATGTAACAAACTGAGCATCGACATAGTATTTTTAATGTTATATAAACTTTCATGGGTTAGTAAAAATCAATGTTAGATTGCAACGCCGAAACAGAATAGGATGTAAGCAGGCTTTCTTTTAAAATAAATTTATAATCTATAGTATAATATCTTTAATCTGATACTTCTAAAGGCATTTATTTTCCCGCGCCACTACTTTGCGGTAGAAGAGGGGAAGGTAGCAAAGACGCCGAGGTTGGGGACTCGCTTTCGTCTAAAATGGACGTAGCTTTCCTCTCAGGACTGAACGCCCCACTTGTACTGGCCTGAGGTTGTACCGCGAAGGGGTCCAACTTGCCCGCCACATCGAACGGATCAAAACCTTTCTGTTTTGAACTAAACTGATCAAACGACTCCGCACTAAATGGATCTATAGGGTTCATCGGTGTGAACGGGTCGTAAGTCACTTTCCGCCCTTCTATTGGGACTGGTATCGCGAAGGGATCAAAGTCAGCGTCTTTCTTAATCCCTTCAGGGCTGAAGGGATCTTTTGGCTGGGGTTTTGGTGCGTCCTCGGCTATACTGTTCTCGCCGCTCAAGTCTGATAGGTCGATGTCATAATTGATGTTGCTTAGACCGGGCGCCAGGTCGTCAGGGGTTATCAGCTCGTCCAGGGACCTGGAATCGAAGGGGGTCAAAGCCAAAGGCGAGGAAGAGAGATGTTCGGCTGAATTCGCCTTCTTCAGTTCCCAGTCAAGATTTTGCGGTGACTTTCTGTCCTTTTGGACTTCGAACCCTAGGATGTTGAGTTCGTCAGTGTCATCAGCATCTTTAATCGGTTTTGGAGTCAGTATACTCAGTTGTGGTTTGAGTAGTTCTGGAATTTGTTGTATGGTGTGGTCCATTTCGTCTGTGGTCACATTCTTTTTATTCTCAGCCAGTATCTGAGTTATTTCGCTGTCTGTGGTGTCTGTTACGCTGAGGTCAACCAGAGGTGCTGAGTTCATGGCCTTCAACCATCCGAACTGTGGCAGTTCCCGCCTTGGGAGTATCTTAAGCGGTGTCCTTTCGAGGACCTGTTTAACTTTCTTCGCTATTTCTTGCTGTAATTTAAATATTAATTAACTTTCAAATATTTTACATTAAACTTTTATTACCTACTTAAACAATAGGATGTCCACTATAATAAAAAAAAAAAAGTAGCGATTTTAAACAATCAATCAGAATAACCAGCGGACGATCATTTCACATCCAACGATACCTTATTTGTCAATTTATGATAAGTAGTTTAGAAGTTATGAGGGAACAGATGAACATTCATACATACATACTGCTACTTTCCTTTTTGCTTCGCCGTAGTCGGGTAACAACTATTATAAGCTTTAAGCAAAAGTGCGGATGTAACATACAGAATTTAAAATATTGATATTATTCAGTGGATATAATACTTCAACGTAGATGAAGAAAGATACTCGTAACATACAAAAGCTAAAACGTTCCAAGCTACATGGCTGTATACCACCCAGCAATATAATATAAAGCAGTAACCTCAAAGCTGGTAGCGTTGGTGACGAGGTCGTTGGCTCGCTGAGCGATGTGCTCGGCCTGTCGCAGCAGCAGCTCCACCTGCGCGCTCAGCTCGCGGGACTCGCGCTCCTCAGCACACAGGGACAGTGCCGCCGCCTGTATACAAACAAATAACTTTAAACAACATGATTATTCTATATATCATCTTATTGAGTCATTTTGAAGAAAAAAAAATATTTGTCGTTTCTCTGCTCGATTAATCTGCCTTTTTGTTCGATAGCGCTGTATTTTATAAAAATTATGTTGATATTTGGTAAATAGTTGATAAAGTATTCATGTTCAATTGATTACACTATAGTTTCTTAATTAGAAGACTTAAAAATAATGTCTTAAAGTTAGATAAATTGTTCTAGGTATTTTTTGTTTCACTGCGCTTGGCGCATGATAATTAAATAAATAAATAACCACATCACGACACACACATCGACTTAGCCCTGCACTAAGTATCGTAAGAACTTGTATCGCAGGTGCTAAGCAACGATATGGTATATACTACATTGATAATAAACAACGTTCAAGACCGGTAAGCGAAACAATGCGTCTTGCAAATAACAGAAAGTCCCGCCCCCGCCCAGATACGAAACCGGAACCTCTAGCGTAGCAGTCGGCTGTTTACACCACTGCGCCACCGAGGTCGTCAAAAATATTATAAAACGTCTGGCGGTTAAAAGGTTATAAAGTTATAAAAGATTACCCATGAACTGCCACCGATGGATGCCGGCATCGCCATGTAGCAGTCAAACTCTTTCTTATCCATGTTCAGTGACTCGGCTGTAAGGTTTTCAATGAAAGACACCGCGCAGCACTGAAATATGAACGAATAACTCTCGCCGTAATATGGCATTTCGCATGTTTATGTTGAGTCCCAGTGTGACAGGTTGCTAATACGGGCACAATGAGGAACATGGCAGCTATAATGTACGGCAACCCGAGACTCGAACCCGAGACCTGTCGGGTCGGGTCGGTCGGTTAACCAAGGCACGTAATATTCTGAGCCACATTACAATGTCCAAATAAAACGATTATTTTTATTTACTATTGTTACTAATTTAATTGTTAACTGCACTATCGAATTGGTGTATAACCGTAATTCAAAATTATTTTTTATTTATTTATTTAAATAGACTTAAAAAAGTGCTTTCAAATCGTTATTTTTTTTTATGTACCACCGGTTCGGAATGCTATCTACGGGAAAGAAGCCGACAAGAAACCACCGTAGTCAATTTTTTCAAAAAAATACAATAGTTTTTTTCATTACATGTTGGAAAATTTAAGTTTTCTAACTATTTCATACAATTTAAAAGTTCTATATATATAGCAAATAAATATAAATAATATGTAGTATTTTGATATTAAATAATTATTTTAAGTTTTAAATTAAAATAAATAATTACCAAGTTAGTGAAGTAGTATCCACCTTCGCCTGTCATGAGTCGCTGTGCGTTGCAAAAGCGCGTAACGAAGTTGATGTTGCTTATCAGACGGGGAGGGTTCGCCTTCAGCACCTGTCAATGTCAAGTTTTATATCTAATTATAATATGTATGACATCTGTTTAGAGAAAAATCTGACAGATAAACGATCATCATTTATTGAAATAATTTTTTTGCATGTTAGAATATGCAAACTTGATTAAAGTTTTTTATTTAATGTTCATTCAATTTTTTTTACTTTGCTTGTTATGTTATATACCGTTCAGTGTAGTGGAGAAGGCAAAGAAACTATATGAACAACGCATAGCGGGTGCCCTTGGCGTTCCACATCAGGACCGTCGTCAAGTCAATAGGAGGCGGTATGACTTTCCATCAGGAGAACCGTTTGCTTGTTAGCTCATGATGAAAATAACAAAAAACCGGTCAAGTGTGAGTCAGATTCGCACATGATGGGGTTCAGTACCATATTACGAACATAACATTATGAACTTTTCAGGTAATTTCGTAAAAAAAATATCAAAAAAACTTATAATCTATAATGGCTCCCTTTAATTTATAATTTCTTTATGTGTTTTTGTAGCTGTTGTGTTTAGTGAGTTTTAGTTGTGTTCTGTTATAGCGGCAACAGTAATAGACATTCTCTGAAAATTTCATGCGTCTGTTATGGTTCATGTGATATAGCCCGCTGACAGACGGACTGACAGGCGGACCTTCGGTTCCGCTTTTTAACTTTTCGGTATGGAACCCTAAAAAGAAGCAAACAATGCAACTGTTGCTGTGGTACTAACAGTGAATATGATGGCGGGCAGCAGGTCGTCAGCGGAGGCGGGTCTGTCGGCGCGACACAGCGCCACGACGTGCGAGCAAACAATGCAACTGTTGCTGTGGTACTAACAGTGAATATGATGGCGGGCAGCAGGTCGTCAGCGGAGGCGGGTCTGTCGGCGCGACACAGCGCCACGACGTGCGAGCAAACAATGCAACTGTTGCTGTGGTACTAACAGTGAATATGATGGCGGGCAGCAGGTCGTCAGCGGAGGCGGGTCTGTCGGCGCGACACAGCGCCACGACGTGCGAGCAAACAATGCAACTGTTGCTGTGGTACTAACAGTGAATATGATGGCGGGCAGCAGGTCGTCAGCGGAGGCGGGTCTGTCGGCGCGACACAGCGCCACGACGTGCGAGCAAACAATGCAACTGTTGCTGTGGTACTAACAGTGAATATGATGGCGGGCAGCAGGTCGTCAGCGGAGGCGGGTCTGTCGGCGCGACACAGCGCCACGACGTGCGAGCAAACAATGCAACTGTTGCTGTGGTACTAACAGTGAATATGATGGCGGGCAGCAGGTCGTCAGCGGAGGCGGGTCTGTCGGCGCGACACAGCGCCACGACGTGCGAGCAAACAATGCAACTGTTGCTGTGGTACTAACAGTGAATATGATGGCGGGCAGCAGGTCGTCAGCGGAGGCGGGTCTGTCGGCGCGACACAGCGCCACGACGTGCGAGCAAACAATGCAACTGTTGCTGTGGTACTAACAGTGAATATGATGGCGGGCAGCAGGTCGTCAGCGGAGGCGGGTCTGTCGGCGCGACACAGCGCCACGACGTGCGAGCAAACAATGCAACTGTTGCTGTGGTACTAACAGTGAATATGATGGCGGGCAGCAGGTCGTCAGCGGAGGCGGGTCTGTCGGCGCGACACAGCGCCACGACGTGCGAGCAAACAATGCAACTGTTGCTGTGGTACTAACAGTGAATATGATGGCGGGCAGCAGGTCGTCAGCGGAGGCGGGTCTGTCGGCGCGACACAGCGCCACGACGTGCGAGCAGCATCGGCGGGCGCGGGCCAGCTTGCCGCCCGGGCTCGCCGCGCTGTCCATGCCCAGCAGCTCTGGCGGACGTCACACACACATTCATTCATTTGTTTATTTATATTCAATTATTTATTTATTTGTAAAAAGACATATGGCAAAAAATACCGTTATCCAAAATACACAGAAAAACTATTTTTTAAGTACACAAGTTAATTAAAATTACGGATTGTAAAACAGTTTACAATGAACAGCTTAAAATAAAAGCTATACTATATTTTTATTTTAAGCTCTTCACTGTAAACAGGAAAATAAAAGCATAACCAACAGTGTTTCATCAATCATAAAACATCAAATTCTGTTCATAAACAGACAAGAGGAAAGCAAGCTCTATCAAACAAAGTTCATATCTTTAAGAGCTGTGGATTTTGTTCTTTCACAAAATAAATAGGAGATTGTACCCAATTACCAAGCCAAGCCTGGATATCGAAAGGTATTAGGTTACGTTCAAAAGAGAAGAGAAACGTAAATAACTTTGGAATTACAGAAATAGTCCTAACCAACTAAATAAAAACATGTTAAAACTTAAAACGGCTTACTAAAATTAATAAATTGACAAAGACAAGTCAAAATCAACATTATATTAAATCTTCTACTAATAAGAGTAAAGCGACTCGGAAAATAATTAATGGAAATAAACCCAATCTGCCTCCTGAAGACATTGATTACATAATTAATGAAAATGATGAAAACGTTACAGATCCAACCAACATAATCGAAGCATTTAATAACTTTTTTGTAGATCAAGTAATTCCAACAGAATGTAACATAAAAAGAAATACTTTGACATACAATAACTACAATTCTCTATTTATTAAACCGACTATACACAATGATATTATTTACATTATAAAGAATTTTAAAAAAACACAAATAGCACGGGATATTACGACATCTCTACAAAAGTGATTAAATACGTAAGTGACGTTATTGCACCTATTTTGAGTCATATAATAAATCTTATTGTAGATGATGGAAATTATCCTGAAAAATTCAAAGTGACAATAGTAAAACCTTTATTTTAAAAAGGCAATAAAAATTACATGAAGTCTTACAGGTTTACTCGGTTTTTTTCTTAAATTAGAGAAAAGGTACTGTCTAATAATTTAAATTAATACCTAGAAATATATTTTTTTTGTTATTGAACAAAAGGGTTTTCGTAAAAATAAAACTATTGACATGGCAATTTATGAATTTTTGACACCTATTATCACAAAAATAGACAAAGCTGTTCCTGTAGCCTCCATATTTATGGATATATCAAAAGCTTTCGACCGAGTTGATCACCAAATATTACTGTCGAAACTTGAAAAGTATGGGATCAAAGACAGTGCTCTAAAATTAATCAAACTATATCTCTGAAGTCGGCAAAAAATAACCAAAGTCTGCCCCAATTCCAAAACAGCCATAACATACTCATCAGAGCCCAAACTTGTAAAATACGGTGTTCCTCAAGGTAGCGTCTTGGGACCGTTGTTATTTTTTACTTATATTAATGATTTGATTCACGTAACAAAATATCCAATGTTATTGTTTGCCGACGATGTTTCTATAATATTAACATGTAGCGATAAAAATGAATATGATAATGAGATAAATTATAACATAAATGTAATAATTGACTTATTTCATTCAAATAATCTTCTAATCAACTCAGATAAAATTAAACTTTTATAACCGCAAGAACAAAATAGACAGCTTAAATATAAACTACAATGGGATAACCATAAATAAATCAGAACATACACAATTTTCAGAAACTAACATTGATGAAAAACTGACTTGGAAAACACACACAACACACATTATTTGTAAAAATTAATCATTTTTCTTATGCTCTCCATATGTTGTCAAAATCTGTTCATAATAAGGCTTGCCTTACGGCGTATCATGATTGTTTCATCGAGTATTGATCGAGGTTTGCAATCATCCTCTGGGGAGACTCAACAGAGTGGGAAAGGGTATTAAAGGCCAAAAAAAAAAAATGTCCCATTTATAGACTTAAAACTACTGCAAGCTGCAGACCATACTTTATTAAATCAGAAATTCACTTACATGTCTGTATATTCTTGAACCCTACATGTTTGTAAGAAACAAACCAAAGTCATTCCAGACCAAACTTAAAAGTGTCCGAAACAACAATCTACCATCATTTGAACCTTATCAAACAACCCTTCTGCACAAAAGTGTTGTGTTCATGACACAAAAAATCTTCAATAATATTCCAAAATATTTTAATGACATTGCAATTTTAACATCTTAAAAAATATTTAACGACTTCTTTAAAAATTAGATTTAATTGACAGATCACTTGATAGCCGAAACGTCAGATTTGTTTACCGCTGCTACATCATAAGATGATCCAAATTCCGCTAAATTTGCTTGTGAGTTCCGCTATTATAGTTTGTAAGTACATAATGACTTAATATATTTTTCTGGCACGATAAATAATGTTTGTATGCCTAGTGACTGGCTGGACATATGGACTACCTGATGTAGCAACATCGGCATGTAAATATTTTATGTTCACAAATAAATAGATTTGATTTGATTTTGATTTGAAAATAAAAAAAAGGAAAAAAAAATGATTTAAATAATTTACTATAGAGAGATACTGAGACATAAACAAATTAAGGAAACAAGAAGCAACGATAGAGAGGTGGATTCATTGTGAATAGGTAGTTAATTAAGATTATTCAAAAGAGATTTTAATTAGACTAATTGGTCAAAAAACGTAATATTTTGATTTCTTTTCTGTGACGCAACAGCAACATAAATATAAAAGAAGCTACAATTTAAATTTACACAACTACATAACGTTAAAATCTCATAGATTTTTCGCATTTATCTAGCATATACAAAATAAGCTACAACTTATTTATTTCATACAACAGGATAAAGTCAAAATCTCATACATTTCCGTATTTGAAAAAATAGGTTAGTAAATTTTATTAATGTAAATGTATGAATGCTTCACATCTTTGGCTACTATTTGATAATTTATTATAATTATATTGGTGACTTACCACTGATAGCTTTGTACAGTAGCTGCCTGCACGTCGGGTTGTTCCTGTCCAGCGGGCACTCGAGATGTTTCTCCCCGACCCAGCTCAACTGCTGGATCCGCTCAGACATCAGCCGGTCCAGGCGCTCATCGTCAGTGCCGGTTGGAGAGAACACTACTGATGGTAACCTGGTGGAATTATGTTAATAATGACAATTATTTTTGTTGGTTATTCCTTTTATATTTTCAACATCATACATATACATGTATGTATATGCATGTATGTGTATATGTTTGTATGTATGTATGTGTTGTTTACTTATAAGGTTGGATATATGTCTACAAAAAATCTATTTATATTAAAACTATATTTATTACTGTGGCATATATCTGTTTTAAGTCACAAATAAAATAATAATAAGAAAAAAATAAATATAATAGCAACCTTGAAAAACTTTTATTACAGGTTGTCTGATATCACACATACTACATTCAAAAACATACATTGAATGAAACACATGCACACACACATAATTATACATTTGTGTGTGTGCATGTGTTTCGTTCATATTATTTGTGTTACGCAATTATTCGTCTGTATGAAAAAAATGTAACACTACCAAAACATTGATCACGAGGGAACTGGTAGTATCCTCCTGGAAAAGATTGATATAATTGAGCTAATTGTATAGTTTTTATTCAGTTATTATCACAAGAATCTCTTTTTGCTGATCCACTTACAAAAACATCCTTTCGTTGATAAATGCTTGTAAAAATGTACATAAAACCTCGGTGGTGCCTGCTACGCTAGAGGTTCCGGGTTCGAATCCCGGGGGAATCTTTGTGTTATTTGCAAGATGTTTCGCTTACCGGTAGTGTTATGTAGTATCGTTGCTTAGTTCCTGCGATACAAGATTATCTTAGTACGGGGCAGAGTCAATGTGTGTGTCGTGATGTGGTTTATTATTATTATAAAACAGACAAATACTGACTCATGGAGATAAGACATGGCGTGTTTCTCCACGAAGTCCATCAGCAGCTCCCTGGTGTCTGCGTCCACGTCAGCAAAGTGAGGACTCGTCTCCATGCGCTTCATGAACATCTAGCAAACCAAAAAAAAAATCATGACATTCCCAAGCGCATATCGTCGGCGACGACTTGAAAACTCGTACATCTAAAACTAAAATTTACACGAAGAAAAACATTGTCCTCTGAAATTTGTTGTACGGAGCATATTGTTTATTTTTTTTATATTATAATTAGGATCATTTCAATATCTGAATCCGATACTTACAATACAATCATAAATGCTATGTCAACTTTTTTAACTATACAAAAGATTTAAATTTAAAAATGCGATACTCGAGATTTTCACTTGTCGCCGATAATACGCAGATATATTAACTATCGCGGAAAAATCGAGTTTAACAAATTTAAAAATTTACTCTAAAACAAAATTAATAACGAACTATTAAAATTTTACAATAACATTAACAGGCAGCATACTTTCAGTGTGTTAGTTATATACTTATTTATAAAAATAACCACCATCATAATAATCCAATAGAATTATTATAATAATTAATAGCTGTCATATACAGTCGAGGTCTGCCACGGAGTATCATTTGCCAATCAAATTCGTCTGTACGCTATATTACTACGTTTTAGGGGTTGGATCGCAAGCGCCATCCTAATGGCCGTAGTAAATCTCTGTTACCAATGACGGTAAAGGAAGCGAATCATTCATTGAAATAATGATTTTGTTTTAAAAGTATAATCTCATCCATTCACAAATATAGTATGAAAGCCCCCAGCCGCAAAACCTGCAAGCAAAACTCGAACTTAAGGAGGTAGCGCGTGCGCGTCCGTGATCGTACCTCATTGTGCATTGTGGAGACAGATTCGCAACCTGTCACACTGGAACTCAACATAAACATGCGGTGTTTAACACCATGTTGATTGCAGAGTGAGTTTTAGTTATGTAAGGATGTCGGTGAGTGACCTGGTACTGCCTCTGGACCCTATCAGCGCGTTCGTCGATGGGCATGGTGAGGGCGTGCCTCACGACGTCCAGTATGAGCGTGTGCGCGAACAGGCGCGCGTCGCGCTCGGCCGCGGCGGCCAGCGCCGGGAACCGCACGCGCGCCTCGCGCCGCATGCGCTCCGACACGCACGCCGGCACCGTGAACTCCGAGTGCTCGCGCTCCGTCACCTCGCGACCTTCTGCGCACAACAAAACACAACATTTAATACTAGGCAAGCTTCCGACCCCAATCCCGCCTGATGTTAAGCAGCGTTGAAGTCTAAGGTGGATCATGCCTACCCAGGGGAAGCCTATTCACTGCCTTAAAGAATTCTCGAAGCGTTTAGTCCAGATGGAATATTCTATTTTATTGTGATTTGATTGTAATTGTGTCTTATTTGTTTCTATGAGTTCTGCAAAGCCTTCAATAAGCAGCGAACGGGGTCTAATGTGGAACATGCCTACCCAAGAGAAACCTCATGATACCTACATTCACAGTCAGTAGGCTATGCTGATTGCTTCTCATCAAACAAGCCATGAACTTCTTTCACCTTATTTGCATACAACATTAGTCGAAAAGCAAATCCAAATTTTATTGAACATGAAATAAATAAATTGACCAAAAATAATCTTACGTTGGCTTTTCTTGAAAACACTAAACTTTAGTATTTTCGCCTTTTTCGATGTCTCGTTCTGCCGAAGTCTCTTCTCCTCAAACTTGGAGAACGACGAGTTGGATGTCAGCTTCAGTATCCCTGGTTTCTTTGACTCCGGCTTCGGAAGGGTAGCTGACGATGATGACGCTTTCTCTGGTTAACAATAGCAACTTTAATACCTACAGGGATTAATGTCCACGTGTATATTTTTTCCCACGTTTTTATACACTCACTTTCTTATTTGTTTGTTTGTCGTTCCGGTAGGATTTCTGCAACTCAATTTTGAGGCATTTCCCGATAACCTAGCAGGCTGAAATTTCCAGGGTAACTTCAAACCCGATGACAAAGCAATTTACAACTATAAAAACGGCTAAACCGATTTTGATAAAATTTGTATTGTTTGTTACACCCACTATCACACACGTCATGTAAATATATCCCATTAATAATCCCTTAAATATTTCAGTCCGGTAGGGTTATTTTCTTATTTTTAGGACATTTAAAAACGTGGGTTTTTAGATTTTTTTAATCTATTAATTATTATTTTGTTTGTTTGTTGCACTGACTTAATGCAGACAGACTAGAACAGTAAAAGGTTCTGTTAATAGCCAAAACAAAGTGTGAGATGAGATGTTTTTCTCCATGTCATAAAAAACTAAGAGACAGCCTCTAAGTAGCGCTCATGTGCCTCTGTCGCGCTTGTGTAAGTGCGACACAGCCACGACAGGAGCGGGTCGGGCGGTTGTTTTACTGTGCGGACGCGGCCGACCCTCGCCCGCCGACCGTGTGTAGTATTCACACAAAGCTACGCTACCAGGCCCGCCACCAGCCCTGTGTATGCGTTTAGGAGTTGTAAAGTACTCGTACCAACCCCGCACGCACTCTACCGCGAGTTACAACACACCCGCGTTTAGTGAGGCGTCTTACTTTACCCAGGGCCGGCCGCCTAGGACGCAAGGTTTAGGAGGGCGCCAATCAGCCAGCTACATTTACTATTTTTTCAAATAATCCCATAAAAATCTGCTCAAAACTGTTGTGGTACCATTCGCTAATCTAATTTTAGTAAAATACTAATAATTTTAGTTAAAAGTCACGCATTTTTACGATCTTATTATTACAAGGGCGCCGTCTAAACCATTCGCCTAGGGCGCCAGAAATAATCGGGCCGTCATTGCAACTCCCCAACACATGAACATGTACTGCAACCATACCACAATCAAATTTGGTATATGCTTCATTGTTTATTTTACTACCCTTACAGTTAAAAGGTTGGGTCCACAGACAGTTGCCTATATTGTTATGGTAAAAATAATTGACAGTGATTCAAGTTTCTTATCTTGAAATGCGATGACAAGTTATGTCATGAAACATCTGAACTTTACCTTCGTAATGTTATCTCACCTTGTGATTATCTTCAATGAGACATTTGATATATGTACTTCCTACGATGGATGGTCTCAAATTTTATTATTCTTAGAATCAAAACAGACAGGTGTGATAGATGCCTTGTCCTTCTGCATGATTTGAAATGGAGATGGGTGGGTCACATGCCACATACACTGACAACAGGTGGACAAAGACAGTGACAGTGAGTATATGGAGTGGACCTCATGTGCAATGGAGCAGAGGTTGACCAAAAGCAAGGTGGGAGAAGGAAATAGAGACCATCGGAAAAAAAGATGGGAGGCAATCTCTGGAGGAGGCCTTTACCCGAAAACAGCTCCAGATAGCATCAGACTAAATATATATATATTATATCCACTGGTGTAGCCAATTGAACAATACAGGCTTTTTCATTCTGAGAATCATCAGCATAGCCAGGGTAGAATCAATACACATTCTCATAGACTTCAGATGAAGAAAACATCCCTAATTTTAAGTAAATATTTTTTGAGAAGGTTGGCGGGAAACCAGTTACTGGATATTCAGCGAGGCTTCAAAGCTAGATGGCTGAATATTCAGTGACCAGATATGTAGCTCATTTCTTGTTGTTTGACATGCAATATAGCTTTATCATTCAATTCAATGGTTTAATTTTAATTTTTACCTATAAATAAAAGCAGTCAAAATAACAATCTTTTTAAATATTATTTACGTCATGAAGATTTAAATACTTTTATTAAATTTTTGTAGTTTTTGAATATCTGATAGTATGGCCAGATATTAAGTAACCTTCTTGCATCCGGCTAGTTAAATTATGGTAGGATAGGACAGATACTGGATAGGTGCCAAATATCTATTTCATTGCTAGTGTAAATGCATTTGCAATAGAATTTGTAATATGTGCCTTATATTTGTGCATTTTATTCAGTTTAATTGCACATTGTATAATGTTAGTAAACAATTAAAACTTCACAAAATAAGGTGCAAGCCTAGTTCAAATTTAAGTTCTAATTCAAAAGCCACTATAGGATTTAAAATCCCAATATCCATAATAATTTAAAAATATAAATATAATTTGTTTATTTCCAAATAGATTTGTTATTGAAAAAGTTCTCACATTGCTTCACACACAGAAATCTTATAAAACTGTAATTGTTTACAAAACTCTTACCTGCTCTCCTTTGCCGGGACATCTGATCTCTATGGCATATGGAACAGTAACCCTGCCACTGAGGGTTGCCGTAGAAGTCACATCCATTCTTACACTTCAGTTCGCTCTGATCTATCCTGAGCGATGGCATTTTGGAAGCCAGCATGTACTTATATGACCTCTGCAAATTCGGACCAAACCACATTATAAAAACTAGACGAATTTCAACACTCTGCACTCAAACATGCGCCCGAAACTGAGGCACGCACTGTTTTCAGCCCATTTCGGAACAATTTTGTAAAACGACAATGTTAGCAGTAGGTTGACATTCATTGCAAACACAAGCGTAACGGTGGCCGTTGAACGACTTTCCTCGTTATATAGGCTAATTCTTATCAACAGAGACACTTAGGCACTTTACTGATAAGTAAATTAATAAATAATAGGTAAAATTTTGTAATCGATAGAATGTGCACTTGTAAAACCAAAATAATATAGTTCATTTTATACTCACACTATTTTTGTTGTTGTAGGAAATTGTTTTAGGGAATAAGTTCAATTAATTTACGGAAATCTACTATATCATCACTGTCTCACCAGAAACTCTCAAAATTAAACACAAATAAGAATTTATTGATTTGACAAATTTGACATCAACACAAAAGACAAAATACAATTTGACAAATTTATTTTTAAGGCGAAAGAAAACATGTAATTGTATTCAGCCAAATATGATACAATTTTTGTAAATCAAAATAAAGCAATTTTAAAATAGTCAGTATTTTATCAAGTGATCCTGTGAATTAAACTATTTATCTACGCATTTTTCTGAAAGTAAGATTGATTCTAGGGTGCAAAAGTTTTTTGCGCGTTGGCAAAGAATGATACCATATTTCATTAGTTGGAGGATTCATAAACAGTACACTTCCGTGTTGAAGATCAATGGATTCTGAAAAAAAAATGTGAAAAATGAAATTGCTTACAAGGTAGCTAGTTTTCAACGTTTTAGTAAAACTTTCTGTAACGATTCTCCTTAACATTATCTATAGCAAATTTTGATACTAGCAACATTCATATTCTTACCATGGAAACGACATAAAACCAAAATCAAAAACAAAGATTAAAACTGAATTAAACACAATATAATATGGACTATCTTCAAATTAAAGATGGACATTATACTAAAACTATATATACAATGGTAAGAAAAACATTGCAAACGAAATTTGAACTTAAATACGAAAATTTAAGAAAACAAGGAAGTCGATCGTTAGAGTTAGATATCTTTAATATTACACAACTAGAATTGATAGCAAATATATCAAAGCCCATCCTTTAAAACCTTCATGTCTTTATTAACGTTTTTAAAACCAGGAAACAAGTCATCAGCCAAGAGAGATAAAAATAACTGGTTCCGTATAACTTCCGTAGTATAATTTAAAAGTTATTATTTTGATTTTTTTTTTTCATATTTTGAGTTTTTTGCCTCTAACAATTTTAGAAATCTATGTACCTAACATATGTAATATTTTTTTAAGTAATGTGTAGTATAAAAGCATACCTACTTAATAATTGAATTTACAATTGTTTTAAATTATACTTAGGTAGCCTAAAATGCGACTGAATTGTAAATAATAACCATAAAAACAATTCATATGAATGACTAAGATTTAGAGTAAAAATTGTGTTATTTTACTAGAATCCTACATACAAAATAAATAAAAGAACGCGTTTATTATTTGATAAAATGGATTAAATCTTTTATTCGTACGTTTATCGAGTACCTTTTGATAAGGAATGAAGTATAACGGTTGAATAGATTAGATTAACGAAATAACGTCAGCCAATATACCTATTTAAAGGTAAATATATCGTAAAAGATTGCATTCAAATTGTCATTAACTAGCCGTATTCTATTCTTTCTTAGAATTTTATGAATTCTTTCGAATTGAGACTTATGCTATATTTTCTTTGCTAAACTATAACAAAAAATCTTACAATACAACTACAACGAATGAATTGGCTTTATACTTGGTTAATTGTGAATTTGCCTGCCATCATTTACGGCAACGACCAGATGGTTACTAATTGAGCTCATCACACACTTAGCTACAATATTTATTATTATAAATCTTATCAAGGCATTGTACGATATATTTTGAATACATTTTTGAGCGACTGGCAAACGTAGCTTCTAAAAACTTACGGTCCACTTACGCAGCAGTCACTAGCATGGAGTTTCCTTATAAGTCAAATTTGTATTATTTCATGTATTTAGATTTCACGGCACGGTTTTTAGCCAAAGCCGGCTCGGTCGTTTTGTGAGTTCTTAAATATAATAGTTACCTATTTAATGACGTCACTTTAGTGTATATTATTAGTTTTGCAATATTAATGTAACTTGTCTTATCAATGAAATTAAAGCAAAATAAATATTAAAGCATCGTCTCCAATAGTGATAGCTGTCCATATTGAACACAATCGACTCTCGTAAATTTAAACCTGCGATAATTCGAACCTCTATAAAATTCAAAGCTATCACAAGTTCCTTAGAAAATCTCTTTATATTTCGAACTAAATAATAATAATATAATAATACATTTTGATGCAATCTTTATGGAACTAATCCGAACGAAAAATTCATTGCTGCTACGTAACAAAACGAGGCGTTACCTAATTCCAACTCAATGGCGTCAAACACTCGACAGTTCAAAGTTGCAGAGAGAACTAATTTCATTTTATACATACAAATTTGCATTTTTAAGCTGCGGTGCCATGTTCTTCGTAAGCTGCGGTGCCGTAGCATTGCGACAATGGTTTCAAACCGCGTCGAAGGTTCTTAGCGAAAAAAATCACTTCGAACCTCATCAAATTTACTGGTCAAAATAGATTTACACAATTTAATTTAGTTTGAAACAGTATTTTAATAACGTTTACACTAAGTAACTTTAGCATAAACACTTGACCCATTTCATATAAGTCCCGTGTGCGGTACTTTATCAGATTCGTGTTTTACTTAACCCACTATCTATGCAATAACTAAGTAGTAAGAAAGTACAATGTAAAATATCATCGCATGTAATTAATTCAAACTCAATGCAACGACCTTTTGTGTTATAGGTACTTGATGTTCAACAAGAGTCCATTGACTAAGCGTGCATGTAGACACTTGTAAAATAAAGTGAATAATGCTAAAAACACGTTTCAGATAAAAGAAGCTAGATATGAAGACGCAATCAAAGCACTCAATGAAGCTATTAATTTTAACCCAAGCAGAGCCGGGCTGTCGCTTTTAGGCTACTGTTATTATAGGATGCAGTCATTCATTGAAGCTGCCAACTGCTACGAGCAACTAACCGCCATGCACCCAGATATCCCAGAGTACAAGCTATATTTCGCACAGGCTTTACATCAAGCCTCGATGTTTGAAGAGTCGTACAAAATAACAACACAAATCACCACTCCTAACTTAGAGAGAAAAGTCATAAAGCTACAATCAGCCATCAAATATGGTGAAGAGGATTTGATAACTGCTAAAAACCTTGTTGACACTTACTTGCCAGACGATCCAGATAAAGATATCAATCTAGGATGTCTGCTTTACAAGGAAAACCAGTATGAAGAAGCATTGCAAAAGTTTTCAAGAAGTCTTAATATTTTAGGTTTTAATTCACATCTTCATTACAGTGTTGCATTGTGCTATTTTCGACTGAAAGAGTACCCTCAAGCATTAAAACATATAACTCTAGTCATTGAGAAAGGTATCCGAGATCATCCTGAATTAGCAGTAGGCATGCAGTCTGAAACATCAGAGGTGAAATCTGTTGGTAATACATTGACGCTTCACGAAACTGCTCTAACTGAAGTATTTAATTTGAAAGCAGCTATCGAATACCAATTGAAAAATTTAGAAGCAGCAAGAGAAGCTCTCAACGACATGCCACCACGCCACGAGCACGAGCTGGACGCTGTCACCTTACACAACTTAGCACTGACTTCAATAGATATAAAACCTACGGATGGATTTGAAAAACTACATTTCCTTTTGCAACAGGACCCATTCCCGGCCGAAACGTTTGCGAACTTATTACTGCTTTATTGCAAGTTCGAATATTACGATTTAGCAGCAGATGTTCTGGCTGAAAATGCACAATTCACATACAAATATCTGACTCCATACTTGTATGACTTTCTTGATGCAATCATCACAAGTCAAACATCACCTGAAGAAGCGTTTCAAAAATATGAAGACATTGCTTCAAAACATGCGGAACAACTCCGTAAACTCACAAAGGTGGTTCAAGAAAGTCGATCACAGGGAGACAATGATCAAGTCAAAAAGGCCGTCGTAGAGTATGAAGAAGCTTTAGAAAGATATATACCTGTAGTAATGGCTCAGGCAAAGATCTACTGGGACATGGAGAATTATGGCCAAGTGGAGAAAATATTTCGAAAGTCTGTAGAGTTCTGCAATGAGTCAGATGTCTGGCGATTGAATGTCGCTCATGTTTTATTCATGCAGGAAAATAAATACAAAGAGGCAGCTAGCTTTTATGAACCAATAGTTAAGAAGCAGTATGATAATATTCTAGATATAAGCGCAGTTGTTTTAGCAAATTTATGCGTATCGTATATAATGACATCACAGAATGAGGAAGCCGAAGACATAATGCGGAAGATTGAAAAAGAAGAGGAGCAACAAATATTTGAGGACCCCCAGAAGAAGTTTTACCATTTATGCATAGTTAACTTGGTTATTGGCACCTTGTATTGTGCTAAAGGAAACTATGAGTTTGGTATTTCAAGGGTTATAAAGTCTTTGGAACCTTTCGATAAGCGTCTCGGTACGGATACTTGGTTCTATGCTAAGAGATGTTTCTTATCGTTTCTCGAAAATCTAGCAAAACATTTGATCGTTGTTAAGGATAATACAATAAAAGATTGTATGCAGTTTCTAGAAGGATGTGAAACTTACGGTAGGCGAGTCAGCACTGTAATAGAGAATCCATTTCAAGAAGAAGACGCCAACACTAAAGCCAAGCAAACTGTCACCTACGAAGCCCGGCTACTGCGTTACATGTTTTATAGGTTAAGAAATATCGACGACTCTGTTACAATTAATAAGTATGAAGATCTGAAATAAATGTCACTCACCAGTTGGTATGTTTTTTTTGTCTGCGCCTTTTTTCCTAGCATCTCTATGCTTTAGGACAAAAGGTCTTTCCTGACCAAATGACATGGAAGCAATTGGACAGTTGGGGTCTAATTCTGGCTCATTGTCCCTATGCTCTCCCATGTGATCACTGCCATTTCTATATCTGAAATAAATAATTAAAGTAATAAATTAAGTAAATAGGAATTAAAACAATCAAGAATGCTTATTTATCTTCTATCTAATCTTACTTGTTTACCAACACAAAGTCGTATTGGATTCCTTTGATTCTGTATAAAAAGTCTCGTAGCTCAAGGACAACTGGTGGCCAGGGTAAAGCAGGGACGATTGTGCCAGAATACTTGTACGTTATTCCAGGGTCTCCATAAGCTACTTGTTGGCGAGGTAGCTGATATACTTTTCCAAATACCCTAAAGTAATTTATAGATAGATATCAGTACAAGTATATTTATTATTAAGTAGGTTTTCTCATGACTATAATAAATTCTACATACTTGAATTCCGATAAATGTCCAGTAAAATATTCTAAAGAATTTTCCAAATCTGTGAACACTTTGTCAGCGATTTTTTGTGGTAAAGGAATGGCATATTCCAAATTTAATCCTTCTCTTTGAATAAATTTCCATTTTATCGATTCAGAATTTATTTGCTGGAGCTCACTCATGTTTCTCTTGAAATTGAAATTGTTATTTTAGTTATAATTATCAAAAACCACCCATAAATAAGAAATTTTCATAGGGTGGTAACACTAACTCAAATTCACATGAGAATTTCAATGGATCTAAATAACCACGAAGCGAAAAAAAACAATAAAACTAAGTACCTTTTAATTATTTCGGTAAAATGAATTGAAGTTTTATAAGATCTATTAATTTTGAATTGTGTTAAGTCACTGGTGAGGTAAACATTTTTAATTTACAAAAATACTTTCACCGGTTTTATTTAACGTTAATGTTTTTGGGGATACTAGCTCAAGATATTTATTTATCCACATTAAATTGTATGATAAAATATATTTGCCAATTTATAAGCCAAACAAAAATCACAGATAAGAGCTGCAGTAATTATTCTTAAAACCAGCATTTACCTTCCTCTGTACACAGCTTTGCTTGTCCCTCTCTATTGGAAACTTAAGTTCCTTCTTATAATTTCACTACAATGCGAATGACGATTAATAATTATTCTCAACACGATATCGACATTTATAATTGATCTCAACTCAAAAGAAAAAGGTATTGTGGTCGAGTTTGTGTCATAGGCAATTGAAGAAAACAACAAACGAAATTTTTAAGTAGGTGGGTATATTAAATAAATTATATAGAAAATCTTAAATACAGATATACGTAACAAATCATTATGCTAAAATTACAATAAATTATCCACAAAGTATTGCTCGCGATCTCGGGGAAGATACAATGTTGCCATTTGAATTTTGCAAAAAATAGTTAAATGCTTTTGAACTTGTTAAAAATCTCTTCTTCGCTATTTGATTCTTCGCAGCCATTAAAGCACTGGAAAAAGTAAATATATTATATATTTTTGTATAAATAATCAATCCATATTTTTAATAAATAGACATTTTACTTTGCAGAGTCAAGAATACAATCTTGGTCGAAATAGACGGAATATTCTCTGATTCTTTGAATGGAGTCCCCATCATCAAATTTTGTTTCGTATTCGTAAAGTTTCTCGATCATTCCATATTTATCTTTGATAGTCCAAATATATTCCCCTGGTAGACCTCGTAGCTTAGGACCACTAGAAATAACAGGCACAATGCGATTTTCTTCAGAAACCTCAGTGATTTTATGATTCGGTTTATTCCAGTCATCCGTTTCTTTGATCATTGGCAGCTTTGAAGATTTTTGTTTCGCTAGAAACTTTTGTATTTCTGAATGAACGTCGTCGTTCAATAAGTTGTTTTTTGAAACTATTAATCGGCTGCAAAACACTTTCAATTCGTTGTCTTTGGATTTATAAATTGCACTCGCCAAGCACATGAATTTTTTTTCAGCCTTTTCCTTTTCTAACATTAGCTTATTGAGACGAGCTTTCAAGCATATATTTTCGTGGTGCGACATTTTGTAAAGTTGTTGAAAATTTAAAAATTTTGATCTATTTTCATTTAATTTTAAAGTGTCTTCGACATGTCGTGTCAGTCTGTTTCTTGCAATAATTTCCAGCTGATATTGCGTTTTGATATTTTTGTTTTCTTGCAAAGTTGAAAGGAGAAGTTTACCAAGACTCCTGCGTTCGTCTTTCATTTGACATATTTTGTTAAGAAGAATTGTGGTAGATTTATCATTTAAATTTACTTCCGATTTCAGAAACTTGATATTTGCTGCTTTTATTCGCTTTAAATAATCAGATACAATTTCCAAGAAACCGGAAAATGCTTTTGTAATGGTAACACCAAAGTCTTTGGAGCTTAGGTTTAAAAACTGTTTTTTCCCACTAGACAAGTTGCTTATTGAAATATTTCGTATTTTCTTCGCATTTTTTGTAAGGAAATTTATGAGTTCATACTTTTTATGAAAAACCAATACTGAAAGTATACCACAAAGAAAAGCAAAATGTTGCATAGAAAAACTGTACACAATTTTGTCCAAGTTTATATCAAGTTTTGGATGACTTGGACTTGTACTCTTATAAATAAATCCAGCAAAGTCTTTACTATCTGAAAGTAAATATAATATATATGTTTGTATGTTGTATTTATATAAACTATTGCATTGATCTACAAATACCTCTAATTCAAGATATTGAAGTCTATATCTTAAATAATTTACACAAAACAAATAAGTTACCTTTATGTAAATGTTTGTAATAGTATTCAAAGTAATAATTGATACCACATGTGGCAAGCCACATAAGAACAGATAGGCTGAGCAGCCATTTGAAGGCAATATACATTGTGAAAAAAGTAAATTCAAAAATCTAAAACAAAATCTGAAAAATGTTGCTTCCACTTATTTTTTTTAACTGGTAATTTATATTTTTCTGGCATAAACATATTTAAGATAATTTGAAATTTTACAAATGTACATTTAGTACATACATTTGCGACAATTGATCACTCAAACTTGGTGACATGTGAGAATTAACTTTTTTTAAATGATAATCACAAAGGTTAACTGTCTGGTGGTGACATTAAAAAACTATTTAAATAATTTAATTTTTAATTCTAAGTGCTTTCTTAATTTTAATCTGCATTGCTAGTTTTAACAGGGTTATGTTTTTCTTATACCACTCTATATTGTACTGTATATGTGAACTCCAGTTTTTGTCCAAGAATGCCTTGTAGAAGACACTCATCTCATCTGCTGTTAAGTTTTGTTGACCTTCTGGGAGGTTCTTTTTTAAGTAATCTTCTCTCTCCTGAATGGAACATAAGAACTTTAACTAAGCAAAACATTTATATAAGCTTATGTATTTAAAATATTAATATTTTTCAGTAGCAGTATCTTACAGTATTGTTTTTGGTCCAATACAAATTGAAATTCAACTTGTATGCAATTTTTGCTACACATATTTACTCAAAAAAGTTTTATTAATAGTAAAATACAAGGGGAAAAAATATGAAATAAGAAACAACAAGATATACCTTAAAGAACCTTGTGTTATGGTTTGTCCAGAACTTTTGATTCCACTCTTGTACGTCCGATCTCATTATGCGATACTTTTTCTCTAGATCCGTTTCATTTGCTGGCTGTCTGAATACGAATCTCCTTAAATTTGAAACTGGGTCTGGAGGTCCTACCATGTCTGTGGTTATTTTCTTTGGATTTGGTACCTGCGTAGATTTCACATCTGTAGAAGCATTCGCGTATCTGCATACTACCGAAATACAAATTTGGCTTCGAGGTTTTATTCTAGGATGAAGCATTATGGGACAGTATCTAATTAATCATTTATCCTCATTCTTTTTCAACTTTTAGGTTATCGATTTAATAAACACAGATTTTGTCAAAATCAGCTGGAATGCGACATAGTTACGAAACGAAAGAACGTTCCGTTCTACATGTTTTCAGTTGTGCTGTCTATAGTGTTGATAGGGTGTTTGACATCTTCTGATTTCAATCAGTTGTCAATCGTTTTCACCGACTGTCTGTCATACGGTCAATTGTGTCATCTGTCAACTTTTTAAGATCTTACTGCCGAATTGAATTATGTAAAAGTATCCAGAATTACTATCAAAGATCCAAAAACATAATTTTTGGTGGTCTGACGAAAGGCTGACATTTATTTTTATCCAAGTTTGAGTAAGGAATCGCAACATAATGTCGAAAAACAAAGCATCGGCTGCAGACGACTACAATGCAAAGTTGGACATGTGTGTTACAGACGGAATCATCAAATCCGGTATTTGTTTTTGCTTTTAGAATAGTATTAAACATGCCCTAAGTGAATTAACTTAGACACGGTATATTTTACTTGTAGAGTTTTCTATGACTGACTGTTTGACTTAGTATTTTGAAGCACCATAGAAGATGTAGGTATTGTGTTAAATTTTTATGCATTTTGGTCACTAAAGTCAAGTTCATGTTCGGAGGTTTATCAAAAAAGATTAATCTTATATCCACTGTACCTTTTTATTTAATTATTTATAAAAATAAATTAAATTACACCTATTTTTAACAATGAAACCAAATTTATACAGTCTGTATGTTATTTCTTAGTTAACTGATTAAAAGTCTGTTATTTTCTATACCTAATAGTCTAAGATTCTATCTGCAGAATGAGTGCATATCACAAATTGCATAAAAATTTGTTTTTTAGCTAATAATTGATGAATGAACTAATTCTGTAGCCAGATCTTGTACTATTATAGAAAGGATATCAATTCTAATTTTTCCCATACAGTAATGTGAATATGAGATGAAAAATATGAAGTAATTTGAATTTGTTTCATAATCCATCTTTTATATCTGGCATTTATACCTGACCCTCTGACTAAGCCTTGATTTAAGACCCCTAAAGTGCCAGTGAATTTTCTAATCTAAAAGTATAGTTAGGTTATACTAAAATTCTGCATAAATTATTATAACTATCTATTTTATTTCAAAACTTTTTTTTTAATTATAATTATAAAATTTGTACTGTCTAGGTGCTGGAATTCTCCTTGGTGCCCTGGCTTCAGCACTGTTCCTCGGGAGGCGGAGGTGGCCCATCATAGCTGGCATGGGAATCGGCATGGGACATGCTTATGCCAACTGTGAGAATGAATTAAAGAAAAAAGCTGTATAGGATTTTAGGGTGTTAGCGTCTACTTAAATCAGGGTATGAACCTTTTCATATCTATCATAAACTCACACTGTAATTAACCACTCATCCCAATCCCAAGAGTGGTGGGCTTCAGTGTTGCACACCGCATGTTTATGTTGAGTACCAGTGTTATAGGTTGCGAATCTGTCGCCAATATCTGGGCACAATGAAGAACATTGCAAACTGAGCTACCATATCCTCAACATCCACATAGTGTCATCTATTCTAGGATGTAAATATATATACAAAAACCATAGTAACCTACTAAAATTATACCGAATGGGTCCCCCACTAGGGGAAATTTGGATGTTGGCACCCTATATTAACCATATGTCTCATAATAACTAAGGATTATATTGTTGGCGATGTGTGAAAACCCCGAATGTCTAAAACTACGTTTTACAGAAGGAAAAGCATTGTTCCTGAAAATGTTCAAACATCAAAGACTGGTTTTATTATCAATAAGCGTCTACTTTTACTACCTTAATTTGAGACTTACAATCATCCTAAACAATCATAGATGTGATACCAGCTTCTTAAAATTACCAAAGATAAAATCATAATTTGGTGTAAAAATACAATATAAAAAGGTTTTCACTTCACACTGACGATATTCAGATTAACTGCTCAGTTTTGATCAGAAATCAGCTGATCTTTATTACCTTCTAGGTTAACTGAACTAAAATGAATTTAGTCTCGAGACATAATCTGTACTAGTCTACTTTTAAAAAGACTTGTAGCCAAAGCTTTACTATATGAAATAGAACACATGCATCTGTACCTCCCATAGCCTACCATACCATAAGTTTGCTACCATGCTGTCATACAAGATACTTGTATTAATTATTTATGTGTATACTAAAATAATAAAGAGGAAATCTTTATATTGATGTGTTTGTAACAAATAAACTGAAAAACTATGGACCCAATTTCCAAAACTCTTTCACCATTATCACCAAAACATACATATGGGCTGTTCTTCCAATTTTCATTTTTTTTCATACAAACATTAAATTTCACCCTTGTGATGCTAGGGCGGGCCGCTACGGGTATATGTTTCAAGTGCAGTGTAAAACTTGTTTCAGATCCAGAACTTCGACTTATGAAATGATATGACTATCAATAAGGTATTTCAATGTACAACAACCAGAAAGAAGTTCAGTAGACTATTAGATAATTTTGTAATTTCATTTCTGTACAAATAATTATTTAATGTTACGAAATAAACGCTTTTTATTTATTCATGCCCTGTTGTCATTACGCCGTTAATGTTGAATTAATGTTCCATTACGATTCAGGAGGATCAGCTTCGAAAAATATGTATATTTTTAATTTTTACCCTATCTGCGCCCTATTGGCCTTCGCAGCGTAACCGGACTAACTGCGCGGCGAGTAGCTGCGTTAATACTTTAAGACTGGGAGGTCTCTAAACTTGTAGCGCCAGAGGAGGTTATTTTAATTTTGGATGTAGCAATAAAGGTGCTACACAATATATATTTATATATTAATTGCTATATATAAAATAAGTATTATATATTAGGTGCTATTCTGAAAATAGCTCGAAATAGAGCTTCACCTGAGTGAGAGAGTTACACTTTGATTATCAAATTACATCAGCTCAAGCGGTCAATCCGTTCATAAATGAGGTGCTAGCGGAACTGTTGAGATTTATGGACGACTAATTTGATATCTCACCATTTGATATCTCACGGCGGAATCCGCTTTCGAAGTTCGAAAGCAACTTTACAGAACAGCACTACTACAGGCATAGAACACAAAGGAGCAACGCAACGACATAGAAGCTGTCTTTTTTTTGTTATGATAAGGATAGAGAGAGAAGTATCTCACCTCGCGAGCTATGTCGCATTTATTTAGCGTGCTTGACCTAGTATCCATCGGGACCATCATAAGCTTACAGAGAAATAGCTAACAGTTGTTATGTTTAAAGAAAATGTAAAAATATAATGCAAGTTATTGAAAAAATCAGGCGATTTTATTGACAATGATGTTAAAAAAACATTCCATTCTCGTCTATTTTACATAACTTAATTTACAACAACCAGCATGAAGTTCAGTAGACTCTTAGTTAATTTTGTTATTTCAGTTTCTATACAAATAATTATTTAATGTTACGTAATAAAAACTTTTTATTTGTTCACGTCCTGTTGTTCAATTAATATCTATCACAATAGAAATTACGATCATAGGTAGTTCAAAATCAGGGGCATAAAACATAAACTCACGCCGAAATCCTTTGAGAGGGGTTGATAGAGGTGATATACAGTGACAGGTTGTGAAACTGTCGCCACTATCCGGGCACAATAAGGGACCCGGAGAAAATTAGAAAGAATATACTAAATCGTCTGTAATAGTCTTTACTTTTACGAGATCCCTCAATAACAATATTATTATGTTGATCCAACTTGATTCAGAAGGATCAACTCCAAAAAATACAAAATTTCATCAAAATCGGTTGCAAATAAAAAGTCATAAGTGTACCCACATTCCCAGCGGAAACAAACGATACCGCGATGTAGAGTACATTCAACGCCATCTAGTGATTTTTTTAAATATCTTGTTTCTAAACTCTACAATGAAACAAGGGGAGGAAAATATGTGATTCTCACGAATTACACCACACATACATATTTTCCTACGGGTGTTTCCCGTTCATCAGATTCCATTAGAAATTATTTTTTCTCGTACATTCGTTTCGTCCAGTGCCATGTAATGAGTTTTTTTAGAAAACTTTTATCTGTAAACTGTACGTTTCGACAATTATTTATATTTAAAGCACCGTATGACTTAAACCCGCGTTATTTGGACACTTGCTTGACTTAATTTGTCTTATTACATGGTGGGTTTTCGTTTCGTCCGATCTGTACAATAAGAGTTATCTTTTCTCGTTCGACAGATCAATCGGTCCGAAAAAAAAAGTATTTTTATCCGTCCGATTTTGATTAAAAACAAAGTGCATATAAAATACCCAATCGAAATTCTCCTCCATTTTTGAAGTCGGTTAATAAAGGTTTTTAATCTTTACCGACTTAACCACGTGCAAATATATCGTAGATCAGTAAACTTGCAAAATTTGATGCAAAATTATTTAAATTCGTAATACAAGTCATATTTGTCCAAAACAAAATTTTGTATTTTTTTCCGGTCACAGTGCTCAATTAGCAGTAATCAGCCGGCCTATAACATCAACGGTTTGTATATGACAAGCATATTGAAAAAAAATGCGTAAGACGAACGGGAAACACCAATTCTTTCCACGTCGACATTCCTGCATGCCCTATTTTTTCTTTTTAGTACATAATTTTTAAAAGCCCTTGACAGTGCATGTATTTTAAACGTCTGCTGCATAAGAATTAATCTTGATACAGCTTAGTCTTTGTAGTCAATTTGAAAAATCCAAGACGATACAGGTCAAAAGTAAAAAAATACCGTTTTGTTCTATAATTATGAAATAGAGTACATAGTCAATGGGAGTTGTTAACTAAAAGACACGTAAAAAAGAACAATAATTTAATACATATTGTACAAATTGGTATTGGAATTTAAAATTAGAAAGGATATACATTAACCATACCTTAACAACAATAATCAATTTAAATACATTTTAGTGTAAATACAAGTTATAAACAACCCAATAATTTACAATTGGTTCTGTCATGTTTTGTCACCTGCATGCATAGAAAACAAAGGAGACACGTCACAGATGCTACCTTTTTAATATTTGTTACGACAGACAGGGACAGTATCTCATCTGGCGGATTATGTCATTTTTATTAAGCATGCTTGATCTGCTATCCAACGTAACTGCCATAAATTTATGCAACAATAAATTACAGTAACGTTGAATAAAAAACATACTGCAAGTTGATGAAAATAAAAAATGACCTTGAAGTTAAATAAACTTTACAATCTCGTCTATTTCCGTATAGATTTGAAATGACGCAATAATTTCTAAAATAATCAAAGTAACACAATCCGCTGAATGTTTAACAATAAATGTCTTTTAATTTAATTCTTATTAAAATGCTATTTAACATGCCCAATGCTCCGAATGTAACATAAAACTTCATGCTATAGTTAGTGCTTTAAAGTTACTTCGATATTGGGTTAGTTATTTAAAATTTTCGACTTTTAAATTTATTTCCATGTCAAAGATACTATAGCAATTGTATCTTGGCGTTACATGTTTTTATTACAATAATATAATACACATTATGTTATTAGGGTATCAAAACATTTTTTTTTACTAGATGTCGCTAGTAAGACTTACAATGTAACTGTTGTACAAAAATTCATGACATTTAAGTATGCTAGCTGATAGGATTTTGTCCAGCGAGAGTAAAATAATCTATATTTTACTTTAAAATTCACCACAGCGACATCTAGTTGAAAAAAAAAATGCTATAAATAAAACACATATTGAGAAAAACATATAAAATCAACTATCCAATGAAAAATACATCTTCTTTTAAAACAAACTTATCTATAGGCTTTACAGATAAAAAGATAAAAAAGATTGACTAGAGTTAACAGAGAACCATTCACGTGCATACACACAAACATAACGATAACTTTAACTACAAATTACAAGCGAATAGGACTTTTTTAATACTCTGAAAATACTAAATTGTTACAAATTTATGAAAAAAAAACTATAAAATTTGCTTTTTGAATTATTGTTTGGAAATTTTGTCTTTTATGTTTTGTGACTGATTAAGTTAAATAAAACAATTAAATTGAAATTTTTCGAAAAAAAAAACCCGCCTTAAATTGTACCTACGTCCTATGTAAGGGTGCAGTGTATTAATACTGTTACAATTACAATTTATAATCTAATTATTGTGACATTGTGAAGACAAATTCGCTAATTTACAGCTATCCATAGAAAAGTGTCAATATTTTCTAACTAGATATCAGATTGGTGTAAGGCAGTGTTCCGAAATGTCATCCAGTACCACACAAACAAGGATTCAATTCTTATTTTATGGCGACTATCGTATTGGACGACAACTAAGCCAGTGTCACGTGATGAGGACAATGTTTAGTGAGTGACAATGAGTTAGAAAATAATCGATGTTCTGACTTTTGATCAGTTGTAAACAAGGCTTCGTTGGCTAGAAGTTATGACAGTCGGAGTGTAAAATAAATCGGCCATTATGTTTTTTTTGCCCTAATACAGGGGATAGTCTACTGCTCCCGGGTTTATCATATTTTACAGCACCCGTCGACAAAGTATGCCAATAGGAGGTTTTATTTGTGAGCTAAATGAGAGTGTGTGTCTCTTCTTTCGTTTTTTAAAGTAAAATGATATTAAAGGAACACATTTTGTATATTTTCTATTATAGTAGTGTTATTACAGTTTTTTTTAAACATTCAGTATATATGCCCATGCCCTTACAGGATGTCACATGTATACATTATTTATATTAACATCTTTTGTACTCATTGTAACGTGACAAGCAAAAATCAATTTGAATTTAAATTAAACCATTACTTTTCCTCCAAAATGTATAACAATTATTGTTCAACAATATGGCACAGAATAAGTATTAGTGATGTGATGTCATAAGTAATGATTGACGGTTTGATAAATTGATTGATTATTTCGGAACACAGCTATACAATTTCATCGACTTCGAAACCTTAAAATGCTCATTAAAACAAGTGTTAGTTTTAATATTTTTAAAACAAAATGAACAAATATCAATCATATTCAACTCGAGTTATATAAATACAACTAAGGAATAATATTTTTGATTTTAGTTTTTTATTTATTGATTTAAAAAGGTCGAAATAACTTTTAAAGGTGTAAAATTCGATTATATATCTAATAGCATTATTTATTACCCCGAGGTTTTTCTTTTTCTTCTAAATACGTTAAGTCCTAAAATGTTGCCGGATCAGTTCGCCTTTTATTTGGAAAGAGGCACTAAAATGTTGACCTTGAAAATACGCAGACTGATAATAAACTATTTTCAAATCGAGATCCGAGGAGGAGGTCCTGAACAACACCATCCGCTATTTAACTTAAATGCCCGAACCAACTCTTTTATTTGGTAATGTATCTTTTATTACATACATTTGTTTTATGTCATTTTTCCTGATTTAACAAACAACTGTTATACATTTTACCTATCCGCATATCTTCAAAGCAACAGCAGTAATATCGTTACCGAATCATTTACATAATCAACTACGCAAACAACCAACCAGTAAACAAACGCAACAGTTGAATAAGGAAATTATTTACACAACATTTAGAAAAAAAAACATTCAATTTTATAATAACTATATCTTAATTAATGTGGTCATTTATTTTAATGTCAGCGGAGACTGGCCGGATTTGAAATAAAAACAAATAAGCTCAATATACGGATTAAAACGTAGTCGATATTAAGGTTTTTTTTTTTACTGGACTCAAAACAGAAGCCACCTACCAGGTATGATCAAATCTGATCCGGGGCTTACGTTAGTTTTAAACTATTAGTCTCTTTAAATTCAATAAGACTAGTGCGTTTAAAAATCGACAAGTTTAGTTTCAATATACACTTTCAGTAACACTTGACGTCAGTCAGTGAAACAAAATTCGTAGAATTGAGCTGCATATTTATGGCTTTTGCCTTTTCCTTCAAAGGAAAAAAAAACGCAATACTGACCGTCTACGCTGACAATAACTTACAATGATTGATGCAATGCCACAGATTGATTACGTAATGGCATCTGAAGGTGGCTTTGAAGTAAGAGGTTACAGGTTCTACTCCCGACAGGGTCTTTCATTGACAATCTGACTAATAAGTTTATAAATAAACTCATGAATTATCAATAAGTTATAAGATAAATACATAAAACTTTGAAATAGTATATCAAGATTTTTGGCTTTGTTTCTATAATAATAATGGCCTATTTAAAGTGCAGCCTCTATCTTCATTTGCAAAAAAAAAAAAAAAAGAATATCCTCCTTTTTTGAAGTCAGTTAAATATTAAAAGTTCATCTCATTCTACCCTATGACATACCTTAGCAGGATTGTCAATATACTTTAAAATTGCTGAATAAAATATAAAATTTAATTTTATAACATAATTGTCTATATATAAAAATAAAAATCAGCAGCATTGCATCATCCATAAATAAACTGGGCAGTACATTTGCTTTACATCAAAATATTTAACAAATATGGCAACATCACCTAACGAATCAATGTTAAAATTCATCTAATACTTGTTAGCTAAGCGAGTCAAGATTTAAATCAATCTATATTCTTTACACTTCAAAATATGTATGACAGCTAAAAATATAAATATCATAAAAAGGTTTTTCACTTCTACAATATGGCCCGAACAACAAAATAAAGACAGCCAGTTTAGCCAAACTCTTTACTAAATCTAAATTTAATCAAAGCTTCGCATATAAAAAGACTGCCATTGTATCATTAACATTGATTAAAATCCCCTTCTAATATTTCCATGACCCAAAAGGGACCATTGACATATGCCATCATACATAAGTTTTACGTTAAAGTGAGTATACACTATAGCATTTTGTCGGGCGTTTCTGTAATGTAACGTAAAATGAATACTCTTGTCTGTATTCACCTTAAAATGTTACATAATTCAAGCTTAAAGGCTTAATAATAAGTTATATTTGTTAAATTCTCTAAACCTTAATAAAAATCCAACTAAAACTTGACCCGCGTTCGATTACTACTAAATATACATAACGTTTCCTAAACCTGAAACAAAAAAACAAAAACAATCGATTCTACTTAAATATAATTCAACAAACTTACCTTTTAAAGTTTTTTAGAGCGCTAGTTTCAAATGCGTAAAACATAGTTAAAATATAACATGATAAATATCATGTAATAAAATCACTGTACCTCAGAAAGTAAGTTTGTCGAAACATAATAAGCTTTAAAAACTAAAATCTTCAAGCGACATCTCGTGTCGGACATCGAAAGCCTCTAGAAGCGTCTGGAAACTTCTGGAAGCTCCGGCAAAGTTCGGCACAGTTCCGGCAAAGTTCGGGAAGCTCCGGTGGACGTGCAGCTCATTTGGTCGTCATGTCCGGCCAGTAGTTGATGTAGTATCTATGGGTGCTGCCTTCGAACAATCTATCCAACCAGTTCTCCAAGCCGTCTAGAAGATTCTCTGAAATTTAAAATTTTTTAAAACTATTAAAATAATGACTAGATTGTGATTCGCACAAATTGCAATTTACGCTTTTGCTTTGTCTCGGGGCACACCCGCCACTCTGTCCCACCACTGCAACTCCTGTTCACCAGGATCAACAATGGCGTCCTTTGATCGAATAATCAACTAATAATGCAGCTGTGCAATGACGCACAGGCTGTGCCCGGACACACTACCGGCTGTCGCGAGACCCGCAACGAATTTAAAAGAAATAGGAGTACGTAAAAGAAGTGGAGGTACCACCGTATGCGATCATTCACGTAGATCTACCACTTAAAATGGCTTAAGCAGCCTTGAAAATTCCTGAGATTTGTTTCGTAGTGGTAATTAATTAGATCGTTAAGTATAGATGTTGTTTGTATGACTGTTTGTCCAACAATAACTCGAGTATCGTTGATCGGATCGTCGTGAAATTTGGCAGGCGCCTTAATAAGGCAAAAATAATTTTAAAGTTAGAATGAATGTCGCGTGTTGACAGTTCGTAGCGCGCCGCCGTTACCTTGCAGCAGCGGGCAGGGCTCGGGCCCGTCGTCGGGCTCGGAGCCGTCGGTCTCGGTGTGGAAGCCCATGAAGGCGCCGGCCTCCGGGTCCACGGCGGCGCCCAGCGACCGCGTCATGCGGGACATGCGCTACCATACACAAACACATTACTAATCTGACAACGAAAATAATACGAAACCAAACTCTATACATGGCTGCGTGGCGAATGTTTACACGAGATTATAAAGTAAGAATATTTATTTTTATTGATTTACAATTTCAAATTGTGAAAAAATATGTGAAATTGACATAGTAAACAATAATAATAATTTATTTGTAATAATAAACAATAATTAATTAATTTATTAGTATTTGCAATAATAATAAACTTAAAAAAAAACAGAAAACTTTTGGCGTCAAAACGCAACGAACGAATGTCTGTTATGCATGAGCATGAAATTTTATATTAATTTAAATTACAGCTGTTTTTTTATTTGACTATTCACACTACTTTTTTCTTTTAAATTCTATTGAATAAAGTTTTTTATTTACCTTGTGCGGTTTAGCGCACTCGGGGTGCTTGGCGTGGTAGATGCAGAAGTAGTTCCTGTGAGGGTTCAGCGCCAGCACGGTGCCGACGCAGTTCCTGGCGTTGACCCTCAGTTCAGCTCCGCCCAGGGACAGTTGCAGCACACGTCTGAACCACTCAACGTTCCTCTCCACCACCAGGTAGGCGAACAGCAGGGTTTTGTTCCTTGGTGGATGCAACCATATCATAATTTGCTTTATATATAATCATAGTAGCTTCAAATTTTATAAAATAATTAGAAAACATGTAATAAGAAACTATTGTAAATTAAAAAAACAATTGCGGAGGTTTCTTGCCGGCTTCATCTCCGAAGATAGCATCCGAACCGGTGGTAGATAAAAAAACGATTTGAAAGCACTTCTTTAAAGTCTTATTTAAATAAAACATTTTGGATTTGAATTGTTTTCAGACAAGATAGGACAAAATGTTTATGGAAGTAATTTAATTAGCAGCTCAGGCTTATCTTATTGACAGTTTGAGTGTAGCTAGAATTAATATGTTGAAAAATTGTAATTTGTTGTAGAAAATATTGTATTTGAATATTGAAAAAAAAAACAACTACGGAGGTTTCTTGCCGGATTCTTTTCCGTAGAAATAGCATTCCGAACCGGAACCAAAAGGTCTATTCGAATAAAAAAAAATTTGTCTTTGACTTTGTCTTTGAAAGTAATTAAAGGTAGTAAGAGAAGCGTAGACACAGAAAACTAATGTGTTGTTCGAGAGAAAATATTTATCAATTTTGTATATTTTTTTTGAGATGAATGCTTAATTAACTTGAATGTTAAATTCCATACAATATTCCTAGTGATTAGTTTAAAACAAATATACACAACATACTTTCTATACGGCCATACAATCTTGTGGAACTTGGATAGCAGCTGCACCCGACTCTGCATGTCCACCAAGACAACTATGGTACGGCATCCAGGCTTCTGCAACCTTTTAAATAGAAAATTTTAGTTTATATATAGCAGCAAACAAATTATATATCTATATGCACCACGATTGCACGGTATCTTTCACAGGTGGCAGATATTCGTGAAAGGTGGTCTGGGTTGGTACCACCATTCTTCTATTTCCGCCGTGAAGCAGTTCAATTTGTTCATATTTGTGGCGACACAGTAGTATGGAATGAGAGACTTCTAAAATTGATTTTGTTTACTACCGAATTGACGATTTATTTAATGATAAATTTTGATTAGCTTAACGTGGAAAATCTATTGTAACTAATTTTTTAAAATCCTAATTTGATTCTTTTTTGACATTCTTAATTATAATAACAAAGAGCATGTGCATGAAATTTAAACTACTATATTTTTACGCCGGCGACGGTCTATTGTGTTGATTCTAAACTAAATATGCTAATATAATGTTAAACAAATAAATTATTCTTATTCTTACAAAGCAGTCTGCGTTAGATACTACTTAATTACAGTAGCCTCCTTACTATACAAGTGTATATGAGCGAAATACATTATTGTACACCTAGATTATTACCTTACCTTAATAACCTTAGTATTATTCATCATATCATAGTCTACCATAGTCCCACCCACATATTTGAGGGATTGGTGAGCCATTGTAATGGCACCAGAGACGTAACATCTTTCACTGCTTCATGGCAACGCATTAGCGGTTTTTCTATCGCTCTAAGACGCAAAGGAATTGTAGAATCAAAGGGAGGCGATGATTTTCCATTAAAAGTACCGTCTGCTTGAACTTGGCGTTGAGATTACCTGACGAGTCCGTTAAACTTCTCAGCTCTGAGCTCGTGCAGCCTGAGCTCTGACTGCACCTCGTTGTTGTTGCGTTTGGTGCTGCCGTTCTGTTTCCTCTTCTCAGCCTTCAGACGCTGTACTGATTCTTCCTCCGCGCGTCTATATGTTAAAATACGTACATATTATTTAAGAAAATATGATTTAATGCGAGTAACGCGGTTCACACTTGTAAACTACGGTTGACTTGCAAGTGACTACGACGGTATGGTCGTAGCGACGCCGAGGGCTCGGGTGGCGTTGTCGAATGACACTTGGATTTGAATCAGACCGGGACTTTTTCCTTTGTTACGTTTTGCATGGCGATAAAAATTAATCTCTATTGTCAAAAAAAAATATAAAATCAGACCAAAGGAATAAAACTGATATTTGGACTTTAGGGTATTCAGAGTTGAATCGTGAATTAAGACATGTGGCAAGCACGGCAGCGCTCAGACTGACTGCTGACTGACGGTACGTACATGAGGTAGGCGCACAGGTAGCCGGCGCCCAGCACGGCCAGGCAGGTGGCCAGCACGCTGAGCGCGGACGCGGCGTGTGAGGACTGCAGCGCGCTGGTGCAGCGCTCGGACTGACTGCTGACTGACGGTACGTACATGAGGTAGGCGCACAGGTAGCCGGCGCCCAGCACGGCCAGGCAGGTGGCCAGCACGCTGAGCGCGGACGCGGCGTGTGAGGACTGCAGCGCGCTGGTGCAGCGCTCGGACTGACTGCTGACTGACGGTACGTACATGAGGTAGGCGCACAGGTAGCCGGCGCCCAGCACGGCCAGGCAGGTGGCCAGCACGCTGAGCGCGGACGCGGCGTGTGAGGACTGCAGCGCGCTGGTGCAGCGCTCGGACTGACTGCTGACTGACGGTACGTACATGAGGTAGGCGCACAGGTAGCCGGCGCCCAGCACGGCCAGGCAGGTGGCCAGCACGCTGAGCGCGGACGCGGCGTGTGAGGACTGCAGCGCGCTGGTGCAGCGCTCGGACTGACTGCTGACTGACGGTACGTACATGAGGTAGGCGCACAGGTAGCCGGCGCCCAGCACGGCCAGGCAGGTGGCCAGCACGCTGAGCGCGGACGCGGCGTGTGAGGACTGCAGCGCGCTGGTGCAGCGCTCGGACTGACTGCTGACTGACGGTACGTACATGAGGTAGGCGCACAGGTAGCCGGCGCCCAGCACGGCCAGGCAGGTGGCCAGCACGCTGAGCGCGGACGCGGCGTGTGAGGACTGCAGCGCGCTGGTGCAGCGCTCGGACTGACTGCTGACTGACGGTACGTACATGAGGTAGGCGCACAGGTAGCCGGCGCCCAGCACGGCCAGGCAGGTGGCCAGCACGCTGAGCGCGGACGCGGCGTGTGAGGACTGCAGCGCGCTGGTGCAGCGCTCGGACTGACTGCTGACTGACGGTACGTACATGAGGTAGGCGCACAGGTAGCCGGCGCCCAGCACGGCCAGGCAGGTGGCCAGCACGCTGAGCGCGGACGCGGCGTGTGAGGACTGCAGCGCGCTGGTGCAGCGCTCGGACTGACTGCTGACTGACGGTACGTACATGAGGTAGGCGCACAGGTAGCCGGCGCCCAGCACGGCCAGGCAGGTGGCCAGCACGCTGAGCGCGGACGCGGCGTGTGAGGACTGCAGCGCGCTGGTGCAGCGCTCGGACTGACTGCTGACTGACGGTACGTACATGAGGTAGGCGCACAGGTAGCCGGCGCCCAGCACGGCCAGGCAGGTGGCCAGCACGCTGAGCGCGGACGCGGCGTGTGAGGACTGCAGCGCGCTGGTGCAGCGCTCGGACTGACTGCTGACTGACGGTACGTACATGAGGTAGGCGCACAGGTAGCCGGCGCCCAGCACGGCCAGGCAGGTGGCCAGCACGCTGAGCGCGGACGCGGCGTGTGAGGACTGCAGCGCACTGGTGCAGCGCTCGGACTGACTGCTGACTGACGGTACGTACATGAGGTAGGCGCACAGGTAGCCGGCGCCCAGCACGGCCAGGCAGGTGGCCAGCACGCTGAGCGCGGACGCGGCGTGTGAGGACTGCAGCGCGCTGGTGCAGCGCTCGGACTGACTGCTGACTGACGGTACGTACATGAGGTAGGCGCACAGGTAGCCGGCGCCCAGCACGGCCAGGCAGGTGGCCAGCACGCTGAGCGCGGACGCGGCGTGTGAGGACTGCAGCGCGCTGGTGCAGCGCTCGGACTGACTGCTGACTGACGGTACGTACATGAGGTAGGCGCACAGGTAGCCGGCGCCCAGCACGGCCAGGCAGGTGGCCAGCACGCTGAGCGCGGACGCGGCGTGTGAGGACTGCAGCGCGCTGGTGCAGCGCTCGGACTGACTGCTGACTGACGGTACGTACATGAGGTAGGCGCACAGGTAGCCGGCGCCCAGCACGGCCAGGCAGGTGGCCAGCACGCTGAGCGCGGACGCGGCGTGTGAGGACTGCAGCGCGCTGGTGCAGCGCTCGGACTGACTGCTGACTGACGGTACGTACATGAGGTAGGCGCACAGGTAGCCGGCGCCCAGCACGGCCAGGCAGGTGGCCAGCACGCTGAGCGCGGACGCGGCGTGTGAGGACTGCAGCGCGCTGGTGCAGCGCTCGGACTGACTGCTGACTGACGGTACGTACATGAGGTAGGCGCACAGGTAGCCGGCGCCCAGCACGGCCAGGCAGGTGGCCAGCACGCTGAGCGCGGACGCGGCGTGTGAGGACTGCAGCGCGCTGGTGCAGCGCTCGGACTGACTGCTGACTGACGGTACGTACATGAGGTAGGCGCACAGGTAGCCGGCGCCCAGCACGGCCAGGCAGGTGGCCAGCACGCTGAGCGCGGACGCGGCGTGTGAGGACTGCAGCGCGCTGGTGCAGCGCTCGGACTGACTGCTGACTGACGGTACGTACATGAGGTAGGCGCACAGGTAGCCGGCGCCCAGCACGGCCAGGCAGGTGGCCAGCACGCTGAGCGCGGACGCGGCGTGTGAGGACTGCAGCGCGCTGGTGCAGCGCTCGGACTGACTGCTGACTGACGGTACGTACATGAGGTAGGCGCACAGGTAGCCGGCGCCCAGCACGGCCAGGCAGGTGGCCAGCACGCTGAGCGCGGACGCGGCGTGTGAGGACTGCAGCGCGCTGGTGCAGCGCTCGGACTGACTGCTGACTGACGGTACGTACATGAGGTAGGCGCACAGGTAGCCGGCGCCCAGCACGGCCAGGCAGGTGGCCAGCACGCTGAGCGCGGACGCGGCGTGTGAGGACTGCAGCGCGCTGGTGCAGCGCTCGGACTGACTGCTGACTGACGGTACGTACATGAGGTAGGCGCACAGGTAGCCGGCGCCCAGCACGGCCAGGCAGGTGGCCAGCACGCTGAGCGCGGACGCGGCGTGTGAGGACTGCAGCGCGCTGGTGCAGCGCTCGGACTGACTGCTGACTGACGGTACGTACATGAGGTAGGCGCACAGGTAGCCGGCGCCCAGCACGGCCAGGCAGGTGGCCAGCACGCTGAGCGCGGACGCGGCGTGTGAGGACTGCAGCGCGCTGGTGCAGCGCTCGGACTGACTGCTGACTGACGGTACGTACATGAGGTAGGCGCACAGGTAGCCGGCGCCCAGCACGGCCAGGCAGGTGGCCAGCACGCTGAGCGCGGACGCGGCGTGTGAGGACTGCAGCGCGCTGGTGCAGCGCTCGGACTGACTGCTGACTGACGGTACGTACATGAGGTAGGCGCACAGGTAGCCGGCGCCCAGCACGGCCAGGCAGGTGGCCAGCACGCTGAGCGCGGACGCGGCGTGTGAGGACTGCAGCGCGCTGGTGCAGCGCTCGGACTGACTGCTGACTGACGGTACGTACATGAGGTAGGCGCACAGGTAGCCGGCGCCCAGCACGGCCAGGCAGGTGGCCAGCACGCTGAGCGCGGACGCGGCGTGTGAGGACTGCAGCGCGCTGGTGCAGCGCTCGGACTGACTGCTGACTGACGGTACGTACATGAGGTAGGCGCACAGGTAGCCGGCGCCCAGCACGGCCAGGCAGGTGGCCAGCACGCTGAGCGCGGACGCGGCGTGTGAGGACTGCAGCGCGCTGGTGCAGCGCTCGGACTGACTGCTGACTGACGGTACGTACATGAGGTAGGCGCACAGGTAGCCGGCGCCCAGCACGGCCAGGCAGGTGGCCAGCACGCTGAGCGCGGACGCGGCGTGTGAGGACTGCAGCGCGCTGGTGCAGCGCTCGGACTGACTGCTGACTGACGGTACGTACATGAGGTAGGCGCACAGGTAGCCGGCGCCCAGCACGGCCAGGCAGGTGGCCAGCACGCTGAGCGCGGACGCGGCGTGTGAGGACTGCAGCGCGCTGGTGCAGCGCTCGGACTGACTGCTGACTGACGGTACGTACATGAGGTAGGCGCACAGGTAGCCGGCGCCCAGCACGGCCAGGCAGGTGGCCAGCACGCTGAGCGCGGACGCGGCGTGTGAGGACTGCAGCGCGCTGGTGCAGCGCTCGGACTGACTGCTGACTGACGGTACGTACATGAGGTAGGCGCACAGGTAGCCGGCGCCCAGCACGGCCAGGCAGGTGGCCAGCACGCTGAGCGCGGACGCGGCGTGTGAGGACTGCAGCGCGCTGGTGCAGCGCTCGGACTGACTGCTGACTGACGGTACGTACATGAGGTAGGCGCACAGGTAGCCGGCGCCCAGCACGGCCAGGCAGGTGGCCAGCACGCTGAGCGCGGACGCGGCGTGTGAGGACTGCAGCGCGCTGGTGCAGCGCTCGGACTGACTGCTGACTGACGGTACGTACATGAGGTAGGCGCACAGGTAGCCGGCGCCCAGCACGGCCAGGCAGGTGGCCAGCACGCTGAGCGCGGACGCGGCGTGTGAGGACTGCAGCGCGCTGGTGCAGCGCTCGGACTGACTGCTGACTGACGGTACGTACATGAGGTAGGCGCACAGGTAGCCGGCGCCCAGCACGGCCAGGCAGGTGGCCAGCACGCTGAGCGCGGACGCGGCGTGTGAGGACTGCAGCGCGCTGGTGCAGCGCTCGGACTGACTGCTGACTGACGGTACGTACATGAGGTAGGCGCACAGGTAGCCGGCGCCCAGCACGGCCAGGCAGGTGGCCAGCACGCTGAGCGCGGACGCGGCGTGTGAGGACTGCAGCGCGCTGGTGCAGCGCTCGGACTGACTGCTGACTGACGGTACGTACATGAGGTAGGCGCACAGGTAGCCGGCGCCCAGCACGGCCAGGCAGGTGGCCAGCACGCTGAGCGCGGACGCGGCGTGTGAGGACTGCAGCGCGCTGGTGCAGCGCTCGGACTGACTGCTGACTGACGGTACGTACATGAGGTAGGCGCACAGGTAGCCGGCGCCCAGCACGGCCAGGCAGGTGGCCAGCACGCTGAGCGCGGACGCGGCGTGTGAGGACTGCAGCGCGCTGGTGCAGCGCTCGGACTGACTGCTGACTGACGGTACGTACATGAGGTAGGCGCACAGGTAGCCGGCGCCCAGCACGGCCAGGCAGGTGGCCAGCACGCTGAGCGCGGACGCGGCGTGTGAGGACTGCAGCGCGCTGGTGCAGCGCTCGGACTGACTGCTGACTGACGGTACGTACATGAGGTAGGCGCACAGGTAGCCGGCGCCCAGCACGGCCAGGCAGGTGGCCAGCACGCTGAGCGCGGACGCGGCGTGTGAGGACTGCAGCGCGCTGGTGCAGCGCTCGGACTGACTGCTGACTGACGGTACGTACATGAGGTAGGCGCACAGGTAGCCGGCGCCCAGCACGGCCAGGCAGGTGGCCAGCACGCTGAGCGCGGACGCGGCGTGTGAGGACTGCAGCGCGCTGGTGCAGCGCTCGGACTGACTGCTGACTGACGGTACGTACATGAGGTAGGCGCACAGGTAGCCGGCGCCCAGCACGGCCAGGCAGGTGGCCAGCACGCTGAGCGCGGACGCGGCGTGTGAGGACTGCAGCGCGCTGGTGCAGCGCTCGGACTGACTGCTGACTGACGGTACGTACATGAGGTAGGCGCACAGGTAGCCGGCGCCCAGCACGGCCAGGCAGGTGGCCAGCACGCTGAGCGCGGACGCGGCGTGTGAGGACTGCAGCGCGCTGGTGCAGCGCTCGGACTGACTGCTGACTGACGGTACGTACATGAGGTAGGCGCACAGGTAGCCGGCGCCCAGCACGGCCAGGCAGGTGGCCAGCACGCTGAGCGCGGACGCGGCGTGTGAGGACTGCAGCGCGCTGGTGCAGCGCTCGGACTGACTGCTGACTGACGGTACGTACATGAGGTAGGCGCACAGGTAGCCGGCGCCCAGCACGGCCAGGCAGGTGGCCAGCACGCTGAGCGCGGACGCGGCGTGTGAGGACTGCAGCGCGCTGGTGCAGCGCTCGGACTGACTGCTGACTGACGGTACGTACATGAGGTAGGCGCACAGGTAGCCGGCGCCCAGCACGGCCAGGCAGGTGGCCAGCACGCTGAGCGCGGACGCGGCGTGTGAGGACTGCAGCGCGCTGGTGCAGCGCTCGGACTGACTGCTGACTGACGGTACGTACATGAGGTAGGCGCACAGGTAGCCGGCGCCCAGCACGGCCAGGCAGGTGGCCAGCACGCTGAGCGCGGACGCGGCGTGTGAGGACTGCAGCGCGCTGGTGCAGCGCTCGGACTGACTGCTGACTGACGGTACGTACATGAGGTAGGCGCACAGGTAGCCGGCGCCCAGCACGGCCAGGCAGGTGGCCAGCACGCTGAGCGCGGACGCGGCGTGTGAGGACTGCAGCGCGCTGGTGCAGCGCTCGGACTGACTGCTGACTGACGGTACGTACATGAGGTAGGCGCACAGGTAGCCGGCGCCCAGCACGGCCAGGCAGGTGGCCAGCACGCTGAGCGCGGACGCGGCGTGTGAGGACTGCAGCGCGCTGGTGCAGCGCTCGGACTGACTGCTGACTGACGGTACGTACATGAGGTAGGCGCACAGGTAGCCGGCGCCCAGCACGGCCAGGCAGGTGGCCAGCACGCTGAGCGCGGACGCGGCGTGTGAGGACTGCAGCGCGCTGGTGCAGCGCTCGGACTGACTGCTGACTGACGGTACGTACATGAGGTAGGCGCACAGGTAGCCGGCGCCCAGCACGGCCAGGCAGGTGGCCAGCACGCTGAGCGCGGACGCGGCGTGTGAGGACTGCAGCGCGCTGGTGCAGCGCTCGGACTGACTGCTGACTGACGGTACGTACATGAGGTAGGCGCACAGGTAGCCGGCGCCCAGCACGGCCAGGCAGGTGGCCAGCACGCTGAGCGCGGACGCGGCGTGTGAGGACTGCAGCGCGCTGGTGCAGCGCTCGGACTGACTGCTGACTGACGGTACGTACATGAGGTAGGCGCACAGGTAGCCGGCGCCCAGCACGGCCAGGCAGGTGGCCAGCACGCTGAGCGCGGACGCGGCGTGTGAGGACTGCAGCGCGCTGGTGCAGCGCTCGGACTGACTGCTGACTGACGGTACGTACATGAGGTAGGCGCACAGGTAGCCGGCGCCCAGCACGGCCAGGCAGGTGGCCAGCACGCTGAGCGCGGACGCGGCGTGTGAGGACTGCAGCGCGCTGGTGCAGCGCTCGGCCCACTCGCACGCCTTCAGCAGCGCGCGCCACGCCAATCCTCCTGCACGCTCATCCACCAGCTCCTGCACAGGAACAACACATCAGAATACACCTTCAAAAGTAATTTAAGACGTTTTCAATATTTGTTTAAGCGCATACCTGTATATGTGCCTCATAAGACAGCACTTCAGTCGGCTTGAGCAGCCTCCTTACGAGCTGCTCCAAGGCGCGTTCAGTTTCATTGAGCCGCTCCTGGTAGTCCATGACCTCGGGCCGCAGCCTGCCGTCGGGCGTGTACTCGCGCTCGCAGTCGACATGCTCGCACACTGGCCAGCTCATGTTGAACCACTCGAACCTGATGCGGGACGGCTCCCGACGCCATATCACCACGATGCGGTGCTCCGTTTCTGACACGTCGATACCTGAAGTAACACAAATCGTTGTTTAGTTCTTTCTACATTCAACAGTGGAAAAGTCATAAGTATAAAATTGAAAACACGATATAAGGTGAACGCTATTTTTGTGGGTGTGCACCCACAGACAGTATGGTACTGACCGGAGCCGTTGGCGAGCGCGGCCAGCAGCGCAGGCTGGCGGCGCGCGTCCACGTAGGCGTAGCGCGCGTGCTGGCGCTGCTGCTGGCGCGCGGCCGCGGCCCGCAGCGCGCCCCGCCCCGCCGCGCCCAGCAGCACGCAGCACAGCCGCCGCCGCGCCGCGCGCCACTCCGTCGGACACACCTCCTCCAGCACGCTCTGGGGGCGACACTGCCGGTTACTTTACATTCACACACCCATTCAAGGGAGCGACGAATGCGCCACAAAGACCCCGCGAGCAAGCAGCGATCTCGCCGCAAAATAATCACTCATAAATTTAATACTGCGATACATTTGGGCGACAAGCAGGCTATTAGACGCCATATGTAATGTTGTAGTGTAAGAGCCCGCCACCCGAACTTTTACGATGCATTAATGCACGAAGGGCTTAATAACATACTAGCGATCCACCCCAGCTTTGCGCGGATAATGTACTTGATATCATTTCTTTTCACGTAACTAATAATGGGATGGGAATGGGGGTTACTCGAGCTCTCTAACTAAGATTATTGACCTAACATGAAATTCACTGTAACCAAAGTTCAGGACCTTAATTCTAATAAACCGGGACGAGAAGTCGTTAACGCCTGTGTACCCTTGTACAACATTTCACGAAAACTATACGATAAATGAGTACCACAATTATCGCAAATACCCCTCAACTAGCGTATCTTAGTAGGAGGCGGGGTGAGCACGTGACGCCAGGGGAAACAAACAGTTAAAAACTAAATTCAAATGAACTGAGACGAGACATGCGAACGTTTTGGAAATAAAAAAATTAAGCTTATTTACTTAGTTCTTAAATTTTTCGCTAGAATCGTATTTCTAATTAATACAAACTATCTATGACTTATTTAACACGTATCATAATATTTTCTACCTATAAAACAAAATCAAATAAAAATGACAACCCAAAACAACAAACTCCCACAAACCTGCGAGCTAAGCCTCGGCAGCGTGAGTAACTGGTTCGGCCTTAACAACTGATGCAACGCCGCGGTCGGTATATCTGCTGTGCTAACGGTAGCCGCCGGTGTCTCCTCCTCCTTTATTATCACCATGGTGTCCAGGTTGCGCTGGACCTTGTATCTGGCAGTTACGTTGGAAGTGTCCGGCGCTGTCATGTCCACGAAACTGGAGATACATGTTATTTATTAATTTACTTGTATTTGGGAAACAAACAGTATTAATCAATATCAATTAAAAATAATCATTTAAATAAATCAGATACCAATAAAGTTTCCACAGATAAAATAAAGAAAACATTACATGACACATCAAATAAATTTAGAAAAATTATAAAACATCATACAAATTCAATATGGAGGACGTGGTAGCTCAGTTTGTTACGTGCCTTGGTTAACCGACCGACCCGACCCGACAGGTCGAGGGTTCGAGTCTCGGGTTGTCTTAAGAAGCTGCTATGTTTCTCAATGTGCCCGGATAGTGGCAACAGATTAGCAACCTGTCCCACTGGGACTCAAGATAAACATGCGAAAAGCGGTGTGTAGCAAGAACCTCTGCCAACCCCTCTCGAGGGACAACAGCGTGAGTTTATGTATACAAATTCATTCGATATACAAATCAATATGAAAATTCATTAATAGATACAGAAAATAAAAATAATTAAAAATAAAACAATTAAAAAGCTTAAAATGACAATAAAATTAAAATAATAATTAGAAATCTAAAATGTAAAATTTTATATACATATTTTTTTATTAGAACACTGACATCACGCTTAAATACTTACTTTGTACTGAGCTACATATATCAAAATCAGTACAACGCTGATTAAAAAGTATCTTAGGATAAACGAGTTGGCGGCAAAATTCAAATATTATTGTGTAAAATATACGTACACGTGTACGTGTGCATATACGTACGTGTGCGTAAGTAAATGTAAGCTGTGTGCATTCTTTATTTATTTAAAACATTTAACATGAAATATTTTACCGTGGACCCTGCACTAGGCGAGCCTGTATCGCAGGCGTCCAATTTAATACGCTATGAATTAGTTTAATTTAAATACAGTACACAAAACAATACAATATACAATAACATAATAAATCTAGATGGATAAATTAAATAGGTATTATGACAAAACATGAAAATATGAATTAGTGGGTTAATTAATGAACGGGAAATTATATGTAGGAGTGTGGGCGGGTGGGAGTGTGTGTGTGGGTGTGTATGGAAGTAAGTTTTAGCTCATTGGTTTCATAAACTGCTCGGACTCGATATAGGAAAGGGTTGAAAGGTAATTTTTAATTGTATTCTTCGCCTGTCTTACGGTATTGTATTTGATGTCACATGACTTAGCCATTCTGTTATATATAAAAGTGGAGAGGAATATTGGTAGGAATTTTGGGGAGGTTGATTGAATACATGTTTGAGGAATTTTAAAAACACTATGAGTTTAAACTTCGATTGCCGCTTGCGACTGCAGATTCGACTTTGTATGAATCTTTTTAAAGTGCCTCTAACGGACTATTGAGGAATTTTTCATACAAAATCACTGTAGTATATAACCCTGACTTGTCGAAAAATAGTCTATCTGAAAGTCTACTTGAAAGTATAGAGAAAAATATATCCAGTGTTGATGATTCGTGAGGAAGGTTTGGTTAAATAAATCGTTAAGATTAAAAAAAATTACAATAAAACGATATTAATAATTATACCTATAATTGCAATATGACGATTGTTAGACATAAAAAATGTACATAATTTGCTTTAACGACTGTAATTGGAAACATGACAACAAAATCGCCTTGGTAGTCTCAACTACAACATATTTTGTATTTTGTAACTCACCCAAAAGCCACCCTCTCTCTGTAGGCGAATGCTGTGATCAGGTATCTCATCCGTATGACGGGACGCTCTTCGAATATTAACGCCTTCACCAAGTTGTCTTCGAAATCGGTCACAAACGATTCCACATTCTTATCGTTTATGCTCTTCACCATTTTATATGGGAACTTCCAGCGCATGAACTCTGTTAACAAGTGAGTGAGCATAGGTTTATAATTACTGTACTTTCCAAAAAGTGTATGATTTACCTGAAATTTTTACGTCTGATCGTTAGACTAAATTAATTTTTCCTTAAGTAGCACAGGTAGACAGTGACTAATGTCATAATATCCTAAACGTTTCTTATAAATTTCATAAAACCTTACCTAAAATCTTCGGCACAGCCAATACCCCTTCCTTGTATATATAAACATGTTTATCTATGACCATTGTGAGGCAAGGCACGCCGTGCACGCCAACGCGGCGGGCGAGCGCGGCTTCGTGCCCCGCGTGCACGGTCGCCATGGTAACGCCCAGAGGCTGGAGAGCTTCGACAAGCTTGCGCCAAGCTGCCGCAGCGCGAACGCAGTCGAAACACCAGTCAGTGTAGAATAGAACTAAAGCTGGAGTTGTCACACTCTTCTCCAATATGTTGTTCTCGAAATGTCTGCAAAAATAATAAAAGATGGCGGTTTTGGTTGAGGTAAGTAAGTTTAGGCTAAGGTTGAGAAAGTAAAACTGTTACCACGTAATACCAAACAGTTGCTATTACAGACTAATGACTGAATGTTAGCCATTCAATATAGTTAATAGCCTTGTTACATTTGTCTTGTTTTTCTATTAATTCTTTATGTTGAGAGTTATTCTTGAACAAGTTATGAGAAGTCATTATTTAATAAACTGGCAACATAATAAAGAGGTCTCTCATTTTAAAAACCATCAACTATATAAAATACTTTGGTGAAAAAAGAAGCATGTTCATGTGATATAATGCCTAAATACAAGTACTACGTCGAGACGAGAGGACGTGGTAACTCAGTTTGTTATGTGGCTTGGTTAACCAACGAACCCGACCCGACAGGTCGAGGGTTCGTGTTTCGGGTTACATTGTGGCTGCCATGTTCCTCATTGTGGCCGTATAGTGGCGACAGATTCGCAACCTGTCACACTGGGACTCAACATAAACATGCGAAATGCGGTGTTTAACACCTCCGCCTATCCCTCTTAAAGTATTCATTACGGCGTGAATTTATGTAATGTTTAAGTACAAGTGTTACATGATAACAGTTTTTCCTAGTACCTTATATATGTTAGTTATTAGTAAAATCGATTTTTTTTAAATACAGACAGTATATAAAAGTTTCTTTACTGAGCCTATGTAGTATATTAATAGCATACCTGGCAGTAACAGACAGCTTATGGAATAATGTTATATCCTGATCTTGTGTTCGGAAATGAGTACCAAAGAACTCCTCAAATGGATCATTGCTGAAACAAAACATGATGAATTAGATTTAATTAAGAGTAAAATAAGCAGTCAGTAAATTAACCGTCAATAAGAAAGCAGGTAAGGAACTGGGGCACAAAAAAATTGATCCATAGAGTACCATTTACAAATTTTGATGTATGCAAAATTACTTTATAAAATAAAGGGGACAGTGGTCCTTAAAAAAACTGATGTAGATTTGGCTTTTTTTTATTGAATCAGATTTTTTTGTGTCCGTGATGCCTCCCCCCAACCCAAGAATTCATTTACAGAAGAATTAAGATCACTTACTACAAAATAATATTTGTAATGAATTTATCTAATGTTTTTGTTCTGATTTTTCTAATGTTTATTCAAGGCAAAGTCAAAGTCAAAATGTTCTGTATTCAAATAGTCTTAAAATAAGCACTTACAAATAGAATATTTTTGGGTTATGCCATATTTTGTCAGTATACTCATAATTTTTAAACTCTTGCTATAGAAATATCATGCTTCAACTGTAAGCTTTTAAGTTTAAAATGATACTACATCATTTTAAACTTGTTTATAGCTTCTAAAGGAAATGAATGTGACTAACAACTCAAAAATGAGCTGTAAAATTGAAAATGTGACTCATTGGATGAGACAAACATCAGTTTCAGACTAATTTCACTACAGAAATGACTTTTGACAATTGTTGGTATTTTTAAAATTTTATAAACTATTAAAAAAAAAAACAAATATAATTCATAAAAATCTGTATTATTAAACTTTATTTTTATTTTCTTTTTAATTGTTCTAAATAAGAAAAGAATAAACCACTTATAAATCAAAAGTTTCATTGAACATTTTCACTATTTTATTGTTCTTCATTATATAAATACCTGAATCTTGCATACTGGCTGTAGTCATGCCTTTGTTTGTAGAGATGATCATCCTCATTAGTGATGCCGTAGTTGTCATAAGCCTGTCTCCGTTCCGTGTCGTACAGCAGTTCATAAGCCTGCTTTATCTCAACAAACCTAGCCTCCGCATTGGGATCCTCATTTTTATCTGGATGCCTAGTAAGAAAAAAAAAAAACTTGGATCAGAGATTTAATCGTTGATTGAAATTATTATCTAAACCAAAACTTCTGTGGTGATTTGTTTGTTCATTATTTAAGATACTAATAAAATATATTTAATTTAAGGTGCTACATTCTGGAAGACAAATTGTATTTAGTTATCTTTAATAACCCATGTCTGTAAAACTTAGCATGTGTATGGTATATCTTATAAGTCGAACCAAAAACTAAAAAAAAAACGATTAGATTTCAAAACAACCTACATTGAATACTTAATTGGATCCTGCCTGTTACTAGCTATGTAATACTGTATTGATCTATTTACTTAATACAGGAGTAGGTTTTTATTAAATCTTGTAAATGCGGTACTGACCATTCTTTTGCAAGTTGTCTGTAAGCTTTCCGGATTTCGGGGAGTGTGGCCCGACGGTGAACACCGAGTATCTTGTAGGGGTCACCGATCTTCTGGGCCTCCACCAACGGGCCAGTCAGACAAAACACGACCACGCACACCCACCACAACTTCCAGCCCTTGGTTTCCCATCGCATAGTGAACGAGCGCGCCTACACTTCGCGAATGAGCCTCGACACTATTCATAGAACGACTAGCAAATCAATCGCTACAACCCTGTTTGTAACTAAACACATGACTTTTGTAAATCTAAAACAAAGCCATTGAGAACTCCTTATCACTCATTCGTCTCAAAATAGAACCAGACGACTGAATATCGTTAAGATTAGGATTCGGGAATAAAGTACCAAAAAAAAATTACAAATAGGCGAATGTCAACCGGGATTAAAGTGACCATAGCTAAAATCAATATTTTTTCTTTCACTCAAATGAATCTCACCATAGAGCACCATCACTTGATCAATCAAAGCGTGCATCTAAATTAAATTCCGAAGATATTATGTAGTCAAATCTTCATCAAATTATTTCATTCAATAAACATTTTAAGAAACTTGGACTTTTACTCATCCTGAGGAGGTCTGAGAAATCATCCCGGAAAAAACTATTAAAATATTTGTTGCTTTGAATCATGTTCCTCACTTGATTTATTTTACTTTTTATTGGTAAAATAAGTAAATGTAAAGTTTCCTCTATTTGTTAGTGATTGTGATGACAGTAAACTCTGGTTTTGCGGTTGACAATGACATAAAAGACTACTCTGCCAAACTGCCATTGCCAACATGTCAGGGTCAGTCAGTTAGTGTCTGTGAAGCTGTCGCAGATGTAGTTCTAGTAAGCACAACAGCAAGCAGTCAAGCAAAATTTAATTTAATTTTAGTTTAATTCAACAGTTGTTACGATACAGAAGTGTAATTTCTTCTAAGTGCCGCTAAGTCTGTGATAGAAAAAAATAAAGTGATTAATCTGTGTAAAACTATCCTCATGTAAGTTTTTTATTCTTATCACTATATAATTAGTAGAAGTAACAAAACTTTTATATCTTAATCGTTCCAATGAAAACACAATAAAGGAAGAATTAGGGTTATGTTATACCTTATCATTATATCAGAAACAGATAATAATACTTCAAGAGATGTAAGTGTTTTCACTTCAGTTCTTAACTTAGTAAATATATAACACAGTAAAAATAGAATTCTAATGAAAAATTATATTTTATTTAAAATTAAAAGATAAAGATTATTTGAAAGAAAAATATCTTTATACTTAACTTAAAATATGTGCAAGGTAACCTATAAGTACCTACTTGATTTAATTACTGCCACATGATATAAATTTTGCAATTTGATATACTTACTAACAAGATTTAGAAAAAAAAATCATTAATAATAACTTTATTTGATATTTTCTTATATCTTTCCTTTAATGATGAGGCCTTTTTGAAAATAATTTAATGTTTTAACCAAAAATAACTTCTTTCCTTTTGAGTATGTATGTACCTACACTTGGGTGTCGCCGAGGGTTGCAGGGGGGGTGGGCACTCTTAAGTGTTTACACAACACTACACATTGAACTTGGATATAAGAGTCTACTATAAATTTTAATCACTCAACAAAGATTAAAAACAAATATAAAACTTAATTTTTGACAAAAATTTATTTTTTTCATAAACCCATTTATGTCAACTACCCCCTAGACTAGAGGCTGCCCCCCCTATACCATAAGCCGCCCCCTCTATGCCATAGGCTGGTGACACTCTCACCCACATATGTAATTTAGTGGTACATTTACAACAATTTTCAAGATATATTTCAAAAAGCATTTTTTTTTCCAATATTTAGAAGGTTCAGAGTGGCCATAGTCTACAATTGATTAAAAATCGAATTATATACAAACAAAAAGGGTTTATGCTAGTATACAATATAGTTATGTTTTTTCGACAACATCATTGCAGTTTAGACATTGCATTTAAGTACACAAGTTACCAAAAATTATTGTATGCAAAATACACTTAAAGACAAAATTTGTCATCTCCTAAGTAACCTATTAGAGCCTACAGTAACCATACTAGCATGTTACTGTAGGCAGATTCATTGTTCCATCTATCATTATTCATTACTCATCAAAAGTTGATTATAAACATCACTTGACATTGGCAAAATATTTAAAGTCAAAAGAAGAAAGATAAGATTAGATGAAGATACCAATCTATATTAAGATCATGTTTTCAAGATAAACTTTTCAAGTTGTCTTGCCACTTTACACTAATTTATTTACATTTAGATAAATGTAGTGTTACTGTACTTATTAAATAAAAGCAAACAATTTCATATGTAAATTTTGTAGTGTAAGAAATAATTAATGATTTTGTATGAATCCATTCTCTGAATGATGCAATAAAACCTGATATGTCAGGTTATTTAATCAGCATTGTGAACTGCTTGTAGAGTGTAGGATGCAAAAGAGCTTAATTGAATTTTTCTACTTTTTGGGTCAATTCTATTATATATTTTGTATGTACTGTGCATCTCTAAAAATATAGTCAGCATAGTTGTCATTAAAGATGTATATTTTAGTATTGTTTCAATTGTCTTTAGATACTTAGTCCTCCTACAAAGAGCTTCGCCAGCCTATGGAGTAGGGGGGGAACTTATGATCTAGGGGGAACATCTGACATATGAGGGATGACAAAAATGAAGTTTTCATATGTATTTTGAGTCCTTGTTGGGTGATTGTAATTTGTTTAGTACAATCTAAGGTTCATATCAAATGTTTAAAGCTCCACAAACAATTTACTGTACCATTTTTAACTTCTAAAAGGGGGCAGCTGCCCTCCCCTGCCTTCCTTGGTGACGCTCATGTCTCCAACAGTTACAGTTGCTGGCCCCCAACTGAATAGAAAAAAACAATTCATAGTTTGGTGTGGTGTGTGTGAGGGATGAGGAAATAGGAACTTTTTAAGAGTTATCATAACACATTTTGCTATGTTTCTGTGTGCTTGCACGATGGTAAGACCTTTATGTAACCTTGGAGGGTTGACAGACATGCTCTATAATATCGCAGAATTAGTAGCTCATGGTGTATTTGTGGGGGTTGTCTGTGAAGCGCTTTTCCTGCTGCGTGTATGATATCTTACGATATCGCGCTGTATATTATAGGATACGTATGTGAACAGCTTTATAGGCTTGTAACAACTAAGGCATTACACATACTCTATTCTATGTTGATGACCTTACTCACTCACTGTTAGTACAAATTAAAATATTAACTGAAAGATAGTTAATTAGATTAAGACCTTACGTTCCTATGAGAACCTTACAAAAAAAAAAACTTAATTTGATATGAGTACGTGCGAAATCCACCATCATCGTAGTCTACTCAATCCTAATCAATTGGAGTCAGCTCTCCTCATCCATTTGCAACATTTCTTGATCTTGCGTCATTGCATGCCCAAAATCCAATATAGTCTTTATGTCCTGCCTAATTTTGGTCTTCCAAGTCTAAGCGGGCCGACTGCGACGTCTTGCCCCTACAGGGATATCGTTTCGGCTTCTTTTAGTCTCGTGGTTGTTATCTCTGCGCACCTCGTGACCAAACCAGCGCAATCGTATCTCGCATATCGCATGATGATCATCAAGTGTTTCACTTAGTTATTCAAAATCTTCTATCTATCAATCATAGTCTTCGTCTAGAGTCTGCCATCGGTGGAATCACACTTTTCAGGTCATCATGTTGTTAATGGAAAATCGCTATTTAGTATGAAGATGCGTAAGCAGACAAGTAATTCCATCCTCACCCCGGCTCACATCACACTCTTTAGCCACATAATAAACGATAGTCCAGCCTAACTTGAATGACGACTTACGAAAACTGAATATTTTTTACGGGGATCTTATTGTAATGGTTCATCGTTTATCTTCTTAGAAAACCATCATAACTTGAGCTCCCAAAACGTGCAGCAGCGTTCCGGGGGCTTACAGCAAAATCCGCTAAGCTGTCACGTCCAATAATACTCCCATGAGCCTAAGCTCGTCTGTTTTGGTCGGCAAAATACGCTAGCTCTTATTTCTTTCCTTGCTATAATTTACAGTCCCATTCGATAAGCGAAGCGCCATTAATCATCACGATGCTCTGACGTCACCGCCAGGGTCGAAGCTCGATCAGCTAACGAGCGGTGGGTGTGTCTGTGACGCACTCGGAATCAATTTCAATTTAAAAACATTTACCTACAATCAGCGAGGATGTGATTGTTTAGGGAGCTACGCGCAGTACGTGCTACTGTTCAAGATCTACGTTAGAAATAAAACTTGTAATTTGATTTAGTCGGACAACGACATCACTTGTTAGATATAAAAATACCGGCCAAGTGTGAGTCGGACCCGCACATGTAGGGTGTACCATCGCACAAGTTCAAAGAATGTACTTTTTACATAATATCGTGACTGAAACAAGAACATGTCGAAAAAATTGCGTTTCAATTTAATTTTATTTATGTTTTTAGTATTTGTTGATGAAGCGGCAATAGCAATAGATATTCTTTGAACATTTAAGACTATAATAGCCTGCTATTTATGGTTCATGAGATACAGCCCGCTGAGAGACGGGCGTATAGCGGAGGCTTAGTAATAAGGTCCCGTTAGCACCCTTTTGGTACGGAACCCTAAAAATCAACATACATTTTAATAATATTTTCATAATAATTACAATTAAAATGATTTTTATAAGAGAAGGTAGAATAATAGAAGAGAGAGATCAAAAAAAGGAAAGCTATATAACATGAATTACCAAGTCAGGTCTCGGGGCTTTAAGACTCGACAATAATTGAAACGTTTCAGTGACTCAGCCGTTTTTAAATTCGTTTCTATTCTGATTGGTGAGTTTAATACAATACAATGAAAGTAAAAAAACCAATAGTGCTTGTTGAAATGAACACAAGTATACGCTAACAATATTTTTCTATTTTCTAAGGGAAAATGTAGCCACTTCCACCCTGAATATATATAGATACTTACACTAGCGGATCCGGGGGGGGTGGGCAGATAGGGGGCTCAACGCCCCCCCCCCAATAAGCTTCAAGTTCTTCGGACTTTTAATAATTACTTCGTTAAAACCCAAAATTATTAAGGTTAAGCCCCCCCCCCAAAAGTGTTAAAGGTCGTCGTTTTGTAAGGGTGTCAATTGACTAACCCCTCTAATCTTCATTCCTGGTTACTTATTATTTGGTCAAAAGAATGTTTGAAATAGGACGAGAGCTTAGGTACTAAGTTGAGAAAATTGTTTTCTTCATAAAAACTATAGGTTTACATCTACATAGTATAAAACAAAGTCGCTTCCCGCTGCCTGTCTGTCCCTATGTATGCTTAGATCTTTAAAACTACGCAACGGATTTTGATGCGGTTTTTTTTTAAAGATAGAGTGATTTAAGTGCATGGTTTTTATTACATGCATAATATCCGTGCGAAACCAGGTCGGATCGCTAGTCTCCTTATATATCTATAGAAGTAATATACAGCGCGACTTTCTGACTATAACATAAACGATGACGTCAATAACTATCACCTGAAACTTAACACAGCTGAATGCTTATGTATTCGTTTTATTATTATATTTTAATTTAGAACGTTGCAAAATCTTACGTAAGCTGTAAGGTAAGGTGTGACCAAATAAATAACTGCCAATTCGTTCTTTCATTTATTTAGTCGCATAACTTACCAGTAATTAAAACGTTTGTTCTAGTTTTAAAAATAGATGTATGTATAATTTTCGATTGCACTGGAACTTATTAATAATAATAATAATATTTGTCTAAAATCACAATATTAAACAACTACATGTAGAATTATAATTCTCAGATACAAGATGGAGGCGTTATCAAATATTCTCCAGCCGTACAAGGACATCGTGGCGACTGTGGCGGCGGTGGTCACCATAGGCCAGATGTTCTCGGCATCCTTCATCTGCAGGGACATCTACAAGCAGGGGAACACTAAAGGAATCAGCATTATGCCTTTCGCTGGCGGTCTTATCATGTTAGTATTTTATTTATTTTATACATTATGGGTTCACCTGATGGAAAGTGATACCGCTGCATATTGACACGATGGTGCCCTGTATGCCTGAACGCTAAGATAACCGCCAATGCGTTGCCCATGTAGAGGTAAAGATATTATATTTCTCATACCGGTACTTACACTATTTCACAGCAAAAATAGAAAAGAGGGTGCTACCAACCCAGACGATGTGGCACGTAATCCAGCATCACCACCACCACCTGTAAAAAAGTAGCAACACTAGTTGCGGTTTGTGTAGATTCTTGAATTCATTAAAAAGTACTGGGTCATTTTTGGCAGAGAAGAGTTGCGCTGGTGGCGAAGACGTCGCTTGAACGCGAGGGTGCTGCTAAAAACGAGCTAGTGCTTTGTAACTAGGGTTTACTTTATATTTTTTGACCCGTCCATGCCACGTAAGCCTGGAGACGTCTTTTCTCCATATACCACGCCTACGTTACGTGAAACTAAGTGAAGTTTCGCTGCACTTTTCTACATGTAAGGTTTCAACAGGAAAATAGCTTGGCGAATGATCCAATGAATGACGAAGTTAAATTTTCATTGTAGAAATAATCTTTAAAAAACACAATGCATTGTTTATTGATGATTTTATGAGAATAAACAAAAAGCAATGGGGAGCATTCAAGTATTACGTAACGCAAGTTTTGAAGATTTTAGACTCCCCCTACCCCCCTTGTAACGAACCGTAACGTTTTTCTGTACCCCCCCTCCCCCTCTAAACGTTACGTAACACTCAAGTGACCACTTTTACCCTAAAGGCGCTAAAAGTTATGTTATATTTTTTGTCCTTGGTATAGTTTTAATTGCTTTTGCGGTAATCATACTAAATAAAACAAGAGATTTTATAAAGAAACCAGACAACAGACGCATCCCTCTTCAGAGGACATTGCAGTATGAACACTATGAACCTACTTTAATAATACCGACTAGAGCAATGTGCTTTTGCATAAACTGAAACGAATACTGACAACGAAAACAACATTGAATGACGTTCAATACAATCTAGGGATTCCCGGTGAAATATAAACGAAAAGGTTTGCCAACTTGCGAGAACAAATGAAAAATGACGACCAGACTACAGACTTGGGAGTTTTAATTCACAAAATTTTTATTAAAAAAAGAAACAATGTTACGTAACGTCTTGTAAGAAAGACCCCCTCCCGCCCCTGTAACGCATCGTAACGTTTTACGAGACCCCCCTCCCCTCAAATTGCGTTACGTAATACTTGAATGCTCCCATGTAGATGTGATGATAAACGATTAACCTATGCTCTATACACTCAATAAATTTCGGTATCTGTTTGAGTAGCTCCGATGCCACAGATAGACACACTTTACATACCTACGTTAAACTTTCCATAACACTAGTGGATCCAGGGGGTGGGAACCCTTCAAAAGCATCTGAGTTATTCGGGTTTTTTCTTAGTTAATACCCGAAGTTAGGAAGCTAGGTCAAGGTCACCAAAGGCGTTTCAAAAAAAAGTTTGTCTTGCAGGGCAATCTAGCCCCACCCCTCCAAATTTCATTCCTAGATCGGCCGCTGTACAATTTGTGGTTGGGTCCGAACTGTGAACTCTGCGAACCTCCCCTATCTCGATAAATCCTTAACCAATTTGGCTCATATTCTAACATTAAAATTATCTAATACTCTTTTTTCTGTTGTCCAAGTTTCAAGACGATCCAATTGACGATACTCGAGTTATAATCGGAAAAACATTTATACATACATACAAACGCCGAACTGCTTCGGTTTACAATGAGAATCTCACCCACTTCGCTTGCTCGTTCAGCAACACCCATTGAAATCTGGGCTTAGTAAATTAACAGGAGCTAAATTCCGCCGTTTTCTTCCAGAACAATCCTCAACTTGAAATACGGGTACATACTCCGTGACGACACCATGATCAAGGTCAATCTATTCGGTCTGGCCCTAAACATCATATACTCCATGATCTACTTCAATTTCTCCACGGAGAAGGTCAAGACCTGGGCTCAGTTTGGGCTTAGCGGGGCCTTCTCGGCTGCGGTTCTTGGGTATGCTGAATACGAAGATCCTCAGCATTTGGAGTACAGGTTCGGGATCATCGTGACCGCCTTCATGTTCTACCTGATTGCGTCACCTCTGCTTTTCTTGGTGAGTCCCGAATGAGACAGTAAGAAAAATTTATGAATAGTCCAGTTGACCGATTCCAAAAATACCGTTCGGTCGTTTAGACGGGTCCATTTTTTGTGGGATCAGTTTACTTTGTTTTTTTTCCCTGGAAGAAATCGCTTCTTAGCTATACTAAAGCTTTATCGTTAGACAGTAATTAATAATTTTATTGTATCTTATTTTTAGTAAAAAATCTGTTAACACATTCATAGAATCCTTAGATTCCTTTATTGATATTCATATAATTTTCAGTTATTATATATTACTTAGTATAATAAAGGCATAGCCACAAAATTCCATAACACAAGTTAAATCTTAGCCTGTCCTTCTATATTGGTGTAACTAACAATTTAAGTTTATTATTCTTTTCGTACATAATTATGTTGTACTGTAACCTTTTATTTGCAATTAAGTATTATTATTATTATCAAATAATATAATGCATAGTAACAAAATTTTAAATATCCTCTTAGTGATTTCGAATGAATAAGACAAGGCAAGGACAAAGTTTAACGATGACGAACCACACAACTTGTATTCTTAAAATATAACTTACAATATGTACATGTGACAAGTGGCAATTTGTAACAGGTCCAAATAATCTAATGAAACAAAAGGAAACAATAGTTCGTTGATAAATAACGCTTCCAAGCTATATACAGTACCTAAACCTATTTAAAACTATTTTATATATATATATATTGTTTTGTTTTTGAATACATATTGATGACAAAAATATTGTACAATTTTGCCATAAAGTATAACTTGTATTGAATTCATTTCCACTTGTGACAGTTTGATTTAAAAATGATTTTTTTTCATCTATTAAATTAATGTAGTAAATTTTATATATTTATTTATTATCATCTCGTTTACATTATTTCAACGTAATTATGCTTTTACATACACTACAAGTAAAAGAAGTACATACACTATAGTACGATTTTTATCTCCGTGCAGTTAGGGTCATAAAACGTAAGAGCAGTGAAGCGAGTATTTCGCTCTCTCTCCCAGTCACGGGCCTTATGGGCGAGCATAGTGATGCGCATTTTTGTTGTCGATAAGCTTTATCGATTGTATTTATAGTTTTGTCATTGTGTGGGTTAATTGTAAAAAATAAAAGAAAATAATATGCAAAACATTACATTCAAAATTTTACATTAATATAAAGCTATAAAAAGAAATTATAGTATAGTTCATTTACATAATAATAAACAATAATGACATATTTATGTATTAATTTGAGGTATTTTGATGCAAATGTACAATTTTGGGTGAAACTTAAGTTTTTTTTTCGTTGCAGGGAGACATAATAAAGAACAAGAGCACAGAAGGTCTTCCCTTCCCCATCATCTTCTCAGGTACCATCGTGACCTTCATGTGGCTTCTGTACGGTATCATCATCAAGAACAACTTCCTAGTGGTAGGTCCACACTATGATTACGTTAAGACATTTTCAGTTTATTCCATTGGTTACGTGTCATACGTTATCAATAGCATGGATAGGCTAATTAAATTTCAAAGTTAAAAGAACGTTGTGTAATAAATAGACGAAAAGATAATTAGAATCAATTACGATCATAAAAAGTGACAATTGATTATAAAGTTTATTGACATTATCTCTAAACGTGACGTTATCAATAGAATGGATAAGTTTCTTACTTAATCTAAAAATTGAACTAAAGAATTGCAGATACCGCAATTTAGATTTTAGGTTAAAATTTGTTAGTCATTATGACCATTATTTTAAAGGACAAGGATTCGAGATATTTAAATAAATTGACATATTCATAATGAAATATCATATATTTAGGGTATACATGTGTATGGCAGGGTCCACTATTATATGCTGTGTTAGCCACAGGTAGCTTTATATCCAACACTCGCTAATGAAGACAGTTATATCTTTATACTCGTACGTTATGAACATTTTACCCTTGACTGATAAAATGATAAAATATTATCAATTTAATAAAACTGCTCCAATTACTATAAGCTCCCGATAATTTTTGTTACCAACTTATCTATTTATTAAATTACTATGAGGAAATTATTTCTAAGCTCATCATAAGCCTCAGCTTAGCTCTAACAAATATTACATCTCGTCAGCGCCACCTTTCATTCAGGTCAAAGACATCTTTTAAGCTCAAACTAAAAGACACACACGCATACACAAAATTGCATTGCAATCGGTTGGGTGGTTTTGTAAAAAAACGTAATATGTTCATACGGAGAGAGACTGAAAATTAATTTAAAAAATACTATAAATAGAAAAATAAGTCATGGGCAATCAAGCAAACGGGTCGCCTGATGGAAAGTGATACCACCGTCTATTGACACGACGATGCCCATGATGTCCTGATGTCGTAGAACGGCAAGAGCACCGATGCCAATGTAGGAGTGAAGACCCACCTCTCACGCCGGTAATAACACTGGCTCTCAAATCCAAAATACAAAAATAAAACAAGAAATAGAAATATATTTTTATTTATAAAATAAAATGTTCTTAGCATGTTATAGTTGAATCATTATTATAAATATAAGTTTTTAGTTAGCAATATTAACTTTTTTTTTTCAGATCCAAAACGTGGTAGCACTGTTTCTGTGTTCCGTTCAGCTGTCGTTATTCGCGATATACCCATCGAAACCAAAAGGCAAAGGCAAAGACAAGGCTAAAGCCAAGAAAGCTGACTAGTACCACCATACCACTACGTTCCTACCTCGCTGTTGTATTAGTAAAAAACATTTTTTTTTAAATATAATGTGTTTTACGTCAGCCTTAATTATTATTTTCAATTTAAGATGTTCAATTTGGGATTCCCCGTTTTATGGTTTCAACGATTTTGTGTGCTGACTCTAAAATAAAAAATATTTTTGTGCATAAAAAATATAACACAGCATACTCAAGTCTTTTTTTGGAATTAATCGGACTGTTTTTTGAGATTTTAAGAAAAAAATTACAAGGCCTGTTACAAAAACTTGTGAATGCATTAATTTATTTTACATTCCTTGTTGCATTTTCAAAAAACAAAAAAATAATGTAGATATTCATTGTTGGTATTCCATCGCACGAAGGCGGGTCGACTGTTGTTGTGATTTGATATGTACATAAACATCGTTCTAGTGTGCGTAATCTCTTCAATAAGCAAACTCGATCACGCACGCTGAAATAATATGCACGTACACGCCTGTCAAAACTAACACACCCTTATCCGAATCGTTGTCGTGACATGGAATATTTGTATGTGAAAAAAAAATGTGTGATATAATAATAACAACAAAATGTTTATACTAATAAAATGTAATAAAGAGCTAGTGCCTGAAAGGAAAATATGTTACCACACAGTTTTGTTATATTAATTATTTTTTGTAAGTGTTCATTTTATTACTAACTAGCTTTTGTCGGCAGCCAAGCTAAGCTAGATATTTTCTTGTATTGCCAACGCCAGCCGTCTTTTTTTAAAACATGGACTGTGTTAGGTTCAAACCAGAACTTATGAGTCCAGCAGCGCTATTCACAAATAACAAAAAAAAATCGGAAGTGGGAACGTTCTGATCGTCAAATATTCGATCCGAATGTCAGACTGAATCGACACTGAAATAATAACGCACCATTGTTCCAAATATTTCTAAAAAATCCGACTCATAAACAATTGCAATTAACTTGTGTTAGGTATCTGATACCTAAAAAAGCTTATTTATCTCGTATCTATTTTCAAGATCTCGCCAGCCTCAGAGCTCTCGTAAAGTTTCCGATGCGAACGGTCACATTTCCGAAAACAAATGTCAATTTAATCCGAACGGCGAATGAGAATAGCGTTCCATTCGAAAAGTTGACGAATCCGAGTCGATTCCGTGTTCCGAGACGATTCTGAATAGCCCTGCTGGACTATACCGGTTTTGAAGTTAGTGACAGAACAACAATGCATACTTTTTAGCGATAAATTGGGTCTTGCAATGACAACCAGGTTAAATCAAGTATTTTTAGTCCATGTCTTATACTTATAAAGAATAAGACGGTAAAAGTCCATTTGTGAAATTTACGTCCTATAAGTCCCGTACAATGGCGATGCGCCCGGCGGCCATGTTAGTGACGTCACGTCACGACATTGAAATCATCAGTACCCACAGATTACCGTACTATATCTGTACTATTTGACAAGGTTCCATCGCAATACCATTTTATGGGGCTTATCTATAAACCCTCTTTATCTATTAATGTAGTAAAGATACGTACGTAGAACATTTATGCTACAAATAATTGTGAACCAATAATTATTAATAGTGATAAAACATGATGCCACCTTGCTTATAGAGTATTAAAAAGACAGTATAAACATACATATATCTTAAGTTTGTTCCACAGAATGCATTTTTCGTAGCGTTGATTTTGAGGATTATCGATAGAAAATATTTTTCTACATAGGCTAAATGTTGTGTTATAATATAGGGGGATTAATGTTAAAAAGTGATGCGAGTCTTCCTTGAATTAATAAAACAGATAATATATGCTTTCAAATTAAAAAATAAATAGAATTGTACATAGGTATGTATTTCGTAATAAATAAGACAAGATTATTACTAAATGTCGCGATGTTTTGTTTAATATAAAATGGATATATGTAAGTAATAAATAATGTTATTTAATTTCAGGTTAGTAACGATGTCAACGTGATGTTTATCTTGAAATAAACGATTGTTTTGTAAAGAGATTATTTTTAGATTAAGGAATGGTTTGGATTTTTAATAAATTTTATCATTTATAGTACTGCTGTATAATTAAATTTTTATGGTTTTATTTTGTTTGAATTTTTCCGCAAGTTTTATTTTCACTCTGGATCTCAATTTAATGATATGCCATCTGAGTCTTATAAAGGTAGAAAGGCGGTATCCAATAAATTATTCCATAAATATTTTTTTTTTAGGCTTTGGGATCATTTCGGGACAAAAAAAAACATTTTAAAATTTAGCTGTAGGTTTTTCAGGCACATTTTATATTTCGTCGCCCGAGTTTACTTCTTTCAAAAATCGATATATTAATATATTTTGTCATTTTTTATACTCAGTCCCTCGAACGATCAAATTTTAAAATGAAACATTAATTATTAAGTAAGAACTGTACATTCATTACTGTAGGTACATAGATAAGAATACAACATCCAAGACAGATGAGCCAAACAATGCATTTAAGAAATGAATCCGGAACCCCTTGCGTAACAGACAGCTGGTAATCCGCTGCACCACAGAGGCTGAGAGTAGTTAATATTAAGATACTTCTTCAAACAGTTCTCTTTGCTTTCTTCTATTTTTGCTACAAGTCTCTAGAATGTCAATATTCATTATTTTTCTGTCTTTTTGACTTAAATTTAGATATTAAATATTTATTTTTTTATCGTAAATATGTTTTTTACATAAATATTTAAGGCAGAACGATTTTATTTTAAAATCTTCATGTTACACCAAATGCAGTTTTGGATTCACAAAAGTGAGGTTAGAATTCATTTTTCCTAAAAATTCGAACTTTAAAATAAAACTACGACTTCAAACAGTATACTTTTCTGATAATACCAAACAGAACAGACAGGGTTATGTTAAGAACCTAGTTGTTACCAAGTAGTATCTGAGAGTAGCTTTTTTTCGACTCATTTTTTTTGAAGAAAAATTGTAGCAGATATCCTTCCTCGGGATATATTTTATCTTTTTCCCACATTTTTTCGAAATAACTTTACATAGTAAGTAGTATTGACGCAGAAAAGAATTTGTTACTTCCGCATTAAAATTTAAAGTATACCTACAAATGGCTAGGCTTTTAAAAACTGGACACAACTGTAGTAGGTACTGAGATAGCGGGTAAGTACAAAATTAATTTTGGAAATGAAGATTATTAACGTTAAATCTTTTTTTCAGCTTTTAATAAAAAAATGTCGTTATTACGTTCGGTGCAATTATTAAGAAAAAAATCGTTTGCTGGCTTCCGTACAACGGTAGGATTTAATTTAACAACTTTTATATTAAATTTAGGTAAATTATTTGATACACATAATAAAAGTAAGTAAGTAAGAACTTTATTCATAAAACAACACAGTATCTCACATCAAAGTGTTTTAACAAGAAATATGTATTAACCTAACGTAAACGATTACATTAAGATGCTGTGTTACAACCATGAAAGGGTATGCAACTCGGCACTGTGTCAGCTCTTACGAGACTGACGCTGATCGTCCGTTGCACCCCAATTGATTCCGAAGATGAATTAAACATTTACAAATAATTATGAATGTTTATGTGTGTGAAAATTTAAAACTTATACTCAGATTATTTTGATATTCAATAAATTTTACATAATTTTTTTATCAAAACCGAGGAGAAGACGTGGTAGCTCAGTTTGTTACGTGCCTCGGTTAACCGACCGAAACACCCGATAGGGCGAGGGTTCGAGTCTCGGGTGGCCGTAAGTTGTAGCTGCCATGTCCTCATTGTGCCCGAATAGTGGCAACAGATTCGCAACCTGTCACACTGGGACTCAACATTAATTTGCGAAATGTGGGGTATAACACCTTTGCCTACCACTCTAGAGGGATAAATTACGCCGTGAGGTTATGTATGTTTATGTAATATGCATACATAACGGATAGACCGAATCCAATTCGGTTATTTTTAGTTCATAGGTTTGATTTTGTTTTAGCAATTTGCTGTAAGAGTATCGTCATCGAAAGCAGAGTCATTTCTCTCTGGAACTAATGCAAATTATTTGGAAGCGCAATACTTGGACTGGTCCAAGGGTACCAAAGTAGACTCGGTAAGTAACCTCCTCCGTCCTTAGCCCATAGTACAATTTTATAAATTTCTATGTACCTTGAAAAAAATGTATCGGTTCCAGAAATTTACATCTATGATTTAAATGTTACTTTTGCTTCACAATTTACACAAGCTTAGTATTGTGGCGTGAGGGGTGGAGCCGCATTAGGAATAAGAGGCGCCAAAATGCGAAATAAAGGGCATCGAAAACTGAAACTCTACAAGTACCTACATACTCCGAAAAACACCAGGCATTATAGAGCGAAAAAGAAAATAGTCACTTTCGGTTTTTAACTTAAAAGCACTGAAGAGCGCCTAAACACGATTCTTGCTTCTCACTCTTCTCTGTCTGGCGCTGTGGCAGCGCAAAGTGGGGGCAATCAAACCCGAGTGCCACCGTTTACCGTGCCATGACAGTCTCAAGTAAATATGGTTTATTCCGTATTTCAGTCTTGGGACGGCTTGTACGACAGCATCAGTGGACCTTCTCTGAAAATCGAAGAATTTGAAGATGAGTTCAGTCCAAAAACTGTCAGTAAGTGCCCTTGCTGTACAGAATTTATTAGCTTTGCACAGTTTACACCCTTTGATCTACTTATAATACTTACAAAATGTATCCATATAAAATGAGAACTTAGCAAGAAGATATTTCGGAAATCTAAATAACATTAAAGTTTAATAAAGTCACTCCTTGTTACAATGGTTTTTAATAAAGTCACTCCTTGTTACAATGGTTTTTCTTTCAGAACCAAAACAAGACTCTAAAATAAGCCCAAAAGAGAACATCAAACTGCATTTGGCGGTGCAAAACCTCATAAGAAGTTATCAGGTAAGTTATCTACCGTTAGTCTAAGGATTTTCTACTTACCTTGTCGTATCCTTTCCGTATATCAATAAAATATAACTTGCTCCTACCTACATATATTGGAAATAAGCTGCCGTCAAAGTTAATGTTAGCCACAGACGAAATTTGCTTGTCATTTGCTACTTCTCTCAATATGGAGAATGAGAAGCTTCTTCGCGTGAACGCTCAGGCTGTGGAATGGACTCATGCCATTGTTTTCCCAAGTGACTAACTCATGGGGTTCTTCAAAAGGGTGTTAAAAGGTTCTTGCAGGGTGTCAACGCGTGCGTGATACGCCTGGCATTGCAAACGTCCATTGGTTTCCGTGACTGCTTACCATCAGGCGCGCCTAATGCTTTTTTGCCACTTTAGTGGTATTAAAAAAAAGTAAATTAAATTCAAACGTGTTTATTATCATGCTAAAAAATGTAGTCTTAAGATTAAAAATAATGATCTAAACACATGGACCCTGCAAGGGAGTCGCAAAAATCATAAAACAAAAATAAATCAAAAGAAATTATAATAAGGTAGGGAGGTGCGCTGACTAGGGACGCCTTCCACTCCTAGCTTGAAAGCATACAAGTTTCAAACCCTGGCTAACTTACCGATACGATCCTGGACATATGTATCAAGCAGCAATCTTAGTTCTTGGATGTCACTTATCAGTTTTACATATGTATTTATATTGCTATAAATTTGAACATCTTTTATTAGTACAAGCCCTGCACCTCGTCTACTAGTCCTCTAGCTAGGGCTTTACTGCAGTCTACGTAGACATATCTCTCCATAAACTTCTATCTTTTCTCCGAGTTGTCTAGCTCTATCGTGGATAAGGCGCTTTACACTTAGTATGAGACCATTTTTTTTTTTCTGTCACGACAAGACTCACACAGCGTCGGCCCTTGCTGTGTTCGTGTGCGCCGGCCTATTTTCGACACTATTAGCTGATTGGTGACCAAACAAGGGTTTTAGATTTCAGCGCCCTTCGTCATTACAGATGGTTAGAGCCACCGTTTCACTCGCAGTACCTTTTGGCCGGCTCTGAACCAAACACAGTGTCTTTTATCTGCAGTGCCGGGGCCATTTGCTTGCTAAAACAGATCCTCTGCAGCTAACGATGGGGGCCAGGTTCCTGGTGAAGGAGCCGCGCCTCAAACGCATGGACCTGAAGGGCCTCGAGTGTTCCATCGTAGCGAGGGAACTAGGCACCGTCCTGAGTATGAATCTTTGTTCTTTCTACGAGGAATATTTGTAGATAAGTAGGTAAATAGGTACCACAAATCTAAAGACCCTTTGCCTTTTTTCTCCCGTCCACATGTGACAGTAAATAGTTACAAAACATTCGTATTCTTGTTATTTTAAACAAAATCTGATCCTCACTCAGGATGTTAAATTTATCCAAACCTATTTTGTGGTTCAGGGGTGAAAAGATTAATGCAAATAGAGTAACTTTTGCATTTATAACATTATTATGAAGTGACACTATTTATCAATGATCTAGTTTTCTGACCATTTACAGCTGAAAAACATATGGACATGACCTTCGAGCTTCCAGACCGGACGTTCATAGGGGGGAAAGAGACTGAAATGAAACTAAGGTTTGTTTATGTATTATTTTTAACTATAATGACTTTTACAGCTGGTCCGACCTACGAAATTAAGTTATACAATACCTCCTACATACTTTTGCATGGGTACCTATTATGTCTCTAAGTATATATATAAAGAAACAATCGGAAAAGTTCGAGTCAGAATCGCAAACGAAGGATTCTGCATCATCTTAAAAGATTAGTCTACTCGTATTTACATTTTAAATGCTTTCATTAATGAAACTAGGAAAAAATTACAAAACAACATCACATTTTTCGCGACCACCCCTTGTGGTGGGATGCATGTCAGGATTCAGGTCCTATTATTGAATCCTGAAATACAGGCGGCTTTCGCATAAAGACGGACAGACGAAGGGGCAGAGGCCTAGTAATAACAGTCCGATTAGCAGCTTTGGGTACAGAATCTAACCTATAAATGCTGCGTATTAGTTGGTGGCTCCACTTCAGAGTAAGATTCAAAGGTACCTCTACTAGACAGATACGTTAGCCGTATTAGCAAAAGCGGTTTAGTCACCCTTTGTATTTTATCTGTGTCAGGTTGTCAACCACAGACGAAATCAACGTTACTAATGTTCATTTGAATTTAAACTTTGTCAACTTACAAACAAGGGACATAATCGAACGGCTGGAGAGCATATACTGCCGCAGTATAGGAGTGGAGTACATGCACTGCTACGACCTGGACCACCTGCAGTTCATCAGGGAACGGATGGAGAAGCCTGGAGCGATGGACAAAACGATTGAAGAGAAGAGGCTCATCATGAGGCGACTCACCAAAGCCGTCTTGTTAGTTTATTTTTAATTTTTATACAATCTCATGAGTTAAACAAGAAAATGATTGACCGGAAGGAAAGTGATGCCGCCGTTTAATGATACGACGATGAACTTGATGTTAGAACGCCAATGGAATGATAGCATAAATTAGGGTTCCTTATATGATGAAATTAAAAGAGATTTACAGCAAACTAAGATGTATTCGTAGAAAACGGTACATGTAAATAATTTAAACTTAACTTATCGAAATAAAATGTCAGATCCTTTAGGATTTACATGGGGAAATGGAAAAACAAAACAATTATACCTGCTTCAACGACGTATAGAAACAACTCCACTAAAATCTTCTCCTCGTTTTCTTTTCTGATTTCCAGATCCTTACATTAAACATCCACATTATAACTAAATGTTTAACGGCCTCAAAAATAATTTAACGACAGTGATAATATCAAAATGAGTGTCCGGGAACTAACGTATTTCTTAAGGACTGAAAAAGCTATTCAATATTTAGAAAAAAAAAACTCAAGAACCCTCTAACAACATGAAAACTTTACTCACCCCGTATTATAATAACTACCCATACATGTAATGTAGTAACAAACTGTAATAAATTTCAATTTTAATTCAATCTAAAAACTCCAGATTCTCAATAAAAACCAAACAATCTATATATTTGCTTGAACATGTTCTTAATTTTTTCGTTCACCCATCACCTCTGACAAGTCTAAATCTACCGTCAAAGCGTTGCACACGTAAGCATAAGTTAAAGATGTTTTTGTAAGGCTTCGCACTGTCATCTGGCTTGCGCCTCACAACGTCGCGATGCAACTCGCGGCCTCGCGCTGCGCAGCGCAAAACCATTCGCCTCTTCAAGCACCATCACGTCGCGTCGCGTCTCGGTTTGAACTAACCCTAAGATTGATAACGTGTACATACTGACTTTGCTCAGACTTTGTTTAATTTTGCTTCAAAGTATGTAATCTTTAATGGATAATATTATAGAAACGAATAATAAACGTACGTTTTGTAGTTTGTATTTTAGAACCGAATCCAAAGTAGATTTGGTCATAAGTTAATTGAACTGCTGAAAGCAGCTTTTAATTAATCATTACTGTACAAAACAGTCTGGAGAAGTACTTCGCGACGAAATGGCCGGCGGAGAAGAGGTTCGGCTTGGAAGGGGGGGAGAGCATGATCGTGATGCTTGAGGAGATAGTGGATACCAGCACACAGCTGGGGGTCGAGTCCATCGTGATGGCCATGCAGCACAGAGGTATCACTCCATATTTTTTAGCAGTACTTAAAATTCCTCCTCACAAAGAATGAGGATTTAAAAAAAAGAATATCAGTTTTTTTGACAGGATTTTCAAGCTCTTACAGCTCCCCTATTAGGCCTAGCTTAGCCGCTAATTCATACACAAGTATTGATTAATAATTACTTCTCAGGTCGTTTAAACATGCTGGTGAACGTTTGCAGAAAGCAGCTGACTGACATTTTCGCACAATTCAAACCTTTGGAGCCTAAGGAAGCGGTAGATACACCAACCTATCCATCCACCCATACTTTTGCATGGATGCATGAATGAATGGATCTTTGTTACTCTTTCACGTAAAAACTACTGAATGGATTTTAATGAAACTTTACAATCATACAGCTTATACATCACAATAACACATGGGCTATTATTTATGAAGATATTGTGTGAATGGTTCAAAATATAATAATAAATGTCAGGTAATTAGAAATCAATTAGAACCATTTTCGACTTCTACGCGGATGAAGTCGCGAGCAAAGAATAGTTAATAATATTATAAATGCGAAAGCAACTCTGTCTATATCTTACCTACCTAGATAACTTTAAGCAAGGAGATAAAATGCATTCCTAGGCTACATTTCGTTTCACACGGACAAAGACCTGGACAAAAGCTTGTTAACTATATTTACAAGGTGTTTTTTGCTTGGGAACAATTACGAAAAAACTTTTGCATACTCGTACAGGCGACGTTAACTGCTTACCATCTGGAGATCCGCTGCTTGTTTGCTCTCAATAAAAATAACCGCTACTTACACCAGCTGCTTTAAATATGGTGACCTATACAGGGCTCCGGAGACATAAAGTACCATCTTGGCACCTTCATTCACCGCTTTATCAGGAAAACGAACCGGTACATCAAGGTGTCGATGAGCGCGAACCCCTCCCACTTGGAGGTGGTGTCCCCGGTGGTTGTGGGGAAGACCAAAGCGGAGCAGTTCTGGAAGGGAGACTTGAATGGAGACAAGGTAGCATTCCTTTTAATTTATACAGGAACTGTTTGATACTGGACCAAACTTTACCCACCACATGGGCTGGTCAAAAGGTGATGGCGTGTTTTGTTAAATTACTTTCTTATATAAATATATATTGTCCTCTAAGCCGTTGTAATTTGCTATTTTGCACATGGTATTTTGCATAGCCTCCATATTTGTATAGTCATTGTTCTGCGTCCATTGCCACATTATGATAAATTAAATAACTAAATTATTAACGTCATCTTTCTCATCTTGAAAAATCTAAAAAGCTGTGGTGGGAATAAAATTTTAATACTTAAGTCGTATATTGGCCCCTATAGGTAATGGCTATAATAATGCACGGGGATGCAGCTTTCTGCGGACAGGGTGTGGTCTTCGAGACCATGCATTTGGGTAATCTGCCTGCCTACACGACACATGGGAGCATACACATCGTGTGCAACAACCAGATCGGATACACCACCGACCCGAGGTTCGCCAGGAGCTCACCGTACTGCTCAGGTATGATAGCGAAGGAATTTTTAATCGTCTTTTTGTTGTTAGTTATTGAAATGTTTGTTAAAGGCGTTTAGAGTCACAAATGTCTACACAGTCCCGAATGTTATTGTATAGGTATAAAGCCACGGTAAACATAGATGTATGAATAAATAAAATTCTTGATTTAAGACATAAAAGACCTTGAAACTAATACTCGTGATCATCACGAACATCTGTATGAGCCAGTCAATCGAATCCAAAACTTCAACATCATAGTGCTAAGCAATTTGTGTTATGATTTATATATTTAATATATGTGATGGGCAGATGTTGCGAAATGCGTGGATGCGCCAGTGCTGCACGTGAACGCTGATGACGCAGAAGCCGTGTCGCACGCGGCTCGGCTCGCGATCCAATTCCGCTGCAAGTTCAAGAAGGATGTAGTTCTAGACCTGGTGTGCTACAGGCGCTTTGGGCACAGCGAGGAGGACGAGCCGATGTTCACGCAGCCCTTCATGTACACAAAGATACGGAGCATGCAGACCGGTAGGCAATTTGTTATGTCTATACTGTGCTGTGTCGGTTTTCTATACAACTGATTAGATGACCTACCTCAGCTTAACTTAAAAAGATCTTCTGATTCACATGCTGAAATTTAACCAAAGGTTCTTGAAAAAATTATAAGGGATAGGGCATCTACCACGATAAAAATGGCCACCACCAAAAATCACTATATCTTTCAGTCGACAAGATATACTCAGCTAAACTGAAGGCTGAAGGTGCTATCAACGACGCCGACATCAAGAAATGGGAGAAGGAGTACATGGACACGCTGAATAAGCACTTCGAGCTGGCCAAGAAGATCACCAGGCTCAGCATCATGGACTGGATAGACACGCCTTGGACTGGCTGGATGGAGGCCAAAGACCCTAAAAAGGTAGGATTTTTTTTCCTAATCGACGAGTGCTGCGGCCTGGAGGCCTTAGCAGCTTTACCGTGACTTTAATTTACCGTGGCTTTCGATCCCTATACAGAACTGTTATTCCGATCAGACTGTATCGTCTTTACAAAGACAATAAGACGGAAAGCATAGGCACGACCGCCATACCTGTCCACCTCGCCATCGAACCTGACCTAGTACAGATCCGGTCGGGAGCCGGAATATCGTAAGTAAAGATACGCTTAAAGTTGCGGTAAATAGTAGCAAAAACTCTATGAAGACGACACGCCGGCGGCGCTCCGTTTCGTGCGTTGGTGTGACGTCAGTCATTGAGTTTCATACTTTCAACGACCGTACACGGATCGCAACAGACTTTGGTGTGCTCCAACCATCAAGCCACATGTTTTACCCAACCTTGAGAGAGATTCAAATACCTAGTAATATTAGAACCTCTCTCAAGTCAAGAGAAAGAGAATAGGAAACAGGCGAGATTGTTGATATGCGCTTACCTATTGATCCAACCTTTTATTATGAAAATATTCCAATATATAAAATGTACCATGTACTAAACTACAAACTCATGAGTTAGGTACTATAAATGACCTAAATTAAATGGTTATTCCTAAGCTTATTATTTGCAAGTCATATTTGCCCGTAGATAGAAGAAACTGGAATAAGTGAGACGTCCATAGCAACAATCTCTAATCACTTCTCCATGCCACCAGAGCCCTGGGCCTTCGAAGTCCACAAGGGCGTCAACAGGATACTAGCAAATCGACTCAAAATGGTTAGTGGAAAGTAGATTTTTATACGTCATGAGCAAACAAGTAAACGGTTCACCTGCCTGGTGGAAACTAATACCGCCGCTTATTGACACGAGACGATGCCTTTAATATCACAGAACGGCAAGAGCACTACCAATGCGTTGCCCATGCAGAGGTTAATATATTATACCTCTCATTCTGGTAACTACTTATTCTGGCAAAATTATTGTCTTCCTTAGTAGGTTACACCGATATGAAGGCCTCTGTGGCGCAGTGTACACAGCCGACAGCTCCGCTAGAGGTTCCGTTATTTGCAAGACACATTGTTTTGCTTACCGGTTTGTGGCTGGCACAGGTGGTTGCTTTGCACAGAATGAAATTTTGGTGCATCGTAAAGTAACTGTTCAAAGGGCAGCAGCATTACACAAAGCTAAAAACAGAGGGCGCACTGGGACATAACGTGACAACTTAAAGAAATCGCTAATAGCACTTCCATACGATGGGCCATCCCTTGTCAACTTCAACTTGGGCAACGTCGGATCTTGTTGGGGTCGAATGGTTGTAAGGCCGGAAAACCGAAATCACGTTCTTACCTCAACATCGCATGGCGCCATAAACCATGCAACACCACTAAACCTCCTTCACGCTGGCCCATCCAGGAATGGCCCATTAGTTGAAAGCGCTATATATAAGATGTCAAATATTATTCTATTGCAGCAATTACAATTTACGCTAGTGCTGATACGAGAACATTGTAATATTACTTCCTATTCAACGGGTATTCTGTTATTTAGGTGAAGGATGGTATAGCGGACTGGGCGATGGGCGAGGCGCTTGCGTTTGGTGCATTGCTTCGAGACAATATACACATACGGTTCACTGGAGAAGACGTGGAACGTGGCACCATGGCGCACAGGTACCTACTCCATATGCTCCATTCCACTTGTAGAATCCATAGGGAACAGCGTGATTAAAAAGGCCGATATGCCATATCGTATCTAAATCTGAATAATGTACAAATGTCAAATCGCAAAATGGCCATATAATGCTAAGTGTCAAAAAATATTATTATTTATATTACCTTTACCTACATTACACTGTCAATGCCGTATCGTGATCCTGGATATCGTGATTTACCTATACTAGTATGGCGATACCGTCAATACCATAAATATTTACGTAATACTGGATTGCGATAACGCGTATCGCATGATAATATCCACAATTTAATACCCCCAAAAGCGCAGTCAGTTTTAAACTTACTTTATGAAATGGTTGACATTGCCACTTTGTTATAGTTTATTTATGAAGTTAACAAATTTGTATGATTTATTTAAATAAAATATCTCTTTTTTTTCAGACATCACGTTTACCATCACCAATCTGTAGATGGCGCTACGTACCGAGTCCTGGATACTTTGTATCCGGACCAGGCAACGTACAGTCTCCATAACAGTTCGCTGTCTGAATTTGGTAATTTTAATACTAAAAAGAATTAATACTCCAGTTTAATACGTGGTACCATTGTTACAAACTGTCTCAGACCCAAACTTAAACCAACAAAAATAAGGCTTGTGTGATACATTGATTGTACAATATAAAACATCTAAGACCTCAGATGTTCGTGCTCGTGTTCATCAAACAAATAGCCCGAGACGTGATTGGAACCTCAGATATCGAAGGTTACAGCCATCGGTAGAAACCGCTGTGCCACGTAACGACAAGTTTGGTTTATCATTGTCATGTTAAAAATTGCTATTTATTTATACAATTTTGTGATCATCTCATTGTTTAAACTTAGATTCACGCTTCATAGTTTTGGCTTTGCGTTGGTATTTAAACAGGAGCAGGACAAATAATTTATGAGTGGATTAGGTATAGATTACGGTTTAGTTAAAGTTACTTAACTGCAGGCATCCTCGGTTTCGAAGTAGGCTACTCGTACTCAAGCCCGTTATTGCTGACGATATGGGAGGCGCAGTACGGGGACTTTGCTGACACAGCACAGCCAGTGTTCGACACCTTCATTGCCAACGGGGAGAGCAAATGGGTCTGCCAATCAGGGCTGGTCGTGCAGCTGCCCCATGGAGTCGACGGAGCGGTCAGTATGATTCACTAGCTGTTTACCATATCACCATACCATTACCACCATAAAATAACCTAAAAGTCTAATAAATAAGCTTTTGTTGGTAAAAAACGCTACAATAGCTTTAGGTATCTCAAATCAAAACCAATAATTATTTATCTTTTGTAAATAGGAAGTCTCATGGTTCTCCCATGAATCATTATTTTTAATAAAATGTTTACAGTTTCCCACGTTCCCATCAATTTTTTTACCAAAATGAATGCCGTCAGGTAACATAATCAGCGTTACCTACTTTCGCATTTCTAAATAATATCAAGTAGTCTGGACTAAAGTGATCCTATTGACCCAGGGTCCGGAGCATTCTTCCGCCAAACCGGAGCGGTACCTGAGCATGTGTGATGATGACGAGGACGTCATGCCGAACATGGATGATCCTCTACTTGAATGTTAGTTTTAAATTCCAATCTTTAAGACATTAAATTAAATCCTACCACTCATTCGTCTGTCTGTATTATAAGAATTATGTGTTTGAAGTCACTGTAGTCTAAAAACGTCACATTAAATGCGGTAAATGTGCGGTACGACGAGGTATCGTACCGGTACCGGATTGTGTGTGCTCCACCCTTGAAAGCTTGAAGGCATCGCATTCATACCTAAACCTCCAATCCTATTCACCGAAAGGGAGGATCCCTGTTGCTTACAGGAAAAAAACCTATAGTTACTTAGCTCCGATCCATTATTAAAGATACCGTTCTGGATGTACTTCCTTGTACGTTTTCGATTAGCTCTATCTCTCTTCGTAAATTTTACTGAAAGTTTTTTTTGCGATCCAGTAACTCAACTCCGCGCTGCCAACTGGTTAGTGTGCAACGTCACCACACCCGCCAACTACTTCCACCTGATCCGCCGTCAGGTGGCGTTGCCGTTCAGGAAGCCGCTGATACTCTTCACGCCGAAGGTCGGGCTCAAGCACCCATTCTACCGGTCGCCGTTCAAGGATTTCGAACTCGGAACTAAATTCCAAAGGTTTGTTCAGCGTAAAGATCGTAGAACAACTATCAACCCTGGTACTGAACCTCAAGCTGGTGTAAGTCTGTGGAGATGCGATGTCGATAAGTGTACGTTGGAGAATTAAATTTCATACAAAGAATACCAAACGAACAAATGTAGTTGGTAGGTGTTCAAGTTGTGCTACGTACCATCGTAAGAACATGTCTTCGACATAAAAGTAAAATTCAATTAACTCCCAAAAACAAAGGTTGAAATGATTACGTATGCTCACAGAATTGAAAGCTAGTCACAAAAGAAAGATTTGAAAAAAAGCACAGCAGTAGCACCATTAGCAAAATAGAGTATTTTTAAGCTACTCTTTCTTACCAACTTAAAGTCTAATCTTCTTTTTTTTTCCTCAGGGCGATACCGGACTCTGGCCCGGCTTCACAGAATCCTAAATGCGTAAAAAAACTTATATTCTGTGTCGGTAAAGTGGCGATAACAATTTCCGAACTGCTCAAGGAGAAAAAAATGGAAGATAAAATCGCGTTCTGTCGAATAGAACAGATATACCCGTTCCCATACGACATCGTGCTGAAGGAGTACTGCAAGTATCAAGGGGCCGAGGTTTGCTTCTGTCAGGAGGAACACAAGAATCAAGGCCCGTGGCCCTTCTGCAAAGTCAGAATCGAAAACCTTCTCAATAAAAAAGTAACGTAAGTGGACTAGTTATATTCATTTCTAAGGTTGTAAGCAAGCGAACAGATTCTCCGATTTATAATTACCTACCTATCCCTACAGCTACAAACAATTTGTAATAATGACTTTTCTATTGCCAGATGCATCTCAAGACCACCGAGCCCAGCATCAGCCACCGGTATCAAGTGGATTCATGCTAAAGAACTTAAAGAATTAAAAGACAAAATCATCGAAATAAAGAATTGTTAGTTTAACAGAACTCTTGCTTTGTGTGGTTTGGTTTTGTACTTTTGTCGATATATGTAATGTCATGTTATGATGGTCCTTTATTTATCATCTAATAAAACTGTTTAGTTTCCTATTCATTCATTTGTTTTATTATTATACTTTTTGGATTATTCACGATAGTATTTATGTTTTTATTAACTTTTGCCCGCGACTAGTTTTTAGGTATATTCCTCAAGATCCTTTTTTTTTTGGAATGTTGAGTATCCAAATTTCTTCAGTCGCTTTTGCGTGACTGTAACAAACTTCCAAACATCTGAAAATTTCGTCCAATATTATTAGGATTTAATAAAGTGGGAATATCGAAATATTAGAGGGTTTTCATCACGATGTAAATTTATTCTAACACCCTTTCCTACCGAGTTAAAATTCCAGCTCGGGTAGAATTTAATGAAAGTTAGAAAATAAAAAGGGTACGATTACTGAAAGTTTTAATAATTTTAGTATTTACATATTGGTGGCATTCTTATAGATTTGTGAATAAGATTTGCGTAAATTTCGAATTTTAGGATGGAAACTAGGATACTAAGGATACTTTGTTTTAATTTGGCTGTAAGTTTTTTCTTTGATTCCAATCCAATAGAAAAAAATGTCAATGTCAAATTTTAGAAGAGAAAAACAACTTTGCCAAGTTTGTTTTGGTTAGATTTTTATTTTTTCATTTTGTTGAAAATGTCTTATTTTGAGTACTTTCGCAAGAATATTGATTCAAATGAAACAAAGAAAATCGACTCTTCAGTTCGTGGGACTTGTTGTTCCATGTGCCCACAGGAAGAAATTGCTACGTAAGCTTTTTAATTTGGGTTACTGTAAAGTGTAGAAAATATTTACTGTCTTTATACAAACTCTGACTTTTCTTAGATTTATGTTATGTGTTATTTAAGGTTATATTTGCGAATTATTCCATTAATATAAAATATTCCATTAATATTAAAAATAAGAACAAAGTAGGTAAGCCAAACTTACACACAGCTCTAAAGTAGAGATTGATTTTTTTTATCTTTTTAAATTAAAATAATTCTATTTGAACTTTTCTATCCTTTTACTGCATAGAATGTATGAAACACATTTTTACTATTTGCAGCAGAGAAAGGGAGAAAATGGTGCATGTGTTAGAAGTCCATGGTGACACAAGACGCCTAGTGAAGAGTTACAGCCGCAGTGCAGCAGACTGCAACTTGGCAGTGCCATGGATGCTCAGACCATACCCTGTGCTTAGGATCACTGTACACTACCTACTTTTTGAGTAAGGAACATTTTATCTGTACTTTAACCTATCTATTTCCACTTGTACTCATTTCTACCTATAAATTGGTTGCTAAAAATTAAATTTTGACAAATATAAATCCATTTCAATTTGTAAAAAACATGTCATTATTTTAAAATATGAACACATAAATTTTGAAATCATCTGAAATAGGCTAAGAAACATTTAACTCAGAAAAAATCGCATAAGAAGAAAAAAAAACAGTTAAACCACTATTTATTTATGGATAAATATTTATCTTAAAATTAAAATTAAAGGGTAACAAAAAGAAGTGATGTACCAACACCAGTGGTGTATGACTTCATAAATGACAGACTCCGGGCTGTGAGGCAGGATGTTACAATACAGGCCCTCTCCGCAGAGGAGTGTATTGTGTTACTTGAACCTATGGTCAGGTTCTATGTTTATTATGGATACAAGTGAGTATTATATACCAATGAGAATTGTAAAGCTCCTCTTAACAACATTGGTGTTAAAAGGGAAATGATACCATTAGATAAGTTATTTTAGTAATATTGTGGGGAGTGATTGTAGTTTTGTTGGAGTTTGATTAAATGCTGTACTTAAATTAATAGATATACGAACATGGCATGATTCTATATATGTTTGTTGACTTGTATATAGTTAGTAAAAATTTGTAAATGATTATATTTTTATTAATTAAGACCATTGTAATTTATTCATATTTCATTGTGTTTCAGATTATGTGAGTGCCCACTCAAAGATTATGATCCAGTGTTGAACAAGAAATACCTTTTAGAGTGCCTAAAATGGTATCTTAGTTGCTGTGACCAATTGTATAGTAGGACACGGGACAAATATGTGGACAAGCTGAGTAGGACATTGACAAATATGAATATAAACATGAATACAAGCAAGCAGCTGGGCTGTGATAGGGTTGTCATGGAAACCCTGTATATACTGTGCAATCTTGATGATGTACATCCCATTTACAGATATTTAGCTCTTCCATTAGAATTTAGGAGGTTAGTGATTTTCATTAAATTTCTTGTTACATATTAAATCTGCTATTAGAATGTTTGGAAACTTAAGATTCCATTATGACGTATTATAAAATTATGTACAGCACAAATATAATATCAAAAACATTACAAATGGCTGTTTATAAAAACAACACTTTGATTGAAATTGCTTAAATTCACAGCATTTTTAACAGAAAATAAATTTCTTATAAGGCAGAAGTTTTACTTCATATATAATTCCATATTTTCTTCCTTTAGGAGAATCGTTAAAAGTAATTATGTAAAATATTTTGCAGTTTTTTTCTTTTTATTAATTTGTTGTATAGTTATTATTGATTTTGTTTCATGATAATTTTAATTTCTTTGTTTTAAATTCAATATTATTTCTTTCAAAATTTTCAGCGAAACTTGATTGGTTTATGTTTTTATTTTTGAATTGATTTTAATTAATTTTAATAACTGTTTGTTTCCCAAATAAAGTAAAAAAAAATAATAGCTAATTAAAAGTGTACATGAACAATAATGTTAGTTATAATTACTACATAGTATAAAACAAAGTTTCTGCCCACTGTCTGTCCCTTTAAAACTATGCAACGGATTTTTTAATAAATAGAGTGATTCAAGAGGGAGGTTTATGTGTATATAATGCATACATAATATCCGTCCAAAGCCAGGGCGGGTCACTAGTGTAAATAAATTACTGTTTTTCGTTTCAGAAATCCAAATTTACAATTAGCATATAGTATAGCAATAGAGAATGTTAAAGGAAATTACGTAAAAGTGATGAGGCTGGCAGAGAGGTTGTGTCCACTGGCACATTGTGCGTTTGCACTTTATATACCTGCAATACAAAGGTAAACTATAAATTTACTTTTATTATTCTGTAAAGTATAACGGTAAGTTTTTGCTGCCCTTTCCAGAAACACTGGATATATATACACAACAACGCTAACAATACTAAAGTAATTTTTAAGTTCAACCATGTAACTAACTCAATCGTAATGTTGTACTTGGGAATTAATAAAACACACTTAGGAGTTCAGTCAATCCAGGCTACAGTATATGCGTCCAGCACGCGTCTGCACTGTTTCGCTAACGGCGCGCGTCTGACTACCGCCTGCTCGGGCGCATACAATACACCAATATGCACTTTTCAGTTATTTAATATAATTCGACCTCTCATATAAACACAAATCTGTTAGATTTTCTCAAATATCCGACGTATTAACTAAGTTATAAAGTTGTTGGTCAGACAGAAAGATCCGATATATACAGTGACGTAGGTAAGACAAGGACAAGGGCGACATACAACTTTCATAGAAAAGGTTCTTTTGAGCAAGATAGATGTAGTTACTTTTAATTGGTTGGTCATGGTCAATCAGAAAAAAAAATATCATCAAAATTGTTTGTATTTTTTATTTTCAGGCGATGCCTTAGGGTTTTGAGCATAGCATACAACAGCAAGCAGCTGTCAGTGCCGTGCGAAGCCATTTGTAGCTGGCTAGGTTTAGAATCAGATGCGTATGCGCTTGACTTATGCAAACACTATGGAATGAGGACAGAGGGACCAAAAGTCAAGTTTGTAAAGGATCAATTCAATGAAGATGCCATTTTGGTAAATAAAATATATTGTTTTGTTATTTTTAATGTTTGAAGCAAATAAAAATATTCATTATTTATTATTTTCAGTTGTCACCAAGGAAAAGAATAAAAGATGAGAAGTTCAATCTATCAATAGACAATGTGTTCACATACAATAGTAATGCATCATTATAATCAATAAGTTGTTATACTCTTAAATCTTGCAATTGAGTGATCTCACAAAGATATAACTTATTTTTGAAGTTTATAAATAAAACAATTCTATATAAAGGAATCCTTTATTTATTTACATAAGAAAATTCTCCTAATTATGCGATAACTAATTACAATGGACAACAAAATCTATCTAATAACGGTTGCATCGCTCCGGATCAGTAAAGTTTGACATTTTAAGTAATGAATGTATCTTGTGACATGTTTGCTTTGAAATTTAAACATTTCATTTTTATGTGATAAAATGTTTCACATTTTTAATTGCTATTGGCTCATAAACAGAATCTCGTACATTCCTTTTATGACTTTTATATAATCAAAAAACTGGGACATCTATAACAAATAGCCTCACTAGAAAGTTTTATCCAACAATGGGATCCATTTTAAAAAAAGAGGACATTTTAGTTGCAAATTAATTAATTCGATGTGCAACGTAAATATTACAGTGAGCCATGTGACTATGTACTATGTATTGCATGTATACCAAAAAGCTTAGCAGAAATTATGTACTCCCTATTTTATATATGTTGCAGAGTAATACAATTCGATTACATAAATAAAAAGTATATTGGATCTGTTTCATAACGAATGTGCAATATGATAGTAGTTGTAGTCCTGGGAGTACCGACAAACTTGATCACACATACATACATATCTCAGTTCTATCAGAACAATAAATAAATAAAGTTAAAATTTTAAAAGTAATTAATTTCTAAAAACCTATAGGGTCTTTAAAGTTCAGCATCTTTCTGACACTTTTTCCTACTTTACAACACATAAATGAGTTGATAAAACTCGATTTTTGCTACTTTATATAAAACATATCCGTGGAGCCTGTAACAGCAACTTGGGTGGGTGTTCAACTTAATTCGTTTTTCGATATTAATTCGTTAAATTTCGTCTTGAAATATGAGACAGAACCATCCTGATTCTAAAGCTGGGCCGCGGTCATTTGTGTTCGCAGCTTTAAGATTTCTTTCGCCATTCACTAGCTCTAATAGAAATAAATCATTCCAACTATATATCAGTTGACTGCGCGTCCTGCAGCAGACAATATAGTCGCACAGCCAGTCGTAAAGCTTTTTAAATCAGCAAAAAACATATATCACACATATTTGTGTACTCGAATTAGATATTTTGGTTCAAAAATGCCTAGGAATGGTTGATTAAATTCAAATTATATTATCACAGGTTGAAATACTCGTTCATTTTGGACGCACAGTCAACTGTACAAATTCAAACTACACTGGTTAAATGGTAACTAAATTATTTTGGCTTATTCTGGCAGCTATTTGACGTCTTTAAAACTTAAATTAACAGCTACGGCAAAGTGCTCACAGGTAATAGTAATTAAGCCGTACATTTTATTTTAAAATACATTTAATTTCGACCAGAATTAGCCATTTTATAAATACAAAATCTCTTGGTATACATCAACTACCAAAATTTAAATGTAAAATATTTCATTACATAACGATTTTTTTTCAATTCAACATATGTTTAGGTGTATTTTGTATTTAATACAATTTTGATATCTAACGATTAAATTTTAATCATTATATATAAAAAGGGTTTCTAAGAATAAAAGAGTTAAAAAAAAATCAAAGGCGAACCGAAGTAAAAATCTCAGCAAGCAACCATCGTAACCTAATATAAATTCAACAACAAGCAAATGTCAACACTTAAAGACGCGTGATTTATTACAAACACGTAAAACGTACGATAAATATAACAGCCTGACGGGGAAATTAAAAAGGACGCCATTGTAATTACAACAAAACTTGAAGACCACATTTCATAGATTTAAAAAAAAATCTATTTTGTTCATATGAAACTTCTTCGACTGTTATTCAACATAATTTGTAAGTTCCGGTTGCTACCGCGTAACGGTGTGACGTTATCCTTCAAATTTTCCCAGAAAGGCTTTTAAATAAGTTTTAACAAAAGTTTAATAATTTACAGGAGGTATTGTTTAAGACTATACATTGAGTGTTGTGTCCTGACATACGCCGCTACATCGCGCTGGTGTGCGTAGCGGTGGTAATGTTGTCATTAGTCATGTCAGTGTGTGTGTGTGTGGCCGCTGCAGTCAGTTGCAGTCAGTTGCAGTCGGCAGTCGGCAGTCGGCTGCACGCGGCAGTCGCACGAGTCAATACTAAACCCAACTACTACTATCAACCCATCGCGTCTCCTCACAGACTCTGAAAAGAAAACATTTTTTAAACTTTGACATGTGTGTGGTACATTTGAGTTATTTCTTCAGTGTTCTGTACTTGCCTGTCATAAAATTACATTCGTGTGTGTGTGTTTGTAAGTTTAAAGATGAAAATAATTGTTGATATATGTCACAAACATAAAATTGACAGATAGCTTTGGTACTGTTTTGTCATTAGCAAATTTGCTAAATATAGGGGGTCATTTTTGTTTCTAAACTGTTGCACATAATGCACTTCGTATAATAATGCATAACTAAGTTATTACTAGTATGTTAGGAAAGCGTCTTGCAATAATTGTATTCAGTGGGCTTTTTGTTCAGTTTTCGTTAATCATATAACGTACGTAGGTACGTACTAGTGTATACTGGTCGGTACCTAGTTGGCTAGGAAGGCGTCGTGGAAGAGTTGTATCTCGTGTGCGAGGTAGTGCGCCTTGTTGCGTAGTTTCTTGGCTGACGCCGACGCCGACTCCAGCAGCTGAGCCCGCGCCCGTACACTCGTCAGCTCCTCGTCCAGCTCCGTCGTAGCCTCGTCCACCAGCCGGCACAGCCGCGCGAACATCGTCGACAACTCCCTGTTGTGTTATAACATAGCATAAACTCACGCCGTAATCCCTCGAGAGGTGTTGGCAGAGGTATTACACACCGCATTTCGTTTTTGTTTAGTCCAAGTCTGGTTGCGAATCTATCGACACTATCCGGGCACAATAAGGAACGGCAGCTACAACTTACGGCACCCCGAGACTCGAACCCTCGACTTGTCAGGTCGGGTTGGTCGGTTAACCGAGGCACGTAATAAACTAAGCTACCACGTGCACCACGTCGTCGTCAATAACACTTTATTAAAAAACCCAATGTTCCGGTAATTTCAAATACATTTAAACTTTAACGATTTTACAGGTTAGCTATTAGGGCATGAACTGAAGGAGCCGTGCCTTTATCTCCGTGTATAGACATATTTAATTAGTTTATTGACTTCTCTATTACATAGAATCATACCGATAATACTTGATTACACATTGTTAAATAAATAAAAATAGTCTACTCACTGCTGCACCTGGTGGCTGCAATTAGCCGACGTCAGGTCCACAATGAGCCGGAGCTTCTTCCCGGCGTGTGCGACGTATTGTTTCTTGAAGACGCGTTCCTGTGCTTTGGCGGTCCACGTGACGCGTTCGTACGCGTACAGCGACGCGTACAGCAACCCCGTCAGCGCCACCACACGCCAACCTACTGTTTTCAGTAGCTGAAAATTAAATATAAAAATAACTTTAATCGTTGAGCAATAATTTAAGCAAATAAAGTTCTCAGCGCTACTGAAAGAGAAATAATAATGTAATGACAAAGTTTAAAACTTCAACGTTAATTATTCTCATCGTTAGAAAATTGGTTTAAAAATTTATTGCAAGAGAATTTAGATATATAAAAACATTTATAAAACAATATCTCACGCAGAAATACCTTAGGGGAAACATGAAAAAAGTACACAATATTACAAAACCAAAATCAATTCCAATTAATCCTGTAAATAACAAGTAAACAATATGTATCAAAAGTCTGTTTATTTCTCTATGATGTTGAATCAATGTAAAATGTATAAGTCTTACCAGTCCGGACATGAGCAGGCCTCCCATAGTGCCCTGAGAGGTGAGAGCCCCGAGCGCCACCCGCGACACGAGGCCCCACTCGTCCGCACTGAATGCTGCAGCAAGGGGGCCTGGTGCTGGACGCGCCACTTCCAATGAAGGCGGCAAGTTGCTCACTTGCGCTGGAATCTAGAACAAGATATTTCTTTGACTGCTCGTGTGTTTAAAACCATTGTATTAAGAACAATAAAATAATTGTCTATCATCGTTTACAATTTTATTTATATATGGTTTCTAACCTCCTCAACTAATGATTATTAAATAAACAGATCAGTAATAAAACAGATAACGGCTGATTGAATAATAAACAGTAGTACTTAAATATCTTCTCTACTGACGGGACTCGAAAACATTTTGTTACATTTGGTACATGTATTATTTCTTATTTATTTAATTCACTTAGAAAGAACCAAAACAAATGTTGACGCCAACTGACCGGCGTGTACTGCGGCGGGTTCTTGAGTGCAATCCTATTGGTATTCCTCCCCTGGAAGCGTTGTATGAGCGCTGTGATGCCGTAGGAGAAGCGGAAGGACAGGTCCTCTTGGAAGTCAGCGCACAGGTTGTCGCAGTTGAGGCGGTACAGGACTTCAAACGGTTGCTGGTGGGGAGTCATCACGGCGGCCGCGGCGGCTCGCTTCGACATGGGCAGGATGCTGTACATGCGCTCTGCGGCAACAAATATACTTATATACAGGTGCAACGATATAAATTGATTGCTCTATCAGACATGTAGCTTGCTTTACAAGGCCCCTGTATCTGTATCTTCGGGATCTGTAACCAAAGGGTGAAAAACGGGACCGAATCTCATGAATGAGGGTAGCTAATCTTGACATTTTTAGAGAATATCTATTCCTATTACCGCTTCAACAACTAATATTAAAACATAATGAAATTAAAAATTAAAGGGAAGTCCTAAACAAGAAACATGATTTGAAATCTAAAAAGAACATCTTATAAAATGTTTAATGTTTAATCTTATAAAATGGTATGGAACTCGTTATGAGCGAGTCTGACTCGCTCTTAGCCTTTTCTAACTGTCTCATGGCCAGGGCCCCTGTAGCCCCGGGGGTTTTCTTATTATTAATGATACAGCGGAAGCTACACCCATGTTCTCTATGCCATGCTAAAATATTACAAAAACAAAAACGGGGTCTACGCTTACAGAGCCCTGGAAAAAGCTACTTTGTTTCGACGATGCTTACGTCCGATATAGCAAAATTTGCGTACTGACCGGCCATCTCCTTCTGTGCCTCGTCCATCTCGTGTCCGATATCGTTGGAGAGTCGTTTCTTGAGCCTGGAGCCGAGCCCGGCCTCCACGTGGCGATGCAGCGCGCGCTTGTATTGCTCCAGCAACGCGCGCTCGGCGCTGAACTGACCGTCGTACTCGTCCACCAACGCCGACAGACGTCTGATCTCCTGGCTCAGCGTCAGCGACACCTGCACGCATTACCATGGAGCATTTTCTTTAGCTGAAACTTGCAGCATCTTGCATCTTTCCATGTACTAAAAGATCGATGTTAGCTCCAACAACTAACAGCCGAAACGACAAGGAAAATGTGTATGGCGTGCAAGGCCTACTGGTGGTAAATCGCGACCGTTGTTCATAGAAAAAGTAGGGCATAAGGCCAACACTTCAAGAAACCTTATTACCAACCTGACTCATAAATAATCTTATCAAACAATCAGAATAAAACAATTCGGTCCTATTTTAAAACAAGAACATGTAATGGTAACATGTAATGGTAACATGTATTGGTAACATGTAATGGTAACATGTAATGGTAAAAAAAATATATCTCACTACTATCTCTTCACCAATCTGGAAGCATCAAATTACAATAAATTATCTCACCCCTACTGATATTACGGGGAGTTTCACACTATTAATATAAGCATCGTGATCCTTAGTGATCCATAAATTGAAATAGTAAGGGGATACCATAAATATTTACGTAGTTCTGGATCGCGAGCCGAATATCGCGTGATAATATTGACAGAGTATAAGGTCTCTACGACGTATGTAATCACCTTATGCTCGACGCTTTCCACCATGCGGTGTATCTTGTCCTTCATCTGCCTGGTGACGCTGGTGAGCTGTTCCTCGATGCTGGTCAGCTGCTCGTGCAGGATGCGCTGCCGCTCCACCATCGTTGTCTTCTGATCCGTCGCCGTGTTGTACACCTTCACAAAAATTTCAAATAAACATAAACGCCACAATGTGCAAAAGTATATTCAATTTTCTGATTGACAGCATATTTAATTATTTCATCCAGATTACATTATGTACTTCTATAATACTTTTCATCTTATTATTAATTACATTACATGCATACGTTAACTCATGTCATTATCCCATAGTCGTAAGCAAAGAATACAGAACACCATTCACAATCAACTTTAGGTACTTTGCCTTAGTTATTAAAATTAATTAATATTCCGTAAAAGTTTAAGACAAACATACTCCACTTTCGACTTCATTATTATCCCCCAGTAACTTAGGGATGCCTACTACGTGTCTGTGAAGGTGTCAAGCGTGTGTTACAAAATATTATGTAAATCTCTTCATCCCCTACATGCATTATTGACAAAAAAAAACAAAAACAAATCATAGTAGGATCTGTTGTAAAAGCCTTGTATAGGTAAATCATTTAAGTAATTTCGGCAAACTTCGTTTACGCAGAAGAGAGCAAGTTAATCAATATGTAATGCCATCTCGCTCATCACACACCGCAATGTAGCGGGTACGGAACAAACCGTGCACGCATCAGCCAATAGCAAATGAACACGTTTACGCATCTTCCAGAAATGAGACTTCTGCGCAGATATCCCTGTAACTTATAAAACAGTATTGCTGTAGATACCTGTTCGAGCTGCGTCATGACCTCGTTGGCGATGTTCCTGCCGCGACGCGAGTGCTGCGCGAACTTGGTCCTGGTGGCGGACTGGCTGATGCACTCCTCGAACTTACGCTCGAACTCCACGAACTCCAGGTACCGCATCTGGTGACCCTCCGCCAGGATCGGGGCTGAACAGCGAGATATTTATTAGCATGAGAGTGTTTTTTTTCTCTATGAAAGTATCTGAAGTTATTATAATTAGTAATAATATAAAACGTGGGAAAAACTAATTTATATCCAACTAAAGTGAGACAAAAATGAGAGAAATTATAAACAGGTTATTAAAGTCCACAGTAAATGGAAAAAACCATGAAAAGTAAATGGAATACGTAGTAATTATATAGCAATTCATATGCTAGTCAATTAAATTTGTAAATATAATTTCTTCATTTTACAGTGAGGCTATATACAGATGAGCGCGCCGTACCGCGTGGTACTGCTAAATCTAGCTACAATATCAAAACTAAACAATGTTTACCGAGACGCAACATTGGCGTTGCCAAGGGGGCATGGGCAGGGGCAACTGCCTCCCTTAGACATTAAAGTACAGTCAAGTGTTTACGCAGCCTTACACAGAACTTGTACAGTTCAATCACCCAACAAAGACTAACTACAGATATAAAGCTTCATGTGCTTCTTACTGTACCTTAAACTCATACTTTTCCCGTCAACTGCCTTTTCTCCTAGTTCATAAACTGCCCTCCCCCCATAGGTCCTAGGGTGGCGTCGCTTTTGGTATCAAAAATTCGTCACCACGCTAATGAAGCGCTTGCTCCTTAAAAATTTAGTTTCTGAATGAACTTTAAGTAGTAATATGATGTTGTACATTACATGAGACAGGCTTGTCCCGGTGCTGCATCCGTGTGAGGAGGGCCTCCTTGGCGGAGATAAAGAAGATCCTCTCCTCAGCCTCCTTGGCGCCGCAGACACGAAGCTCGCGAGACAAGAAGTCCACACAGCGCTCGGCGTGCTGTTTACGAACCTACAAAACGAAATTACTGTACTCTATACGTACAAGATTCAAGCATAAATTAACTATTGACGACCTCGGTGGCGCACTGGTGTAAACAGCCCATTTAAATTCAAAAAGATTTTGATATTAAACATAGCTTTAACTAGATTAATGTTTTTTAACTTTTATGCTACTACTAGTACTAATAAAATATGTTTTGCTACATACCTGTTCCAAGTATTCTGGTTCGGAGGCGGAGGCATCCCATCGATTGTTCAATATAAATATGTTCGGTTGTGAAATTTTCGTTGAAACTTTGTGGAAAAAGTTTTTTTCCTGAAACAAAAAAAAAACAATTTAAATATCAATACAAAACTGATACTGCATTAACATTCCATGTAAAAGAGTATGCAGTATAACACAGAATCTTAACATACAGAGAAACATTATTTCTCAACTGCAGTTCAACTGTGAAAATTAAAATTACTGACCAAAAAAATAAGTGATCAACTCCAATGACCATTATCAAGAAATGGCGAAGGTACGTACTTATAGCAGAGTACCTCGACCTCCACAAGTCTGTATCGAAGTGAAATGATCCCAGCTACTAAGTTATGTCTGTGCAAGTACTCACCGTTGGCTTGAAATAATATGCCTGAGTGACTCCCTGGGACAGTAGCATGCCGACAAATGTCGACCATATCCGGATATACTTCCGGTAATTGACCGTCATCATGACCTCGTCAGCAATCCAAAGTCCCGAAGCGTAGCCAGTACTGCGACGCGAGCATATCAACATCGGGCCTTGTTGGGGCTCTGTAGAACAGCCCGTGTACCCTGCCCTTCGATACGGTCCTGCAGTCTTTTGTACTAACCACCTTTAGCCTACACCAATAACGGTGTGAGGGTCTAGCCAAATGATACCAAGGTGCATCGCACACTAGTTGCACACCTCGTTGTCGTGGAGATTTTTACCATTTAAAAAGCTACTACCTCGACATTTCCGTGGGATGTACTCTCATTCGAAGTCAGAAGACAGACCCTCCTTTCCAGGGCATCCAGTCGCAAATTTGTTGAATTAAGAGGGCCTCTCTACTCCACCAAACTTTTCATGTCTACGAGAAGCAGGTCTTTAGTACCATGGCACCCAAACCAACATACATTTTGAGATAAGGTGAGTTTTTTTTATAGCAAAATGGATGTGAGGACCTTGTAAAGTGAAGGCAAGCACTTGTTCTGCGCTTCAGTGGTACTGCCAGACTTCTAGAGCAGGAAGATATTACCGGTAGTAAGAAAAGTTGGAAGGGAACCAAGCTCGAGGGATGTTGGAATTGTGTTGCCAATTGTTCGTGAGCGTATCGAAATCATTTTAACCAAAAGTTGTGCCGTGTAATTCATCCGGCCCAGGACTTTTTTAGTTCTGGAACGTACGGATTGCACAAATCACGTCTGATTGTTATAGTTCACACCCTCGGTATGTCTAACTGGCACCGACCAGATACCTGGCGTGGTAACTGGCCTCCACACACATTGGTCGGCTCCCTTCCATTTTCGGTATAATTTCCTTTGATGACTTTGAAAGAGGTAATTTCACGCTCCCGATATTGACGAATACGACTCACCCACGCACAGACTTTCTGCTTCAAAAAGTCGTAACCGATAAAGCAGAGTCATCCAGTAACTTGCGTCGCTGGAGCACCCACACTTGTGAGATGTCATATTATTACTATTAGTTGACACAAAAGAACTAGGATTCATTCATGTTATTTGGATAGATAATGTACATACAGTAAGCATGAGCGTGGACTCGGAGTTGGCCACGAGGACGAAGACATCGGCGTCGAGGCAGTACTGGTCGATCCAGTCGTCGAGGTTGGGCGTGACGTCCACGCCGGGCGAGTCCACCAGCACCACGTCGTCCCGCAGCAACGCGCACACCTCGCGCGGCCAGTACACGTGCACCAGCGCGCACTCCTGCAGCCGGCTGGCGCACAGCGCGTGGCCCAGCTGACCCACGGACTGCCCACGGATGTCAATGTTACAACTACATCTCATAATCATATCACTCGTTTAGTTAAACTAGACTTTACCAGACAAACCTCAAGCTTCTAACTTCAGCATAGCCTAAATCATTTTCTTAGGGAACTCATCTCATATTTCAACCTCTTAAAAGTTTATTGTTGAAATCCATTGATAACACTACCTACTACACTACTGTTATACAACAAATTTTGAACTTTTGTCGTAATTTATTAAAACTCAATCATGCAATGGTTTAAGCTCTAAGTTTATATAAAAGTCAGTCAAGAGTTACCTTTTACAACTGAACAGAAAGGAAAGACAAATACTCATATTTACAATGCAAATAACTGCCCAATTCAGTTACTATAAATTTAAAGCATTCGTTTTTAGACTATCTCATCAATAAGTAACATTCTTAGATGTAATTCCTGAATTTTAATTCACATTTCTCAATCACTTGTGGTTTATTAAAAATAAATATTACGACATACATATTGTGGTGCTAACCTGCACATTTAACTTCTCCTCCGATCCTTCAGTCCTGAGGAAGGCTTCATCAGTATCTGAGCCCTCAACCTGCAGAAAGCAGTTAGTTGTGTGACCGATACCACTCGGCAGGATCTTGTCATGCAGCATGGCATTTATCACTGTACTCTTACCATTACTTGTCCTGTAAATAATTTATTTTGTTGGCACATCAACAGCACTACACAAGTGTAGTTTACAAAATAAAATTTTCATTTAATAATAAGTGTATAGATGTTGTGTTTTACTAGTTATAGGTATAAATAATTACAAACTAGCTTTTAGTTTTAAACAAACAATAGTAAATCTTTTAATAATAAACATTTAATATTCTTAGAAACAATAATCTAACTACAATATTACTTATGAGCAGATCAATAACTTTATATATTAAATAAAAGATAATATTTCATTGTGTAGGCGAAAATATTATAACTTTGTTGTGTGACCATTCTTAAATATAAAAACAATATCTAATAAGTTTCTAATAGGTGTGTATTAAATTGTGAAATAAAAAATATTAATCACCTGCCAAAGAAGGCCACTTTCATGTGGTCTCTCTTGAGGACCTCTCGTATAGCTTGTACTTTGTTGACATAACTCTCAATGTTGGACACATCCTGTGCTGTGGCAATGCCATTCTCACCTGACACTTCTGTAAATAAAATATAATTATGCTTTAAATTGATATAGTCATAGTAATTAACAGAATTTGAGTTACATACTTTACTTTCAATGATCATTAAAATATTTGTATATTTGTTTATGGTTGACATTTTTGATACATCTATTATCTGATAAAAGTTATAAAAATCCATAGATTTCATTGAAACATTTAAGATTCATTGGAAGTTACAAGATGATAAAAAGTTCAAAAAGTATTTAAATAATTGTATTGTATGCACTTTAATATTATGTCTTCTTAAAAAATGGTTACTTACCGTGCATAAACTGAACTGCATCTTTAACATAGTCATCAATTTCACCAAACAAGTCATTGATCTTCTTTTTGGCTCTGACGAATATCTGCAGGGGCGAGTCAACATTGGACATGTTAACACGGACAGCACCATTGTTGAGCGTTGCAACATTGTGGGGCCCGTCGCCAGCCATCATGGATATGGAGCGGTTAACATATGCAGCCATACGGGAAGGAAAGAGTGTCGGTTGTCGTTAGCAAAACCTTATGCCGGACAACGCCAACAATATAATCACGGTACCACTTCTACAGACCACATACAACATGCACGGTACTGCAACAAAAAATAAAACAGGCTTTACATGTGCAACAGCAAAGAACAAGTCTGTTTTCTATCCCAAGAAATTTTATGTACACAAACTAATTCTTTGCAGGAAAAAACTTTAATTAAGATTTAATAACAACAATTAAATGGACAAAAACATATTGTGCTTAAATTGAGTTTTTATTTCGTTAAGGTCTACTGGGCACATCTATTTAGGTTATCTCGTTTCTTTCATGCTGATTGCTTACATTTCACAGAATTAGAGCGAACCTGATGCTAGTTTTCTGTTGGTTATCAGGTCTTTGAGGTTAGAAATGTTTGGTTCAGACAGTTACCCAAATATAGTGTTATGTTATAGAAAGTAGGCGAGTGTAGAACAGGCAAAATAAAAATAAACTGAAGCACAGAAATAGAAGTAAAATGCACCTTATCATCTCGTTGCATCATCGCAATCAATGCGCATCCTTAGTACGATCAGCGTGAAAAATAACAAATCATTTACAAACTTATTACCTATGTTAAATAATAAATTATCATAAAATTATTTTTAATAAGACGTAAAACAACTGACAGCCGCTAGTTTTAAAGTCAAAAATTGATTATCACAATTTGTAAAAACACTTTTCTAGATAATTCTACTAGCTTTCATAACATTGACTAAACTATGAGCTTACCTGTTTTTTTAGCAAAACATTTTTACGATTTATTTATCTAATATTTAGTATTGTGTGTATTTAATCAGAAAATCTAATAATTTAACATTTGCAATTTTTTCTATTTTTAATTTTTGTTTCCGATTACAGGGCAAACGTCAATAAACGTCAATTTCGATAAGTTGATTTCTCTTTCTAGATCCTAAACCGCTATTGGTGAAATTTAGACTTTAGTTTTTAACAACCAATGAATAAAAAGACATTTCAAATTCAACAAACAGGAACAAAGATCAGCTAAACGAAGTTTTGAGGAAATGCGTTTTATTGTCATACAAAATAATTATGTGTTTAAAATGTTTTCAAGGAAAGTTAATTTTGGAAAAAGACAATATTATAAATAAATTATATTGAGAAATCAATCTGAAAGATTTTTAAGTTTAGCTTTTTGGCATTAAGTTTCAAGCTTTACACTTGGATGTGGTTTCATAGATCTTTTGTTGCTTTATTAATTTCATTGAACTTACAAAACGCTTTTTAATGGCGAAGCGTTGTGAAGCGGTGGATCTCGTGATATTATTTACATGTTTTCCATTTAATCAAAATAATAGTAACAAATTCCTTTGAATTAAGTTCAAGGCGATAAGCTAAAAAATGTCTCGTTCTGTACGCGCTGAAACTAGAAACCGCGTAAAAGATGATATAAAAAGGGTCATGCAGGCTGTCGAAAAAGTTCGCCATTGGTAAGACTGCTAAATAATTTGGTATGTAACATGTCCGTAAATAATGCAAACCTTTTAATGTGTATCTAATTACAGGGAGAAAAAATGGGTAACAATCGGAGAAACTACTATGAAAATATATAAATGGGTTCCCATATCCACCAATGAACAGAAAAAGAAACATGCTGCAAAATTAGAAAATAAAGAGAACACGTTGACGCCAAAAAAAGCTCAAGATTCATCCAACTCTAACTTCGGCATGGCTGAGGACTCCAACACATGTAAGCAACTTCAATCAAATCCTATTACTATTGATAATATTTGTTTTGACTAAATTTTTAACAATGTAACATAATTTCAGGTTTTTCAACTGTGAGTGACTCGCAAGGTCCGACAGAGTTCACTTCCAACAACTTCTCTGAAGACTCCAACTCTCAAAGTAGTGGGACCACCACTCCGGCAAAAAGGTTAAAAACTGACTGAGGTTATGTTAACAAGTGAAAAGTGATAAACAGTGGCTTGCGACGTTCATCGCCGTGATTTTAGGACCTGAGTGACAGTCCATAAAGACTTGATAGTTTTATAGTTTGCTGTGGTTTTGAAAGATAATAATGCGGTTGTTAAAGAGATAAATAAGTACATAATTGATTCTATCTCGAAAATTTGCTAATGTAGTTAAAAATGTAGTCAGTATGGATAAGATTTTGTTCTTGTCCATGTTTAAGTGGAACATTGAGTTAGTTAGATACTTAAGTGTTGGAAGTATTGAATGAATATCCATACTTTTTTCCCATAGTCAATCCTTACTTGCAACAGAACAAAGCTTGTCATTTATTTTAATCCTTGTACAATTAATTGCTAGCCATAAGTACATTATAAAATGTAACTTTGATTGGGCTTTATATGGCATAACTTAGTTTATCTTATGTTTTATGGTAAAAAAATTCTGATAAAAAAGAACTGCAAATATGTTTTATAGAAGCTCAAACTGGACATGCATTTTTAAGATATTGTAAATATAATTTTAGTTGTATGTGTAGATAATTTAATAACTTAATTTATAAATGAAAAATTTTGCTAAAAGATGGTCAATTCATGAGATTTAATTAATTGGGGCATACATAAATCATGCAGGACATTTGGCCTTGATTTATTAAAATTTTATTTAAATTTTGCTTAGTCATTCATAATTAGTGATCAGATAATAGAATGCATTACCTAAAGTTAGTTTTTGGCTTTTTATTAAAAATAAAATCTGTAGAGTCATATATCATATCACTTCCATACAAGAAAGCAGATATATATATATATATTAAAAGAAAATCAACACTTCTATAAAACCTAGTACTGTTCAATGATTCAAGGACATCTTTCAAATATTTTTTTCAACAATGGTTTCATTAGTTTAAGACAAATGATCATGACTATTTTATAACATACCATAACCAGAATATTACTAGTAATTCTGTACTCAATATTCAAATGTATTTCCAAAGATATGTTATAACTCAGGTTATTGTTATTCAATGTCATGTGATTTATGTATGCAAATAGCCCAATATGCAGCCATTATGATCATCAACTTGGATATTTGATATATTTCAGACTAGTTATTATTTAGATGCAAATACCTCAAGATAACAATGTGTTTGAATTACTATTGCCGTGGCTGTTCATCACAAATATTACAGGGTGCTTTAAAAGTACAAAGCTGTAAAAAAATAGACGAAATTTTATCTTTAAACTTAATATGATGCAATATTTTTATGAATAATTTTTAAAATACTTTTTTTTTCTTCAAAATTTAAACTACTTTAACTTTTAACACACCCTGTATATTAAATTGAAGAACTGCTATTTATGGAACTTTCCAACAGTCATTAGTCTCATTATATTTATAATGCTTCAAATATAAATTTAATCTAAATTTGTCAGGATAATTCAATGTAAAAGATCTAACATAATTCCTATTAAATACTTAACTAATGTAACTTAACTATATAATTAATATAAAAATAATTCTTAGTCATGTTAAACTTTGAATAACGATAAAATAATTCAAACAAAGTACAAAGATCTTGAGTTGTAAGCATTTAATTACTGATTACAATTACAATTTAAAATTGTAAATAAAAAGTTGTGAAATAAATCTTGTATTACAGATAGTTTTTGCTTCAGTATGATTGGTTGGTGACGGTGGAGCCTGTGATCTGGGATGCCATGGATACCGTCCCTGACCGCTGGTCTGACAGCTCAGACATATCCTGGACTCCTATCACACTCGTCAGTAGTTCACTGAAGGTGATAATCTGAGAATATGATAAACGGAATGTTTTTATTCTGGTTAACCTTGATCTTTTCTTTAATAGCTTTTGAGGCGTCACTTTGGCATACACAGTGTAGAATATTATTAGTTTTGTGATATGATGAACTTTAGAATGCAATTTATTAATTTGCGAATTCTCGAATTTGGTTCACCAGTTTAGACGTAAAAACACAGTAACTTTCCCAATTATAAAACAGTTCTAGCTATGGAATATTGAACCCAGTAGAACTTTTAAAATTCTTTATTATCCTTTTAATTTCTTCACTGACAATGGGTCCTAACCTCTGGTAAAAATGAGAAGTCATCCTCCTGCATTTGTGCCCTTTCTTCAAAGCTAATACCCTTTAGTATTGAGAGCAGATACCAAGCCAACTCGTCAGTGAAGCGTTCACCTAAAATGTATAACGAGTAAGTATTAACAAAATATAACAAGTAGGACGATCTACATAAATTATTGTCATATATAGTTCTAATTTTTAAGCCATTAACGGTTGTGCTATGCAAAAATAAAGATACGATACATAAACGCATAGAAAAAATCTCGCGTTTAAATCGAAAACGCATGCCCAAACCGGGTTCGAACACGGAACCTTTCGTGCATGTCACACAGCCAGCCACGGAAACGGAAATAACCATAGTTTTTGAATATCCGATATCCGGCCAGATAGTTGAATTCTTGCCGGACTTGCCTTATTTCATCTCTTATTTGAGGAAATAAGTACATAATAATATCGTAAAGCTACAATTGAATTATTAAAACAGTAGTAGGTAACCGTGATTTTTGAGCGTTAATATAAAATCATCCCGTGACATCTCATAGCTGCCCTTGGAGAAATTAGCAAAGACTTTGAAGGCGTTCAGTATTCTATTGTAGTTCTCTCCGAAAGCCGGTCTATGGTTCAGGTACAGCTTGACGAACTCCATGAAATCCACTTCTGGAGTGGCCGTCTTTTGATACACCTTGTATTTGGCTTCCACGGTCAGATTTTCTACCTAAAACATACTTAATAGATATATTTTCAAACTGTTACCCATCAAACTACAAGGCCCATTACATTAGTTCCGTAGTAAATTTTAAAGACAAACATGGCGAGCGAGTTTGTCTGCGACAGCTTGCGACCCATATCATACAGTTAGCGATTTATATCATAGCTAACGACAGCGTTCGACGATCGTGGACGGGTGATTGAAGTTACTGTACCTACCTGCCTGTCACCTGTCACCTGTCACGCGACAGTTTGCGACACTGATCCCCATTCCCCAGCCACACTGATGATCAGTGTTTTAGTTGCCTACAATGATTTTTCATTTTAGTTTAAAAAAATCTCGTTTCCGGCGAATCAAAAAAGAGGGTTATACAGTATCGACACATCTTCTTTAATTAAAAACGCTTTCGGTTTAAGCTTCATCCTGAACCTGGCTTTTGTAACGGATTCATGCGAGAAGGTATATCAAAAAAGTAGCTTTTGATTGAAAATTTTATTATTTTTACGTAATTAACTTTGTTTTAACATATAAATTATCGCACACGAGAATAGCTTGAAGATGGCAGAATTTCTTCCTACTTACTTGACAATTATCGTTATATTTTGGACTATATCTTTCTAGATTGCCTTTGTGTTATTCTGATGTATACGCTATGTTATGGTAAAGTTTCATTCAGTAATTTTTGCGAGAAAGTGTACCTAAGTAACTTCCATTTATACATCCTTACAAACTGTCGCGTGTCGTGTAGTAAGCGTAAGTATTTACCTCATATTCCGATGGAAAAAACCCGAGCGCTCGCATGAGATCAGGTAGGGATTCCACGGCGATGACGTCTTTAACCTTCCTAGTCGCCGGGGAGAAGGTCCCCTGGCACAGGATCTGTATGTAGTAGAACAGGTCCCGGACCTCCTGGAACAGCCACCCTGGACGCCCGTCCTCCACCAGGCAGTAGTACGGGTCCAGCTCAATGCCGCCTTGCACTGATGTCGTTTCCACTGACCTATGTACAACAGCCAGCTTTTGCTCGCTTCGTTCATGGACCGTTCATATTTTAAAAAGGTAAATTAAGCCTATCAAAAATAATATTGAAGAATTTGTCAGGATGCTATTAATTCGCCCAATTTTATCAAAATCATTTCAGCTGGTCAGAGGGGAATAGGTGACTGACAGATTTACTTTCGCATATAGTTCTCGCCTATCATAATAGATATACCTCATATCAGAATGAATAAGTAGCTGCTTGAATCCCTACTTTAGCAGTGAACTCGAGTCTTATTATTATGTATGACATTAAAATGCTTCTATTTCCAGGTGTTAGAATTATTTTAATTTACAACTAGGTAAATATATAGTTTAACAGTACAATAGGTATTGTACTCTATGTAAACATAATCTTATATAGGTAGGTATATAAATACCCACCACACAAACTGCAATAATAGCGCGTACAAAATTTTGATTGCATTATTAAAAATGGTAGAAACCTAAAATTAGCAGTCCATTGGCATATGGTGGAATCCTTGGCTCCTATAGTGAAAAGACTCCCAGTACTTTTTTGAAAACATACTTCTAGAAGCTGTAAGGAATAAACAATAAATTTTAACCTGCCGGTTGTTTTTGGAGTGAGCAGTATCAACTTAAAACAATATTGTCACCTGGTTAGGGTGTGCAAGCAGTCCAACATGTTTCCAGGGGTTACCGTCCAAGGGCAGCTTTTGGATGCCGATGACGTTCCTAGTTGCGAAAATCAGGTAGTCCTTTTCATCATGGCTCACCAACATCATCTTGTTCACAGGCGACTCATATCTTGGACCCAGCACCGTGGAAAGCGTCATCGTCGTTTTGTAGTTCACTATCTTGTATTTGAACTTTTCAGAGACGAATTTATTTTGTATTAGATAAGGTTCTTTTAAGGTACTGATTTATGTAGCACGGCGTGGGAGAATTTCCCATTATAGATTGAATAATTGAATTATGTCAAAGGTGGTTTCAGTTACGATATGGTAATAAAATTATACCTTCAAATATATTGATACTAAGTTATTCCTGCATGCAGCCATCTGCGATCCGCTAATAGAACTACAATCATAAAAACTGATAGGACTGCTAGGGGCTAGTATTACCTGGCAAAAAATTAAAAAAAAAGGTTCCGAATTAGTTGGTACCTACCTCATCAGTAGCTACTAAAATCAATGGCAAGTCAGTCCTCAGTTGCAGTTCCTCGGCTTTTTGAAAGACTTCCCTTGGAGTTGGCCACACGATGACATTTAATGGAATCGCAGTCTGATCTATTCTATCTAAACTTAGGACATTCAGGGCTTCATCAGAACTGGCTCCAATGTCATATTCCACCATCATGCGATCCCTACCCAGGGACAGAAGCTTGTAACTACCATCGTCATTCTTCAGGGGAGTGAAGATCACGGAAGATACATCTTTATAATGAGCACGATGCTTACCAATAAACTGCCAGATATAACTCTGACAATCATATTTGTACACGCAGACTGTTTTGTTTATATCCTGAAATAAAAACCGTAATAACACTAAGGGTAGTTTGATGGCCTCTGTGGCGCGACGGTTTAGCTAGAAAGATTTCGGGTTCGAATCTCGGCGGGTGCGAAATTGGGGTTATTTCTAGATGCTTAACAAATTAAAAATGTTTAGTTTAACACGTGTACTAATAAATTATGAATACTAACAGATAGTACAAGAGTGAGTGAGTCTAAGCTGTAGCTGATCTCTTTGATAGCGTGACTGGTATCTTCATGAGGGGTGTGTTTCAGTATCTCCATCGTGGTGGGGTCCAGGAACAACAGTTCACCAGTGTTCAGACCGCAAGCCAGGTGGAGACCTAAATATGTAAGAAACATTTGTTATATAGGGTAGGTAAATTTATTTGGATGCAATTTGGGAAAAAAATATTTTTTCGCTGTTAACTTGTTACAACAAGGATAAGATACTTACTATCCCGACAAAATTTACTATAGGACTTTTATATAAGATTAATCTACAGTATAGGGTGTTGTCTAATTTTTAATCTCTCTGTACCGACTACTAAAAGAAGTTAACACGCATGAAACCATTTAGTTCATCTATCCTAAACGTAAGGCTCGCCGGGCCGCATGCATGGTTGGCTACCAAGAGTTTAAAATTTACTTTCAACATCTTTAAATTTCGTGCCCATTAAATAAATTTTAGGCGTGTTGTTTAAATCAAATGACCCGGCCAGCCAAAAAGTTGAAGACCACTGTAATTTGCATGCATAAAATGTACTAATCCATTGTTAATAATACTAAAAGTGTACGAATGTTATGTTTTGCTGTTAGTATGTCAAATAAATAAAAAGAAAAAAGCTAACTACCACTCAACTAACTACTACTTAGTATAATAATTGAACCTGACGGTGAAAATTTTAAGCAAGTAGCAGACAGCTTAGGCCAGGTGATCTCATAATCTCCTCGAATGGAGTCATCCTTCGGGGGGATGATTATTTTATAATGTTCACGAAGGTTCAGCTTCTTGGTAACTTTATGATGTATGAAGTTAAACATCTCAACAGTCCCGTTGGCGAAGCTGACGCAAATGAAAGGTCTGAAGAATATAATGATTGTATAGGTTTTTGGGCACTTAATATTTGTATGTTAGCAAAAGTGGGACAAATTCAAACTTTAACCGATTAAGTTGTATCAAGAGAACTTTCGACGACTCAGTGACTCAGTGGTGTAAACAGCCGACTGCTACGATAGAGGTTCCGGGTTCGAAACCTGGCGGGGGCGTGACTTTGTGTTATTTGTTAGACGCATTGTTTCGCTTACCGGTCTTGGATGTTGTATTCTTATCTATGTAGTATATACCATATGGTTGCTTAGTTCCTGTGACACAAGTTCTTACGATACTTACTGCAGGGCTGAGTCAATGTGTGTGTCGTGATGTAGTTATTATATTATTTTTTGTTGGTATAATGTAGGTAGGTATATAGGTATTCTTGATAATTACTTTTCAGGATGCAATGTTAATGACAAAGCATTCGCAGATTTGCAATCATAAATTGTCGTCAAAGTTTCCGTCACGAAGTTCACAAAGACAACGCCTTGGTTTGCAGTACCTAAAACACACTTTTGTGACCTAAAACTTGGTGTAAAAAACTTTCCAAGTAGACCTAGCTACGACATAACATAATCAAAATTAGGAAAGCAAGTACTACCAATCTAGAATGATAAAAACAAATAACTAGATGTCTACTGAACCAACATAATAAAGCAATCGTTCGTTACCGACCCCTTCGAAGCATCAGTACTAGGATAAGAAAATATTGAATTAACAAAAATCTCACGAATAAGGAAATCCCTGACGATGAAGGGTTTGTGTGCGACAGTGGCGTCTGGAGGTAGTTCCTTTTTGATAAGCTTCTGCCTGACGATGCCGCTGTCTTGGTCTACGACTGACACCACGTCCTCAATGCAGAGGCATCTCTTATTACCTGCATGAATGGTTAAATAATTTCGTTGAAAGAATCAGAGAGCCCTAGTTTTTTTGGATTACGTTATATTGACTTTGTTCTTTTAAAATGATTATAATAAGAGCTTTATAACAATGGGCCATCACTACTTACGCTTTCTGGATCGTTTCGCAGTAAAAATAATTGAATTCCCACTTTAAGAAAAGTATAAGTTACTACTAATACAGACATTTATTATTCATTAAAACTAGCATTACATTTAGGCTCAAGTATGATGTAGCTCCTGGGACTGATGTTGAAGCTGATGTCTTTGACTGTATCCACCTGGAACCCGTGGACCCAGTATAGCAACTTGAGCTGCTCATCGAAGAACTTAATCTCACCGGCATTATTACCAGTTACAATCACACTAATTGACAGAAATAAATAAGTACCTATAAAATTTTCGTTACATATAGAAAGATTAGTTAGAAGAAAAAGCCAAACATTAAACAATATTAAGATATTACAAGTACCCGTCAATGCTCTTGATCACGTTAATCCTGTGGTGCTGAATCTTCAGGAACTTTACAAACTTGAGGTCTTCGTGGTTGACTGGACCGTCACTATTTTGTTTGAACTGTATCGCGTACGCGAAAATCAGCACTCCTCCTTTGCTGGTTCCAACTAGGACTTGGGTTTCTTTTACAAACGTGAAACAGGTGTAATGGCCGACAGCTAGACTAACATTCCTTTGCGGTTTATGGACTTTCAATTCATAATCATCTGTTTCTATGAGCAATCCCCTTTCGAAAACCATTATTTTCTGGAAAGTTTCAATTATGTTTCAGAGTAGAGATGTTATTTAACAATTTGTTCCAAGGCAGTTTTATACTAACAGCGTTTACTCCAATCCACATATCTTGTTTCGACATCAGAACGAACTGATTTGAGTTGTTGGGGTTGAATTTCATATCTAAGACTCCATTTTTGGGAATATTTAGTTCTATCTTTGCTGTAAAAATTTAAAGCTATCATTAAATTCAACATTGAGCTTTTTGAATCATAAAAAATTACGTTCGTAGATTCCATACCATGAGGTTGATTATACCCGTATGACCATATCCACCAGTAAATCTGTGCACTATTTGGATAAGCTAAAGTAAGCAAGTATTTGGCATCAGCGCTTAATGCAACTTTTTCAAGAGGAGCTTGACCGTGTGGTGAGAATATGGTCTTTTGCGGGAAAAAGTCATCGATGTCCCATATGGTGAGGATGTTCTCTGGACCAGAGTCAGCCGTGATCAACCACTTGGCCGAACCGTCGGCTGCTAACATTGTTACCATGTGCCTCTTAAAAACACAATACAGTTTTCTTACTCTCCTCTTACAAATTAATCAATTGGAAGACAAACAATCGAACCTTAGAATCTCGATAGTGGGAAACGATTAGTGCACAACACTACTGCTCTAATCTTTTCGCTTTCAAAAACCACAAGTAAACTGCATTTGTGCTCACTGTCCGAAAGCAACTAACCGATTTCAAAGAAATCTTATTTGTGGTTGGTTCTAGCTTGAAAGATTGGAATGATAATTTTGGATCAGATAGAAGGCATTGTTTCTCGACGTGGTTGGGTAGAGTATAGAAATAATCTTGTGTGCCTACCTTGAGTTTTACCTTCGACTGTCGCTTGCGACTGCAGTTACAAATTTGTATGAATCTTTGTAAAGCGCCTCTAAGGGATTTATTAGGAATTAAGATTACTCATACAAAACCACTGTAGCAATCTATGTTACCTGACTTGTAGGAAAACTATACAAACTCATGGTACACTCGCAGAAGGGCTGATTAATCTATAAAGGTTTAATTGATTTGGTAAAGTAACCAACGTGCCCTTGTAATATCCTCATCTGGTTAGATGTCCAGTTGTAAAGTACGCCGCAGTTGCAGGCCGCGTAGAATGCAATCGTACTGCCATTCTTGTTTAGGTTAATAACACCCGCTTTGGAATTCGACCCGAAAATCCAGCGGAGACTCTGCAATTTTATTATACACTTACTTCTAGAGCACTGCTCATTAAGGATGGTGGGGGCAATGACTAAGACATTTTGAAATCTAGATTCAGTAGATAGGTTCATTTTAGGATAAAGTGGTACTAATTTCGCATTAAAACACAAAGAAACTAAGTGGACTGATAATATCCATAAGAATCTAAGGTTTAGGTTCGTATCCTGCATACACCTACCAATATTATGTCTAATCTAAGTAAGAACTTTCAGTGCTTGGTTGCAATAGAAACAGGTCGGTATTTCACTGTATTGGTATTATTACTTTTGTGTTTGGGTATTTACTAGGGCACCCTACATTCCATAAGTTATATTTTAACCCTCTTTTTTAGCTTTGCCGCAGTCGGGTAAAAAGAAAACTAACAAAAGGAGAAGGCTTGAGGTGAAATTCAGAAAACTCTCCAGATTTTCTAAGCTGCGACAACGACATGCTGTAGAGTTTCTTATCTTTTCCTGTAGAGTTAGCACTGTAGGAACTCGAACGCATATTGGGCATAGAATGGTATTGTTCCATTTTTTCCATAAGTTTAGTTGTATTCTTTCTTCGCGTACTTATTGCAAAATTCGTAAACACAATGACAAATGGAAACAACTACTTTGACAACCCTTAAAAAGTTTGGAAAGCGCATGACCTATTTAAATTAAGCCCGCTATAATGAAGGGTTGCATTGCACCCAACGAGTAATTCATTTATCGTAGTTTGCATCAGGTTTTTAAATTTCAGCCCATAGGACGCCTAATGGAAACCAGACTAATTATTCCCATAACGGATAGATGCTAAAAGTTGTAAACTCAAAAGTTGTAAAATCATTCCAATAAAAATCCATTCAATGCATTTCCCAATAACGTAAAAGAAGATAAATAAAACAAACTGAATGAATCAATTGAGTCATAATAATTATTATCTTGCAGTCAAAGGTCGGGTCGAAACATGGTCCTGTAACGATGTATTGATCGTTTCTTTGTTTGCGGAATCTTTGTGGACTACATTTATAATGTGTAGTAAATATTTTCTATTCATCTGTGTATTGATAATCGAGTGTAGATTAGTGATATCTCGAACTATATTTCTGGAGGATAATGCACCAACTAAAGATGAGGTCAGTTACAATGAGCAATGCAGATAAAATTTTCTTAATATTTATTTAAACCTGGTATTGAAATTATTAGAAGGTATGTAACCATTAGAGTAACCTAATTTGATGTAAAAAAAAATAATGAGCCGTAGATATCTAGTTAGGTAAACCTAATGCAGACCTCCAATATTTTTGTGTTCTTTTGTTACACATGTTTATTCGTTCGATGTACCCAGTAGAATAGTTTGCATCAATATCGAATTTTAAATGAATAATTCAGATATTACCTACCTTCGAACTTATACATACACAACACACCCATAGCTTGAATGTATTAATTTTACTTATATAGATAACAATAATTATTTATTTGTTTATTTGTCAGAACACATGGTATAATGTTTAGGAGTTACTTTTAAATGTATTGGTGGTCCAACATGGTTCTACCAATACAGGCATACAAGTACCAATCATGGAGCTATTGGTACAAATATATTGTGAATATACCAATTTCTGTCAGATTTCGTTCATGAGACGGTACGGTTACTTGCCTGATGATAAAGCGAGCGGTGACATCGACTTCTCTTACACCGCCACATCCGTAGCGGAAGCCGTGAAGAAACTGCAAGCCTTCGCCGGGATACCCGCCACTGGCGTGCTCGACATGGAGACTAGAAAGGTTAGTTCATGTAATTGATCCAGTTTATATACATGGACGATTAAGTTCATGATACCTGATTTGCAATCAAAGTGAATTTTTGAGTTGAAATTGGCAAAATCTAAAGAAAAATAACATGGAACATGGTAGAAAAATAACATGAAATGACGCTACTGAAATTTTTTGCACGCAGATGTCCATACGCATCGGTATCACTTAACAACAGTTGAGTCACTTGAGCCCGTTTGCCCCCAGTTGGAATTTAAAAATAATTATAAGATGAAACACTTTTATACTTTAAATTTTCCCTGTCAAGGTTTTCAACCAAAGGAGATGTGGAGTCAAAGACATCGTCAGTTCCCGGAACAAGAGATACATCGTGCAACAGGGGTGGAGCAAACGACAAATTACTTACCGGTGATCTACCTACATGTTCTCATCATTATTTTCTTTTTTCTTACTCTGTTATTTTCTTATTTGATCTTTTGTTGCAGCGTAGTGAATGGTTCGAGTACATTGGCAAAGGATCGGGTGGAAAGCCTGATGGCGGCGGGGTTGGCTGTGTGGGCGCCGCACGGTGGTCTACAGTTCAGGAGGAAGGACCAAGGTCCCGCAGACATACAGGTCTCCTTCGCCAGCGGAGACCACGGGGATGGGTATGTTGTTTTTAAAAAAAATTGTACACATGTTTGAATATTTTATAATCAATTGAAAATTTACCTAGGTACCTACTGGTTAGAAGACAATCTGAATTTTAGTTTTTAGCTCACAAATGACAAGCCAAAAATAGTTAATAGGAATTAGATACTTGTTCGTCGGAGCGAACAAAATAGGTAAGAATTTCGTTATAGCTTCAAACACCACTTGTTATAGGTATAAAATGTCGTCAATTTAGTTTTTTGGTCGCCACCGAGCGAAAACATGGAAAATACTATACAGGATGTTTGTAGTAAAATTATAAAATGCGTCTTACCTTTCAAGATTTCCGTTCGACGGTACTGGACGGGTGGTCGCGCACGCATTCCCGCCACCACACGGCGCCATGCACTTCGATGATGACGAGCTCTGGGGAGACGTCACTTCCAACGAGGACGAAGACATCACGGACTTCTTCGCGGTTGCGGTGCATGAGATCGGCCACGCGCTCGGCCTGTCGCACTCCGACGTCAAGAGTTCCGTCATGTACCCATACTACCAGGTCCCGATTGAGCGGCTCCACATGGACGATATATTGGGCATGCAAGAGCTCTACCGTAAGTTAAACACAACATTTCTGCGTCTGCGAATGAATAATGCCGCAGTAGCTTTAAGAACATAGCTACAATTTTAATAGGACCTCTTTTCGTCTTCAGCAACATTCAAATGATAAATTGAGTATTGTTTCAGTGAAAAACCAACTACCTCAGGACGACCAATTGATTGATGTGACTGATAATTCCATTGCATCTCACTCCTCCTTGGTGCCGAGGTTCACGAAAGCTGATAGCAATGAAGAGGCTAGTGAAGATGATGACGAAGAGTTGATTCCAGACCTTTGCTTCACCAACTACGATACCATACAAGTGATGCAGGGGAAGATATTTGTATTTGAAGAAGAGGTAAGCCTGACAAAGCAGTCTTCATGCGATTTGAGAAAAACTTCTCTCTCTGCTTCTGCCTGATTTTGCCAAAAATTTAGTCAAAATTATTCATTTTCATATTAATTTTACAGTGGATGTGGGTTCTTCGAGACAGAAAGGAGATCGAGCCAGGATACCCAAAGCGATTCCACGACGTCTTCATAGGACTGCCAAAACACGTCACCGAAATCAGAACCGTTTACGAAAAACTCAACGGAAACATTGTTATCTTTTCAGGTAGATTCAACTTATTTTAAATCCTATGATTTGATCCAAGTTGCAATCAATATTATAATATCAAGGAACATACTCTTACTAATACTCAACTTTGATAAAATATAAGATTAAAAAACAAATATTTTCAACGGTCTCGGATGTTTTACAAATCTTATGGTTAACGATTTTTAAGTTTATCGTAAGTGAATTTTTCCATTACATTTAATTCTATTGGTTTGTTAATCAGGTCGTAATTACTGGGAGTTCGATCGCTCGAACCATTTGTTTAGGCGCGGGAAGTTGCGGGACTACACAATACCGTCACAAGTAGCAGAACTCAGCACCGTGTTCCTCTCCAACTACAACAACAAGACCTACCTGATAGAGAGCGAGAGGTTCTGGAGGTATGACGAGGCGGTGGGCAAGATGGATCCTAAGTACCCCAAGGATATGTCCGCATGGAGACGGTTGCCCTACCCTGTGGACGCTGCTGCAGTGTGGAAAGGAGGTAAGGAAATTAGCAGTGGAAGTTCTTACTCCGATTCGTGTTACAAGAATTTCTTTCGTTTTACTACTGATTCATCAGTAGCATTTGGCCGCATTGGTGAAGAGATTAACATGATAAATTGACTGTCTGTTGCATATAATTTGATTGGTTTCGTCAGGGTGTATCTAACAAACTACTAATAGAGAATTTATACCAAACTGTCTCCCTGGGGTCAAATAGGACAAAAGTGAACCATGTTTGTGACGAGAGGGCAGTTTGAACTGTTTTTCTTTTTTCTCGGTTTCATCTGTACCCATATCACTAACATGGGGATCAAACTGTTTCTATGTAACTAAGTAACTAACCAAAATTGACAGTACCACTTCACTCCATTGACTTTGTCACAGCTTAAGTATGCAATGCAAGTACATATATGAATTCTACATATTGTATTTGCAGACACGTATTTCTTCCGCGGCCCTCGGTTCTGGCGGTTCGACAACAAGCGCATCATGGCGCACGAGTACTACCCGCTACCGACTGCACAGATCTGGTTCCCGTGCGAGCCCACACCTGACATGGACGCTTACCTTGTTAACGACCTACCGTAATACCATTTTCATACATGTTGTATATATGCGTAAATTTTATATTTTGTAAATATGATGGAAGTGCAAAAACTATATTACATTCAACTACTGCTATTATAATCTTGTTAAAAGTGATTGTTTTATAAAGCAGAGCCGGATTTAGAGGTCTGTAGGCCTCAGGGCAACAAAGGAGCGGAGGCCCCCTTGTCCCAATTTATTATACAAATGAAATGAAAGAATTTTTTGGGGTGAACAAATACAGATCAATGATTTCTGTTAATATGTAAGAATAATATAATCAAATAATCAAAAAAAAACATCAAAGGAAAATATTTTTTCCGAAAAATCTATTATGGGGGTCCCCCGTTTGTGAAGGCTTTCGCCCCGGTTACCCCCTCCTAAATCCGGCCCAGGTATAAAGCAAATAATTATGCATAGTAAACATGTGTGCTGGAAATTAAAGGCACAGTTTAATTTAAAATATCACTTTATTATTCATCTATCACGATAAGTAACAAGGAATGATTCCATTTCAATAAACCCCTAATGCTGGGTGCAAACAATAATCAATAAAAAATGCTTTAATATTTACTGACATTTATTTAATACTGTCATAATTATAAAATGTTCTAAACTGAACTTGTTCGTATAAATAAGATGAGATTTGTTAAACACTTTTGAGCCACAACATAATATTTTATACAATCTAACAACTGGGAAACTTTTTGTACATTAATTTGAGGCGAATTTCTGAAGATACAATAATAAATAGTTGATTTTGTGTCATAACCTTTTCATATACATCTTATTTTTAATCTTAACAATTTCAATATCTAGACAACCCTGTGTTGGTAAGTAACCGATCACAAATAGACTTTAATATAACATCGTAAATTCACAAGGTGGTAGCACTTTCTATAATCAAACCAAAAAAAAATATTTTTATTTTATTGTATAATATAATAAATTTTATCTCAAAGGAAAATAATAATGAGTTATTTGTTGATCTTAATCTATTTCAGTTAACACGTTTGCTTTGCACGTACGAGCGCGTTTTTTTATAGACTTCTCTAGATTGTAGGGGTTTTCTGGGTAAAATATGTATGTATAGGCAAGAAGGGACAGTTACACTTCAACTGCGGGGCTAACATGCGCAACACGATATAGATTTGTCATGGTAATACATATATTCAATTGATGAAAGAGGACGATAACTATAAGCTAATGTCACGTGATGAGAAAAAAACAATGTTGTAAATTAAAAAAAGCTTCTAAAACCGATTTGAGTTCATGATCAGTTGCCCAACGCGCAATAATAAAATCACATCGCCATCTTGTATAAAGTGATCATGTAGACTGTCAAAATAAAAAATCTACAATTATGACATTTAGAAACGACATTTTTTTTGTTGGAACCTCAAGTTTTTGTTTCTTACAATTAGAACCATAAGATTTAATTTTATTATAATTCGATGTTAAACTCGCTGACGTGTAAACGTCAAACGTCAGGTTTACCATGATGCGCACGTTATGCCCGCTGGAATGTTGCAGCAACGTGTTAACTTAAGTGTTTCACTGTGCGAGACTGGTTATAATCGTCTAACCTCGTGTGTATATGCCTCGTGTGGAGCTTTAACTGCAGCAGGAGGCGGGGTTGGGGTCCCTGCCGGAGCGCTTGGTCACGTTCAACCTGGTGAACTCCTCGGCTACTGTCGGGTGGATGCCCACCGTGTTCAGGAGCTGTTCCATTGTTATTCCGCATCTGAAACACATCACATATGGATAAGACATTGCTTATACGATAGTCTCTTGAAGAAATAAATGCAATTTTAACTGACAGTGGTTAAAGGGCTAGTAAATATATTTTTTTAAGAAATCCAGAAATGTGTTAGTTTGTTTAAAAAAATAGGTTCTTATCTTAATCACAAAAATCTTTATTAAAAGATCTTAATAAAAAGTTCTGTAGATCTTTTTTCAAAATTTTGTTAGGGATTTTAATTTTACTATGTATAGTATGGTTTTGGCATCGGTAACAAAAACCTATTTTAAATTTATCTGCCGATTTGTCTAAATAATCTGAAATAAAATACTCACTTGACGGCAGCGGCGAAGCCCTGTATGACCTCCCCGGCAACAGGTCCTACAAAGTGGAGTCCTAGTATCTTCTGAGGCGCCTGGCGGAGCGCTACAGCCTTCAGATAGCAGTTCTTGATGTTCCGCTGCGGGATGAAGAACTCAGTCGGCTTGTAGTACGCGTGGTACACCTCAAGATTGTCTACGCCGTGTCTGGAATATAGTAAAGCGGGTAAATATAAACGAAATCTTTCGTACCCACGGCAACACATAAAACTTCAATACTTAAACTGAACAACTTTTACAACTATTATAATTATTAACTTTATTTTATTTTATAAGTATTTTTTATCTATATTATATTTATAATTCATTTATAACTATAAATTGTAAACTACTCCTATGTAATGCTGTTTTTGTACTAATAAATAAATAAATAAATTTAAAACTAACAACTAAATAACGATACAAATTCCGAACAGGTTAAGTTAATGCATGGCCGAGTGTACCTCACGTCCGCGATTTACGGTAACTATTAGTAAATTATTTATAAGGGGGCCTATTTGGGCATTCCTATAAAACGTCTGACTTCAAGATTACATACTCGAGGACCGGGAGATATTTCCAGTTATCAGTTTGAATTATGGCTAATAAGACGTTTACCCTATGTGTAGAATCCCAATCTGCTCTATGTATGATATTATAACGAAAGTTATCTTTATCCATCAAAATCCAAATTACTTTATTCCACAAACTTAAAAGAAAGTAATTTAAGTTTTTCTTAAATTGACTACCACCGGTTCGGAAAATTTATGTCGGGGAAGATACCGGCAAGAAACCCCTCTGTTTGGATTCAGCTCTGGTCGCCTTTGTAGTAATCATACCTCTCTATGGCAGTTTCCTCGCTGATGCCCACACAGCCGTACTCGAGCGGCGTGAACACTGTGGTAGCCACGTTGTCGTAATCCATGTGCTGCGTGCCGGCTGCGAACATTCGGCGGGCCAGCAGGCGGCCCGCGTGGATGGCCACTGGAGTCAGCTCGGGCCGGCCCTCCAGTACGTCGCCCACTGCGTACACGTGCGGCACGTTCGTCTGCTCCGTGTCTGCTAGGATTTTGCCGTTGCCGGACAAGGTCTGCGGGCAAATTGAAAAAATATTAAATATTAAACATAGTAAAAACTTACTTTGGTCTAAATCAATACAACAAAACTAACTTACAAATTACTGACTGATATCCTACTAATTCTATATCGGAATTACAGTAGCTGTTTGACACAATAATGATAGGAAAACTATCAATAAGGCCTCTTGTCGCAGCGATGTATCAGCTGGCTGCTTCGCAAGAGGTCCCGGGTTTGAATAACGGCGAGAGCGGAACTTGTTGTGTGTTATTTACAAGACACATTGTTTCCCTTACTGGTCTTGGATGGAGTATTAATATCTATGTAGTTGTCCATATCCTTACCATATCGTTGCTTGGTACCTGACTCACAAGATTCTACAATCTTAGTGCAGGGTTGAGTCAATGCGTGTTTCGTGATGTGGATATGAAATTAATAATATTACGGCTAAGAAAGGATATATGCGCTCAACTTACTGTGACACCAGCGTTTTGGAGGTTGAGTTGTTTGGTGAGCGCGTACCTTCCAGTGGCGAGTAGTACCGTGTCGAATTCATCCTCATTCCTGAAACGTACAAAAAGCTTTGAAGTTATTAAGAGAGAGGAACTCAGAGAAGTTAGTAAGAAGAGTATAACATAATTAATACATGTTGTTTACAGGTAAAATAAAAGTATTTGGTCACAATTTCATCTTGTCAATATTGATGATGTGGCCGACATCATGCATGCCCAGAAATTTTCTTTTATCAACAAAACTGCTATAAAAAACTAAAACTAACTCTTGTTGCAGCTCGGAGTTGAACCAGCGAGCTTTAAGCTTGCCGGATGGAAGTTTCTCGACGGCGACCGGCACACAGCGGTGTTGGAACTTGACTCCCTTCTCCTCCATCTCCTGAACTACCACCCGCGCCATCTGCTGGTCGAACCCTCGCAGCGGGACAGACCTCACGAGCACAGTGGCATCGTAACCCAGGGAGTTGAGGAACCCAGCGCATTCTAGTCCGATGTCTGATTGAAATGGTTAAGGCTTTGTTGGTTGTATGAGTAATCAAAGTAAATACGAATTGATAAATATAAGTAAATAAAAATTAAACTGTCGTTTAAATATAAAGCCAAACTATTGCCATGTAAAATATTATCGATTAAAAACGGATATTTAATCACAAAGTAGGAATGTAGGATTTAAAGAGAAGTTTTTAAGCATCTACACCGGCATCTTCTGAACTGTTGAAAAATTATAAATAAGAACCACTGGCGAATCCACAGAGGGGTTAGAGGATCAAAACCCCCTCCAAAAGCGTCTCAGTTCTCAGGACTTGCAGCAGCACCCCAAAAGGGTTTCGAAGAAAAAGCTCGAAGTTTTGAGGGTGCCCACCATTGATAAGAACTAGACAACACCAAACTATTTGAATGCCCACAACATACTATTATATTCACTTCGTTTAACAACAGAACTAATCATGAAACGCAGAAGCGTTTTTAATGATTCGACGCCCCGGGCCATTAAGCTTTGCAGCCCTAGTTATATCCCTAGGGTAAATACGCCCCTGATGAAACCTAATCAATTTTATTACGAAAAAGGATACATCCAGCACCGACAACCAGGGTCTTTCCTGGAGCATTTTGAAGACTGAAGATGTCATCACTGCTGATGCAGTGCTCCACCGCTCCCGGAATATCAGGGTAATGGGGCCTACCACCCACTGCGATCACCACATTCTTTGCAGTCACCTCCTTCTTGGAACCATTCTTCAAAGTCGCTATTAGAGTATGCTGGTCTTTGAACTCTGCAAGACCATTCACGTATTCTATCTTCTTGTCCCTCAAGTCTACCCTGGTCACCCAGTTGACAGACTTGACATGGTTCTGGACTGCTTCCGTCAAGGCCGACCAGTTTATTTTGATGTCCTTCAGTGATGGGACCTCCCAACCGTATGCAACGGCTTCCTGTTATAAATGAAGTAGACATATTGTGTATCAAATTTTATTTTCGAAATATTGATTGATACAATTTTTTATTTATTTAATATTTTTATTTAGTTGAACAGTTTCACAATGCTTTTTCGTTTAGTAGGTAACAAAACATGTTGGATTATTCTTATGGTTCTTTTATTTTATATTTATGTAATAATGTAACATGAAAATGCGAAAATAGTGTCTAGATTAAACCGTAATATGTAACCAAAATTTAACTATGTATATTGATGTACTAAAATAATGATGTTACTGTTCACTTCATTATTCCGAGTAACAATATACCTTCAAAATTAATTAATTCTACAACACAGGTCATGTTTAGCACACAAAGGTAAGTGCTGTTTTGTTTGAGTTAACTCAGTGATAATCAATCATCATGAAAAAGTAATTAATGTAATTACATGGACTAAGACTAATTACTATTTCATGAAGTACCAGTTGAGTCCCCAATACCATCATTAAAATTAAATTGCACCAACAGTAGACAGTGTATAAAATATAAAATACTGGAAAATATTATTTTAAATACCATGCAAAATGTGCTACGACATTTTAGTGAGGAAATTGGACCACTTAAAAAAAACTTGAACATCTCCTACATTTTTATAATTGGGAAAAAACCAACCACTTTTGAATATGATATTATCTGTCCAAGATATGATGTGACTCACTAAAAATTCTGATGTCGAACATTACATTTTAAATTTTATATAAACCTAACAAAATGATTTCCAGTAGTTACATATATGATATTTAAAGAGATCTGTCACACCAAACAACATATGGCCCAGCTGTTATTTCCCACTGGCCTTGCCAATAGATTGAGTGCATACGCCATGTATTTGGAGCTAAAATTATAACCAATCTAGGAAAATCGTAAATACACTTGAACAAAGATCGATGTGATAAACTTTTTGGTCAGTACAGAAAAGGCTTAGCATACCTAAATTACACTAACCTTGTAAAATAAAGTCAGATTAATTTGTAGAAACAGAACGCTGTAATTATAAGGAGTAAAAAAAGTTGGAACAGTAACAGAGTCTAATGGATTAATCTGAGATCTAGTATTGTCACTTGGAAGGGTGGAAGGTGGCAATGTTTTTACACCCTGCTTTATAACCTTTATAACTGGTGTCACAAAATTGACAACACATTTTAGAAAATTTGTTTTGAGGGAGGGCTAAAAGCCAATGCTTTTGGAGGGGACTTGAGACCAACCGCCCACCTGGATATGCCAGTGCTAATGATGACTCTTGATTATCTGATATGTATATTTTTAGTGTGATATCTGCTTCTATTGTCAACTGATATGATTAAAATGTAAAATTGTTTCCAAGTTTAGTTAGTAATATGATATCTTGGACAAAGAATACAATATATTGGTTTAGTCAAAAATAAATCATAGCTTTTACTGTGCGACTAAACAACGATACAAATAGACTCAAACCTGGGACCTCATATGTCACAGTTGCACTTTAAATCACTGCGCCACTGAGGCTGTCAACTTGCATATGGAAAAGTATTGTTCTTTTTATTGTTTTTTCATTTAAACCTGCAATTAACTTGGCAATTCTATTGCTACCAAAGTAACCTTGAAACTAAAACAATATGATATTGTACTGCATTACAATAAGTTCTAGAATGTTACAGTGAATTATATCAAATATTGAATGTTATCATGTTAAATAGTTATTTAAGCAAAGATAGATATACTACTTATTATTTTATTACTATTTATTGATCATCACTTTATCATTAAATGTAATTGAAAACAAATTTCGTTTTTACTACTTAATAGTTTCTTTGTAACATCACTATTATATTTGTTTAAAATGTCTTTATTTGAGCCGTTATAATTTATATCAGTAACATTTTGATAAATCCATGTCCAAACTATAGCTCTATAGTATTATTTACTTTTTACTTAGCTTAACATAATAATATAAAATTAATTTCATTATAATCATAAAAACAAGTACAAACTACCCTATGCCAGATCTAAATCATAGTTATGTCAAACAAAGCAACCTTTTTGTGAAATTGTATAAAAACCATATATATAATCCAGTAAGAATAATCCAATGTATTAAGATACAAGAGTAGGGAAAGGAGAAGGGTTTGTAGGGTCTTCAAGGGAGAGGGCATCCACTTACTGCCTAAAACCAATCAGGAAAAATATCTTTAGTATTGTGAAACTGCACTTTTTATTACACAAGATACATTTATTTCTTTAACAACATGATGTATGAAATATTTTTAATTACTTTTTATGATTCATAGCATGTGAAGTAACTGCAAGTCATGTTATGTTATGGAGTTAATTGTTTTAGTTCATATGTATGTGAATTGTTTATAGAGAGTAGCACTAATATAATACATTGGTCATAAATATAACACCTGCAAGACTACTGTTATGTAAAGATAAATAAAATTAGTTAAAGGTATTGTTTTTCTTGATGTGTTAATATTGTAGATAGTTGATTAATTAATTATTTCATACATTTTGTGATAATATGGTAATTATTCAAAAAGAGATCACGTAACATTCCTAAACAAAAGCAAAAATCACTTACATGGATGTTCTCTCCTAGAATAGCAGCTTGGTGCATGAGCTTCTTGGGTATGCACCCTACATTGACACAAGTGCCACCAAGGCCCCACTTGGTGCCCTGCGGTGAGGGTGTGACATAATCAAACACAACCACTTTAGCCCCATGTCCCACCGCTTCCTTCGCACATGCCAATCCCCCAGAACCCCCTCCAATCACAGCCAGATCATAGTCAAAATTGCCATCTAGAATGAATTTTCACAAGTCAGAAAGGGTCAGCTTACACTAACACCACAACCCAGTGTCGCCTGTTAACAAAAAGGTGCAGAAGCAAAGGATAGACTCAAAGCAATGATTTCTGACATAAACAAAATTTGTTACAGACAAATTACACAGTGTTATTAGGTTAACCTGCTGACTACTACATTATATTCTAATGCTGTTGTTGATGATGTCAGTAGATGCTTCTAGAATAAGACCCATAGTAAACATCACAACAGCAGTTACCCAATCAGAATGTAGTGTGAATGTACCTTCATCAAAACCACTACTAGGGGCAACAGCTTTGGAACTGCGGCTACAACAGATCCAGCTGCCTGGTTCAACAACCAATCAAATACAATTTAATGATTTTATCATTACAAATCATCAGACACAATTATCAACACTTGAAGGTGAAGTCATTTAGTTAGATTAGAGCTATGAGTACTATTTGACACACTTAAGTTGAATTTATGTAAAAAATAACAATTTATCTCGATGGAATTAATATTAAACTTCACCATTCCAGTTCAATGAAACATCAATAACTGGCTCAGTAACTGTACAGAATGCGTGAGAATTGAGAAATTTGAATACAAATGACGACGAAGTTGGTTCAAAAGAGGTTAGGAATTACACCGTTTAGAGATTTAAACTTATTTGTTCGTTATACTTACTACCGCTAGCACTCCGTCGTGCGATCAACACAACATTATTTGAGGAAATTAAGGGTTTTATCAAATTGTTAACCCTCAGTATTTTATTCAAGATTGTCATTTTGACGTTAAAGATAGGCGATTATGACAAGACTCCCAACCTATGTAGACAAAAATTCATTCTCGTTCACGAAAGTTCGACACTTCTGAACTCGCGCATAGAAAACTATTTTTACTAAGAACAGGTATAAAATTTTATAATACAATGAACTCTGTATTAATAACCGGAGCCAATAGAGGTCTAGGTCTCGGAATGGTGAAGTATTTAACTAAACTGAACAAGGCAGAAAATATTTTTGCAACATGCCGGAATCCTTCTGAGGTAAGTAAATTGATATTACTTACCAATAGGTGCCATTTCGTCTAGTTTATATGTGTTTGGTAACTTAATTTAAATCCTTAATCGATAGGACACAAGAAACTGTCGCGTATAAGTGGAAATCGGACTATGAAAACACCACTGAAACACGGTGGTATAGTAGGCGATCCGCGGCGAACACTCGAATGTGTGAGAAAGATAGATAGATTTAACAGCTGACGTCATCAGCCTTGGGAACTTTAGTCTAGCAAGCATGACGTATTTAATTTTGAACGGAAATTAAGTACTTAGAAATCATGTCGTAATCAAATGCAATCATTTGTGTTGTAAAATTTAAAAAATCCATTTAATTCGTACGTACGCAGGTAATACAACAGACAAGAAGAACTTAACCATCTCGAAACTAGATACCTTGTGTACCTAGTGTACTTACCTTTTCCTTGGATTGGAATGACATACCATTATCTCTAGACATACTATACCTTCGAAGTCGCGTGGAACTTATTTACCTGAGAAATGAAGATTTAACTTTTCCCAATAGAGTACACTTACATCATCCTATTTTTATTTTCAGGAGCTTAAGAGCATTTCACAGACACATAAAAACGTTCATTTAATTCACTTAGGTAAGTTCTACAAATGTTAGATACGTTGTCACAATTGAAAATAGTTTTCTAAATAATAACCAACACTTATAAAACATTACAGAAGCGACAAAGACAGAGACATTCAACGAAGTCGCAGGGCAAGTTAGCAAAATATGCGGAACCCAGGGTCTAAACTTATTGATAAATAACGCAGGAGTAACTACCAAGTTCACTAAATTAAATTTGGTAAAATCAGAACAACTTCTTGAAAATCTTGCTATAAACACTGTAGCTCCAATTATGCTTACAAAGGTATGAATTTTATATACGTACTTTTAGTGTAACTCAATCCAATGAAAACATATGTATAAATCAGTAATGAAAGATTATTAAACATGAAATTATTATTCTCATTGTAGTGCCTCTATTCACTACTGAAACAAGCATCAGAAAGTAACAGCGATAAACCTTTCGGTGTTCAACGTGCAGCTGTTGTCAATATGAGCTCCATTCTCGGTTCCATAGCACAAAACGACCAGGGAGGCTTCTATCCCTACAGATGTTCCAAGGTAACAAAACAACAGTAGGTAACATGAATAACATACTCAACAACAACTAACCTTCAGTAAAATTGGTTAATAAAGAAACTACCTTTCAACAAATTTAAATGTAACGGTTTTATCTTCTGTAAAACTATTATGGATCTTTATTTAAATAAGTTACTCAAACTCACTTACCTAAACTTTAAATGTTATAGGCAGCTCTCAACGCAGCTACCAAGTCCATGAGCATAGATATGAAGAAAGACAACATTTTGGTCGCGTCCATGCATCCAGGATGGGTGAGAACAGATATGGGCGGTAAAAACGCCCCACTTGATGTCGAAACAAGTGTCAGCGGAATATTTGCAACCATCGAAAAACTCGGAGAAAAAGATAATGGAAAATTCCTTCAATATGATGGCACTGAACTGCCTTGGTAGTCGGCAAATCTAAACTGAGGAACAAATTCTTGCCTTATAAACTAAGCAGGCGTTGCATTTACGATTTTAGAAAAAAAGTGTAAAATATTAAAGTAACCTATTATGTGTTAAACAGTTTCTATTTATTTACTAACCTTATCATTCAACTCATTTTACCTACCTTCCCAACCTCCCGCTGACGATTCTTCCTGAAGACATGCTTTGTCCCCAAAACAAGGTTTTGCACCTAAAACATATAAAATCTCTACAATTCCTCTGTTCGACCCATTTTAGCTAACTAACGTAGGTAGTTAGTTTATTTCACTACTGACCTATAAACGAACATACAATTCAATAAAATAGTAGGTAGGTGCCTAATGTGCCTACGGTATTTGTTACGAAGGTATACCTACCTACTCGTAAATAAAATAAAATGTTAGTGCTCGAAAAGTATCAAAAGATTGTGAAATATAGTCTCATCTGCCTACATATTTTAGGAAGTAGGTAGGCATAGAAAGTTACAAATTTATTGGGCATATAAAGGTGATAATTAAACGACAAAATAGTTTCGTATCATACGCACCAAACTTATTACACGTCTCCGGATTTGTACAAACAGAGGACATATAATTCATTATAACGAGGAACAAACGAAAATAGAAGCGAATACAAAGTTAAATTGGTATGTTATCAATTTAGTAAGCTAAAAGCCAAAATATTTGCATGGATCTTGGTGGCTGAGATACAATATGACAATCTCTATGACTTCTCTTGCATAGATAAACTATTGCATTTCCTATCCGTGGATACGAACACTTACCTACTTATTAAATTTGAAGATTTGTCTTGAGATGTACTGGTACTAATGAATCTTACTACTTACACTTCACATATCTTGGATACAGACCCAACCTTATTTTTATCCCTTTTAATTATTTACGCAAGCCAAAACACAATAACATCTCATAACTCACAGACTGTTTCCCATTATGAAGAGTAGTATTGGTATACTAAGTCTAGCTGTACTGTAGTAAGTCTATTGTACCTCTGTCACACCAAAGCAAAGGATCAAATAATTTTAAATCTAATTTTAGGGGAGTTCAACTCTCAATTTAAGTTTATTATTTCTCTGACATTAGACACTATGGTAGAATACTTAAACATTTTATTTTATACGACCCAATTGACGACTGTAACAGCAACATCCGGATATAATCCTTTGTTCGTTCAGATAAGAGTCCATTTAATACATCAGAATTTAAATATTGAAATAAGCACAAAGATAATTTTAAGTTGCAACTCTACATTAAAAATCTTATCGTGCGGGGATCGAACCGGCAACCATAGCCCAAGGTTATCAAGATTTTTTAACACTGGATGGTAACGTAAATTCATTTGTCCTAAGTAGTTAGTATTATTTTGTGGCTTTCATTATTTAAATAAAGCTAAAAAACTTTTTACCGATAGATTTAATTATACCTCTTGTATTTTTAAACCTATTTGAATCTAATTTGACTAATTAATTTATATTAGTTCGGATATTATGAAGCAAATATAATAAAACAAGAGAATTGGTATCAAAAATTGGATTTTTATTTCCGTGCTGTACACGCGTGAAATATCAGTTTGCCAGGTTACAAGAGTTGGCCGCACAGCTTGGATATCAAGCATAACATGTACTTTTAATAACAATTATACATTTTTCAGACCTAATAACCTAAACTTACATGGACTACCTACAAAGATACAGGTAAAGCTATATTATCTACAGTCAGTTATAATTTATATACATATAAAATTACAGTTATATACATCAAAAACTTAAGACGAAAACTTATTTGTAACCCGAAAAACTTTGATTTTTTCTACATTCAGGACAGTACCATTTGCCTTTAGGCGGTACCATGATACCGACACACTCAAAATGAAACCATTCAATAGCGCAACCATCAGCATCGCAAGCTATCATCTCTGATACCTCATCATAAGGACAGCGGCAATAACAATACACACTTTCCCCCTCTCTCGCCTGACGCACTGCTGGTCTTTGAAAAGCATACGGTAGACTAGAAGTACCTGAGTTCAGGTAGGTAGGCGGAGGAAGGAGTGGCGGATTTTGTGCATTAGGTTGGAAAATTTCCAGAGCTCCTTCTTCACTGGAATCTGAATCACTTGATTCCATGGATTCAGAATTCATTAAAATTCGAGGCGGTTCAGGATCAGGCATTGGTGGAGCAGTAAGTCTAATGGGTTCCATGTAGTTGTATGGCCTCTGAGATAGAGTAGATGATGGCAGTTCTTTTTTTGCTTTGTGTGTCACTGGAGAAGGTAAGTCTTCTTTTCTCCATTCTAATTTGGGCGGTAGCTGAGGCTTAAGTGCCGCAGCTGCCGCTGCTTGAGGTGAGTCGTCGTCGCTAGAATATCCATAAAATTTGTTTGGCACACGTCTTCTTTTAGATGCTCGTTTACTTTCAGCACTAGCTGATGGAGTACTTGTCACTGGATTTGAGATAAGTTCAGTTGGAGCAGGTGTTGGAGTTGAAGGTAGTTGTACTGTATTTGACTGCAAAGATATGGTTATTTTGTTAGGAATTAAAAGTGGTGGTATAGCTGATGGTTCAGGTTCAACATTTGCAATAATATCTTTAGGAATGTTTAACTTAATAGGTCCATGTTTATTTCTGGAACTCTTTGACTTCTTTTTCTTCTTACTTTTCTTTTTACTACTAGATTTTTCTTTCAATTCTTCCTCTTTGGGTATAGGTTTACTTTCATCTTTGACAGGGGTAGTACAACGACTCACTTCAGCCGACATTGTTCCTCCATCAGAAGGTGCTACAGAGGCTAATAGCATTAGTTGATTACGTTTTTCAGCATACAGTTTATTTGCAAGCTTTTGAGGATGCTCATCATAAAATTCTTCATCTGTATCACTTTCCTCAGTATCTAAGTCTGTTTCAGCAATTGGTGGTTCTGTTATTTCTGGAACCAGTATAGGTGTTTCCGACATTCCCATGACATCAACATTGGATCCATTACTAATTCTCCTGTTAGCAAGCTGTTTTCTCATTTGTTTATTTTTCTTTTTCTCATTGCTGGAATCATCAGATGAGTCTGAATCAGAAGAGCTTGATGACGAAGAACCACTGCTAGATGAACAGCTGCAATTAGAGCCACAAGAACAGCTAGAATCACTGTCACTACTACTACTACTTGAAGATGAGAGACCACCGCGTCTTTTTTTCGGTGATTTTTTGTTTTTCTTTTTGTCAAGACTAAACATATCTTCATCTCCATTAAGGTCAGTAGGAACGACACAATAGTCATGATCGGATTCACAAACGTGTTTTCTAATTGGAACTAATGGTGGTGTTTTCTCTTTTTTATTTTCTGCTTTAGCTTGATACTTTTTGAAGTTATCCCAAATATCTAAAACTTGTTGTTGATCTTTACAGTCAACTTCATCTTTCGGTTCAACTTTGTCTTCTATTTTATGGACTGTTTCTTCTGTTGTTACTGCAGGAGTCTCTGCCGTAGATGTTGAGCCCCCATTAAGGTCTTTTTCTTTTTCTTCTTCTTCTTCCACATTTTCAGGTTTTATTTCATGTTTTTCTTCAACTGGATGAAGTGATGAAGTAATGCCACTATCTGATTCATCACTACTATCACTTTCAGAAAGATTTAAAGCAGGCAAATTGACGTCTAAAAGGAGAGCGTCTTTATCTTTGTTTTTCTTTTTTTTCATTTTTTTAGATACAGTTTCGGAATCTGTTACAGTTTTATTTTCTGAAGGTCCAGCCTCAGTTGGAGGATTCTTTTCGTCAACTAAATCAATAACAGGTATATTTTCTTTAGCTGCCTCTTCTGGTATTGTATTTAAATCAGATTTTTCTTCAACTTTGTCATCATTGATTATTATAGTTTTATGAATATCAACATGCTTTAGTAGCAACTTCTTCGAAACAAACTTTTCAGTGCAGCCTTCTTCTTCGCAAACGTGTGGGAATTCATTAGAATGAAACCTTTTATGGACTTTTAAATAAACAGCTTTAGTAAATTGTAAACTACATTCATCACACACAAAAATTGCAGGGGGTGTGCAGAAATGATAAACATGTGGCCATTTCTTTTGCAAGCATTTTTTGCACATTTCACTTTCAGTCCCATGCTTCCAGAATAAATGCTTGGTTATATCTGGCTTATTCCTGTAAGCGATACCACAGCGATAGCAAAGATGGTGCAGTTTGTGTTTCCATACATGATTTGATAATCGTGCTTGACTTTGACAAAATTCCAAACAAACATCACATGTGTGGTGAATCTTACGTAAGTGAACCATTAATCTGAATGATGATGGTATCGTATCTACATTGCACAAACAACATCTAAATTTAATTTCACAATCAGAATCATATGTCCCCGGGCACAAATGACATAAAAGTTCACTATAACTATAAAAATTAGATTTACACATTACACATAGTAAGATTGTCTTTTGATGCATTTTTCTGTTGTGAAAGTAGAGATCTTTATGAATGTTCGTTTTGAAATAGCATTTAAAGCATTCAAATATTTGATCAAATTTTACATCATCATATTTGTCAATACTGTCATATGAATCTAAATTTATGTAAATGGAGCGTAACTCTACAGAACCTGCTTTGACTTTACTAGATATTGTCTCAGGCATTAATTCCTCAGCAGTGATACTATCCACTGTAGCTGAAAATTTATGTTCTACAGCCATGTGAAGAGACAATTGTTCACAGTTAACTGCAATTTTGCGTACATGATTACAATAGATACAATTAAAGTAAGTTGTTGCAAGAAATACTTTCAATAAATCTTTTAAGGGATATTTATCCAAAGGTCTATCCAGTACAAGTTCAATTGCTGGGGGTCCTTCTGGTACAGAGGGTTCATCTGTCTTTGTTTCCATTGTTGATATCTCTGTTTCTTCTAAGTTTATTTCTGTTTCTTCAGTCTTCAGCTCATCTTTAACTTCCAAATTTTCTTCTGTGTTTTGTACTTCTTCCTCATTTGGTGCATTTTCTTCAATTTTTTCAGATGATTCAGGTGTATCAGTTTGAATTTTTTCCTGGGTTTGTTCTTGTAATTTTGCAAGTTCTTCATTAATAGTTATATTCTTGTCATCATCAACAGTTAACTTGTCACTCAAATCACTATCTGATGAATAATCACTGGATGAGTCCTTGTCAAGCAGTTCTTTTGGAACTCTCACTGTGAGCTTGGGAACTCTGTTCATTGTATTTATATCTTCTAGTTTATTATCATAAATAGTTGACTTGATTTTGTTTTCTTTATGTTCTGGAGTTTTCATAGTAGTTTCTAAATTATTATTTAACAAGGTTTTTAGAGTGGTTTCTTGTTCATTCTCATATATTGTTGTTTTGACAAATGGACTGTCAGCTTTGTCACAAATAGTCATTTTTATAGATGGGGTTTTTGGGAGTGGAGAAAGCTGAGGATTAGTTTCTGTATGAGTATCCTTTTCATATCGTTTTGGAGGTCTTCTAGATCGAGATGGTGGTTTGTGATGGACTTGTTGCCCAACTGTAGGATCTACAGTTGAATTTATAATAACAGGAGAATTTGCATTGTTTAAACTAAGCTTTAATTTTATACCAACTTCCCTTTCTTTTTCTATTGGTGGTGGAACTTCTAAAGGTTTAGAAAAAGCTTCTTCAATGTTTGTAGAAGTCTGCGATTCATCTTGATCCTGTGAATCACTGTCATCTGAATTTTCTACGCTTTCATCACCATTAACATTTTTCAGACATTTATCTGGACTGGGAGCGACAGGGCTAGATGTAGGCTTAGCACTTGAACTATCTAATTCCATACCTGAGTCTATTGTATTACTAGAATTCTTTTCAGAACATTTGGAACTAACACTTGAATCACTAACTAACTGTTCACTTGAATGTAAGTCTGTTTTATCTTTGTTATTTGCAGTCACTACATCATTTATTTCTTTAAAGTCTAATTTACTGTTCATTTTAGCATTATCCTTGACCATTGTGGGTCCATTTGTTGGTCTAACATGATTGGGCTTCATAGCACTTTTACTAACAAGAACCGGCACTGGTTTGGGTTTCACATTATTACAGTCATGATTATAGAAGTCATCTTGCTCACTGCAGATCTCGTCACAAACACAACACATCAAGTATAGTGTCCCGTTATATACATTTAAAAAGTCCTCTTTGCTTTCATAATTGAATTCCTGTACATTATGCTTATTAGTCAGATGTGATGATAATTTTTCAGCTTTAGAGAACATCCCGAGGCAAAACAAACAAATATGGCGGTTGTGAACTTCCCTCATATGAAGGAACAGGTTCCAATTTTCATAATAGGTGCCACAGGCAGAACACAAGAACACCTTCCGAGTGACTCTGGAAGGGCCTCCAGCATTGCTGTCAGCAGCAGGAGAAGTTTCATTACTCAAGGTTGGTTCTTTAACTTGAGCTCGACACACTAGCTGATGTTCCTTCAACATTGCCAAGGTCTTAAATGACATAGAGCAGCATTTTCTACATTTAAACTTCACCATTGGTTGCAGCCCTAAGCTTTGAGCATAATCTTGCAATTGTCCCTTCTCAACTTTTTTCTTCTTAAACTGTGGAAGTTGACTTTTAGGGACCAGCCTGGGGACAGGTTTGTCTTTCTCATCATCATAATTTCTAGAGTCTACTTGTGATGTAACATTGTGAAACTGACTTCTGTCAATATGCTTAGGTATCAACTTGGGGACTCGTGGAGCTGTGGTCTTGGGCAATGTCAGTGGAACTTTCTCATTAACTTTGTTCAATATCTTTTTCTTTTTACTTGTACTGTAATATTGTAGAGAATTATCAACAAAAGGCCTTTTACCAAGATGGATTCTGAGAGGGTTTATTCTCTTTTTGTTATGTTTGTCTTCATGGGGGGCGTCTCCGCTGGCGCGGCGGCGGTCGTAGAACTCTGCCGCCAGGTTGGAGCCTTCGCCCCCAAACTCATGACCGTTTTGTACCAATTTCGTGGGTCTGTCATAATGAGAGTTTCCCAAAGTCGTCAATCCCGTTTTATTTTCCGTCGTATTGGTATTTTTACCATCTTCCATAGTTTTCTGGAAAAACAAAAAACACGTGCTTTGAATACATATCGAGAAACAAAAGACAGTCAAACAAGAAGAAATGGAAATAATTCAAAATATCATTGATCATTCCTAACAGACAACACCGCTTACCTCGGAAATCGTACGTCCAGTACGAGTGCAATAATAAATATTTGTTTCCATGCATTCGTTTGAGCAACAAACTCCTTACATCTGGCTTATTATGAGGCAGCCGCGGGCTGATCATTCCCGTAAAATGGCGTCACTTCACAGAGCGAGGAATGCTCATATCACGACTGATTCATATTGTGTAATGTACCACACATCCAAGAGTGTCGCGACATTTTAAACGTTGCACTAGGCATGAACTTTAGGAAACAAATCAATGTAGCCTCGTTACGCTTTTTATTTCCAAACACGAATCAGAAAATTGATAGCGCGTTCACAAGCAAATTCATCAACTAGTCAGAGACAATATTTTTTTCTTTTTATTCCATAGAATTGATAGACCACGTGCATCAATTTTTTTTTTCAACTGTCAATCGTTTACATTAATTCCTTAATCAAAATTATTAAAAAAGCAGAAAAGTAAATAATTATACTGGATGATTTAAATCATTATTCCATCAAAAATTTATTTCAGTTTTTTTTGTGCTTAACCGACTTTTTCCGGAACTTTCGATGTTGCTATATTTGAATTCAAATAGTAATAGCTGTGCTGCATTAGCCCTCGCCCCCCTACCCGCCCGCCTCCACTTAGATGTCAAAATTTTGTCTGTGAAAGGAAGGAGAGAGTCTTCTAGCATTTTATTTCTGATTATTTATTATTTATTTGTTTTTAGTTAATAAGTAGACAATGCTCATGCAAGATGATGTCTGATCAGTTTAGAAAAGTAGAACCGTACTCTCCAAAGTCCTCGCCTAGAGGCGCGAGGTCTCCCGTCGTATCACGTCAGGACTCCTCTGGTACCCTGAAGACCACCATTCAACTCGGCAAGAACCCTTCCATCGTGCACAGTGGACCCTTCTATTTAATGAAAGAGCCCCCAGGTAAGGAAATACAACTAAGAAACACATTACTTTAATAGATGGGCAAGTAATAAATTACATCAAGTTACTCATTCTAGTTGTAAGTTTAAAGCTACGTAGTGCAGCAAAGAAAGAATTTTGTACATAATGTTGAATATATTATAAATAATGAATTTAAAACGAATTAAATGTTTTTAGGAGAATGTGAACTCACTGGGGCTACAAATTTGATGGCGTATTATGGACTGGAGCACTCATACAGTAAATTCAATGGTAAAAAGCTCAAGGAATCTCTATCTTCGTTCCTCCCGAACCTCCCTGGTATTGTAGATGGGCCCGGGCAGGAGGACAACAGTACATTAGGGTCAGTGATAGCAAAGAGGCCTATTGGAGGCAAGGAGCTGTTACCACTGACCAGTGCTCAGCTGGCTGGCTTCAGACTACATCCAGGCCCCCTGCCAGAGCAGTACCGCTATGTGAGCGCCACTCCACCAAAAAGACACAAGAGCAAGCATAAGAAACATAAACACAAGGATGGGGCCCCACCTGGTCAGGACACCCCACTTCAAGGTTTGTATTGTATGGGATTGTTTGACTTTGCAGTTAAAATTGTTTATATATTTTGTTTTGTAACTATTCGTAGGTGCCTAATTTGGGACAAATTGGTACATTTTGTTAATGTTAAGTTAAAATTTGTCAAATTACATTTTTTAATTTACACAAATCAAATCTACATTTATGTGTTACAAATATTACAGCATTATTTGTTTCAATCATGTATTAATATAAAGTATTCAAACTGTTCATTCCAAAGAAGTTTCTAGAACAAAAATTAGCTTGTCTAACTTTTTTGTTATGTTATTAATGTAATATAAAACCATATAATTATTATAATTTGCTTTTAGTGAGTTGCCACTTAATCAAAATGTCAATACTTTACCAAAAAAAAAAACTATGCATACAATTTTTTTCCATCTATATTATTATGTTTTGTTCCGTTTTAGACTCCTCGAATCCCGACACTTATGAGAAAAAACACAAAAAGCAGAAGAGGCACGACGACGACAAGGAGAGGAAGAAACGGAAAAAGGAGAAGAAGAGGAAAAAGCAGAAACACAGCCCAGAGCACGGCGGCCTCACTCCCAGCCAGCACCCGCCCACCTGAACCAAACACACACACTGCTAGTTTTAATCTTGGGCCCAAAGAGAATGATCAATTTATCCAAACACTGTCAACATTACCAATTTATTATTTTGTATTACAACTTAGATTGCAGCCAACATGCCAAAAGCCAGAGATACATTCAGATGTATTAAGTTAAGGATCTTGCTTCTACAACAACATAAGGGTATAACTAATAGGGCTTTGGCAATCTTACATAAAAGTCAGCCTTGAAGATATTTTTGTAACTTGCTTTCTGGTCTTACATGAATTGAGTTATAGTACAAGATTTCTTAAGATATCAATATAATTAAAATATAATATCTTGGCAGGAATGTGTATTATTATTATTATAATACTGAATTTAGCTACAGTTTCCGTCAGCTATTAGGTGGTGGTGGAGAATTAGTAATGCTTTTGATACAAACTTTTATAAGTGAAAGTGTGAAAACATCTGAATTTTGATAGGTTAATAATTGCAAGTAATATGCACTTCTACTAGATAGAATAATTAAATTTTTAGCAATGTGTGGATATGGGGCTAGAAGACTTTGAATGCTAAATTAGTTTTTGTATTGCCCTACAAGTGTAGAATAAGACAGTAATCTTTGTTAAGTTGTAATTCATTTTAAATTGTAACATTTATGTTCAACCACTGTATCATGATAAAAGCATTATTTAAGTCAATATTTTTATCGGTTTATCAAAAGAAATATTACAGTTAAAAAGTCAAAATATCACTAAAAGCAGATTATTTGTATGTTGATATTATGTATAATTTGTATATACATTGGCTACATTATGTTAGGATTACAAATTTTGGTAAATTTCTCTTTGGACCTGACATGTCATAGTGAAGTAAGGATTAGTTACGTTTTAGATGAAAAATTCCAATGTTTTGCTTAATTTTTAATGATCCGAAATTTCTAAATTATGTGGAACCCTTCCTTATTTTATGATTAATACATCATGTCATTGTAAATATCATGTTTTTCAAAAATGATTAAAAATCGTAGCATAAAATATTTTTTATTTCGTAATAAAACAATAATTAATTGCCATTTAAAATATTCTTTTGAAAGCTAAGGGAGAGGGCAAACGATTGAGATTTGTATGAAATATGTTTTCACGGCGTAAATTACACCACTCACAGTTGAGAAATTACGCTCATCTGGCTTGAACAAAAAAGAAGTTTTCTATGAAACAGAATGTAGTAGAAGTAACGCGAGAAGACAAAAAATTACTAACTTAGCCTCAACCGAAGGATGTAACATTGGAATTTTAATTTACTATCAGATACAGCTACGTTTGTGGGGACCTATTACTAATGTCAGGCAGGCATCAGTATTAAAAATAGCCTGAATACTTGTCTGTGAAATTGCAATTTTCCTTTGAATAGACTTTTTAACTTAATCTTGTTCAGGACACCTGCAACTGTGTTACACCACTGCTCTTTTTATTAAATCAAGGGCTTTGTTGAAAGTCAAAATGCGGCAGAGCTATGAAGCATAGGCTATGTTCCCAGGCACACCACCTGCCATCTCGGAACCAACAACTAAATAGAAACAAATTTTTTCAATGTTTCAATTCTTTTATTATACAAAACTGAACATCTCGTGAAAAGTATTAAAATGACCGAATACATTATGAAATCTACGTACATAATGAGTACACATTTTTTAGCTAATTCCTAATCCCATCTACTTTGTGCTCGATGGCACATTCAGTTAGCCATCACAATGCAACAGTTGAAGGCTTATATGAACAAAATTCTTTATTATTTCAAAACATAAATAAACGAAGGCTTGGTTGTGACGAGCGTAAAACAAACATAAGATATGACAGTGAGCTCCACTACACGTAGCTCGAGCCCCTGAATGAAGGTTTTAAGAAAAAAAATATATATGTTGGATAATCCTTTTTTCTATATTCAAATCAAACAGATAATGATATGAGAACATTTCTTAATTTTAATCATTTGTAAGATTAATTTATTTTCTCGTGTTTCTAAAACGCAAGTTACAACGGCCTTATATTGTTGCATTTATCGGAATAAATAAATAAAACGAACATAATTAATTTACAGAACTGCATAAGCTTTTCATTATTTTATTAATAACTAACGAAAATATACAGAAATACAAAGTTTCTTAAGTTAAGAAATTATTAGTGGACGTCTAAATTCGCTTATTGTATCACTTATAATTTTGAGCAAGTTTATTTCCATGTAGCTTTTGGGGTACCACAGCAAAATAACAAAACTTAATGCAGTCGAGTTAGGTAAGTTCTAATTTATAGCATTGTGGTAAAACCATAAAGTAAATTAGAATTGAAAATTCAGAAAATTGTCTAACATTAAAACATGTATGAATGAACTGAACAACTTTGACTTAAATTACAAAAAAATAAGTAGATACATTATTAATTTACATCAACTGAGCAGGACGCGATAGCAAATGTCATATTTTTTCTCAATCAGAATTATTTTAAATAACGTCAAACATAAACGGATAATGCAATAAACATGCTATAGAGTATGCTTAACATTACGAGATACCCATTTATAACGACTTAAAAACTTTACAATAAAACAAATGAATTATTCGACTGTGTACAACTGCATACAACTCTCAACATTTAAGTAAACTTCGAATCCAATGGCAAGTGGAAGAAAAATGCAATTAGTAAAAGCGGTAATTATCGGCAAGTTAAATAAAATTATTAACTAGAACATTATTTACAGAAGGATAAAAAAAAACAAATTTCCGTTACTTTATGAAATAAAATAAATAATAAAATCATTAATAAAATAACTATACAAAATTTACCATTATATTACAAATTAAACTTTATGTTAAATTATAATCTACAATAATGACAATAAATGTTTTATTAATTCTCTTTCTAACTAAATCTCATTTCTATCAGCTGTTCTATACAAATAAAACAATATTTCAAGCATAAAGCGTTTCAAATGCCACTTGGTCTATATCTCAAGTCAATGATACATAAATAAATGAATTAACTTATTATAAAATTAGTCATTCAGTTTATGAACTGGAACATAACATTAACTCAACTTTATATGTGTGCGGAAACACACAGTGGAATCAAATTAAATTAGTATCAATTTACTAGCTGTTTTCTTTTATTTAAAAGTAGTTGACATCCAGACGACTTTCTATGCAACTGTTAACATTGGTAAGAAGCATATTATCCAGATGTTATTATATAAAAAGATATTGTTAAACTATGAGCCAGTTTAAAAGTCAATATTACAAATTCAATTTCACCACCGATCCAGTTTTACACAATTTTTCAATATTTGAGGGATTTATGAATTATACTAGGGACACACCATCTTTCTTCATGAAAAAATCATATTATAATTCAAAATCTAGTCTGTAAATTGAATATTGTAAATGCGATAAGGTTTAAAGCAAACCCGCTAAAATGGCAAACTTTTTTCATTATTATTTAAAATGAATTGCGGCGCCGGCCCCTAGTACGAAATTTAAATTCCCTTTTTATTATTAAATACACACACAATGCAACAGCAACTACTTGATCGGCATATACTAAACATTATTATAACCAATGACTCATACAAATGTTCATATACAAAACCATTGACAGTCTTTTTTCTATAACATTTGACTGCGACGATCATATTTAGTACAGTCAGTACAGCTAATAGTGCAGTCATTCCACCTCACGTGACAAGACCGTGTGTCCGTATCATCTTTACAGAACGAACCCGACGTTACACACACCGAGACAAAGTACATGTACACGCCTGACTGAACCTTAGGTGTAACCTTAAATGGAATGACTGTATCAATGTGTTGCGTTGATATTGTTATATATCATATTGTCAATACAGAATCTATGCCACAGAGAATTTCTTAAATTTCAAGAGATAGAAGCGAGAAGTCAATCGCAGAGCTCAGTCAATATGAGACAAAAAACACCATCTGCACATCTATCTCTTTCTTCGCCTGTGTCGAATGTTTCCGTTTAGAATTTTAAGAGATTTCAACAATTTTTGTCTTGAGTGATATTACGGATGGCTGAAGTTATTAAGGTATATAGTATTATATACTTAGCGATTGGTTTGTAGTATATTGTTAGCCATGTTAAGAGCAGTTTGATGGTGGGTTAAGGGTTAAGTTTTTAATGGTATAATTCCATTTCAATGTCACAGATCTTTGAGTAGCGCTGACTTTGCATTCTTCAGTTTGTCTAGTCGTTTCGTTAAATGACCGTTTTCCGTCTCTAGCTCCTCTACTCGATTTAGCGCCTCCCTTGCCTGTAAAGTAAAATAATTTTAAGTATAATAAAAACACAAAATAACATATTAGTACAGTGTTATAAAGGTAAACAAACAATACAAATTTTATACATTTGATAAATTACGCTCGCTCGAAGTGTATAAAATAAAACAGGAATCGCTTTTAGTAATCAAACCAAGCTTTATACATAAAAGGACATGTCAGGGACAGCACAAGTAGCGCACGACAAAACTTTGTTAAAAACGCGTACGCAAATTTACGGGTTCGCACGTGCACGCGTAAATTTAAACCGGGTCTTTGTCAGTAATATTGTTCAATATTTATAATAGTTAGGGGCATGATTAACACAGGGACCACACTGTTGTCGTATTGCAGACTATACCGTTAACTGTCGCCATTATTGATAACGGCCCAGAAGTCTGTGACTTCCTGAAATCATAACATTCAGCTATTTACACAGTCAACAACATTTTTAAGGAACTAAATTGTCATATTTTCTTTGTGTAAGAAAAATATAATAGTATAAAGCCATTGTTACCTACGTATACCTCTCTCTGCAGACGGCGACGGTCCTGCTGCAGCTGGTGCTCGCTGGCCTGGTGCTACGAGGGCTGTATGTATGTAGTGTGTACCTCTCTCTGCAGACGGTGGCGGCCCTGCTGCAGCTGGTGCTCGCTGTCCTGGGTGGTCTGGTGCTGTGAGGGCTGTATGTATGTAGTGTGTACCTCTCTCTGCAGACGACGGCGGTCCTGCTGCAACTGGTGCTCGCTGTCCTGGCTGGCCTGATGCTGGGCACGCAGTCGGCTGAGCTGAGCGTCGAGCCGCGCGAGGGCGGCGGCTTGTAGTGCTGCCTCGGCCTCTGCACGAGCAGCCCGACCCTTCGCCTCCGTTACCGCCTTACGTGCTGTCTCCACTAAATCATTGGAAGGAATACTTTCATAATTTAAAAAGACAGATTTTTTGGTATCATACTTATCAAAAGGAAAAGAGAGGGGACTTATTGATTCAATCTCGTATTGATACAACAGAGGGTCAGGTCAGCTTATTTGACTCTTGTGAGCAGATAATGAATAAATGATGTATAGACTTACGTTCTGTCTCGTATTCCTGGTCGTGGTGGTTGGTGAGCCCGTTGTGCGTGGCGGCGCGCTCCTCGTTAAGCTGAAGCTTTAGTTTGCGCACCTCCGACTCCAGGGATAGCTTCGTGCTCAGCAGGTTCTGCAACCGGACGTCTGCGGAACACAAGACCGTATTCACTATTTCTGGATCAATAAGCGCAACAATGCTTCTTGCTAACATTCAAATTCCTCCTCGCCAGGATTTGAACCCTATAACTCTTTTGCGTAGCAGTCGTTTACTAAGCTGTTGTGGCACAAGACAGAGGCTTTAACCTGACCACACTAAAAACACAGTAGCATCAGTAAGTATTGTCAATAAAGCAATTAGGTATATATCATACCGAGCGTGCCCTCCCCGTCGAGCTGGCGCTCCGTGTCACGCGACAGCAGCGCGAGCGCCGGCATGCCGCCCCCCGCCCCGCCGGCGCCCCCCGCCCCGCCGGCGCCCCCCGCCTCCGCGAACACCAGCCCCGCGTCCTCTGCGGCGGCGTCCCGCGCCCGCACGGCGTCCCGCGCTAGAGACAACTCGCGCTCCACCGTCGCGTGCTCGCGCTTCAGTCGCTCCAGCACTGAACACTTCTCCTTGTGTTCCCTCTATATACACACAAACAAATATGTTTGTATACGCAGATACGTAGAAGTAGTACCACTTATTTGTAAACAATATCACACGAAGTCCCAAATAAAACAGTCTCGTACTTTTGGATACTCAATAACAATTGAATCTACGAAGTGAGCTTTAAGAAGTAAGAAGACACATAAAGAATAGGTAATGAAATCACACAAATGTTATCAATCAAAGGCTAGCTCGTTTATGCTTCAACTTTGGAAAATAGACACGTAAGACGTCTTTCCTTTACAGTACATGAGGTATTACCTGTAACTGTGAGTAGTCTTCCTGCAGTTCTTCTATCCTGTCCTTGAGCAGTTCCAGCTGGTACGCGAGCGACGCCTTGTCATTATCCAGCTGCGCGTTCAATATCATCGCCTTCCGGAACTTCTCCTCCACCTCTTTTAGTTCGTGCTGGATAACATTCATTATGTTAAACACCACACATCATCATAGAAAGAAAAGAGCCTACTTTGTACATTTGAGTGTCGTTGTAGCCAAAATATTTTCGGTTCTACCACATTAAAAATAATAACAGTTGCTTGGCACAGAAAGTGCGGTCAACAAATATAGAAACCAGATAATCTTTGCTCTGCTGTACCACTTAATAATATAATAGTAGATACTAAACACCAATATAGAAAATACAAATCTGACGCTGAACTGGCTCAAAATGACCTCAAAAACAAACCAAGTAAAGTCTAGGAATATTAATTGTCAAGTGTGGTCACTTACCCTCAAGTCTTTGACACTGAAAGGTTCATCGGCGGAGTCTTCGGAGCTCCTTCGCGGCGAGTGAAGCCCTCCAGGGCTCAGGGCGGCCAGGCGGGATCCACCACGGCGGCTGACCGTCTCTGAAGAATAACACACTCAGTCAGACACATACACAAAACACACAGTCTGTGAGAAACAAAGTCAGATTCATAACATACCACTAACAATTGCATATACATTTTGCCAGGAAATCTGTCCGTCTTACCGACAAATCCTGTACCCATGATCAAGACCTGATCTACCTGTTAATAAGTTTAATCGGAGTTCGTTCAACCGTTTACGGGTGATTAAATCACTAGCGTCCAAACATCACGATTCACACAGACTTTCACAATTATAATATTGATTTGTTAATTTTCTGATGCAGGAAATAGGAACTAGGATATCCTGCGTTCACTGGTACCGGTATAAACCATAGAGCATAATACCTACACAATAAAGTACTTTGATATTTGATTTTGATTGATAAGAATATGTATGTAGCAAGTTAAAAAATGTATGTATTTTTCCTTATATAATAAAAAAACCGTGGGGGTATGTGTGCGTGTGTAAGTTAATGTTTGCGTGCGTCATTTATTCGTGTGTACGCGTGCTAGTGTTCACGTGCATGTGTGCTTGTTTACCTGTATACATGTCATACGCCTTGTCGGCATGTTGTTCCTGTTCCCTCTGCTGTCTCTCCAGCTCCCTCATGCGAATCTCCCGCGCCTCCGCCCGAGCAGCTCGCCGCGCCGCTAGACGCTGTTCCGCCTATAACAAATACACATTGATTAAATTTCGATCTTGCCTCTATCAACACTACATAGATTTAAATAGACAAGGTGTTTTTAATACGAACATGAGATAAATTTAGATGAAATTTTTATTTTAAACCTTCAACCTTTTTAAGTAAACTTTTTTTTGTACTTATTGGACTAAGAACTAGAGAAATATTTCTACTTATTAATAATTTATAAACAATTAGATACCTACTATAACACGAAATACGTACAATGGGCGTTATACACTGGATCGTATTTTCTGCCTGATACTAGACTTACCTAGCTTATAATATATTAACCAAATATGTTGATACTTTAATTTGTGACAAAATGCTTACTCAAGTTAAGAATGATTAGCAATTTAAAAAAATATTATATACAAAACAGTTTCTCTTTTGAAATGTATGCACTTTTTTGAACCATTCAAAGTTCGTTCAGTGGTATCTTTTATAAGTAATATAAATCTTAATAGGTGCTCTGCACGATGGGCCATTCTTCGCATTTTTAGATAGTCAAGCGAGGTTGCCACCGAGGGGTGGTTTATCCGACGCCACTATCTAATGACCCATAGTGTGGTAGTGTAGGCGTCAGATGGTTTCGAATATGACTGACCATCTCCGAATGGCGAGGGATGCCCCATCGTGCAGAGCCTTTAAATGAAACATTCATGCAAAAACAAAGGAATAATTAGAGAATTTTCTGAGTCCACTCATGTCTTTCGGGACTAGCAAAAAAAGTACAGCTTTAATGAGGTTTAGGTTTTACTAAGTTCATGAAGTAACCTTACTTGCTAACCTCTGTAGACGCAATTGACTTATAATATCATCCATTTAATAAGACGTATTGTTTCGCTGACCGGTTTTGGATGTAGTATTATGATCTATGTAGTTTATACCATATCATTGCTTAGCACATGCGACATAAGATTCTTTAATCTTACTGCGGGGCTGAGTCAATGTGTGTGTTGTAATGTGGTTATTATTTATCATCAATGAGACAACTCTTGACTTTAAACACATTTACCAACTAGCTATTGCCCTTGACTCTGTACGAATAGAATTCATATTTTCATATTTTTTTTACAAAATATAGCTTTTATATGTCAAAAATTGTAAAAAAAAAAATACGCCAATAAAATCTAAACAAAGAATATAACAAATAAACTTTACCACATTTTAATATTGGTAAAAATGAACCTGACGTACGTTACTAAATTACTTCTACTAATCACCTCCCAGGGAGGTAATTTAGAGACAAGTTAATTGTAGTTAGATAAGACAATTTAAATTGTTACTTTATCACTAGCGCCAGACATTTTAAAATTAGTCACAGGTCGGGTTCATCCTTCTCAAATACGTACGCTTGCACTGTGAACTAGCTTTTGCCTTCGGTTTCGTCTACTTACGTACAACTACTATATAAAGTACCAATACCTGATTTAAATTTTCAGAGAGAGAAAATTAAAAAATAAAATAAAGGGAAAGACAAGAAACAATATGACATCAACAAAACAAAAGTCTCCCAGTGACAATGATGTATAATACATCACAAATGACAACAGACAGATGAGAACATCAAAAACACTGACACAAGCACATACAAAACAACAACGTACAGCCAAACTTCATGATTTCAATTCCAACATTTCCAACCAGGCTAGGGTTGAACCTCAGGATGTATTCATTGAAAATCAAGATTAATTAATAACTTACGTAGATTATCGTTATGTAATTTTTAATTTAAGGGCACTAGAAAACAAACATAAAATATTTCTGTTACTTCCTCCTGAATATTGAGAATTTTAATAAATTCAAAATGTTACTCTTGGTTTTAAATAGATTATATAGATGACTTATATTTAAAAAAATACAAGAACCAAACCATAAACAGAAATAAAATTATTGTTTTTTTTTGTCAACCAACATGTCAAAAAAATTATGACATTAATGATAGTGACAGAAGCGATTAGACGCGGCGATGTGGCGTGGCGTGGTTACAAGGATACACATACAACAAACACCCGATGCACTAATTACGACAGATAATCCTTAGGACAAACACACAATCTATTTGTGTTATGAAAACAAATGTTAATCGTTTGTTTATAAATTTGTCTATGACTATAACATACTAGTTTTTGCAAGAAGAAAAAAAAAACAATTAAAAAGTTTGAAAAAGGGCATCACTCAAGATGTAACTGTTATTTGGTATTGTCACGTTAGGTTCATACAGTACGATACTGTGATACCTTATAAAACCAAACTAAAGGTTAAAACGCTAGCTTGCCGCCAAAAAGGCATATAATGTGATTCCCACTTTAAATACAAAATGTTATATTTCATAGAACCACGTGTGGGACGCTTATACCTCACTTAACATGACAATATAGGTAAATATAATGCATATGCATGCTTCTAAGAAAGTTTGTAGAATTTCGGAGGTCGTAGTCAAAATATTTTAACAAAAACAAAGTAACGTGACTAATTTTCGTGTTCGAGACGAATCAACAGTGCAATGCATTTCCAACGCTCGGTTAGTAATAGCAGTATAACTTAGTGTATAGACCAAAACATCTGGGTAAAAATGCGCATTTATTTAAACAGTTAGTAGCCTAGAAACTATTTCTTTTGTAGAATAAGGACAACAACATACCTAAATAAATGACACAAACTATGGTGACATTCAACATATTCAATTATTGTGTTCGTATCCAAGCCAATGCGAAAATAAATATAAAAAATCCAAAAATTGTCATAAAGATGGAATGTTACAGAGGTAGGTATTTGGGGAGATAGCTTTAAATTTTAAGAAAGGCAAAGAAGGCAATAAATGTTACTTTTACAAATAATCATGCAAAAAGTACTCTATCTAATGTTTAAAACCAGTCTTCATTATATTTAAGTTAATGACACTTCGAATTCTCTAAACGACCGTTAAAATTTTAAAACCACATGTTAAGGCAATACAACTTTATTAACAAATAAAACAAACGAAGAAAATGCCACCATGACATCATCAGTGCTTAACTGGAGTTAAATAAAATAACATCAGCTAAGAAGATTTCATGAATTCTAATGACTTCACTGACGCCGATAGACAATATCTTTTACAATTTTAAAATAATTAAATCAAATTATTTTCAGTATTCATCGCTATATCATAATCAAAATATTTGCTAATATGTATGGACTCAAAGAGCTATTCATATCAAGTAACTTTAAACTGATACTATCCCTTAAATGTGTCCCTGTGGTGGTACAGTAAAGAACCTGGGAAAATAAATTTGCATGAAGTACTTCCACGAATAATGATGTTAGTTCGGATGGTGACCTCATTTCGTGGGTTTAGGAACTTACAAAGAGCAGGAGCCACCTCGCCGCGATCCTCAGAAACATCTCCGCAGATGAGTCAAGAGTCATTCTCGACCGGTAATGTCACAAGGTCAACTCATCTCACATTATACAATACACTTGCAACTTCAACCGGCGATAAAAACAAACTAAACCCGTATGTGAAAAGACACCAGACGTGCATTATTGTTTCGCGAGAATTTTTTGTATGAAAAAAAAACCACTTGTCCAAACTTATGATTCAGAATACGTAACTAATGTGTAGTTTATACAAATGAATGCTAAATGTTTCACTTACGTACGAAACGATGACTTTACTGATGCCGTTTAATAAATTTTCAAATAACATCTCAAAATATCTAAGAATAAAAGTGTATGTACAAGATTTGTAACATTACTTAAGTAGAAAACACGAGTGACTAGCAATTCATGTCGAAAAATACTTGAGAAATATGTAATATAAATTAATCAAACAAGCCGGTCACGAATAACCAAGTTAAATATGTCACATTACATCTTCGAGACACAATAGCACGTTACACGTTAAAACTAATGGTAAGACTAATACTGAACAAATTTATTTAAGAGGACCTTTATGTTTCAGCGGCGTAAAAAATAATAGATAAGATACCGGTGGCCTTGCTCATTTTATACGCCATAAAAGTACTGCCTCACTCATCAAACATATTGTTTAAAATAAACAAGAAAATCGATTTTGGTCTTTTCTTAGGATAGTTATTAACACATCACACTTTATGTAAATTTCGATGGATCGGAATACGGGTACTTGAAACGAAATGTGTGACAACATAAAAACATACTCAAAGTGTCATTGACATCCATAAAACTTCTAAAACATGAATACGTACATGATTGTGTTGGTCTCCAAGAATCCCTACTATTGAAGGGTTCTGATCTCCGTGAGAATCTCGACGAATTTCTGACACTCCATTCTCACCGTTGACATGATTCATGTCACCATTGATAAGTCCCTTGACCATTGTGAATTCGGTTATATTATTATCAACCTGATCGTTATGTTCCGGATCATTCGCTAAATCGATACTATTCAAAATAGTCTCTTCTGTTACGAAATTCTCTTCTAAAACTGCTTTCATAAGATCCAAGTTGATCGTGTCGTTAACTGGAAGTTTAGAAATATTTGAAGAGATATCATCGTGTTCTACAAGCATGTCATCATCAGTGTCGCCGAAGTCGGCGTCGGTGAACGCCTCACCACTCTCCTCATCACTACTTCCAGGCGTCACGGATTTATACTTATTACCCATCATGAGAGTCGATGATCACACTCTATAGTCACTTCTATTCAGCGAAATTACACAATTCCTCGCTGTTTATGCATTACCGCATTTGTTATTGTAGACTAACAAGCACTGTTCCAGATTGATCACAATATTATTGCATCGTTAGATTGATCCAAATATATAATATTCACAATTCTTTGCTTAATATTAGTTATTGAAACACTGCAATTTTTATAAGATAACAGTTTGAAAACTATGAACGCTTTATCTTATCGTTGATTAACTCCACATACACCGAAACATTACAATTTTAAAAGTTTAATATAAGTAAAAAAATACTATAAATCAACGCGTTGCAACGGTTAATTACTTAACGAGAGAATAATACAGTAGCACACATTCCTGTATGGAATTATTTCGAAACACTGATAGATCGCGTAAATATTTGCGATTCACAACATTGTCGCAAACCGGCGCACGTCTGGTTGCGGCGGCTGGCTTGGAGTACTGTGGCCACAACACAATCGTCAGGTACTACAATACGTCACGTCGTCGAGAGCTAACTGAACGATATCAGTACATGACCACATCGCAGAGGAGAAAGAAAAGCGCTTGCAGACTAGCAAATATGTATATAAACAATATTAAATGCCAAAACAAAAAGGACACGAAGTAATACAAAAATTTTACAACACATTTTTTTTCAATTTTTCCATACAAGCGTAGGCTTAGATTTACTTTCTTAGTATACAAACCGTAAGCTTCTTTGCTAGTAAGAAATATTTACTAAAGTATGTAGCGTGAAAGACACTCAGCTATCACTACCCTTTTGTCCTTTCTTAGGGACTTCCAGCACATGAATCATGTTTTTATCGCCTCGAAACATATTCCGTACGACGCTCATAAGGTCCGGTCGTGATTAATCACTTATTGTTCTGCTGCATATAGAACTTCTCTACTCAGACACTAGTTTAACGGAACGGGCACCGGAATGACAGACATTTCCGATATGTGTCTTAATAGTAGTAGATATTGTGTAGGAACTTTTGATTGAATTTATCAAACAACATTGAATATAAAATAGTTCTGCAGTATTTAAGGACAGTAAGTATTGTGAAACCTAAATTTAGAAATGACACATTGGACAGACCATAACGTTTGTATTAAAGAAATAAACGCAAAGCATAAAAATTGTGTGACATTGAAATTTTATCACTTACATGCTTGTCCGAATGTTTAGTTTAGTCACACCGAATTGCGATAACATTGTTGCATACATACATCGCACATTTACATGAAATTCGCGAAAGTGACAACAATGTCCTTAATCTAACGAAGAAATAACCTATAACTTTAACTATAACAATTGTAAACCTTCTAAGGACAGGCCAGTAGGCGTAAGTGCATTATCTTTGAACATTATCCCAGGTATAGCTCCCAGCTATTTCTAAGGTAGCTAAACATGGTTCTCGGTACACGGAGCTTTAGATAAAAACCTGAGTCGCGGCGGGATAATTGCCTAGATCCCGGTGGCGATTGCGTAGACCTACAAACACTAGAATGTCGCTAATGAACGCCTTACCGTTGTCCCATGAGGAACACTGCCTTCAGGGAAATACGGTATAGACAGGACAGTAAATATTTAGATAGCCTTCTGCTTACGCGAATGCATTTCGCTTTCGAAGCTGTGATTTCATGAATTTCTAAGATGATTTTCCAACTAAAGCCATTCGGCATATGTTGTCAAATGAAAAAAAAATGTTTTAATATAAAACAAATATATGATATATGGAAACATCGACATTAACAATACAAACGGAATATGTCTATTTCTAGTTGAAACAATAACAAAGTAAGGCTTCAGCTCTACTATCACCTATTACTTGCAATTTTTCTGTACTGAATCATCGTTATCAATCTGGAACATAGCTTATTATTATTAATAATAAAACATATTATTGAATAGCATGACGTGCGTGACCCAGTGGCGACGGAACGGAACAGCTGGTCACAAAGACGCAAGGACGTCACGGGCAAGGAACTTTACATAACATTGTGCTTGTCACATACAACAGGTATAGATTTAGGAACGAAGCTGAGTCAGTAACTAATTCCACAATTTTTCATTTACTATTCCATACTAAATTAAAAAAGATCTTACTTGTTATCATTCAGTCATCGCGTCTCATTCTGTCACATTTTCAAGGATTATAGAAAAGATATTAACAAAATTAAAATACCTGATCATTATTAGAAAGTTGTTCTAAGTACTTACTATACGATTTTTAAAGAATTTAACTTCTTATCATTAATTACTTCATATAAATATCGCCCGACGGAAAATGTAATCCCTTTAACCAAAATGAAAGGTTATCAGAGTAGAATGTAGCTAATCGTTGTATTATTTTAAAATAAATAATGTAAAGCTTCGTTTCGTAACAAACACCGGGATGCACTGCTGGAGATTATTTATTAGTCTCGCATCCAAAATTCTTTACGGGACGATCGTAAATTTTCACGATGATGTTCTTTTAACGATCATCGACTCTCATTTACGTAGCTCGCATTCGTTCCCATTTCACAATCACCAACAACAAAATTAAAAACAATTAAGCATAATGGACACTTACATATCGTTTCACTCAACAAATATAATGTTAATTATTACGAATCCGAAAGGAAACGAGAAATTCCAAGACCAGGGAAGAAAACGACACTTCACCGGAAACGCGCGGAAAATGTGCGCATAAGCAATACTGTATCGCGGAAAGAATAACTCGGACGAATAACTTGGTGTCACGCTATCGGATGCGATGGTTAGTGCGAAAAAACTGATCCACTCAGAGATTAACTGTTGGAAGATCGAACGGGATCGATAAAGTGCGGGAAAGGTGCGCACGCGCCGGCAGTGTAGCGCCCGACAGCCGGTACCACATCACTAATCTAGTCCTTGCGCTGATCGAATAAGAGCTACGTGAATAATTAGAATCCGGACGTAAATATCGTGACATTTTCGCGAAGCATCCCAATGCGCCGACGACTTGCGAAGTGTTTGAAATGGGATTTCGTAATAGCAAAGGTGAATGATCGATCACTACCAGTCGAGAGTATTTCAATTAAGACTAATGATAGACATCTATTAACGGAGAAGAATGAGTAATTAATTGGTCGTTAAGGAATTAATCCAAATTTAATTATTATCATTGGTATTTTTAATAAGAAAATACTTGGAGCAATTTGAGACAAGAGTTTATAGGCAGGATATTGTTTTGACTTTCATATGTGCATTCGTAACGGTAGTGGCTAACAAGTCAATCATCCAATAACACTATAAATAGAGACCACTTTGGTGCGCTGTACATCTGACTCGTCATCGTCAATCACTCCAGTGATTATCGAGAGGTTATTAAATCGGAGCGATCGACAACCACTTCAGTGAAGCCCTTGTATTACATGTTGACATTGGTCTGACTTTGATGTTATCGACCAGCGGGTCGTGTGTATCCAATTGTCCATATCATATTCAAGGATACTTTAAGATGGGAAACAAATCCTCAATGTTTTTGACATAAATTTAAACGCTCCAGTAAAATAAATAAATACATGAATATTAGCTATAGTCTGGTTGAACTTTAACTATAAAGAAAGATTCAGATTAAATATTATCAACAATTAAAATTAAAATTGTAAAATATAACAAAATGTTGAAAGGAGCAACTAAGGGCTTTATAGCCGGATTCTACCCCGTAGATCGCCTCTCCGAATCGTTGGTAGTAAAAAATTACTATTAAAAATCACTTGACACAAGTCTTCTGGAATAAAAGTATTTTCATTTTCAACAGCCATGGTCAAAGACTTCTTTCTATTTGACTTTCTACTTTCAGCAATCAAGAAGTATTCATCGAGTCTACAAATTCAATAATGTGATTCGCCAGTCATCGAACCACCCCAACACAAATGTCACATAATCACTGCCGCATCGTCGCATGTCAAACCGGTCACGATCAATGACAATTGACATAAAGTTTATGCATTTATTCGGCGGATAATCTCAGTAAGGGAAAGCTGGCATAGAAAGTTATATTTTGCATAATAATATGCAGATCTGCTGGAGAATAATCTGCTGGAGTTAACGCAGTGGAACCGGAGATGGGTAATTTGAAACTATAATTTTACATTGTATTTATCTGTACAGGTATTGGAAGTTATTAGAATCAATACAAGTTGGCAATCTGCAGTTATAGACGAACATCGTCAGTGTAAAGAATGAAGTCTACGCAGTTTTGAATTTAACAACCACTTTGGACGGAAAAGACAGTACTAAGTAAGTACCAAAGTAGTGATGATGACGTGACTTCAGTGATAATTAGAGAGTTACGAAGATTATATGTAGGTACATAATTCGATGAAATTTTAATCGGAGGGAAACATAAATCGCAAGAGAAGAAATATAATCCGCATAAGCATGTATCCGAAATTCTTTTATTTATAAAATAACAGCTGTACGTAAAGTTACATGAAGTCACGACAGTACGAAGTCGAGCAAGTTTTATAAACCTTCTTTAATTAGATCATTGGAGTATTTTTAATTTATTTTATCTGGGCTGAGAGCGATGTCAAAAGGATATAGGTTCAGTTAATTCATACCATTTACTAAGTGAGGTATGGATTCAATCCTGAACTCATGAAAGACGAATTTAAATTAATCAGAAAAGACACAAGAGCGTTTTCTCCGGGGTGTTTCCTGTACATACAATTTTCTAGCTCGAGCTGGGATCCAAATCAACGGAACAAGGCAGCTAGAGTCAATTTCAAACTAAGCTATTACTTAATAATAATAATTTCTTTATTTGCATAAGTACATGGTATTTTAGGTCTAAAATTTATGATATAATGTCCAAATGACCCGCTTTAGAGTAACATGCAAAATGTATTTCTATACAAAATCAAGATTAATATTTAACATGTCAGAATAATACTTCAAGATATAGTATTAAAAATAACGAGGCATCTAATGTCCGACAGTAATAAAATTAAGGAAATACGTTTTAATCTATGTCAATGTTTCGATCCTGAAAACTCCTAATGTCATAAATTCCATGTTGAATGAGCCACCTTTGGAACTCTTGAATCATCATACAATAACATACAATATAATTAAAGTTACATCTTTGCAAAGTATGCATAATAGGGTACATGTTAAGGTACACGACTCACAAGTTTGGGTCTCACGTGGCACACTATGGATCTGGCGGATTCCTCGTCACTGCTACTCTCCAGGCAATCAGACAGGGACGGGGACCTTCGAGCCGGCAATTTCGGGGCCTTTTCCGAGCACGGGCTCGACAGCACCAGGGGCACGGGCATCTTGGAACCATATCCCCGCCACCAGGACACCAGGGCCGGCGCCACACCGACCACCATAGCTAGCCCCAACCTCACCATTGTCACGAATTCTCACAGTGAACGCAAGTTCATTAAGAAACACCGGACGACAGGCGATGCATTGTTCATAAATAAAAACGTCTATTTCGGATGTATGCACTCGCTGACACTTCCACGGCGACTGTCCCCCACTGATACCCGATGGATTACTTCAACGTGACAAAAACTAAATTAGAAGACACGCGCGCTTAGATAATTATAATCCCATAAGTCACATGAATCAAACTTGTGAACACATGTTAAAACTGCTGACAGTATCGCGTGACCGATTCTAACACAAACGCTTGTAAACACCGATTAGAGTCAATTAAAAATCAACGAGTTACGATTTCACGCCGGCGGTGATTGCAATAGGCGACCTAGGAAATTCGTGTACGATTTGATGGCGAAATTTTCGGTCACGGGTATGGAAACTGGTGCAGCTTGGAGCGACCGGTGTGCTCGCAGACGAGCGAGTGGCGGTCGTTGACGCTGGCGCCCCTCCCCTGTCCCCCGCTGCCGCCCAGCCGCCCCTCCAGCCGCCCGCCCAACTGCAACCCCCTTTGTCCTCGATCTCAGACGGCGAGCAAAATTCCTAGCGTCCTCATAATATCGCTACCCTTAACAGACAATCAGCTGATGTAGTTTCTACGATTAGGCCCCAATACTTATCAGGACACTAAAAACTGTGTTATATTTTGTACATTTAAAATCGTAATTCTAGTTGAGGTCTTGTTGACTTAAAAAAAAACAAGCTACCACGCAATAACTAGCTGCATTAAATATTTGGTAACGCTGGCGAAATATTTCCGCGACATCAAACGAGCACAGCATCCCTGCCACTCTCTGCATCTCGGTAACTAGGTCAAACCTTCTCTTTTACTCTTTACGACCAAACCTGCCGGGTATACAGCGACCATCACGAATGTAATGTGCTTTTATGTTATTATTTATAATAAATGTTCATTTCTTTAACAAAACTTGATATACCCAAAGAGGTCGCCTCGATTTTAAGAAGAGACTTTTTTCAAATATTAATTTAGATTTGAAACCATGAAAAAGCAAACACATTCGCGTTTAAATCTAAATACCTAGGCTAATAATAATAAAATAATAATGTTGATTAGATAAAAATTGCATTGACAACACAACAAAACACTCTAGCTAGCTTTGATATTTTAACAGCTCCCTGTTGAATTCTTTTCATGTCGACGCCTGGGAGGGTGGTTTTTAAGGAGGTCTTTGTGTAAGGATACAGTAAGGAGGCTGCAGTGCGCATGGATCGATGTCTAAACACTGCAATGAACTTTGAACTCGCCACTACATAGGGATTGCATACAAGAAAAAATATAATAAATGTTTAAATCAAATTTGAATTGGATTTCTAGCTTATTTTGGAATTGGACAAGTCGTATTTATATGACAGGTTATGTGATGCAATAAATTTATTGGTCCTTCGAGCAAATATGTTAAATTATATAGGCCCGGTTTGGTTTTATAAATAACAATTTACTTGGTGGCCTAAAATCATTATATTTTAATTTTTATGTAATGACCAAAGCTATTCGAGAGATCGAAACACATTCTTAAATTAATACATAAAGTATTTTTTTCATAATTTTTAACATCTATCAAATAAACCATTAATTAATCGCTTTCCAATTAAAAATAATAATTTAAAATATAGATAAGAACCGCCGAATCTACTCATATAATTCAATACAAAAACTATATTTTCTCAAGGGGTACTCATATAAGACTGCTATATTTAATTGAAGGAATAAAGATAGGTAAGTATATAAAAATTTCATAAAGCGGCACAGAGTTGCATCAGCCCAGGCGGGCCTGGGGGATGAGGTGCAGACGGATCGATGCTTCCATTGACGTCAGACGAGCCCACAGCCTGGGACCGTCTACCTAGGCGAACAAACATCCTAACTACCTACTACATGTACCTTTGTTTTTTAGTATTGCGTAGTTACGCAATCTAGAACTTTAGCTTTAAAAGTAAAACGAGCTCATTAATTAGATAAGCTAATCAAAGAGGTGGTCAATTTTATCTCTTGCAGTTCTTTGCCTTATTCCTTCAATTCTGTCTTTGCGATATCTTTGATTTTCTATTCGCTACCCAAAAGGTCTTTTTTCTTTATACAATTTTCAATTCGAACACGTGTAATTCAAACGTGATTGAAGACGAGTAGTTGAAGTTAATTACGATACCTTATTGTATACTTTTACGTCTGACCCGACAAGGCTTCGTTCGAACAAGCCATACAAAGCTAACCCCATTCTACCTGATTATTTGATGAATTAACAATAACCCCTTCATGGCTATTTCTGACCTACGAACCAACCGAACAACCAACCATAGGTCCATGGGCAAAACTATTTAACATTGCCTTTTCTTTTTGTAGACAATCAGTTAGTAGAAGGATATATTATTGCAAATTTTCATCCGTTTTCAAAAACTGTATCACCAGCGTTCAGCATAATAAACTAAAAGATTAAATAAAAAATATGGAAAACAATCACGACGAATTGAGAACCTCTTCTTTTTTTAGGGTTCCGTACAAAAAGGGTGAAAACGGAACCGTATCACTGAGCCTCCTCTGTCCGTCCGTATGTATTTCAGCGAGCTGTATCTCATGAACCATTATATCTAAACTCTTGAAATTTTCATTGAATGTCTATTCCTGTTGGCGCTAAAACAACAAATACTAAAATCATAATTTAAAGGCGGCTCCCTCCCACACAAGAAACGTGATATTTTCGTTTTTTTTTACTTGCTCTTGTTGCTAGTACAAAATTATAAAAAATTACTTAATGTTAAATCTATTAAGATGGTACGGAATCCATCATGTGCGAGTCCGACTCACTCTTTTTTTCATTGATGTGATTTTTCATTTACTAGAACACATTCACACTCGAGTGTTGATAGCTATTGTGTGTGTGAGTGTTATTATTATTTTTATGTTAATTATGTTTTTTTTTTTTTTCTCAATTTTATTCAAAATTGTTTTTGTTTTAATATTATTTAATTAATGTCATGGGTGCGTGTGTGCCGTATTAATTAAATTAAAATAAATAAATGAATAGCATATCTATAGAAACATACCACCAGGAAGGGTGTATACAGGCTTTTGCTATGAAAATGCTGAGGTCTATAAATATCTATACATTCGTTTGTAGGGTCAGGAAAACCGGGACACAGCTGTAACTGGGGCACAGGATCGATGGGGCCAGGCAACCAGGTCAATCACCTCACGCACATTATTATACCAATTTATATATTTATTGATATCATTTAAGAGTAGAACCTTTTTATTTCAAATCTCCTTTGACAAAATTTTAAGAATGTAAGAGTTATGTTAGGCTTTAATTATCAAACAATAATGTTATACAGGATAAAAATTTAAGGCTTGTTAGTTAGTTGTTTAAGTCAAATCGAATATGTATAACAAAAAGTTCATTTTAAAAAGAAGAATATAGAATGATAGGTGCGAAAAATCAAAATACAGTTTCTCTTTTATTATAGTATAGAGGTTATGATATAAAATAAACATGTCAATTAGAAGCGGTATTTAAACTATCGTGAGTGAACGTAAAAACGCAAAAATTTATAGTATCCTAAAAAAAGTGTATGTATTTATTGTTGTAGGAGTTAATGCGAATATAATTATCTAACTGCACATCCAGCAACGTGTTAGCAATAAACATTGTAAACGGTCATTTGCCTCGAGATTTCTTGTCAGAGCTTTGCCCCAACTATTTTTTTGCAACTGAAAAATTTAAAAGTAAATTGATTTATTTGATCCGATAAAAATTCTTGTGGGGTGTGGAATTCTTTGCCTGCCGATGTGTTCCCTGACCAATATAACTTTGGCCTCTTTAAGGCAAGAGTGAATAGGTTTCTCCTAGGGCATGCATGATCCACCTTAGACCTCATCGCCGCTTAACATCAGGCGGGTTTGGGGTCAAATGCCTGCCTGGTCTTGAATAAAAATAGTTTTTTTTTTTTCAAAGGCCACACCCACCTATGTTTCCTTCCTTCCTTATGTTTGATTCTTCACGTTTAGTGACTCATGAAACACTGAAATGTAAGTACATAGCTGCCATGAGAAAGATTTGATTTTGCTTACTGTCTTTTCTATTTCAATAAAGTATCCGTAGATGAAAAATGGTTTTATTTGGTTTTTGCAATGCTACCAATTTACATTAAATTAAATTTCATTATTCAATCAATATTTCGTAAAGTATATGGAAATAGTATATTTACAGTAAAAATAGAATTAGAATTGCACGATAAACCACAGAGATATAACCATTCAAAATAAATAAATTTATCTCGCTCATCAGAACAACCTTTTCTATGGAAGTTGTTTGGCGCCCGTGTACATTATTGTACATATCGGATCTCTCTGACTAACCAACGACTTTGAAGCTTTATAACATAGTTAATAAAGTCAGATATTTGAGAAAATCTAACCAATTTGTGTATATGTGGTATCGAATTATAAAAAATAAATAAAAAAGTCATGCATATTCCCTATTGCAAACGAACATTACAGGCCGGAACACATCAAATCACTTTGCGGTGCGAATGTATGCGTTTAGAAGTTATATATGTACGTAATCTGTTTTATCGCTCAAATTTTGAGCAACATTTAAACATAGATTTGTGTACAGATTGTATTCTGCTACTTATTTTAGTAGAGATTCTCTAACATCGATCACGCGAGGAGCGTCATTTTCCGCGACGTTTTTTAAAGTACAAAAATCTGACAGATGCGTCTGATAAACGCACGCATACGGACGGACGCACGGATACCAACCGTATCGCAATCTCTAAGAAATAACTTAGAGAATAAGTGTGACGATATCAATCAAACGGTAAATCAGACAAAAATGTTTCAACTCTGTTTATTGAAATCATTCGCAACGCTTGCCAGATAACACTTAAATCGTCGAATTTTCGAGAGGTTTGCGTGTTTACATATAAAGATTTATTGCATGTTAAAAATTAACACTCCACTATTCTGACATATTGAATTAATTAAATTTGTAGTCACAAAGTGTTATTTGCAAGACGCATTGTTTCGCTTACCAGTCTTGGATGTTGTATTCTTATCTATGTAGTATATACCATCTCATTGCTTAGTTCCTGTGATACAAGTTCTTACGATACTTACTACATGGCTGAGTCAATGTGTGTGTCGTGATGTGGTTATTATTATTATTATAAAGTTAACATAAATGCATTGTTGAATTTTAGAGTGACCAATCGTACAGATTTTTATTTTATTTTTCGGTTTCACCCCGTTTTTTAGGGTTCCGTACCAGAATGGTAAAAACATTACCCTATCACTAAGCCTCCGCTGTCCGTCCGTCCGTCCATCAGCGGGTTGTATCTCATGAACCATAATAGCTAGACTCTTGAAATATTCATATAAAAATGCTAAAAAAGGAAAACAAACTAAGCGCATTGTTTCGCTTGTTTCGATGTTGTATTCTTATCTACGTATGTAGTATATATTATATGGTTGCTTAGTTCCTGCGATACAAGATTACCTTAGTGCAGGACTGAGTCACTGCGTGTGTCATGATGTGGTTTGAAGGGGAAGATATACAAGAACAGTGATTTTTTTTGCTGGTTCCTGTTTCTTATACGAAATTATCCTAAAAGTATATGATTAAATATCACAAAACGTTACGGAACCCTTCTCGTGAAGTCCGACTCACACTTGAAATACTGGTAATTGTTTTAATTTAATTACGTACTATTTACTACTCTTAAAATGTTAAGTACGTCACTGTCACATTTTCATCTGGTGTAATTGCCGTGTTTGCGCGCCGTTTCTTAGTAACAACTGACCTAGTGTTTCGACTCTTCCTCCTCACAAGTTATTGCATGCTCCAGCTACTTTACTGTTTACGTGTTATTGTACTATTTCATGAACGTTTACGATCACAAAGGTTATTACAAATAATTCATCTGTTAAGATCGCTAATGTCAAACGATAAAAATAAGATTAAAACTGACTGACTGATTTTTTTATCCTATCCTATTTTTTATGTTCTTAACTTTTACACATTTAGTTTCTAACATTGGTGTGATTAAGGTTCGTATGCATGGGCAATTTCTATCTCCCAAAAAAGACTAACTACAATATATACTTTTCTCATACTTCATGTCAACTGCCCTCCTAGGCCATAGGCTTGTCAACTACCTCCCCTGCCTAATACAAAGACAATTTTTTTTTATTTATTGTGTCTCTGGGGATAAGTAGTATTTATACTCCTGGAGCGATCAAAACGTTGCGTAGGTATTGCGTTGCAAGCACCGACTAGCTAGACTATAGTAAAAGCTTGAGGGCTAAATGAATATTTTAATCCTTACTTACATAAGAAATATATTACAAATACATACATACACATCAAAGAAATACGTAAACGTTGCTAATCTTTATATGTTGTTAAAAAATTATATGACCATATAACATATCCGTATATAAGCCTTCTATTAGTTATAAGTTAACCATATATGACATATCTCTGTCCTATGAATTCTTCCATTAAAGTATATTAATGAATAACTCCAACCACCCACACTAGCGTGCAACGTGTCATTAAAATAAGACAACACAAGTATATTAATTAGTCCCCACATCAGAAATAGATGATGGGGGAAAATACTTGTTAAGGCGAGCGCAAATGATGGATATGTGACTTTTATTATCTCTACATTTAAATGGAGATCTTTTCGTAATTATTTATATCTATATTAATTATAGGGCTTTATTTGAAAAATTACATGAATAAGTTTTGTTTGTTCTTACCAATTCAGAGAGACACATTTCCTATGTTCACAATGGCGCACATGGAATGCAAAAAGTCAATATGTTATATTAAAATTTTCAATTTAAAAATATGAAATGCAATTACTAAGGATTGAGAACTTAATGAAGCAGAAAACTATTCCATTCATCATTGGATGAACATCGCTAGCATTCCTCGCAGCAGACGGGCGTCGGATCATGCGAAGACAGAAATGTAACACAAACAAAAAGATGGCTTAGATTGCGGGAATATACAGAAATAGCGCAAGTTAGTGTCATGTATTTTGATTTTGAGCCGCGATCGGCTATGATCGGGTATACCCGGAGATGCACAGCATTGCGCCCGAGCTGTGATCAAATCATTATTGTCACTAACAACTGATGAATCTATTGAAAAAGTAAATAACTAAATAAAAATTTAACCCGAATATGTTTTAAAAAATCACCATTTAATTAAAACCTACACATAAGAGAATCCAGAGGAAATGAGATGCACTTTTCAATTTTCAGTCTACTAAAAATTCCAGAAGTGTTTAGTCAGAAATTTCAGAAAGAAGTTTGTGGGAATCAGAAAAAGTTTAATTTTTAACAAACGAAAATCGAAGGAGATTCTCAAGCCGATTTGTTATTTTTTAATAATATTATTACTTATTTAAACTGACACCTACTTCAACATAAATAATATTACTTGTAAATTAGGCTTCATGGTTTAATTTATCTATGTAGGTTTTTAAACCAAAAGAAATCAGCCGCGGTGGTATACACACGGAAGTCTATTTCGATCAAGACTTATTTAACTGGTACCCTGCTATTTGCAGGTAGGCACGAGGTAGTCAGCGACAAGACGCCAAACTGTTACCAAGTCCTAATTGAAATGTTACGAACATTTAGTTTTGGTTTACTAACTGAGACATAAAGTTTGAGTTTCAGTGCTAAACAAACGTGAACTGGATGTGGCTACAAAGAATACATGGTTAAACATAATCATGAATAACTTCAAAAGAAACAAATCAGAGGAACAATCTTAAGGTATGATATGATTCATAAGTCTTTTTTCTGTATAGATAAAAAGAAAACGTTACTGGCTGACCGATCTATCAAAACAAACACGCAAAGCTCAAACCGCTGAACTGATTGGGTTACAATTTTACAACCGGCGAACGGATTTATAAAAATCCGACACCTTAAGGAAAATGACGGTGATGTAAAATTAATCATTATGTTTTGACCTAAATATCAAACTTATAGATCTAGGCGGAGGCGGAATTTACTCCTTGATTAACAAACTTCATGAAGTGATTCAAACAAAAAATTAATGATATTGTGATTTATTTAACAGATGCATATTAGGCTAGTTTATATGCCTGGTAAAATATTAATAAAATAAAACTGTAATACATTTTAAACGGTACAAGGAGGCGTTAATAGAAAACTGGTTTACAAAAAACACTTCAAGAATATTTTAAGTTATTCAAGATAAACATCTTGAACTGCTCACCATTTTAGTGTAGTGTAGTATTTTTATGACTTAAATCAAGTTTTTAAATATGAAAGTAAGAGCTAATACATATAACATTGTTACACTCTAATTATTTTATTAATTACCAACACACTTACGAAGCCTACGTCAACTTAAAACAAGGAAGGAAACATAATTTGGTTTTTGTTTTTTTACCAAAAAATTCGTTTTTTTAGCTTAAAATTCTAACATCATTTTTAATTTATTTTATAACATTTTCAATGAACCAAATGAAACATTCCCTTAAATGCGGGTGGCCGTTTAAGTTGAAGCTGCCATGTTTCTCAATGTGCTCGGATAGTGGCGACAGATTCGCATCCTGCCACACTGGGACTCAACATAAACATGCGAAAAGCGGTGTGTAGCAAGCACCTCCGCCAACCCCTCTCGAGTGACTACGGCGTGAGTTTATGTATGTGTTTTTATTCTTCGAATGAAACTAATTTCTAATACCGTTAAATCGAATCACCGACCTCCTCCGACATCATAAGCAAAAGATGCTTTTAAATTACTAATGTGGTGCAATTTGCAACAATGATAATATATCCTTATCTTATTTTGCAGAGCTATCAAGTGTGATGGGCTGGTTTGATAACACCGGTATCATTATCATGCTAGTAAACTGTACTGCTACAATGCGTAGCTTCTGTGGGAGAAAAACAATCGGCAGTTGTGTTGAAAGATTCCGAAGAAAGAAACAATTTAATGTCAGGTAAATTCAATACATTATTGTCTAGTGTTTCTAGTGTGTAATTAGCATTTACCATGTCTGTTGAAACCGCAGCTCGTAAGTCATGGAATTGAGACCCATTTCAAGGTCTAGTTAGTGTGCAGTAATTACTAGCTTATCACTTCTATAGATAAAAATAGGAAAAGGAAATGCCTATAATTCTAAGACAGGTCTTAAGATTCTGTCGATTTTAAAAGGACTTTAATAAACAATAATGAATATAAATATAAATACCTGTGATTTTAATAGTATTTTTGGAATGTTATTTTGATTTAAGCAGATGCTGAAATTACTTAAGATTTTTTTAAGGCACATTTTGACTATCATTAAGTATATTTCCATTTGAAATTAAACTATACTTAGAGTTTTATGAAGATTTTTAAGATAATAAATATAAAAAGGCGTTTTTAAAAAATGCGACGCCAAACATTTTGTTTCAGATACTTACATCTTTTGCAATGAATCGGTAAATTACATTAATTATTTCTACAAATCTGTAGATACTATTTTCAATTGAAATCTATAGGCGTTTTCTAGAATTGTAAAGTTTTATTGAACAGAGGCTTTTTATGTTAACTTAAATTGACAAAATCCTAATCAAAGGTACAATGTCAAAATATATTTATTTATTAATATTTTATCCTTCACTAAAGGAAATTCAACAAAGTATTACTCATGTTTGACAACAAATACCCTTTTAGGGGCTTATTTATAGTGAATAATGTATGTCTTACAAAAATAAACCATTATGTTAATTGTATACCATTGGTAACTTTACATAGATATAGCTTTGTGATGATTTGGTGGTGATTGCATTAACTTACTGAAAGTTTATGTCATATAATGCCATACATTTTATTCCACCCCAAAGCAAAACTTGGTATGCAATGTTTTGCTACAATGCATTACAGATACAATTATCAATACATAAATAAAAGTTTTCATTAAAATCCATTTATTGACCTCTGCTTTAAAATTCAAATATAGTATTGTGTTAATATTTTATTTTACTTCTGCATTTATGAGAGAAGTTCTAAACTAAAAGATCCTCATTAAACATGGACTCACCTCCTTGGCTATCTGGTCCAGGGCCTGCTCCTCAGCAGTAGCCTTGGTCTGCGTGCGTTGCCGCCTTGATGCATCCATCTCCAATTTGATGATATCTGATAAAAAAACTTTCATCAAACAGTTGCTTAAATCATCATTATAAAATCGTTTTAAGATGCATGGAATAATATTTTATATAAAATGTATGTACATATTAATGTAATGTCATTAGATACTTTTTACCTATTAGGAGATTCAATTACGATAACTAAGTAATTTCATCAAATTGCATTCTTGGTTTTTAGTGTCTGGGTTAATTTATAAATGAATGTGATACACAACATATGAAATCTAAATAAGTTAATAAACATTAACTTAAAAATTATATTTATCAAAGCAAATTGTACCTGATATTCTTATCTGTAGAAAGGAATCAAAATTATACCACCGAAACCAGTTTCTAAATTAAAAATTTATTCAATTTCAAATACATGTGTCAAAGGTTAATAATAAAGGTTGATTATGCAAACTTATTTTAAAAAATACAAAATTTTATTTCAATAACTCTGAAACAAAGTATTTAGTTTGAAAACTATTTTGGTAACATTTATTGATATCAGTTAAATATATTTATTATGTTATTAATTAATTAAATTTTAATATTCAGCATGTTAAAAATAATTAATATTGGATTTGCAATAATTACAAAACTAATGATGTATGCCATCAATTTCAGGTGAAATGAAAGCATGGAGACATCGATTGACAACAATAGCACAAGTGATATCAGCCCCACTTTTTTGAGAAGAAAAATACCTTGAGCTATCACAGAATTCATTTAAATAATTTTTATTCACTTTGCCTCTACTAGTACACGTTTTAAATTACCCCTCACAGTTATCCTCACATTCATAAACTTCCATTGTGAATAGTCACTTAAAATAGATGGGGCTTGTAACACTATTTTATATTTATTATAAAAATACTTTGCAAACTCAACACATGTGGAATGATTTGAAATTGACTAACTGATTGAAAAGATTTAAAGTGATTGTTTTTTTATTGAATTTCAATAAGTCAATGTGACAACCCTATTACAGAATTGCTATTGAATTAAGGATAATATGTTAAATTTGTTTAACAAAACCGGCCCATGCTAATTAAATGTTGTGAGGAAACAGTTTAAATAGTAATCTTGTATATACAGGGTTATGTATGAAACTGACAATTAGATGCACTTGTTATCAACACAGCACATGTGTGTCACTATGCCAGGGTTATCACTGTTCTATTAATTGCTAATTTTAATTAATTTGTCACATCCTTGTTATTTGAAGACATTTACACATTGTTTAAAGTTTTTATATTTAAATGTCTCACAGCTGGAACAGGTTTTGACTTAAGAGCTTACTTGTTGATTTGATTGATGCATGTTTTTGTGACTCAGTTTGTGACACACTCACATATTTCTGACTATTTGTATGATCAAAACAACGACACTAGAGTCAGCGAGTCTGATTGGAACTGGGACTTACTTATTTACATTATAATGGATCTGGAACACGCCAGATGAGCCCCACAGGTTCATTGAGCTTACCCGCGTGGATGTTTTTTACTAAGCGGTATTTAAATTATCACGATCGCAGGAAAACTGGTGGGCACCAAGCCAACATACATTTTTTATGGTAGTCACTATAATGACATCATACTTACGGGGACTGTTACAAATGTAAACACATAATGCCGTTGCACTCCCGCTACCACGCCGTCACTTGCACGACACAGATCTTGATCGACTTTAATTCATTAATATATCACTACAAATTTGATAGAGTTATAAGCAATTTATTAAAATACGGGGGCACGAACCACTGCCTACACGAATGCCGTCAAAGGCGTTAGATTTACACGTTTGTTACCGAGTTTGAGCTATTCCTTGGCACTATAATATATTTACAAAAAAATCTAAATAATTTTAATTATAAAAAGTTCACAAAGTTATAACATCTTTTCCTAAAATTAAAATACAAAAGCCATGAACGATATGCATGCCATTGCCATTTTTAAAACCGTCGCGTTCGTATCTTTGACAGTTGGCTGGCTGTTCACGATATGGATGCGTTCAAATAAAAATTAACGGTATTTACCGATTTGGATTAACCATCTAACACCCGCCAAGTCGAGCGCTAATATATTTGACAGGCTTATCTACCCAAAATCCGATGAAAAGTTCGAAAGCCCTATGTACTAATCGAAATCGAAGACTTAAAATAAAATTAAACACAGCATTAAGTTAATAAAAGTATTCAGTATCCATTTATTAAACACATTTCAATACACATACATAAATGCTGACATTTCAGAGAAAGTTACAGAATCATGAACCATTCACACTTCTAATTATATGCTATAAAATTGTGACAGTTAGTCGCTCTTGGATTTGGGCGCGTCTTCCTTGTAATAGAGGAAGACGAAGGAGAATATGAAGACGCCGATCATCATGGAGAAGGCGCTCACGTAGTATGGATACGCGCTCGGGATGAAACGTTCATACTGGGTGTGCTGCAGGGGGCGAACTGATACCTTGAGAGAAAAAATAATAATATAATTAAAATAGTAAATATATCCATTTCTTATACAAAAGGTTTTTATTACATAGATTCTTCATATTTAGAAAAGCAATTTAAAAATGAATTTCCGTTTTTTTACTAACACTTTACTAAGATGTTTTAATAAAATATCTATATATAACAAATACATTGTTGTACCTGTGTGGAATGATAAAGTCTGGTGTATCCAATCCTGTCATAGTCAACCTTGAACTGGTAGACTCCCCAGACATCCGGCACTTTGAACACAGCCTCATAAACACCATTAGGTTTCTGTTTAAGTGTTGTCCTAATAAAGGGATCAATACGGACAAACTCCAGCTGGACATCATTTGCCTCAAATGGCTGCCATTTTCCATTCTTCAACTCTTCAATTTCAATTCTGTACACCTAAAAAACACCATTAGATGTTGTATTGTTTTTAAATTTACTTTTACAATGATTTTTTCTAATTCTTTAGTTAGTCAGTAATTTTTCATTAAACAATTGTAACTATCTAATCCGAAGAATGTAAATAAAATGTGTTAGATATTACAGCAAATAAATTGAGATTAGGCTGGGTTCCCCTCAATACAGCTTAATAAAATATCAGAAGCAAGCTACATACAACAGAGTCAGTGATGGTGTAGGTGTCGAGCTGTTCCTTCTCCCCCTGGCGGTGGTGGTGCACTTTGCGCACGCGGAGCTGGCCGCGCTCGCCAAATGCCCATTCGCTCAGGCTCACTGACAGCGCCTTGTTACCACAATCCTTGGACTTCACTTTGTCTCCCTAAGGATAGCATAAGAATTTTAAACACTTCATTTTTTTACCTCACAGTTTTAAAATGTACATTGTATAAAAAGAGTTTTTAAAGAAGTAAAATAATTATTTATGATTCTGACTGATTTTATAAAATTGTAAATGCTATCTTAAATTTATTTCTAGAATATATTTCAAATGAAAATAAATGTTTACTTTAGAGACTTATAAAAATCTAATATATTTAATTAAATAAATAACTCACATGTACTTTAGCTACCGGTGAGTTGAATGCTTCATCAGAGAAGAAGAAGAGGGACCCACTGAACACAATGCGGGCATTGTTACGAGCCTGCAAGGCTGCTATCAGGACTGTCTTGCGACCCACTGCATGCGGATACTCTTTCACCTTAAATAAGTCATTTAATTTACATTATCTTTTATTTAAATAATCTAAGAAAAAAACAAGAATCTATTCCAAATTTGAAGTTGGCAAATATAGTTTCAATTACACATAGTAATATTTAATAACTGTATTTTTATATGTGACCTTGATTAACAAACCTGTAGTATATAGTACATACTCAATCTAAGTAAGTACTTACTAGCCAATCATATAATAACACTTACCTGGCTCTTAGGATTGTAACTGTAAGCAGTGCTGTCAGCAGTAAGGATTGGCAGCACCAGGCTGTTGTCCTTATCCAGAATAAGACCCGTACCCTCAAACAGCAGTGGCTGTGTGTTCTTTGTGCCTATTATAGTTGGTGCCTTGATCAGGTTCTTAGTAGGAACTACAATCCTGGTGTGTTCACCCTCATCTGATATGTCGTAGTTGAAGTGGTCAATCACTGCTGCGGATTCCTCATCCATCTGGAAGTTTTAAATGTAAAAATCAATACACTTGTTATCTTTCTTCTTTATTCTTGGTATTTATTTATTGGTTAATATTAAAACTTTAGAATAGACTTAAGAAATAGTAAACTTTCATCCGACAAAGAGTAAAAAATATAGTAAAATAGTCAAAGATAGTCTTCGAAAAGAAGGTCACAAAAATATCTACCTCAAAGCCACATTCAGAAGCTATTTCCCTGTAGACATCTCCAGCTGCGGCATTACCAGCCATGAGTAGATTGCCTCCATCGTCTATGAACCTGGTGATTGCCTCCGTATCCAGCTGCCCGCCGAACTCCACCACCGACGGAGCGAAGATTATCAGGTTCTTGTACAAATACTCCCCGTATTTCACCAACACTAAGTTTGAATCATCAGCAAGCTTGAAGTTTAAAGTGTAGCCTCGGTCTGAAATGTAAAGCTAGCGCGTAAGTTCTCTCCGTAAAGTCAATTGCTTTGTTTTTTGAAGTGAGTTGTTGAAAAATGGACACCGGCATCGGCATCTCACTAAACTTTACCTTGCAAAGACTTGAAAAATTGTGAGTGTGTCTCTCTAATATTGAGATTGTCTACAAGCACTAAGGTTTCTTGCTGTGCTTGAGTAAGTGCAACGCACAAAACTCCTAAAATTAAAGAATATTTCATTTTAATCAAAAACAAATAACCTAAACGACAAGATCGACGAGAAGTCGGCAATGACGTGTACGAACCGAAACGAAAAAAACAGATTTATTTTTTTATTAGAGCCCTCGCACACGGTGTGACGCACGCTTCCTGTGGCATATTCCTGATTATGTCTGATTGAAAAATAACCGGTAAAAGTCCGATTAGACAACACTTAAGTTGTTATTTATATGTTGGTTAAATTGTGAATCAAATTGACATTTATTCGTTTTTGTTGAGAAAGATGTTTTATTTTTGTAACAAGTAAAAAGTTAATAATTAATAGATAGCTCTGCATAAAATCTTCAATCTAAAAAAATATAGTCTTCCATAAAGTTCGTTATGATGATATCGCGGTCGAAGCACCGCTCGACGGTGGAAGTTTGTGCTGATTGTGGGGCATCAGGTCAGGAGAGTTTGCAGTGAAGGATTGTATTAATTAAGTGGCAATTTGAGTTTAATTGTTTGTAATTGTGGATTAGATCCTTCTTGGGCGTCGATCAACCGCGGGCTGCTGCTGTGCGCGGAGTGTTGCAGCGTGCACCGGAGCATGGGGAGGCACATATCGCACGTCAAGTCTCTGAGACAGGGATCGTGGCCTCCTTCACTACTAGCTGTAAGTTCCTGTCCTATTAATACATCGGTGGTAGTTAAAAAATCGACAATTTAAAAGTACTAATCAATAGTCCATTTCAATAAAAACATTTTGTTTTTTGACAATTACTGTTAAAAACAAACTGTTTCCAAGTTTGACTTAGATTTAATGAGTAAGTAAGATTTTATTATATTATCACAAGTAAGCTAAACTTAGCCTTGCAAAGTATCAGAATGTACAAAATACCTGAAAATGTGGCGTTACCAACTAACCTGCATTTATATGTTGACTTAATATGTTATTATTGCTTATTATTTATTTAAATTAATAGATGGTACAAGCACTCACAGCACAGAATGTGAACAGCATCTGGGAGCACTCACTGCTTGATGTCTCCATGTCTAAACATCTCATGAAGAAGCCAAAACCAAAGGATCCTTTACAGTTAGTTAATAATAATCTAATTCATGCAGTATTTGAATCCTTTTCAATCATGTTTCTAGATTTTAAGTTTGAAACTAAAAATCAATTTGACCAAAAAGTCTTTTGGTATTTTTATTTTATTTTTGTCAACAGTTCATATAAATTACAATTTCATTTATTTGTATGGCAATACATATAAATATTTCACATTTCTTATAAAAATACCAAATATAGACACAGCATTGTTTTCTTTTTTTAAATAATAACTTTCTGCAATGACAAGTAATTCTAAATTATTATGAGAACTAGTTAAGTTAGATCAATTAAAGGTATTACTAGAACTACTTAATTGAAATGATGTTTCTAAGTTAATAGCATCAAGGAATATACCATATAATACAGTCAATCACAAAAATAAAATCTTCAAATAAAGAAAAAATCAATTTCAGTCCCGTAAAATCGGAGTTCATCCTGGCCAAGCACCTGAGGTTGACATATGTGTTGAGAGCCCGGCGTGATGAGCCTCCCAGTGAACTTGGCAGACAGCTGCACAGTGCAGTCAGGAGCTCTTCCCTGGACACGGCCATGAGACTGTTAGCTCAAGGGGCTGATCCTAATTATTATAACCAAGTAAGTAACAGTGTACAGTACTTTATAATTTAGTTATTCACACATCACATTTAAACTAGTTGGAGGTTCACCAAATGAAAGTGGAAAGCATTGCCAATGTGATGTCAAATAAAAAAAACATGTGGTCCTTGGGTTCTGTATTTTCATTTGAAAGTACATATTAAACTCCAGAAAGAATGTTCAGTTAGGCCTCAGTGGCGTAACAGGTGATTTCTATGCAAGAGGTACCATTTTCGCTATTGAGGATGAGAATAAGAATTCTTTTTTTGCTTATTAAGGTCCTTAGGATGAATCTAAAAAACTGGAATAAAAAAACAAAGAGGTGAAATCCTAGTAAGTATTTTAATATATTTATCCAGGAAAAAGGTAACACCTGCCTGCACGTAGCGTGTCGCGCGGGTCAGCCGTCGCAGGCGGAGTTGTTGCTGGCGTGGGGAGCCGACCCCACTGCGAGGGACCACTCTGGCGTCACACCTGCAGACTGCGCTAAGTATGTATCAAGCTAATGAACTGCCTTCAGCTGACTAGACTGCCTACAGATTTTGCCTAGTGTATCAATTTAGACTATGCCCAAATTATGTTCTATATTGATAAAAAAAATCTATATTTATATTTCTATTTTACGTCATCATATTTTTATTCAATTGAGAAGTATATTTACTAAAGTGAAATGCACCACTAGTGAGTTCTCTCTTGTTTCTTTTAAACAGCTAATACTTTGCTTTAGTGTATTTTGTCATTATTAATATTAACACTTAACTAGTAGTTTATATATTCCTCGAGGAAAATTACTTTATGAATAATTATATACTATCTGTAAGAAAGAAATCAATAAACAATTGCAAACCAGGCAGGGCGGCCACATAGAGTTGTCGGAGCGTATGACGGAAGTGATATACGAGGCTACGGATAGGATAATATTCTTTCTATCGGGTGAGAAGCCGAACCACGCCGCGGGCTCGCACTATGTAGTCCCGAGAGCGCATGACACGCACGAAATGACAGACGTAGCTAAAGCCGCCAGGGGTAAACTACAATTGGTAAGTTTAAACATTCATTTATTTTTTTGGTCTGTTTTTGTTAATTGTTTTATTTTTATTGCAGCTCCCAAACCATTTATTTGAAGAATTAGTTATGGATATTTACGATGAGATCGACAGACGGGAAACTGAAGCGAGTAAGTTTTTGTAGATTTGAAAAATCACACTTTGATATTTTTCCAACGAATTCATTTTAAAACGTTATAATTATATAGCTTTTCAAATTCGGTTTTTATATCTGTAACTATTTATATATATATGTATTTATGTAATTATTTACATATATGTTGTTACTAATCAGGAAATTCTATGGGAATCCATTATTCACCTTTTCCTCCAATAAGTTTATACATTACCTATAATTGTTTAAAGAAGCTCTTTGAATTGTTGTTAATTTGATGGAGTAATTATTACATTACCCTTTTATGCTGGTGATAGCATAAGCGGAATATTACTTACTTTCTCGGTTAAAATTGCTATTTTCTCCCCGAGAGAACTTGGTTAAATTAAGTAAAACATTTTTGTTCCTTAAAATATGCCTAAATCACATACTGCATTACCGAAAATCATTTGCTCCTTTCTCGATTCGCTAGTGTTTGCTGCACTTCATCAACGTTTCCTATGACCTGTATTGTTTAAGTGAACATGCTGATACAAAATAAATGCTACAGTAGTGGTATCTATTTTTTTACTATCACTGAGTTTGGTAACTTTTTTACCAGGCATTATAATTGGATCGCGTAACAAAAGGATGCCCCCTTTGGCACATGAGCGCTTTACTTAATCGCCATTTGGCATCGTTTGCAGTATGGCAGACAAGCGCGACTGGACTAGAGCGCTGTGGTGTGGTTTTCCTGCCAGTGAATCCTGCATTATCAGCACCGCGTAACCAGGGCCGGCAGAAGCTGGCGCGCTTGGCTCCGGCCGAGCTGGCGGCGCTGCTGCGGGACGTGCTCGTGGACGCCGTGCGCCGCCAGCACGTCGCCGCGCTGCATCCCCGGCGTCAGTACACTGCACCTGCACTGCACCTGCACTGCACTATGCACACACCACATTATACATACAGTACACTAGTACCGTTTCAAACTGTCAACTCGCGCCCCTAAATTTCAGCTACCCTTGAACTATTTTACTTAGATTCAAACTTAATTTTTTTTTGTGTTATTAATTTGCCTACCAAATTTCACGACGATCCGACCAACAATGCTCGAGTTATCGTCGAAAAACAATATATAAATACGTACAAACGCCGGATTGTGTCTGAGAACTTCATTCGCTCGTTCATTTATATTCGTAGCACATTATAATCCTGACAAGTATTTCGAAGTATTGCATTTCCATTCCATTCCATTGGTATTGAGTTAAATATCTGATCTTGGATACCATAAACGTTACATTATCTTTGACTTCAGCTCAGACTAAGTTTATTATATGTTTTCAGCGCTGACAGGTCCAATGAATCCGTTGCTGTCGGCGTGTCACTTGAAGCATATCTCAGCCGTGTCTGATGATGAGCCACTGTACGACTCCGTGGCGTCTGACGATGACTACGCAGCACTCGCACCCGTAGATCTTAACGTAAGCTTACAATATTTCATTTTTTTATACTCTAGAGTACGTACTCTACTGTACTCTACATTTTGGTTCTGGAAGTTCAAGTGTAATGGTTATCTAGAAATGTCGAATGTGTTCCCTTAAGGTTCATCCCGGCAGTTTTTATGTTTGTGTCAATAGCTTAGTTGGTAGCTTCACGCCTCGTGTGATATAGGTGCAAATAAACACACTATTTCACATAAAATAATATGTTTTCGTTGACAGATAACGTTGCTGGGCAACGCTACAGAGAGCATGTCGACATTCAACCCACCATTACCTGTAGAACACGCTCTCAACACAGAGCTACGGCTTCTATCACCGGGGGCGCACGCCGCTCCGAACGAAATAGAATCCCTCAAAAAAGAACTCGACAACCGCGACTCGACCATCACAGAACTAAAAAACCAACTCAAAAGCCTCCAAACGATCGTCGAACAACTCACTAAAGAAAACAGCGTATTAAAAACGAATAGCATCGACGACAATAACAGTACAACCTCTCAGAACTCCATGAATGAGAGTATGATGAGCAATGGATTGGACAAGCCTGAGAGAGGGAAGAGCTTGGAGACGGATCAGCTGGCAAGGTGTTCAGTTGACAATGACGTGAGGGCCATGAAGTCTTCACAGCGCCCGGTCAGTATGTTTGAAGCTAGGGAAGGACCAAAGAATAACTGGCAGGTTACTAAACATCAGGTACTAATCAATGTTATACTAATATGTACGATTAAGTACATGATAAAGGATATGTCACTGTCACTTGTTGTAAATGACATTTAAATTTGTTTATCATTAATTGACATGACATTTCCTTTACTGTGTATATTGTATTTTTGGATGTTGTACAAAATCTAACTCCTACTTCTTTCTATTAAAAAAAGAAAAGTAATAATAATTTCGTAGTTTTTTTGTAAGCAATACATTATGTTCGTTGCTTCGTGCACGTGTGCGTCGTACGCATTTTACGTACGAGTATTGTTTTTTGTATAATGTCCATGTATTTATTTTTACCTACCTCATTATTAATTTTTAAACAAATTTCATAATTGGTGTTTTACTGGTTATAGAATTATTGTAAGACCGATGATTTTGTAGTTAGACGGAAGTTGTAAAACAATAATATGAAATTAACTAAATTATATGCATTAACTTAAAATATATAACATTGGTATGATATGAAGTAGTTAGTTTACTTACAAGGGATATTGGATTTAACTTACAAATGATGCTATTCAGCAATTGAAATTCATTAATGTTTTAATTGTATGGGATTTGAAATTCCAGTCAGAATTTTACTTTTTTTAAATTATTTAATATGCAATGGTTTCACTTAAGAAAGTTTATCAGATAAATCATATATTTTAATACTTTTCATTTTGAAGTATAATATTAATTATCTGACTTTTGGTATGTGGTTACAATTTGAGAACTTTAATTACAAGTTTAGATGTAAAGTTACCTGTTTAGTCTGAAAGGCAATAACGAACTGGTCAAAACGATGCACAGGTTCGAACTCAAAAACTTTTAGTAAATGTAAGAAAAAAACTAAAACAATACACTATAATTTGAAGATACCTTCCCTAATTAACTATATGGAATAAGCTAAATTTATAACACAAATTTTCGCGTTTCATTAACGCAGCCGAGATACCGGTGACACTTGACAACATTGACTATCTCACACAAATCTCTCATTTCTCTTCCGTAGAAATCGCTTCTAAAGATGTCAAGTGTCTCTTGATGTCAAGTGTCATCCGTATCTCGCCTGCGTTAGTGAGAAATTATATTATTAATTTTGCATATTATCGATAACGTATATATGGTAATGTCTTCATATTATAGGGTATTGTTTATAGAATACATATCTGTAGAACCGTTTTCCGTCGGTGGCGGGAGCATTTGTTAGAGGCGCTCCCAGCGGTTGGCGTACAATTACGAGCTTGGCGGGAGTCAATAGTATGTAAATGCGCTTCTGCGATTGTCTGCCGCAATGTTTGTGAGCGTCACCTGCGGTCCTGAGGCTTGGAAACAGCTGCGGTTTGAAATGAATTTTGTAATAATGCTGCTGGCCTGTATGTGGCGGGCGCGCGTATAAAACGCGTCGAGAGATCTTAGCGATATCCAGTTTATTTACAACTGACCGTAGCAGAAACCTTGACCTTCCACCTTGCTCGTAGCTGACAACCCTGTCGGGGCTGGACCGTTCGTTGACTCAGGGCGTGCTAGAAGCTGGAGAGCCCCCGAGTCCAGCGCTGATACACCGGCGTGCTGAGGCCGTGACGCGCGGCATACAGGAGCTGTGGCTGGCGGCGCGCGAGGCCAGCCCCGGCCTCATGGAGCGCAGGGACGCCATCCGGAACGCTGTCGACCTGCTGCTGGCCGAGCTGCCCGAGGTAAGAGCTATACACCGACCCCGGCCTATTAGAGGCTTATTGCAACTCTTGTATGACATTTTTATATTTTGGTTAAGAATGATTACTTTAATCTAAGAGATTTTGCCCTAAAAATATACCAGAGGTTTCGAGAATGTTGACCTGTTATTTACAACAGCATACCTTCACGAATTTTATAGGTTAAAATTTAGTTTGAATGCAACTTTTCGTCTTAAAAACTACGATTTCTAGAAAGTTTATGATGTACGTTTTGTTAGTTTTTAATTTGATTATTTTTAGCGACGTAATGTGTGTCTGTCTGGTCGTAGAGTTCGTCACTTTCGGCGGTGTCAGCTCAGATACGCACGGCGGAGGCGAACGTGTGGTCTGCTTGCGCGGCATGCTCGCTAAGCTCCCCGGGCTCGCTGGGCGCGTCTGGCTCGCCGGGATCGCTGGAACGACTGCGCGCCGCCGCCTACGACTTGGCCAAGGCAACTAAGTTACTGCTCACGCACTGCCAACCCTCCTAGCGCCATCTATACTACTACAGCACTGTGTAAGCAACTGTAGTACTCAATCAAAAACACGTATATTTCGTTTAAAGAAAATTAACATTTTACATGTGACCAACGATATCACACTAACAATATTCGGTACGCGTGGTAGCATGCATCTTTTGACTTGTAGAAGTATCCTTCACAGCCAATAAGTTTTCCTGTGTATTCTCAACAGATACAAAGAAGAAAATTAGGAATGGATAAAGGTTGTGGAAATAAGGACGATCTTTAAAAGTTATATAGCTTATTAGAATATAGTTTATTAACAATGTGTAAAACCGGATGTTTCCAATGAAAGTTTAACATTGATATTTAAGTATTAAGTTGTTAATTTTTTAACACATTCTTTATTGATTATTATAGTTTATGATCTTGTATTCAGCAGGCACGCCATATACTTCGTTATATCTGTTGATAGAAAAACTTTGAGCTCGTACGGTTCTAGTTTGGACGAATTTAAAGGAAACTACACGTTTATATATAATTTAAGCAACAAATAGAGCACCTGTATTTACAAATATTATCTCGAAAAAACAAACAATATAATCAGTAACTATTGTTACAATTTCAAATACAGTAATACCATTTCACGAAGGCGGTTGTTGTTAGTTGTGTTTAAGTTTGTCAGCTGTGTATGCATCGTATAAGTCCATATCTAACAATCGTAGGTAGACGGTCTTTGTTAGATGGAATGACTGTAACTATGACAATTAACAATGGAATATGACAACTCAACCAATTAACCATTACTTTTGACATTAATTTGATCTGCACTGTTGATGGTCTTTAATTATGATATTTGATCGATTTCTACAGTAGGGCACTAGAAGATTTTTTTTTCTTATGGCAACAACTTTGAGTTTTTTGCCAGTGTCAAAAAAGCTTTTTATTCATTATAATTTTACAAACGACAAAACCTTTTGTTACTCCAATGCAAACTGATCGTGTAAAACATAGTTGTAAAACACATATACAAAGAGGCTAAGCTATAAATATATCCTGGTTGTTATTTAACTATGGTTAAGGATATATACATTTATAACCATTATTATATTAAGGAAATATATTTGTATATTTATACAGGTAGCCTGAATATATCGTAAATATTGCAATGTATAATTATTTATCGGAGCTTTGCTTGTGTAGATTTATTAAAGTCAGCCATTTTGACATTCGAAATATACGAGAGGCTCGAGATTCTACAATCGGCCATGAGGTAGATATTATAGAATTTATTCCACTGATCTTTTAAGCTCGTTCCAAGCTACAAAATTTTGTAACGATTTCTCCAAACAAACTTTACTTCAGAACCTAGACGCTATCGACGCGTTTCTGTAGATAAATATTCACAATGAGACACTTTTATAAAGTATTTTTCAAATTACGCGCCATTAAGGATGAAAGTAATCACACAAATAACAGATACAGTGAGGGCAATTGACAGTGTTCCCTGCCTGGGAAGGTTCTTAAATTGTTAGAGAGTTTTAAAGGTAAAATAATACTTTATCCAAAATACAAATTTGTATTGCAAAAACAGTAAATAATCATCAAAAATCTAAAAAAAATGATCATCAATCGTTTATTAATAAACTTTATAAAGATATTTTCTTTAAAGTCAAAATGTTACGTGCACTATCATTTTATGCCGGCGCCACCTATAGCTCGATAAGGAACAAACGTATACAAAATAGGTTTTAGAAATATTTTAGGTAGTTTAATTATTGAATTTTAATATAATATCGTGTTGTAATTGTTTTCAGACAAGTGCCATGCCTGATTTAGGGTAAAAGTTAATTTACAGTCAGTTTTTAGAATATATAATTGATTGGTTCATTTCCATGCGTTGTATATTATGTGTAAGAGCAATGTATTCCATTTTACCATCTCAGGTTTATTTATCCTTAAACAAAGTAATCTCATATGTAATGTATGTCTTAAAGCGAACGTATTTCTTCCGATTAAAGCATTTTATTTGTACATAAAACTTTCTACGTCATTCCATTTCATGTGTTCTTTTAATCAAGTATGATTTTCCGTATATGATTTTATAGTAAAGGAGTAATTATAGTTTAAAATTATTTTTGCTATCTGTATTTATATTGTATAATTTATGTAATTGCACCACTGATTTAATTATATGCGATGCGCGCCAATTATAATTATAATGAATATCACAAAAAAATATTAATAATTTAAAAACAGAGTTACGTGTTAGCCTTTAATTTTGATATTTCAAAACAAAAATCTTAAATGATTTGGGACAAACACAAAACTTAGAATAGTTTTTTTCTCGTATCAATCTATGACAAAAAATTAATCAAACTTTTAAAGTTATTTTTTCGTATGTCCCTTACGACAATTTTGATTTCAAAATTAGACATTGTTAATATTTCATTTACTTCATCAAATCATATAATTTTGATAAATGAGGTTGCCTATTATCTATATTTTTAATTATCTTCTAAATATCTCATTTAAATCAACACTCTTGCTAAGTTAACAGTTAAATAATTTTTAATTGTAAATAAAATATTTATAAAAGCTTTACATATATAGATCAGTATAAATTATATAATACATATTTACTCTACTGCTTATTGCTTATATAATATGGAAAACCAAAGAGGTTCACTTGGAAATATTTTGCAATATAATTCATTTAATTTTTATTCTTCCGTTTTTCTAAGCGTATTTATTGTAGTGTAAATTTAAAAATGAATGGAAAGTCTTTGGTATTTCTTTATTAATATAAACTGTGTATTTATGTAACGCCCAGTGCTTCATAGTTCCCAGTGTTTACTGAACTTGATAAAATCGTGCCTAAATTGTTAAAAATATATTTAAAAAACATTTGTTAGACAAAAAATTAGATAAACATATATAAACTATGATGAGTTGTGTAGATTTTTATATGAGTGTTTTTAATATTCTATATGTTATCTAGCGGTACTTGTATTAAGGTTAGTTAGAACATAATACATATGTGAATTTTATGAGTTATTAACATTTTGTATTAGATTTCATACGAAATGTGTATTTTGTGGTTTGAGGAATTACATTACCCTTGTTTTTGGAAATTATATTGGATACAGTAAGTGTATCAAAAATCGGTGTAATGTAATCAATTTAGCTACGCTTTGGTAAACATCACTATTGACCAGTTTTTTACTATTTTAATGCAACCTTTTTGTTAAAATGTATTATCTGTGTACGTATAAAACCACGCTTTAGGTGAATTGAAACAAAACGCAGAATTTTCGACGCACAAAACTAAGAATCCACATTATGCAAACATCATAATGTACATTTAGCTGAAAATAATATATTTTGTGGATCAATTTTATATTTAATTATATTTTAATTTGGAAACTGTAATTTAAAACTTATTCTAAAAGCTCTAACATGTAAGGTCGTCTCTACAATAAGTACGTTTGTATTTATGCATATAAGCATTTAATGTCTATATACTCGGTATAAGTAGTTCCTCAAAGCCATGTAAAGTATTTGTGATCAAATTTTGTGCCAATATTTTAAAAGACGTAGGTTAGATTTTCAGTATGATGTAAGAAATCCTGTTAAAAAGTATTATTATTATTAAAATCATTTCTTTATTATAATATTAAACCGTTTGAATGATTACTATTAACATTGTTTAACCAGGATTTCGATTTCAATAATTCTAAATTAACAATTTGTAACCTTGTTACTGTATTAAATTTTTCTTATAATTTTTAACTATTTCGTTTTATTCTTACTAAGAAGACTTCTTTTAGAAACTGCAAAATACCATTGGTAGGAATGTTACACCTTTTTTTTCTTTAGAAATAGAAATTGTATCTAACTAATAGATAAAAAACACAATGATTTATATGAACTTAATTAATATAGTGAACTCGAGTCGTGAACAAAAACACACATGTATAATTTATAAAACATAAATATATTTCAAAGTTTTCGTTACCATAATAATAATTTGGATAAAAAATGCATTAAAAAACTATTTAAAAACAAAGCTTACGGTTAATGGCCTCGGTTGTAATTTTTACATTTCGTGGAGTAGATAACGTATGTTAATGTACAAAGTTAATCGTTTTTTACATTGTTTTATAACACAGGTAATTATAATAAAAACTAGTTATTCATAAAGGTACCTAGTTAAATTATACAAGCCGTTCTCAATGTTCTCATGACTCAATGGACAATAGCAAGTATTACCTCAAGGTTGTTTAGATTTAAAGCAAAAAATATTAACTACAGTCTTGGTTTCATTATATACTATTAAATACTTATTGTTGGAAAAAAACTATTGAGTTCCTGTTTCAATGAACGTTATTAATAGAATTATGCACTATTTGTGACTTATGCACAAAGTTCCTATTTTTTCGGGATCCGAACCTTGGGCAGATTTTTCATCCGAATACCTTTACAAATGCCCAGTCATCAAGAAAAAAAATGTGGTAACCTCCAATAAGTACATCCCTAATTAGTGGCGCCATGTAAACTCTACATGTACAATTGTAGTATTTGAGATTCTAGTAAAATGCTATTTGATGCATATCTGTTTGACTCAACAATCCTAAAAATATTATACGTATAGGTTAAATTAAAATTAATTATAATATCGTATGATGGCACCCAAGAAGATAAATAGAGCACCTTTTTAGTTCAAACGTGAGAACTACATATATCTATTCATATTATATCTACTCATGTCATGAGTCTGAATTTATAAAAGGTGATAAGCATTTCCATGTTCCCTTGTTACGTAAAATTTAGTAACATCAATAAAATATGAGCTTTATCTCCGACACACAAGGTTGAGAATGATAAATACGATTCGCTGACCATACTTATAATATTTAGGTGCTATCTGTCTGTATTGGGGGTCTGCATTCCTATTTCTACTTCATTTCCCCTCATGCCTACAGGTTAGTAGTAGGTATTTATTGATTGCTCCCCGTGTACCCTGTACTTACCTACACAGTAGGCACTCTGTAACATAACCATAACCAGCTATGGCTATTTAGTAGGAGATTAATATGTTGTCATGTTCACTACTCTCCATAGCGTCAGCACCAAACTTACAGTTTCACGCTATTCAGCTACGGATTATATAACCTAAAATATTCATTTGTTTTATTTACATAAGAAACGGTTTTACGGCATAACTATTACATATTTCATAACATTGTGACAATAAATCTTTACGCATAAAGTTCTGAGGTAAAGTGCTTTTACTGTAAGCAAAAGTTCTGTCTTTTGTCAAGACATGGCTGCAACGGGAGTGACTCAAGAACACTTCCAGATGCATATGGCCTGGTTTCCGCCGAAGTATATATAGCAGATGGTTGTGCACTCGTAGGTTATTTCAAAGCCATAGCTCTCCCCTATGACAACGTGGAAGGAGGGTCCAAACTTCTTGTCCATACTCTCCTTCACCATACGCGCCGCGAGCTCGTTGTTCTGGGAGAACTTCTCGCAGGCGGTGATGGACAGCTCCACAGCCTCGCTTCGCATCTCTTCAGACATGTCCGAGTGCTGAGAAAGACGAAACATTCATGAAAATTTGCCGCCAACTGTTCTGTTATTTGAATCCGAGGACTTGACTATCGGTTTTAATTAAATTCAAAATAAGGTATACACGACAAATACGCCTATCCGTCCTAAAGGTAGGGAGACTACGGTTCTCCATTGGCAACGATCCTAACATACTTCTCTCGCTTTCTTTATCCTTCCATGCATTCTCCACCTCGACAACCTCGCTTGCGCACTAGTATAAACATCTGACTGCTACTGCTAATTCCGGCGGGGGCGATCTTAGTGTTATTTGCAAGAAGCATTGTATCGCCTACCAGTCTTGGATGTTGTATTCTTATCCATTTAGTTTATACCATATCGTTGCCTAGTGCCTGCGATACAAGATTATCTTAGTGCAGAGCTGAGTCAATGTGTGATTTGGCTATTATTATTTTCTACTCGTGGTATTCATGCACACAAACACGATGGTTACGGGTACTCTTGACCTGGCCGTCCATCAGAACGTTGTCCATATGGTCGAGGTTACGTTAGTTTGACCCTACCTGCCCTTCCCCATGTGGGTACCTACACGTCACGTGTATGTAGTCGATGTTAAAACAAAAGGCAAAAGTAGTGGCGCTGTAAGTATGAGAGACTTGATTTAGGTAAAGCTATAAGTAGGTAGGTCGTATAGTAATATATTTGGCGAATCGGCCTATCCTATCGATGATGCAGACAGTCCGCAGGTTTGGCCACTAGGTAGGCTAGTCATCGCGCTTTTTTCTATGCTAGTTCCGGGTTTGATTATTATATGGAGTAGGTAAATCTAAATCTAACCTAAATAGGTAGGTACATATTTAAGATTCTTTATTGTACCTACAGTTGTAGTTACCTACCTGCTTGTGTTTTCCTTCACCTATTGGATTAAACAAAAATATGTTGCGCGACGGGGGGCTCGGCTTTTCTTTCTACCAAGTATTGTGTTTTGTACCTATCAAAGGAATTAGTAACATACCTAATGTATCCGGTTTGAAATCTTACTCTTATATTCTATAATTAATTGTTGTTCTAAAAAGTTCCTATCATAAAAACAAAGGATGTTTGCGTTACGTTAAGACTGTTCTATTGTTTCATAATAATTTATCCCCTATCATAACAGAACGGTAAGATTGAATAGTTTCCTCAAAGAGTTCTATTAATGTCAGTAAAAACCGGCACGTTTGCTCGGGGCACCTGCAAAAATAAACAAATACTACAGTTCCACCTACCGGATTTTAAGTACCACTGACGGATCCAGACGGGGGGCTAGGGGCCTAAAGCTCCCTCAAAAGCATTTGAGTTTCTCGAACTTTCCATTTACTTTGTTAGAATTCAACATTAGCGAGCTCAAGCCAACCCCCCAAAACTGTTTTCGTCGTTTTCATCGTCAACGAATGAAACACACTGCGTAGCCCCCCCCCCCCTCCCCCCAAATAACAATCCTGAATCCACTTCTGCTATGTACCTACCAACCAATATCTACGTATGTGTATGTGTATGTGTGTATAGGCGTGCATATAGGCACTCGTGAGATCGTACATTTTGGGTTATTCAAAGAAGTTTGGAAGTAAAACGGTTAAATGTTTGTCCAACATTAATATTTTGTTTTCACTTCATTCATATACCTACTTAGTGTTTGCTTTAGCTACGCGGTAATATTTTCTTTTAATACCTATCCAAAATGTAAAATACATACACATGTCTTATCTACCCTTACTTAACATGTAGATATATAGATACGTACCTAATTAAATAATATTACGTCATTTTACTATGCCATAAGCGTCAATTAGTAGTAGCTTTAGGTACTTGTGAACATCCCTTAGTTTAGTAAACATATAGGGAGTATGTCGTTTTCGCTGAAAATACAATTTAGGAAGCTAAATCTATACCCAAGTTCGCGATTTAAGCGATAAAACTAGCCGTTTCAGGGATTTTTATCTAATTTCTAATTAGGTACGTTATTAATATTATACTTACTACTAGTAGGTTCTTAGTAAGGTAATGCAATACTTTACGGTGGCTGCACAAATGACTGTATAGAATCTCTCTTCGACTTCACTTTGAAATATAATATTTTCATAACTTATCAACTTACTGTGACTAGAGCTCTTTTTAAATTTAAACAAACGGTTTTATTTTATTACGACACATTTGAAATTAACAATTAGATAATTTGGGTACCTAATTTACTTAAGTCATCACAAATAACTTTTTAAACCCAGTAAATAGGTTATTGCCTAAATAACTTTATACTAGTAGGTATGTAGTTATTAAGTATTTTATGTAAACTTAATTTCCTTATTTTACGTAACTTTGGGATGAATTTATCTCTTTTCTTAACCGATGTTAACAACTTAAAACACATCAGAACTACAGGAGCGCTGCAGGCAAAAATCTCAAAACTTTGTTGTGATTGGGTCGTCACAATCACCACAAATTTTCACAATCACAACCAAATTCGATAACAAAAAAAAATGTTTAGACCTAACGATTAAAATTAAATATTTTAAAACATTTTTTGTCCTGTAATAGGTACACATTACGTAAGTAAACAATTTGGTTGGTATTGTTTTTCGTCTGGGTATGAGATGTTTACTTACTCTTACAAGCGGATACGTGTGAATAATCTTTTCTTTGGCTGGTCCTCCTACAGCCGCGGCTTCGTCACCCATTTTAACAATCCGTCTTCACTACAAACACGAAGGAAGAACAAAAAACTGGTAATATCAAAACACAGATCTCGACAACACCGTGCGTCTCGTGTGGCGGCGCGCCACTGTTTACCCGTTGCCTTGGTAACCGTCGTGGAGGCGGGAAGGACCCATTGATTTTTCTCAAAGGCCAGTACCTACTAGTGAATAACAGCGTAAGATCTCGCAAAACTTTTAAATAAAACTTAGTTTTATACAGTAAAGTAGTTCTGAAGGTTGTTTGAGGTAACATCCGGAGTCAAGGTCTAAGATGGTCATTATGATTTTTTAGGAGTTGTATTAGAGACTAAGCACTAACTTACTTACTAAGTTTTAAATACTTTTTACATTGAATTTGCAGGAGTAATTAAACAATGAGAGAAAAGAAATCTTCTCTTGAAAACAGGCGTACGTAGGCTAGGAACGTAATTGTGGGTGGGTGGGCTATAAATTCAAAACAAATTAACTTCCTGTACCTATTTATCTTGAATCGAACGTATGAACAAATTAATTAAATAAATAATTCACTTTGCTTTGGGCTTACTTTGTTAATAATGAGATATCGTGGTATTGGTTTAGTAGTCGTCTATTAAGATTATGGCCAGAAAATTAAAACAACTGGATTTACGATATTTATCCAAACCTAGCTTTGTTCTTTGTTAAATGGAACCTATGACCTATCTTAATACGCTGTATTAGGTACTCCGTGATATTCCCTTTTAAATCGATTCAGCCGTTTCGATGATTGCTCCGCAGAGACAGATAAATATTTAGGTTTTAAAATAAATTATCTCCTCTGTTTTAAACGGCAAGTACATAAAAGAAATACCTGAAATTCGAAAAAAGCAAATATGAAGGTCGTGTCCAGTGGCGTAACTAGACCGTCCAGGGCCCGTTGGCAAATGAATGGGATGGACCCCTCCTAGAATACTGGCGACCAGTTTTTTAGGCCTCCATTTTTAAATAAGGCAGACTACTGTAAAAGGTGGAAAATTTACCGAGTAACGCCGTCCTTTTAAATCTGGCGACCTTTTTCTTTAGTTCTTCACACATATGACGTAGATAGCTCAGTTTCATACGCGTACCGACCGACCTGGCCCGACAGAACAAGGGCTCGAGTTTCGGGTTGCCGCTGCCAATTGCCAAGTTGTACCTGCCATGTTTCACATTGTGCCCAGATAATGCAACCTGTCGCACTGGGAATCAACATCAACATGCAAAATGCGGTGTGTAACACCTCTGCCAATCAATCTCGAGACATTACCCTTATACCGCTTGCGTTGGGGCGCTTTAGTCTCGAAGCCAGCGGCATTTTGCCACCCCCTAGTTATGCTACTGGTCAATAACTCTACCGTTAATGAGTTTTAAACAAGTCTTAGTCATAAAAACAAGCTGTCCCCTTACAAAAGCAAAATAAGTGTAAACTTTATTGAAATGGACACACTAAGATATGAAAGCTGGTTGCTTAATTTTAATACTTGGCAGTATAGTATATTGGTCTCTGCTGTTTTCATTAGGGAAAAAAAATCCGCGTCTGTCAGATCAACAATCAGCTGGTTTCGTTTAACGAAACAGTGTTTTGGAATATTTGCTCCTAAAATATTATTTACGATTTTCATGGTGCCTAGACTGGTTTTTAAAATATAAAATGGCATCTCGTTTTAGTGGTGCGCTTCAATTGACAGAATTGGATGACTTTATAACACCGTCACAGGTATAATTCATAACATAACCTCATCGTAAATTTACCTTGTTTGTTTTGACAGATTTTTTAACTTATCTTTGACTGTAGGAGTGTATAAAGCCCGTGAAGATAGACAAATCGAAGACAAAGACTGGTGCGAAGATTAAGATAGGTGAGGATGGGTATTTCGATCTGTCTAGTGGTAAGGAGCAGAAGCTACAAAAGGTTGAGATCACGTTAGCGGACTGCCTCGCCTGCAGCGGCTGCATCACCTCTGCGGAAAGCGTCCTCGTCACCAAGCAGAGCCAGGAGGAACTGCTCAGGTAAAGCCATATGAAGTCCATTTAATTCATAATTTTATTTGTAGGTAAATCAAAGAATTGTTCTATTTCACTTATAGAACGCTTCTCTTAATATTTATGATGTCATATGTTTTAATTTCACTTTATCTTTATGATTTTATGTATAACAATTTATTCAAAATTAAATTTACATATCTCTATTGTATCCACTATAAACTTAATCAGAGTCACAATTACACAAGATACACATGTAAACACAGTTTTGTGTTCAATAAAAAAAGAGAAGGCAAAAGTAAATTCAAAATGAACTTAATTTGATGATAATAATTCTTTGCAGGGTATTCTCGGAGCGTAAATACACTGACAACAAGGGTGTGGTGAGAGATGTCAGCCTCATTGTGATATCCATTTCCCCTCAGCCCACTTTGTCGCTTGCCGCAAGGTTCAAACTCACTGCTGATGATGCCTCCAGGAAACTTGCTGGTATGTATACCAAGTTATACAATAACAGTAGAGCATCAACTATCTGAAATCAATTGGAGGAAAACAAATTATTTCAGATAATTAATTTGTATAGATTTATATTTACCGCCTGCAAATTAAGCTAAATACATAGCCGTATTATCCATTTTTTCTTGGTTTGTATAGGTTTATCTAGAGGCAACTGTATTATAATATAATAAACAAATACTAGGTGTATAAATGCTTTAAAATTTTTGTCTGTCAGATCAATTCAACCTTACAAATGGCACAATAACACACTTTTTTGATAGCATATATGTTCAAGTCGAGTTCAGTTAAGCGGTTGTATGGTTGATCACGATTTAGAGAGTCAATGTTTTTCCATATTATAGCTATAATATTGTATTTTTACAAGTAATATAGCTTAACTATCTTTGGTTTTCAATGAACAGTGTACAAACTTTATTTTTTTTTTCCCTTCATGGTAAATATCAGTGACTTTAATAATAACATTTTATAATAACATTAACAATATACATACATGTAGAAAGTTTTCTCAGTAATTTACAAGTTACAAATTAAAATTATCTTTGCTGTTATGCTACAACCGGGTTACATTACAACAGGCTACTTCAAAAGTCTGGGAGCGGATTTAGTTCTGGACATGACAGTGGCTGAGGATATGTCACTGCTGGAGGCGCAGCAGGAGTTCCTGCAGAGGTACCGGGAACAACAGCTGGACCCAAGCTCTAAGCATATGCCCATGCTGGCCAGCTCTTGTCCAGGTTAGAAAAAAAAGTTTGATTATTGATTATTTCATCTTAAACTGTTTTCTTAAATAAATTAACAAACAGTAATAAAATGTCAGGAAGATAAAAACAATTGGTTACAAGCTTCAAACATTGCTGTAACGAAAGAACAATATAATCTTTGCATATCTTGTTACCCCTCACACTGACTATGATTGATTTATTATCACGCGATAAGCGATATCGCAATCCTGTACAACCTAAGTATTATAATATTGGCGGTATCGCGATAATAGTATAATATAACGATTCTAGGATCACTATAATAATATAATACCCATATATAACGTTTTCTTTTTTTCCTTTTGAGGTACAGAATCCAAAAAAGCGTTAATTTAAATACCTAAGAAATATTTGAAACTTTCTGGATACAAACTAATTAATTAATTGTATACAAAGTAATTAATTGAATATGCTGTCAAAAATACGAGAATTTAATAAAACTTTTTATTACAAACAAAATATAATTTTAATTTCACAATAATTATATTCGAATTTGTAAACGTTTCCGACAAAGATATCGTAAATACATACATAAAATTAAATTGTTTTCTGCTTATAAATGTTTACTTTGGAAATTACAGTTTTATATTACTTAAACTAATTTATTAAAATATCTTTTACTGTTTGTTACAGCCAAAGTTAGTATCATTTATAATATTCCTTCATAGCTATCTGAAAAAATCTGACAACATGTAGATCCTTAAATAAATAAAATTCTTTCGCCAGCTGAAAAGTAAGAAGTTGAACGTCTAGATTTTGATTTTGATTTTTTTAAATATGTAGTATTTTGTTTGACTCAGGTTGGGTATGCTACGCTGAAAAGACGCACGGCAATTTTATCCTTCCATACATATCCACGACGAAGTCCCCGCAGCAGATCATGGGGTCCCTGGTGAAGCAGTACCTGTCCAGGATACGGGAGACCAGCCCCGGCGAGATTTACCACGTCACCTTCATGCCGTGCTACGACAAGAAACTGGAGGCTTCCAGGGAAGACTTCTACAGTGATATCCTGGACTGCCACGATGTAGACTGCGTTATAACTGCTAGTGAGTTTGTTGTGTATTTTTAATTTGGTTTTATTTGTGGAAGAGATGATATGAAGTGGAAGGATGTTAGTGACTAGGTTACAGAGCGAGAAGTGTGGAAGTCGTGTTGTGCCGACCCTTGACAACTGGGATAAACAAGGGCAAGGGAATTGTATGTTTTCTTTTAATAAAGTGATTGCGCTAGAAAGAGGGTAGTTAAAAAGTCTGACTGATGTAATCATAAGGTCATATGTTTATTCATAACTTTTGACTTCAAACGTAAAAGAGTTAGAAAATGAGAGTGTAAGTTTAGCATGTGCATCCGTCTACGCCATCATAAATATATAGTATTTAATTAAATGTTTTTTGTTCAGTTGAACTAGAGCAAATGCTGGAACAGAGTTCCAAGTCCTTATGTGACGTTGAGGGGGTAGAGCTAGACAGTCCGTGGCCGGAGGGGGCGGAGTCCCCGCGAGTGATGTCGCACGTGGGCTCCGGCTCGGGCGGGTACGCGGACCACATCTTCTTGTACGCCGCCGAACAGCTGTTCGGGGAGACTAGCGCGAAGCTGGTTTATAAGAATTTAAGGTGAGCGTTATTACCAAATTTTATTTAAACGCTACTGTAGGTTCTGATAAGAGCTACTCATTATGCTATTTAACATCTGTGGAATATGTAGAGATCGCGATCGTAGGTAAGTGTGCGTTCACCTTTAATTTAATCATTTCATCTTAAACTTATAACTACTAATACTAGTCTTTAATGTTAACTTAATTTCTCTGTACCAGGAACCCAGACTTTAGAGAAGTGACCTTAGAAAAGGACGGAGTGGAGGTGCTCCGGTTCGCGATCGCCAATGGGTTCAGGAACATACAGAACTTGGTGCAGAAACTCAAACGCGGGAAGTCCCCCTACCACTACGTCGAGGTCATGGCCTGCCCTTCAGGTACGTTTCAGCCTTGTTTTTTAGGCCTATCTTTTGTTTTGTTACATAGTTAACTTTACTAAGCATATCTGGACCCCATCTTCGAGTATTTACTTTAGTTTCAAGGGTCTCTTGCAGATATGCATCTAGTCTAACAACCTCGTGGCCCGCGGGCAGGTCGTGTCATGAATCTATCTCTTGTGCTATATCATTGATTAATGTTCTGACGAATAACGAACTGCAGGTTGCCTGAACGGTGGCGCGCAAATCCGCCCCGCTGTAGGACAGAATGGCCGCGAACTGGTGTCACAACTTGAAGCGTTGTATTCAGCGCTGCCTCGCGCCAAGCCGCGACACAACCGCACGGCGCGAGCGCTGTACGCCGACTGGCTGCTCGGACAGGACTCTGACCAAGCACGCGCCGTGCTGCATACTGCATACCATGCCATAGACAAGGGAGACATTGCGCTTAACATCAAGTGGTGAACCTTTGAAAATTATTGGCGACTAATATTGGCGGCTATTAAGTCACTGTCGTAAACATAAATTACAAAAAAAAAACCTACATTGCAAATACCAAGTGGTGAATCTTAAAATTATGGGCACTTAGAGTATTTAAGAGATATTTAACTACTGCAGTATTTAATTGTTCATCGTATGTAAATATGAATAGAAGCACGCTAAAAGTCGTATCATCAGGCAAGGACTTACGCACGATGTTAACGTGTTACAGTTATTAGAAGAGTTCATATTATTATGGCTATATGTACGCTCGATACATCAAAACTCGACAGGAGTGCACGCAAGCGTATGCGTATCAATTGCGTGCGAGCACTCAGAACACACAAACCCATTTGGAGGTTTTATGTGGTCGATGTAGCAAAAATTGATATATTAGTGAATATTTTAACTGTTACATTTATTTTGTTTGTATTTACAAAATAAGCAAATGATGGGTGTACGTATTACATAGAACTCTCGCGTCTTGGTAGTCCTGTAATAGTATTCGTTTTAAAGCTAATCTCAACAAAACCAAAAAGACAAATAGGTATATGCCATAAGTTGACATCCAGTTCATCTATTTTTAAATATTGCAAAGCAACTCGAAAGCGTGTTCTTAAAAGGAATTTCAAAATAATAAGTAAAAGAAAGAATCAACTTAAAGTGTACCAGTTTATGTAGCCATTACTAGTGTTTTTATGTATGCATGCGGTTTTAGAAACTGTGCATATAAGTTACACGCATACATACATAGTGTGGTGTATTTTACTATTTCTCTACTGTTGCAAAGATGTCGTGATACAAGACGTTTACTACGCATCTGTCCCTAAAAACACTGAACAATATATCTTTGATCAACCTTACTCATGTATAATTATGCAGGCGCATTGAATAATTTAAAAGGAAACCTTAAGTTTGTTTTACATTTTTATCTTAAGAAACTGATTTATACGTTGCATATGTATTTATTATATATTTTGTTACAGTTTTTACGAACATGAGATGTGTTGTGAAATATTTTCTCTTGGATATGTGATATTCTATGTTGTTATTGTAAATATAAAATTTAGATTTTAAGCGAAACAATGTTATAATTAAATAAATAAATCAAATTTTATGAACACGTTCGAATGAGTCATTAATTGATACGCAACTATTAAATAAAACAAACTTGTGCACTGTCACTGAAAACTTACGCGGTGTAAAGATGGTAATTAATTCGAGGCGTTTGAATATTCGATGCAAGTGCGGAGACGTCAGTGTGAGCGGTACATTTGATTGGGTACGGTTGCTTTTGAAATACAAGCATAGTACTGTACGTGATGAAGTGAAGGTATGGGAGACTTTAGAGTGTCGTTAGCTGGGTACTTCGCCCTGGTCTGCGCTCTTGCAGCGTTGGTTCAAGGGACAGGGCTGGGACAGTGCCCCGTCTACCCTCAGCTGGAGAACTACGATATCACACGCGTAAGTAAAGAACTTCCATGAGCTTCTTAATTCGGCTCCGTATTTAACCGACTTCAAAACAGGAGGTTTTTAAAGGAGGACTTTAGCGAGTTATATTTTAGTTAATGTGAATTGATTTCGATGATACTGTTCTATCGTTCTATTCGTTTTAGTTCGATGTTAATTGGATTAAACCTGTTGATTTTATTTCTTAAGTAGGTAAAGTATCATCACCAGACTGTGCACAAAAAATGAAGGCTATGTGTTTGACCGGCATGTCGGTCCCTAAGTTTCCTTGTAAGAACTAAACGGCTGAACCGATTTAAAAATAAGAATTAATTTATTATACCGAAGCTGCTGCAAGATTGACGAGCGTAATTTGTTTGTTTCTTTCAGTATTTCTTTTTGGCCCCGCCTGCGGCACATACCTAATATGTTACCTATTTATTTAATTATATTATTTCGTTGTAAAAGACAATGAAGCTAAACCCACGTTCCAAAAAATCTCTTTTTACAAATATCGCTATCACGTTTTCTAATTTTATGTACCTTTGTTTTTTTTTTACTGTTTTAATTGCAAATGAAGTAAGTACCTATTGAATAAACATTACAAATGTGTCCATTTGGTGTAGCTTTATATTTATGTTCACATTGAATGTTTCTGTTTACTAGGCATTACGAGACTTGGTAACAGTGTCTTAGGGAGTTTATGTATGTGTTTACTGGTATTGGTTAAACGATGAATATTCAAATTATTACAATATGTTTTCAGTTCGCTATGAATAGTTATCCACATTTTCTTAACTTTGTTAGAAGGGTTATCTTTAGATTTGGTGGATACCTACCTACTTTCTTTTTGTCTACGTCACAGGTCAGTTAAAAGCCCCGCCATTTTTTGAACTGTGACCTATGATTTAATTTTGACTTGCATATCTATATACCTATTCCTCCCTATGTAGTGTATGTCGAAAGTTAATGTCAGATAACACAATTATTAATTATATAGTGTCTCTCAAAAACATGTATCTTACTTAAACTCATTTTGTAGGATTTTCCATTTGTTTTTTCTAGCATTCAGTAACGTATGTAACGAGACTTGATGAATCTGACGCAAAATGAGCACTCGACTTAATATAAAAATCGGAATTGTTGCATTTCACAAATGGGGAATTTCTTATAACGTGCATTTCGCAAAATAGTAGAGATCAAAACCACCAACGATCAGTAGCGGCGCAAGATGGGTGCGGAGGGGCGATCCGCCCCGGGTACCGCATCAGGGCAATCGACACGTGATTCGCGCAGTCATAAAATAATTTTCAATGCGATTTGAACTGGTAACTCGCGATCCCACATATCTCGGAAATCTTTGAGTAATGGGCCACCCCAGGGGTGTTCAATAAAATTAAATCCGCCCCTGGTGCTAACCTACGCTACGACGCCACTCTCGAAATCAACGTTAAGGTGTTACCTACAATAAACATAACCGTATTAACCTTAGATATTAACTATAAGATGGTAGCAGTAGGTATTTGAAATTAACATGCGTCTATAAATTAGCATTGCATTACATTTAGTGGTAACGTAACTGCGGGGGTCAATCCGTTGCGTAGACAGTGCGCAGCCGCGACTCATGCGCTTTCTGGAACACAATAGCTATTAGATATTCACTTACATCCATGTTCTACTTTAAAATAAATAGGCCGCATTGTGGTGGAAGCGTTAGTCGTTTATGGGCAAATAACCCTATAAGGAACCTATATGAAAGTAGTAACTCTTTCGGAATATGATGAAACGTGCGAATTAACATAGTTTAAAGATAGGTGAAAGACAGCAAATTAACAAGTGTTATATAAGGAAGTTATAATAATATAGGATTCGCGTCTAAGACCTCACGTATCACAGCCGGCGGGTTTAAGCCGGGCGTAACAGTGCATGCTTACACAATATAATAATATTATAAATGCAAAAGGATTTAAGGATGTTTGTTACTCTTTCACTCAAAAACTATTGAATGGATTTTAATGAAACTCTACAGTGAAAAGCTTATAAATCACAATAATTTATAAATAAATTGTGTGTGTTGTCCAAAATATAACGATAAATGTCAAGTAATGAAAAATCCTATTAGAACTTTATTCGACTACTACGCGAACGAAGTTACGGGCAAAAGCTAGTAATATAATATATACACAATAAAACTCAGATATAACAGAAAACACACAAACATTGATTTAAAAAACATACCTACCTACTTTAACATGGCGGACTCAACCTACAAAGATTTTTTAAATTTCTATAGATGACTGGCACGTGGTATGAAGTAGAAAGGTCTTTCTACATAATGGAGATATCAGCGAGCTGCACCAAGATCAACGTAACAGTCAACGAGCGAGGATATCTGCTGATCACTATTAAAACTATTAACAGATGGTAAAGAAACAAAACAAATAACTACCTTAATAACTTTTATTTACAAAGAACTCGCTATATCGTAAGGTCAGGTTTAGAGGTTCAAGGATGGTTTGGCGAAAATCATGTTGAAAATTTTATTACTTACCAACTATCGAAGAATCCTGTCTGGGTAAGATTTACTACAGGCACTCTTCACGAGTGGTGAAGGCCGCCACTGTTCTTGGAAAGCCTTTATGATAGGGTAGGTAGGGCATTTTAGGGACACAAAAATCTGTCCTCTGCATTTCCTGTTAACCAGGTTCTAGTTTGGCGTTCTGAAACGAATCATATCAAGCTGCTTGCCAGCTGCGCAATAGAATACAGGCAGTTTGCCCTGACTGGACCTACTATTGCCCGACCGACTGTTACCTAGTTATGATCAGTAATCGGGTGGATCTTACTTTTCGTTACTATGCTCAGGATAAGGCGGGCCTGTGCTTTTTTTTCAAAATAGTAATTTAAAACGAAAAAAATCTAGGACTGGATTCCCTGCGACGGCGTACGGCGTAGGCATCCCAAGCCACAATGGGTCGTCCTCGTTCCGGTACAAGGTGAACAACCGGATGCCGTACCTCATCGGGCGGCTGCTTCCTGGCGCCGGCCATTACTATGTCCTGTCTACGGACTACACGCATTACGCCATACTCTGGTCCTGTACCAGCGTCAGTGTCGCACATTCAGGTTCGATATTCATAGATACTCCTTGGTTTAGTTTAGAGGATGGGCTAGTATTGTGGATATCATCTTGTTTCTAAACTTACCCTGTCTGTTTACTACCTACCGTAATGTTTGAATGTAGCTGCATTGATGTACGACATTGCCAGCCCCTATAGTTTAAACTTCTAAATAGATTTTACTTAAGTTACGGGTACCTATGTTACTTCTCACCATTCCAAGTCTGTGGCCGACGGCTGTAGGTCAGCTGACTATTATTTGACTACAAGTCTTTGGATATATTTTAGTTTTGTTACCTTTTTTATTTATTAATTTTGACTCGATATTTTTGCGAGGCCCTTGTCCAGTTCACGTTTTCTAACTGTGTGTCCACCATGAGTTTTACCTTCGATTGCCGCTTGTGACCAGTTACAAAATTGTATGAAAATTTTGTAAAACGGTCCTGGCGGATTAATGAGGAATTAAGATTCATATAAAATCACTGTAGTAATCTATTTTACCTGACGTGCGAGAAAACTATGAGAACTCATGGTAGACACACTGATGTTGAGTTATTGAAATGTTTGTGCAATTCGTTGGGCAGACCGGCTGTGGGTGCTGGGCCGGCAGCGCGAGTTCCCGGCGGAGCTACGCGCGCGCATCTACGGCGACCTCACGCGCCTCGCGCTCGACCCAGACCGACTACTGCTCGCAAAGAACAACAACTGTCCATCTGAACTTACCGTACAATAAACTAGATTCAACTTCACCTTTTTTTCATTAAACAATACCTATTAATTATTATAATGGTCACGCGATTGTACTTTGTGATTTTTTCTGTGTAAATACAGTACAGGGTATATTAGTAATTAATATAGCACACAACATAATTAGATACAGTATTAAATTCTATTCAGAATTATAAACAATAACCAGTGATTTTGGTAAAATAAAACAATACATGTATAAGTAGTTGGTATTTAGTTGGTATGTGCTTGGTTTACTTTATTAGAGATTTCTAATCCCTGTACATCAAGTTTGGTTACATTTTTGGCATTATTATTGCTAAAAGGTACAATGTATTATTCCACTGAGATGTGTATAGATAACAATGTGAACTTGCAAAATTCTATAATTTAAAATATTCGAGATATTTAAAAATTTAATTGTAAAATATTTTTATTTCAATATTTAGGATATTAAGTGAATATGGCGATCCTAACAGTAGAGTTACAAGTTATTCTTTGTTAACCTTATTGTCGCAGCTTATTTACAAAAGTGGAATATTCTGCTGCATCAGTTTTGCAGTAGGTAATAAAACTAGGCCATCAAACTTGAAAAATATCACAGAAAATATATGTAAACAACATAAATTAAAAACATAACAATTATGATTGATGAAACCGTGCAGAATAAATTCATGTGCGTTCATAGGGCAACCCAACGATCTTGGGTTATAAAATTAAATTTAAGTAACAAGTGTTCCAAGCTTAAAAAATATATGCATCATATTAATATTCGTAAAATATTAAAAACACCTGATTTTGCACAACACACATACATACAAAAAACTCTGAACACATGCAGTCACTAGACCAATTGTTTTATGGTAACACTAGTAGTTATTAGTGGTAACACAGTCTCTCACTTCTGATATCTTCAGGCACTCAGCATCTCGGTTTCTGTAGTCATACCCTGATGCTGATGATATGCTCTCGTTGGGGCTCTCAGGGAATATGTACTCTGAAGGTTCAGACTGTACAGAGTCTACACCCATGATGCTCTGTGACGGATACTGCTGCAGCCATAGTTGATTCCGTTCAACCTCTTTACTAACTACTACAAATAATTCCTTCTCTTTGCTATCCAGCTGTTCTTTTAAATAGGAAATCAAGTCACTGCTCTGAAACAATTAATAACTTTGTAAAACTCAGTTCAATTCAATATTTTGATTTCGCTGCTATAAATTTGTTACTTTAAAAAATATAGATCTAAATCAAATAATAATAAATATGCAGCATAGAATTTATTACTTATTTTTTTCAAGCAAATTGTTGCCTATGCCCCTTCTATTATATTTTTTTTATTTTTTATTCATGACCAGTCAGGCATTTGACCCCAAACCCGCCTGATGTTAAGCGGCAATGAGGTCTTAGGTGGATCATGCCTGCCTAGGAGAAACCTATTCACTCTTGCCTTAAAGAGGCCCAAGTTGTATTGTAAATTTTAAATATTTTTCGTAAATAAAAACTCTATTATCTTAGTACCTCTTTTTTAAATTGTTTAACTTACTCTTCCTATGAGCTGTGGGGAGTCTAGTTTGGAGTCGAGGTTGTAGAAGTGTCCTTGTATCTGTCTGATGGTGATCCAATGCCTCCTCCTGAGCGGGAGCATCACAAATCCAATCTTGTAGTCTGATGGCACATTCAGTATGAACCCACAAATATTTGACAAGTCCAGGCAACCAGGATCTCTGGATAATAAAATGAAGATTTTTATTTGACTATTAAGTCACACCATTGTGCAAGTGCAGTCAGTCCATTTCAATAATAAAATGGTATACTTGATTCACTTAACTTTAAAATAAAATAGTTAGGAAAAAAATCTTACTTTCTTTTATCAAACCAAACAGCCTCACATCCTTTGTTTTGCAATGCCGCCATTATAACATTGATATCATAGTTGCCAAGGCCAAGGACAGACCGGTGAGGGTTGATCCAAACATTAGGAGACAGCCTGCTGCAAATAGTATCCAGCTCGGCCTTAGAAAATGTCTCTCGCTTCTGAAAATTATATGGTAATAACTTTAGCCTTCAGTAATACAAGCGGAAAGGTCAAACTCATTATCAAAATTAGCATTTTATCTTCACAATTAGGTAAAAACTTAAGTTGCCAAAATAATAATAACTGATTAAACATTGATATTTTCAATGTTAGTTACTAGATGTAATTTAAGAATAATATTTTAATATGAATTTAGTTTTACATACCTGAAACAAATTGTTAAGAGCGTGTAAAGCACACAACTCCTTTACTTGTTTTTCATGATAAATCGCGGGTTTTGTATTTACATTCATGTTGTAGATTTGGTACAAAGCACATTCCTATACCATTATTGATACTAATAAAATTATAGATAATTCACGATTCACAATTTAGATAGATTAATAACAATGAATTTTGATAATTTATAGAAAAGAAACAAATCGAATACAAGTGAGCGAATAGTGAAATGTCAATGTCAAAAGTATATTTGACATTTATTTTTTTATTTTTGTAGTGTTAAAAGACTTGTAAGATTCAGTTTTAGATCGCTGTAAATTAAAATTGAAAATAAAAGATTATTGCAATTCACTTTTCGCTATATTTTGATAAGAAATGCAGGCGGTTTGAAATAAAAAATCATAGCTAAGACTTGTTAACCGGTTGTTAATCTAATTTGTTATTTACAACAAACAACTCCATCAAAATTAATACACCCGTTTGTGAGATATGAAGCTACAGATAATTGTTCCTTCGAGGGCCAAAAATACTGCGTACCAAGGAGCAAGAACAAAGCAAGCACCGCGGGAATTTTTTGTTTTTGACGTTTAGATTTGGCAAGCACGACTTTGATTAAACAGAGCAACTGAAAATAAACTTTTAATTCCTGAAAAAATAACATTTAGAAAGTCGCATTATTAAAATCACATATAAAATGGACAATAATCATGCACACCATTGTTTGCCGCCGGAGGAATCAAAACACTCATCCACATTAAACAAAACTTTAGCAAACGAGTGCAAACTGAGTTTTCAAAGGTATATTTACTTTTAAAATGTATCAACGTCCCTAACTCGTAAGCTGAATTTATGTAGTGTGTCTTAGTAATTTGTGGCTTAATTTCTTGTAACATTGCAGGTCATCTAATGCTGCTTCTAAATTTTTGGTCAATGATTTTTGGCAGTCACACATAAATATGTTTAATGGGCAAGAAGGCAGTTTAGTAGGTGCTGTTGATAGTTTGCTGCAGAATGTTAACATTAATCACACTAAAACATGGAAATCCAACATAGAGTATGTACCTGAGTTTAATTGATCCTTTTAACTCTACAGTAACCATTTTTTATTCTTTAATTTGTCTTTTAGCAAATATAATGCAGTAAGTGCTTTTGAAGAATTAAATTCTTGTCAGAAATGCAACTCAAATACATATGAACAATCACAATTTGAACAGTTTGTTGGAAGATCTTGTAAATGTGACTTAGGTTTCCAATTACCTAACATTGAAAGTAGACCATCAAATAAATCTTTATTTGTTAAAAACATTAATAAACCACACTCTGAGACATTAAGCCAGGAGTCAAGACCTTATGAAGACCAGAAACCTAATTTTAAGCCAAGGTTTGGTCGCCTGAACAAGGTGGAACCTTTGAGTATAGCTGGTGAAGATGTGTATATGGAGCAGTTGGATGAAGATAATAAAGCTCATAAGAGTAATGTTGCTAAGATTACATTTAAGACAGCTAAGGAAACTCTCCTGGCTTCAAACCCTGCTGCTAGACGAACCCTGGGTGCTTCAAGAAAAGCTCAGTCCAAGTTTGTGTCACCCATGCTTGGAGCTCAGTGAGTAGTCCTGTATTTATTACCCTATCAAGATGGTAAATAACATGAACCTCCTGGTGTATTAAATAACTAGAGACTAGAAGGTCAGAAGAGGTTTTGGAACATAATAGTATGTTTAACTGATACATGCAATGAATAATAATGTAGGTCTTCTTTAAAAATCATTCATGTTTATTATAAATAACCACACTTCATCACAACACACGCACTGGGATAAAGCCCTGCATTAAGATATAATCTTGTATTGCATGTACTAATCAAGGATATGATATGAACTGCATAAATAAAAATGCAACATCCAAGACCGGTAAGTGAAACAATGTGTCTTGTAAAAAACACAAAGTACTATCCCCACCAGGATTCGAACCTGGAACCTCTAACTTAGCAGTTGGCTGATTACACAAAAAGCTACCGAGGTTGTTGTCATTTGTTGAAACTTAAGCCTTTAAACTTTATGTAACACTTGAATTTTCTAGTTTTTTTTATAAAGGGAAAAACAAGATACGCAAGATCCAGCTATCACAGATGACAGACTGAAGCATTTGGATCCAAAAATGATTGAACTGATAGAGAGTGAGATCATTGATAAAGGAAGTCCAATAGGTAAGTCATCTTTTAAATTACATGGTATTACACCACTAATGGAGATAGCTCAAGCAACCATACTTAAGGTATGGAGATACTTTCATCTTTAGCAATTCTAATTTTAATCTGCATAAAAGTTTGCATAATCTTGTTTTCAAAATGTGTTTGTTTTGGGAAAAAAATAAAGATAGGAATATATAAATAATATAATAACGGTTTTTGTAGGATGGGATGATATAGCTGGTCTACATATGGCCAAGTCAGTGATTCAAGAGGCAGTGGTTTGGCCACTGCTCAGACCTGATATCTTCACTGGCCTGAGGAGACCACCCAATGGAATCCTGCTCTTTGGTCCACCTGGCACTGGGAAAACACTGATTGGTATGCATAAACCATATTGAATAATTATTTTAAAAATGATAAATATAAACTTGTGCTCTTTAAGTACAGATTGAACAGGCTTCTCCACTTCCTCGCCGCTTAACATCAGGCTGGATTTGGGTCAAATCCATGCCTAGTTGTAGTACTTTTGATTAGTCTAAAAATGTTTGTGAACATCAAGTTTTGTATTTATATTATTTATACTTGGTATATAAGTTCTTGTCAATGTCAGATCTAATGTATTTTTGGCTTTGGGATGGTCAGGACAAAGCCAAAGATTACTTGAAGATACCCTGATCAAATGTAAAAGGTTTTTTCATGTACGGATATTCTATGAATACAGGTAAATGTGTAGCAGCACAGTGTAACGCGACATTCTTTAGTATATCTGCATCATCACTCACGTCGAAATGGATAGGAGATGGAGAGAAAATGGTTCGAGCACTGTTTGCCGTTGCCAGGTGTCATCAACCCGCGGTACGATAAATACCAAACTTTTAACGTTAGACCGACGCGATACTTAACCGACGCGCGACGCACTGTATTTTATTGCTTTATATGTACTTTTACTGCTTATATTAATTTCTAACCCTGCTTTGATTACTGGACTATTGTTATTGCTTTTGATTCGGGTTGCTGCGTAAGAACTGGTTTTAATGTGTGTTGTGACTTTTAGTGTGTGATTCAAATATAAGTCCCACAACTCAGGATTTTAATAGTGAGTTTAATTTATTATTACCACATATCCCAACTCACTAAAAGTCAATAAAAAATACATGTTTTGTCAATGATAAAAATTAGATTTTATTTCTGGTAAATAGATAACATAAAACTTGTATGAAGACTGATCGACTATGATTAGTAGTACGTTTTTAGATTAATACATTTTATAGGGTTGTAATATAATATTTAAGCTAAGTACAATAAAATTTACGATTATGTAATGAAATTTGTATGTACTTTTTAATCAATTTACAGGTAATTTTCATAGATGAAATAGATTCCCTGCTAACTCAACGGAGCGACAGTGAACATGAAGCCACAAGGAGGATCAAAACTGAATTTCTGGTGCAGTTTGATGGTGCCGCAACAGGTATGTATTATTTTGAAATTAACAATTTTACTTAATATCAACAAAATGTTTGATTTTGCATTTTTTGTCACTATGATACATGGTATGGTATGATACATGGTGGTATGGTGGTGGATATATGGTACAACTCCTTAAACGCATACCAACTAACACTGCCCAACTGGGCGTACACGCGTGTACACGCGCGTATACGTATACGCCGTATCTACGAACTTTGAACAATTTGCTTGTTTTGTTAATTGCTCATTTGGTTGACATAAAATCATTTTGATTACAGGGGAAGACGATCGCCTGCTTATAGTTGGAGCTACTAACCGTCCTCAGGAATTGGACGAAGCTGCCAGGAGAAGGCTCGTGAAACGGCTCTACATACCTCTACCTGATTTTGAGGTATTGAAATTTAAATTAATGGGAATTAATTATTATAATATTTATTTGTATGTACCTAAACCTGTTTTGGCGTGTACGACCGATGTTGTATAGGCGATCTTGTGGAATTTGTGTAAAAAACAACTAGCCTAGTAAAAAAAAGTTTATAAAGGCTGTTTTATTTTGGAAAAACGTGTTGAATTATATGTTTTTTGGAGCAAGGCCTCTAGCTGCGTGTTAACTACGATATGCTAACTAGCTTACTCATATTTTTTTAGTTGGGAACAATGCGTTTTTCTGGCTAAAAACTTATACTTATATCAATATAAAACGCCTGTTAAAATAATTAACCAAAAGCTTTGTTTAAACTATCCTGCTGTTCAGGCTCGTCAGCAGATAATACGGAACCTCCTTGAGTGCGAGAGGAACGATCTGTCACTTCAAGACATGTCGGAGGTGGCCGGCCAGACTGACGGCTTCTCTGGTGCTGATATGAAGTCCCTCTGTTCGGAGGCGGCCATGGGGCCGATACGCTCCGTGCCGTTATCGCAAATCGTCTCCATCGATACTGATAAGGTAGTTAATTTTGCAAGCTTATCTATTCTAATCTTTTTGCTAAAGTAAGTCACATTCATTTTAAAAATTCATAGCCTCTAAACTCTTTGTGATAACGTCTATTTATTAACAGTATAAGAAATAGATGAAGCAGTATAAATGACCAAATAATTTATGATAGATATTAGAAATGGCTGCTTATATAAAGAAGTATTTGATGTTAGTTTAAGCAAAAATGTTTGCACTCGCATTTAAGTTCTTAAATAATTTTTGCCCCAATTAAAGAAGAGATATGCCAAATACCAGTATGTTTAATCTACCCATGTATGAGACCTATTAATAAATACAGTTTTTCTTATTTCGTCTGCTTTATATACATTACGTAATCACTGTCCCGTTATTTTTAAATTATTATTTCTAAATTGTACAGATTCATTTAATGAATTGGTGTTTTTCAGGTGAGGCCAGTATGCCTGCAAGACTTCCTCAACGCTCTACAGAGAGTGAGGCCTAGTGTCTCACAGGACGATCTCGGCCAATACGTCAAATGGAACAAGACCTATGGACAGGGTTTTTAGTTTAATAAAATGGTTTTTACTTTGATTAAAGACATTACATATTAAATATGGAATTTTTCTTCTCTTACCTACATTTTAATTTATTAGTAGCAATCGTATATCAAATTCCATGTCATTGACACAGGGTTTGTTAAAGATTTATATGTGTTGTTTAATGAATTTTAAAATTAAAATGGGACTATCCTATAGTTATTTTTAACTAACTGAAAAACTATCTTCATCTTAATATTAGAGAAAGATTGGATGTTTGTTACTTAACACGCAAAAGCGGCTGAAGGGATTTGAATTAAATTTGGTATACAGACAGTTTATCACCGTGACTAACTTTTATACTTTTATCTCAAAAAAAAAATGTACCCAAGGGATACAACAACGAAATCTACGCAAACGAAGTTACATGCAAAAGCTAGTCAGTTCATACTACTAATAAATTCTGACCGAATATACATAAACAAACATCAAAAAGAGGTTGAAGTTCACGTTTGACATTTCACTTGCATTATCCTTTCTTGCTGACTGACATTGACAGTAGTAGGATGCAGTTCGATCGACGGCAAATCGACGCGTTAAAACAATAGATACCTATCCTATAGTAGGTGCATGTAATCGGCATTTTATGCACTTCTAAATGTGAAATAGATTTTTGTTTTGAACTCTCGATTAAAAACTAAAATGGATGTGGAAAACAGGGTTGTTGTACTTATTGATATGGATTGTTTTTATTGTCAAGTGGAAGAGAAATTAAACCCTGAATTAAAGGGAAAGCCGATCGCGGTGGTTCAGTATAACCCATGGAAGGGAGGAGGGTAAGTAACCCAATGTAACTGTCTAGATTTTAATTGAAAATATCACATCACAGTTTTGTCAGGAATAATAAAGATGAACCTTGTATTGCCAAAAATTTATTTACTTCACTGATAAAATAAATGTTTTACACGTAAATAAGTTCGTTTTTGACCTCAGTGTATATAAACATTTATTATTTGTTTACCTAGCACAATAATGTTATTTTAGGATAATAGCTGTGAACTATGTAGCGAGAGATTTAGGAGTGACAAAGAGAATGAGAGGCGATGAGGCCAGGGAGCAGTGTCCAGAAATTAATCTCCCTTCAGTTCCTTCTAATAGAGGGAAAGCTGACATATCCAGGTAAGAATTACAGTCAAATGTTTGTTAAAATTGCATAATATAATGCAACTGTCATATTTATTGAAATACCTTATTGTGCTTAATTTAATAGTTGGTAATAGAGGTTGAGTACACCTATCAAAACCTGTCCCCTCAACAAGCCAGCCAGCTTATTTAAAATGTGCTTTAAATCAAGCTTTCTGTCAAATAAAACAAAACAGTAAAAATACTTAATATTCTAGGTATAGAGATGCTGGTATAGAAGTAGCCAGAGTATTGCAGAAGTTCACTCCACTTCTTGAACGGGCATCCATTGACGAGGCATATTTAGATATAACTGCTGCAGTAAGTTTAGAAACACCTGACTTTTTTCTGCTAAAACTGCCTAAATGTTTCATAGTTTTAATGGAAGGTACATTATTTGAATTTTAAAACAGATAATTATTTTCTACTTAATGTTTAAAGGATATTCTTATCTTAATTTCAGGTGCAAGAGAGATTAAGATCATTAAATGTTGGTGCAATAACCAAGGAGATGCTGCCCAATACATTTGCCCTGGGCTATGACAGTGTGGATCAGTTCATCACTGACACTCACAGCTATGGGAATGACTCCATTGACTTTGACTATGAGAACAGCAAACAGTTACTGGTTGGTGCTGTCATTGTTAGTGAAATCAGAGCTGCTGTATTGGAAGAAACTGGTAAGATAATCTCAGGCAGAAGTATTAAAAAATCTAACTTGAAATTTGATTATTTATGGGATGACAAAGGCATTTTGTCTCCTGAATATTTACCTAATTTGCAACTTTTATGCCTGCATAAATATCCCATTGTTGTTAGTTTCAAGAAAATGTAACATATTAATAACAATATATCTACAAGTTTACTTTGGATTCTGGACAAAGTGAAATAATAATGGTTTTTGCTTCAAGGCTTCAAATGTTCTGCTGGCATCTCACACAATAAGATATTAGCGAAGCTAATATGTGGCATGAACAAACCAAACAAGCAAACAATATTGCCTAAACACTCAGTTAACATACTTTACAAGTAAGTGTCTCACAAAATTGGAAAAAAATTATATGAGAGAAAATGAATCTTATAAATTTTTCCTGATTTCAGAACACTGCCTCCTAAGAAAGTGAAGCATCTTGGAGGGAAGTTTGGGTACACAGTGTGTGAAGTTTTAAAAATCAAAACCATGTCAGAGTTGATACAGTTTTCTGAAAAGGAATTACAGGCCAAGTTTGACGAGAAAAATGGGTAAGACTTTTACTTATACATTTACAATAAAATAAGATTAAAAAGAGGAATAGGAAATAGAAAAAGGTAAATAGTAAATAATAATGCAATTTTCTCGCTTTAGAGAGTAGCACTAGCGTAAATTGTAATGGTTGGAATAAAATTGCAATCATATTTGAAATTTTTCATGTTGACAGTTTTTACATATCATGTACTTTGAGCTTTGCATAATGTTCCCTTTTTAATGTTACGAAGTGTAAACACATAATTTATTTTTATTTTTTACATTCAGGTCATGGCTGTACAATATAGCGAGAGGTATTGACACAGAACCAGTCCAGGCAAGATTCAATCCAAAGAGCATTGGTTGCTGCAAAAATTTTAAAGGAAAAACTGCGTTGAAAGATATGGAAAACCTAAAAAAGTGGCTCAGAGAACTTGGGGATGAGATTGAAGACCGGCTTGAGAAGGATTCTCTGGAGAATAACAGGACTCCAAAGCAGATGGTGGTCAGCTTCTCAGTCCAGATGCCTGATGGGAAAGACACAAGCAGTTCCAGATCTTACAATTTAGTCCTTCAAGATGATTTAAATGGGGATTTTTTTTCAAATAAAGCCTTTGAACTTGTCATTGAAAGCACAGAAGGATCAAAACCTAAAGGTAATTTAGACTTTTAAATTAATTTTTTAAAATTAAGAAATATAATTCTAACTTAATGCATATGTTACGAACATAAGGTTGCCAATTTATTTTAACACTTATCCTTTGTTGCAGATGACGTTAATAAAGCCCTTAAGGCTCCTATAAAGTTTTTGGGTATAAGTGTAGGAAAGTTTGAAGATCATTCTGAAAATAAGAAAACAAGAAACATCACAGATTTTTTTACTACTGCATCTTCAACACAGGGATGTAATAAAGGAAAAACATCATCTGAAGTGAGTACTGCAAAAACCAAAAAGAACCCTAAAGGAAAGGAATATATAATGGAAAAGTTTTTGCAGATGTCTGATACACAAGAATTAAAACCACAGAAAAAAGAAACCAACGAAGCAGTCATCAATAATACGAAAACAAATGGAACAGTTCTTGAATCTGATTTAGATAAACAAGAATCATTTTTTGCTCGACTTCTGAATAAAAGCTCAGACGAAACCAGTACTGTTAGACCAACAACTCCTGTTTGTAAAGTTGTCACTTGTGGGGAAGAAAGCAATGATACAGATTACTCTGGATCCACAATAGGAATGGAAATCAATAAGAGCATTGCTCTGTTTGAAGATGATCCTCAGGATGTCTCAGAGATAACAGAAATGAGACAGCTCATTAAAAACTCAAGTATCATGAAAGATACAAACAGTTTATTAGAAGATTTTATAGATAAAAATAAAGAGGAGCCCAAGATAGTAAAACCTAAGGTTGCAGAAACATTTACATGTACAGAATGTAACAAAGTTTTATCTACAGATTTAATAGTCACTCATTCAGACTATCATTTAGCATTGAAACTAAGGGATGAAGATAGACAACAAGCACGTAAAGAACTGAACAGAAAAGTCAATCAAAAACCTGAAACACCTCAGAAAGTAAGACCTAAACCAGAAGAACCAAATGTCAAAAACCAAACTGTGACATCAATAAAAAGTTTTTTCACCAAAGTGGAAGATAATAATGTTCCTAAAGAGACATGTCCAGAGTGTAGTAAAAGGATCCCCATTACAAAGTTTCCTGAACATTTAGATTTCCATGAAGCCCAAAAACTTAGCAGAGTTTTGAATAAACGACCTGTCAGAAATGATCTGCCAACAAATGTGGCTAAAAGAAAAAGAAGTATTTCTCCTGTAAAAAAAACTAAATTGCCGTGTAAATCAATAGAATCTTTTTTCCAGTAGGATTATAAATTTGAGAATAAAATTTTTATCATGCTATAAGCAGACATATTTAAAAATTGAACAAAATATTTTAGTATCATACATTTAATGCATGTATTGGGCTTAATTGTAAATAGCTAACTTATGTACTCTAATAAACTAAGTCAATGTGATAATAAATGAAACATGTCGTTAGAATTTACAGTTTATTTATAAAGGTTTAGATACTGTATATCTCGTTCTGGACCTTCCTCCAGGCGTCAAGGGGTCCGTGCTCAGGGCGGTACTTGACGTTGCAGCCGTCGTTGGCGAGACGACCGTCCGCACGCAGCTTCTCGAACTCATCACGCTCGTACTTGGTGAAGCCCCACTTCTTGGAGACGTAGATCTAGAAAACAAACAGTCCATTACATATACACAAGCACTGCACATCCCCAATTAAATATTAAATAATTTACTACCATTACCTATCATTGGTTACTTGGTTTGATTACCTACAAATTAATATTTTGATAAGTGATCAAATTGCATTTCATATAAAGACCAGTACCAATAATGATTACTGACACAAATTCAATATGAATGTGGATGCTGCTGAAGTTCATAGGGGTATTAATGTTGAGGAACTTCTACAGGAAGTTATTGTAAATGTGCAAGTATTACCTTCTGACGACCAGGGAACTTGAACTTGGCACGACGCAGAGCTTCAATCACCTGCGCCTTCCAACGGTCACTGGAACGCACGGACATGATGGGCTGTCCGATGCGCACTCTAGCTACGGTGCCTTGAGGCTTTCCAAAAGCACCACGCATCCCAGTCTGGAGCCTGGAATTTGAGTAAAACAAATTAAAATATCACCATATTACCAATATTACATTAACTGAATACCTAGCAAGTCATTATTTAACAAATAATTCTATGGACACAAGATATCAAAAAGATTAAAATTACAAATTGAAAACCCCTGATTAGACATTGTAAATTTGATTGTTCATCCCCAGATTCACCCCCCATCATTTCGATCTTCATTCAATAGTTTAATGAGATTAATTAGTTTCAAATTTTTTATGCCACAGTCAGACACATCAAAGTTATAACACCCCTATTTTCGCATGGGGGTTCAAGAATAGATACCATAAGTATATTTAAACATGCAAGTGTATAAACAAGTCTTAACTTTCATTGAACAGTAAACAAATATATTCAATTCAATCTTCCACCTAAAAAATTTAAATGACTAGAACTTATGGTACCTAATATTGTTGTGAACTTGTGATATTTTATAGGCAAATAAGCAGTACATGGCCACACTTTAATACATTATTGACGAGTTGTTCTAAAATTTTGACATCTGGCAGAGTGTAGCAAAGGGAAGGTGTCAGGGACAATTTTTTCCACAATGAACCACAATCCACAATGAATTTATGTTTTTAAAACATGGTTTGTCCTTATCACTTTTTATAATAAAAAAACAGATTGATCAGAGAATTTTTTCATTTTTTTTTTATGCGTGGTACTTTTAACACATGTTTTTATCAACCTCCCCTTAACAATATGTTAAAATAAACATATTTTGTTCTTATAATTTTTACACAAAAGTTGATTTTTACCCTTTGCTATTTCTCCAACCTTCTCATATCAAATAACAACACATTATGGTGAAATATCTTAGAAATGTAAGTCATCAAAAAAACATACAGTAACAATGAGTAAGCAAAAATTAACTTACTAGCACAAAGTTTTCAAGTATCTTAATATAAACTAAACATATAAAATAAGTACCTATCAGCTCCAGCGCACGATAACATTTTGTTGATGCGGATAACGTGGAATGGATGGAGCCTCATGCGGATGTGGAACTGGTCCTTGCCGCAGTTCTTGACGAGGTACTTGTTGCAGCAAATACGGCCCGCCTCGAGTGCCTCCGAACTCAGCTGTTCATACTCGTCTGACACCAAGTGCACGCACAAGGGGAAGTCATCGACGGACGCCTTCTTCTTACCCAAGTCGAAGATACGGATCTTCGGGTCTGGCACACCACGACAGAACCGTGATTTAGGGTACGGTTTGTTTTTGCAGTACCGATAACTGAAACATTTTTATCACACATTAAAATATGTCCACAAACAAACTATAACACGACAAATCCCAAGGTAAAATATTTACCATCTAGCTGGTCGGCGCCCCATTGTGACCTGAAATATAGAAAAAACTATTTTCAGTAACAGTTATAGATTGATGTAACACAATTTAAAATGATAAAATAAGCACTACAGCTAAGATTTTCTAAGATTTCACAGAAATAAAAAGATATGCACCTTCACAAAGTGACACCGTAACCTCAAAGAACTGAACGGAAGAGATCGATTTTTGGACGTTCTTTTTGTTGTCAATGTCAAACAAAAAACTTTTTTTAGATGGCAATAACTTTTTGCTTTACAAAACTCTGGAGAAAATAGAACCAGTTTTTAAACTTTAAGCTTAAGTTATCTTATACATACATAGTCACATTTTGGAAAATCTAGCGCACTAGTTTAATCTGCTTTTCATTGAATTTTTTTATTTTATTTTTAAACCTGAACGACTTCTACAATTGTCACTACCGTCACTGTCACAGAATTCAAAATGTCAGATTAGCCAACACTGAACAATAAGTTGTGGAATTGTTTTGGATTATTGTAAAAAAAAATACTCTTTTCATCCGTAGGATTAACTAAAAATGGGTGCTCTAACCAGCAGACAAAATGCTGGCCAGGAAGAAGCTGATGTGGTGTCAAACCACGCATATAAATATCCTCCGAGATCAGGTATGCCCGTGACCTTTCTACATTGCAAATTAATTTGTATATTTCTTATAAAGAAGATGACTAAATTGATAGTCCTCATATTGTACCATCCCAGTTAGAATCGTAGTGTATAGAACGATAAGTTATAATATGTTTAATGTCTATACCCGATTGCAATGATAATATCGCGATTTAAACCATTGTGCATACTATGAGAATTGAAATTTTTGTAAACTTGTATTTGACAAACATTTCAACTCTCCAAACTAAGACCCTCAATTTGTAATATTCTGCAATGGGTCTTTGGCTTCATAGAGTTATCCTTATAAACAGTAATGTATCTAGGTAATTACTTTGGGAGCCACTTCATCATGGGCGGTGAAAGGTTTGATACTCCGCAGCCTGAAGCATATTTGTTTGGAGAAAATGCTGACCTTAACTTCTTGGGCAGTAGACCTACACCGGTAATTTAGATAATCATTTTTTTTGTTTCTAACATTAATTTTCATTTAAGTTTCTTTTTGATTTCTCTTTTCTCTCGAAGTTGACTGTAAATATACTGCATTGTCAAGCAAATTGTAATTTTATCATCACATTACAAAGGTATTTTATGATTCACATGTCATTTTAACAACACTACAAAATAACCAATTTATTAGGACTATATAATTTTAATTCCAGTTTCCATATCCACCACCCCAATCAAACGAGCCAACAAAAACACTAAAAAGTCTTGTCAACATCCGTAAAGAATCATTGAGATTTGTGAGGTGTCCTGAACCAATAGGTAAAATAGGGGATTCAAATAAAATTAAAGATGGTTCTTTGAAGTCAGGGGAGAGCAATGGTAAAGGCACCTATTACAACATAGAATTTACATTTGACTGTGACACGAGATGTGCCATCACTATTTACTACTTCTGCACTGAAGAAATTACTACCACAGGAGTTGTGTGAGTTTAAATTATGTTTATTATTTAATCAAGCAACTTAGCTTATAAAGTTTAAATACAAGAAGGCTCTTTGATTACACATATTTGACATATTCCTATCTAATAAAAGTTAATAATAGGCCACAGAAATCTAAAAAATTTGGTTTTAATGAGTTGAATGTGATGTTGAAGTTGATGAATTTTCCTGTAAAAGAAAGCCAACTTTGATATTGTTTAAGACCTTAACAGGTGCCATATATTCATAATCTATATTATGTATTAAAGACTTTTATGTTGTTTTAATTTCTTCCTCCTAGTTACTACCCTCGTGATCAAGCCATGACATCCCAAACATACCACTATAAGAAGGGAGCCAACCAGCAATTCTGTCAGATATCTCACGTGTTTGACCCGTCCAAGCACCCTGATGAGGACCTAGTGTACAATACGGACAAGGAGATCATACCAATAGCTATATACTGTGTGGTCGACGAGGGACAGGATGGTAAAGGTTTACTGAACTTAGTTTTTATTTAATAGTTATGAGAGTTCTTTATAAGATTATTCATTGTTTTAATTTTATTGAAATACCAGATTTTCTTAAACAAATCCAGATTATGTAGTATAACATACGTCAGAAACAAAACAGTGATGGCATGTTGTGCCATCAATGGTGAAGGGTTAAATTGGCAAATACATCAATTTGTTTTGTTTTTTGTGGGTTTAGTGAATGAAATAAATAATATGAATCAAAATTCCAGACATACGTCAGTCTCACACGACAATAGCAATAGTTGAGAAGCATTCGGACGGTACTTATGTGTTGAAGGCTCTGAAACAGAAACTCTTTGTCGATGGACTGTGCTACCTTCTACAAGAAATATATGGTATTGAAAATAAGAACCTGGACTCCAAGGTATGTTGTTGAAAAGTTTTAGATAAATTGATATATATTGTATATTCAGATTGATTATTATTAAGGACATAAAAATCACCAACACCACCTTTATCAGTTGCATTTTCACATTTGTAACATAGTATGTAACATGTCCTTCTATGGTTTTTGATTGGATTAATTTATCTATAATTATTCCGTTTCTAGACTTTACAATTCACAGGAATTTAGTCTCATATTTATATAGAATGATCACAAATCTCTGAATATATTAATTTGAGTATTTGGGTTTGCTTGTTGCAGGTGGTATGTGAGGACGAGACTGAAGAAGGCGGATCAGAGTGCGTGATATGCATGTGCGAGCCGCGGGACACTCTCATACTGCCGTGCCGTCACCTGTGCCTGTGTAACTCGTGTGCGGATTCCCTGCGATACCAGGCTAACAACTGCCCCATATGCCGCGCGCCATTCCGTGCGTTGTTACAGATACGCGCGCTGCAGAAAGCCCCGCCTCCAGGGGCCCTTGTTGCCAGAGCCAGCCCGCCTATTGTAAGTATCCTTTTACTTGTGTAACTATCGATCATAACTAGACATGGCGAACACGACAAAAAATTTACACCAATTTATACAACGTTTCTTTTTGTTTAGTGTTCAAATGGTAAGATCGGGGCTTAATTTTTGCCAACTGTAAATATAAAAAAGCTCAAAAGTTGCATTGCATAATTTTTTTAAATCCTCAAATCTATTATACTGTTTAATGTTGCATACAAATGCATAGATAGTTATTCCATTCTAAAGTAAGCAAGTGGATATCTTGTAGTTCAGGATATTTAACTTTTACGATTTATGTGACGGTTAATTTGACTTTGATAGAACGCGACGCGGTCTTTGACTCGGTTAATGTGCGGTTTCTTTCAAACCACGCACATTCTTAAGTTAAAGTAAAATTTCCATAAATAATCAATCACATTATAAAAATCGTTGATTCTGCCCGTACTTATCCCCTTCTGGTCCAAAGACTCCTAGTCATCCAAAATCGTTTTGTTCAATAGGCAAGCGTAGATACCAACGCAACGTCGACCTACATTGCTATCTCAAATTCCTATCGTTATGAAAGAAGCTTCCGGAAGCTGTTTTAATAAATGTAAAATCCACCGAAATCCATTAGTAGTCAAGACCTGCATTTACTAATACAGATACAGGTTAAAACGTCCTAGGGCTATAGTTAATAATGGGAAAGACAGGATATCGAAAGCATTCGACGCGAAGTTAGGTTCTGATAACACCAACATCCCACACAAACATCGTCTCCGCCGGCGGAGGATGTTTGTGCGGGATTTCGTCATCGTCGTTTAGAAAAATAAAAGGTAGTTCAGTAACAATATAATTAATTAACAATGTAGTATTAACATTATACTTGCTGGTCCATGTGCAGGGCAGCATGGAGAACATCCCGGCGGGCTACGAGCCGGTGTCGCTGATCGAGGCACTGAACGGCCCGCACGCCGCACGAGCGCGCCCCGCCACCGACGCCGCCGCCGCACAGGTGCGACTATAACATTATACTGGCTGGTCCATATGCAGGCCAGCATGGACAACGTGAGCCGGTGTCGCTGATCGAGGCACTGAACGGCCCGCACGCCGCACGAGCGCGCCCCGCCACCGACGCCGCCGCCGCACAGGTGCGACTATAACATTATACTGGCTGGTCCATATGCAGGCCAGCATGGACAACGTGAGCCGGTGTCGCTGATCGAGGCACTGAACGGCCCGCACGCCGCACGAGCGCGCCCCGCCACCGACGCCGCCGCCGCACAGGTGCGACTATAACATTATACTGGCTGGTCCATATGCAGGCCAGCATGGACAACGTGAGCCGGTGTCGCTGATCGAGGCACTGAACGGCCCGCACGCCGCACGAGCGCGCCCCGCCACCGACGCCGCCGCCGCACAGGTGCGACTATAACATTATACTGGCTGGTCCATATGCAGGCCAGCATGGACAACGTGAGCCGGTGTCGCTGATCGAGGCACTGAACGGCCCGCACGCCGCACGAGCGCGCCCCGCCACCGACGCCGCCGCCGCACAGGTGCGACTATAACATTATACTGGCTGGTCCATATGCAGGCCAGCATGGACAACGTGAGCCGGTGTCGCTGATCGAGGCACTGAACGGCCCGCACGCCGCACGAGCGCGCCCCGCCACCGACGCCGCCGCCGCACAGGTGCGACTATAACATTATACTGGCTGGTCCATATGCAGGCCAGCATGGACAACGTGAGCCGGTGTCGCTGATCGAGGCACTGAACGGCCCGCACGCCGCACGAGCGCGCCCCGCCACCGACGCCGCCGCCGCACAGGTGCGACTATAACATTATACTGGCTGGTCCATATGCAGGCCAGCATGGACAACGTGAGCCGGTGTCGCTGATCGAGGCACTGAACGGCCCGCACGCCGCACGAGCGCGCCCCGCCACCGACGCCGCCGCCGCACAGGTGCGACTATAACATTATACTGGCTGGTCCATATGCAGGCCAGCATGGACAACGTGAGCCGGTGTCGCTGATCGAGGCACTGAACGGCCCGCACGCCGCACGAGCGCGCCCCGCCACCGACGCCGCCGCCGCACAGGTGCGACTATAACATTATACTGGCTGGTCCATATGCAGGCCAGCATGGACAACGTGAGCCGGTGTCGCTGATCGAGGCACTGAACGGCCCGCACGCCGCACGAGCGCGCCCCGCCACCGACGCCGCCGCCGCACAGGTGCGACTATAACATTATACTGGCTGGTCCATATGCAGGCCAGCATGGACAGCGTGAGCCGGTGTCGCTGATCGAGGCACTGAACGGCCCGCACGCCGCACGAGCGCGCCCCGCCACCGACGCCGCCGCCGCACAGGTGCGACTATAACATTATACTGGCTGGTCCATATGCAGGCCAGCATGGACAACGTGAGCCGATGTCGCTGCTACGGCCAACTCACTCTTTACTGGTTTCTTTAATTATAGTCATCGTTTATCTGTTTGTTTATTTTTTCTTTGTTTGTTACAAGTGTTATTTCTTATTTTTGTCGCTGTTATAATAAATCATGTTATTTATGTTAATAAATATGTTTGTTCGTGTGTGTATCAGGCGGCGGAGATATTGAACCGCTGCAATCTGCAGCGCAGTGGCTCCGACAGCGCAGCCAGTGCCGCCAGCCGCAACAAGCACAGGGATGACACACTAACGCCCGAGGTATTTACCAATATAAACGACATTTAACATTACACAAATTCATCAGTAATTTTCGAATCAATATGAATTTTTAAGAAAAAAAAATCTTAGATTTTATATTAACCAAATTATAAGAACAAAAGTAGTTCTGAAATTATTGTCCATCATGTTTGTATCTGTTTTTTAAATTTTTTGGTATATCGTCAAAAATATTCAGTTGGTAAAACACTCACTGCGATGTTTATGTTACAATTTTATCTTTTATCTCACCACCATAGACGGATAATTACAATACTACTTGAGCCTTATGGGACGAGACATATTCTTGGCAAACCTAAATGCCAACTTCAACACATTTTTGACGTTCTTTTCGAGCAAAAAAAAGGGTTTTTAAATTATATCACAGATACAGTGAGAAATATAGCAACTTAGATATTTCTCGGTCTTCGCGAATATGAAGATCCGCTACTATGCGGTACATCAATAATTTTATTCGACGTCTCGTGACAACTTAACACTAAGTTTTGTTGAAAACTAACATAGCCGATAAACACGATGTCTTATAATTTCTCACTATACCTGTATGTATATGGAGTGCAAATGGAGATGTTTTTTGTCAGTTCCGTATGTCAGTGCTGTTAGCTCGTGAAGAGCAGGGCAAGCACGGGGAGGACAAAGTAGCGTCCAGCCCTCTACTCAATCACAGGAACAACCACAACGCGGACAAGATCTCTAAGGTGACATGTCTCTTTTAATAAATAATTATATGCCATTAATTACCAGCGTGGCAGGTATAACTTTTGACAATGCGTTGGCGGCGGCGTTCTGTGACATCAACAGGCGGTAGTATCACTTTCCATTAGTAGTTAGTACCGTCTGCTTTTTTTTCCACTATGGTGTATGTATAAAAAACGAAAGTATTATATTATACTGGCATATCTAAAGTATTTTATATAAGTCAAAAAGATTAGTTTGTTAAAACAATAACCTGGTTTGTTTATTACAAATTCAAGATTAAATAAATATAATCAATAACTTAATTTATCATTTTCTGTAAAATGTATGTTTTTTACAATGGAGCCTGACATAAGTACCGGTCGCGGTCATCTGCATTGATAATACAAATATTTCGTTGACTTTCTACAAAATGGTTTCAATATGGAATGATACAACATAGAACAATAATCCTTCAACAATATTGTGTGTTGTACTGTAGTCGTCGACGAGTCTAGAATGTGCAGCGGCGTGTGCGAACGGCGAGCAACGCGCGGAGCCAGCGGACGCCGGCGAGGCGGAGGAGGCGGGCGCGCTGCTGCCGGCCGGCGCGGGCCGGGGGTCGCCGCTGCTGGACAAACCCGCCAATGGGGTACGTACATACATATACACTAGAATGTGCAGCGGCGTGTGCGAACGGCGAGCAACGCGCGGAGCCAGCGGACGCCGGCGAGGCGGAGGAGGCGGGCGCGCTGCTGCCGGCCGGCGCGGGCCGGGGGTCGCCGCTGCTGGACAAACCCGCCAATGGGGTACGTACATACATATACACTAGAATGTGCAGCGGCGTGTGCGAACGGCGAGCAACGCGCGGAGCCAGCGGACGCCGGCGAGGCGGAGGAGGCGGGCGCGCTGCTGCCGGCCGGCGCGGGCCGGGGGTCGCCGCTGCTGGACAAACCCGCCAATGGGGTACGTACATACATATACACTAGAATGTGCAGCGGCGTGTGCGAACGGCGAGCAACGCGCGGAGCCAGCGGACGCCGGCGAGGCGGAGGAGGCGGGCGCGCTGCTGCCGGCCGGCGCGGGCCGGGGGTCGCCGCTGCTGGACAAACCCGCCAATGGGGTACGTACATACATATACACTAGAATGTGCAGCGGCGTGTGCGAACGGCGAGCAACGCGCGGAGCCAGCGGACGCCGGCGAGGCGGAGGAGGCGGGCGCGCTGCTGCCGGCCGGCGCGGGCCGGGGGTCGCCGCTGCTGGACAAACCCGCCAATGGGGTACGTACATACATATACACTTTTATACAGGCTGATCATTCGGAAAATTCAAGAAGAAAAATATCTAAAAAAAATAAGATTTTTAATCGATCTCGAAAACGACAGACGTTTAATAGATAGATATATAAAATATTGAGTAGCTAAATAAGCTAGATTTGAGAAACAACTCGCTCTATATACAATATATGTTTGAAAATCGATGTTAACGAAATGTTTAATTTTAAAATCGGTATTAAAATATATTACTCGCTTGGTTTACAGTAACAATAATAGTATCATGCATTATTATAATAATATTGGTTGTTTTGTTTATAGAGTGTTAAGAACCGGGACTCTCCCGCTTTGCGATTGGAGGCACCGACGCTTGCACACATCGACGATACGGACACGGACGAACCCGATCGCCCGCAGCTATGTACGTACACTATATACTCACTATTCAATACATAATCAAACGTTTGACGCTATTGACACTTTAGAATGATGATGAAATACATTTTTGGATTTTCTAAAATACTTTTCCATTAAATAATTCAGTTTAATATTGCATGGCTAGGCTTAAACTGTTTGCATGCGATACCTGATCATTGAGCATGTTAAACATTTACATGTTTTTTGATTTTGAACTACTTCAAGTTACTAAAATTATTATTATAGTTTTTGGATATTGATCAATTGGTGTTTGTTAGTATTTCTTGGCTTTTGAGCTGTCAGTTTTCATATCATATTAAATGAAAAGGGATTGAGCAAACCGAATAGAAGTAAACTTGTTTAGGATAAAAAAATATAGTAAAGTTATTTGCTTGTGTGAAATATTATTCTATCACTGGTTCTACCAAGATTTGTTTGATCCTTTTAATTTTGAAAAGCAATTGTCAGGATTGAGTATGTTGTTGGAACGTTCGATGTTTATTGTGATATGCTATGTTGGTAATGGTGGGTGGGTATGGTATACCATTAATGTACTTACAGTACTAACAGGAACTAAGTTTCTCAATAAACGTTAAATGATTCGATATCCGATAAATGAAGGTAATATAAAACTTAAGTATATAAACGATAAAGATTCTATCGGAGGATTGTTCTGTGCTGAACATTATACAGGTTGTTAGGTACATATTTGTCTTTCGCTAGTCAATTAAATACTTGTATGTTAGGGAGGTTACAGTGCTTAGTAGTACATAACGCGATTTGCCGGTCAAACTGCATTTTTATTCATAAGTTTGGCGTCACGGTCAGTGGTGGATCCACGGGGAGAGAGTCTAAAAGCCTCAATTCCCTCCCAAAATTCTCTAAGACTGCCTATTAATAAGGATTAACACGCTTCTCCTACGGGAGGGGTAGTTCAAGTTTAAAGAACTATCCCGGATCCATCACTGTACTAGTGTATCGTAACATAAACATTACATGACCGGTTGGTTTGGTGGTACGCAGCGGACGAGCCGGCGGAGTCCCCGGTCGTGGCTGAAGACTCGGACTATTTCACGCCCGAGGACACGCACACTACCATACTCACTGTACCCAATACAAACAAACATACTGTAAGTCTGTGTGCCTTAACGTAACGGCATACGGTCCGAAATTACCGAGCATTGTTATTGCGACTATTAGTTATGTAAAAATATATTTACTGATATGTTATATTGCCACAATACTTACTCTAGTATATTTTAAAATATTAGGTCTTTCGTTCTCTAAAGATATGAGCCGCTTTAGTTTGGTGGTTTTTGAAATTAAGTTCAAACGTAATATCTTTGAGGAAATTAAGGACTTGTGTTCAATAAAGGTTCTGTGAAAAGATATCAAGTTTGAAAATAACATAAGCCGCAATAACAATGTTCGTTACTTTCTCATCGGTACAGTTTTATCAATGGTGTTATTCGAAAATAACAATAATAAAACTATTGCCTATAAACTATGTCAAAGTAACTGAGTGTTAATTTTGGATTCGTATGCTTGGTTAGTTTTGAAATGCAAGTTCTAGGAGTGTCCTTATTTGTGAATAAAATTATACAAGTTAAATACTTTTTAAGTATTTCCTATACTTTAAAATTATTTTATTAATAAAAGTACTAAAAATATAATTTGTTCATGGATCACCCCCTGAGTATTAGAAGTTCTATAACTCATCATATGGACACCCAATGACACTAGCTCGTTTGTCATGTCATCATTTTGCAGCGTCACGTCATTCAGCTTTCAGTGTGTGCGTCAGTAGGTATTGGTATTTGTCTTTGTGTTGTTTTTGTTTCCTCGTTTTTAGCTTGTTGTTTTTAATTTGCGAATCATTTTCATTGTAATATTATTTAGTGTTGTTGTCCTAGTGTGCATTTTGTTGTTGTTTTATAATTAAGTTTCTATTGCAGGAGGTCAAAACTGGTCCGGGAGAATGCACTCCGCAGCGCTGGGCTCTCCCTCATCATGTCACTTCCCTTCCAGGTACCTACTTCAATTGAAACTTAATCACTAACTTGTTAAGATATAGTGTTTACAGTTTAAGTTATGAAAAAAAATAATGTAATGGTCTAAGGCTATCATAAATTTTCAATTTTGACTGGCCAATGGGAATGATGACTGATTGAGATATTTTACATATCTGTCAAAACATTATGCCTTCATAGATTTTGTATGGCACTACTTAGATGTAACATCACGACTTACTCAACTCACTAACTCTCTGATAGATTTTAAAATCACATTTGGGAATTTGCAACACATCTATTTTCATAACACTTCTATTCTATTCTATTTCGGTATTGATATCTTAAAATTGTTTTTGACCGGTGTCATCATTCTTTCAGGTACTCCACTAAGCCAATCGAGCGTCCGTTCGTCAGGTGAGTCGTACAGCTCGACGTCATCAACGCGCCAGCTGCTGGCGGCGGGCGCGGCGCCGCTCGCGGACACGCCGTGCTAGCGCACGACACACGCGACACCGCTTGCGGACACGCCGTGCTAGCGCACGACACACGCGACGCCGCTCGCGGACACGCCGTGTTAGCGCACGACACACGCGACACCGCTTGCGGACACGCCGTGCTAGCGCACGACACACGCGACGCCGCTCGCGGACACGCCGTGTTAGCGCACGACACACGCGACACCGCTTGCGGACACGCCGTGCTAGCGCACGACACACGCGACGCCGCTCGCGGACACGCCGTGTTAGCGCACGACACACGCGACACCGCTCGCAGACACGCCGTGTTAGCGCACGACACACGCGACGCCGCTCGCGGACACGCCGTGTTAGCGCACGACACACGCGACACCGCTCGCGGACACGCCGTGTTAGCGCACGACACACGCGACACCGCTCGCGGACACGCCGTGTTAGCGCACGACACACGCGACACCGCTCGCGGACACGCCGTGTTAGCGCACGACACACGCGGCCGCGATCGCCGACACGCCGTGCTAGCGAGCCCCCCACGTCAACACGTCACTAGAGCGGTCGGCTAGTACGCCCGTGTTTTAAAACACCGCAAAGACGTACACGTAACATGTACGGAAAAATGTGCACGTAAAAGTTAACATTGATTCGCAGCTAGTCTATTTGTATGAGCTTATTTAGAATAGACTTTTTGCTCATTAATTCTATGGATGTGTGGATTATTGTAAACGGACATTTGGCCTAATGCCTTATTATTGTTTTGTATATCTTTTTAAAATGTAAAAAAATAGTTAATCACAGTTTCTATAGAGATCATGTGTTGTGATTTTAATATGCATAAATGTTACAATAAACAATTGTTAATTAACCTAATCATGCAAAGATTGCAGATACATAGGTGACAATGTTTATATACCTATCTATTGCTAATTAGGATACAGTATTAAATTATTGTTTCTAAATATGATTTTTAATTGTATGTAAGTTAAAATTGTATTAATAATTTACTCAAAGATAGAATCTCTTCTAAGGTTTATGGTGAAAAGTATAATTCCTGACTTTAAATATTTACAATGTAAAAAACTAAATAATTTTATAGTTTAAAGCATTTTAAGTTTGTAAATAGACTGATATATTAATTAACATTCCCAATATGTAAAATTGATCTATGAAAAAATAAAATAAATGTATTCATAAGCACTTTTGTTTTATACCTGTAAGTATAGTTTTCAATCTATATGACACAGTTGGTTACTGAAATGATAAATAGCAATTTAAAAATATTTCCATAAACTTTATTTTGACACACTTTAGTATATTGCTTAATTAATATATACATTATTTTAATGTAAAATAAGTTCATTATAAAAAGTTCATAATATTGCATTTCATATAATACCTATGTTAACTTATAAAAAGAAACCTATAAAACTTTAAATCTTAAATAGAGATGTGACTAAAAGTGAACCAAAAGTTCTTAACTTTGGTTAGGCATTGTGCTGTTGAGTAGTTGTGATGTATTCCTCTGTAGAGCTGCCGGTTTTCTTCATAGCCTGCCTTTTTGCTGCGTAAGCTGACATCCGGGCGAGCCTGCAGGCTCTTTGTTCTGGAGTTTCCTTAGCGAGCCTTTGTGCAGCGTATGCCGACATGCGCGCCAGTCGCCTCGCTCTTTGATCGCTGGTCTCCTGCGCCAATCTTTTCGCGGCATATTCAGACATACGTTTCAGACGCAGCGCTCTTTGATCTGGTGTCTCGCAAGCTAATCTCTTGGCGGAGTAAGCAGACATCTTAGCCAACCGCGCTGACCTATCCTCCGCCGACTCGGACTTACTTGCGGACCCTTTGCGACGTCTTCTTTTACTGGATTCCTCTAATAACGGATCGGTTTCTTCGCTCATTGTTTGCTCGAATAGACTGTCATGTTCCGGAGTACCATCGAAGGTGTTCCTATCTTCGTACTCTACTTTTATGTTTCCAATTGGATAATTATTCGTTTCCAAGCTAAAGTTATTCGAGTGCATTGAATTAGCTGCGTTTGTTTGTTCAGTTTTCATGGTAGAAATCCATTCGTTGTTAGATTTGCCTATAACCATTTTCCTCCAAGAGTTGTTGGATGTGTGGTATTCTTCACCCATATTGATTGTTGAGCGATAAAGATATCCATAAAATCATATTACAAATTGGAATTATACGATTTTTATGAATATAACCAAAACACCGAACTTGAGAAAAACATTATTTCCACAGACTCTTCCATATTACATCAATCAATAAGTTCAGTATTTACTCAAATCACTCCTTCATCAGTATTCTATCAATACAAAATTGGTTATTTCCTTAGAGAGCTCCTACACTGTTATTATTTTTTTATATTTGGGTAACAATATAATTATTATCACAATATAAATAAATCACATACAAATAAAGTTTCCACTGATAAATAAAACAGTACATACAGAAAAATAATTACGTAAATATTTACATATTAATTAACTTACATATTTATGTTGTACTACTATGAATACAAATCCGAATTTAATGTTGCTGTACACCTGCATTGTATATGGATAATATGTATTTATTTAACTTTATTGCAACTGTTTGACGTTGTCAATAAATTTTAGTGTGATACGATTACGATATTCATAGTGTGATATCCTCCGTAAATTTTTGACTGAGTAAAGTTGCAGTAAAGTTGATTGAAAATTTGTTTGTCAAGGTGGTTAAACTGTAAAAACAGTGTCTCGTTTTTTTCCGGATTATTGCTCTCTTTACTCAATAAATAATCTGTGTCAATAATATTTGGCTGAGTTGTCAAAAAGTTGGCATTTGTCCATCTGGTAGTATTTGTTGCCAAAAATCTATTTTCATACTTTCACATCGATAAATACAATAAAAGTAAGTTTTGTTTGCTTTGTGCCAAGTTATTAGTTGTTAGTTTCAGTTTGTTTTGTCAAAATACAGTGTACTATCACAAAACACTTAATAAATATGTTCCGTTCAATACTTACTGCCTCTGTAACATAAATCTGCAAAACTTTCTTTATTTGTCTCATAAACTATATTTGTTTATCTTAATAACTCGTCATACTTCAATTTCAGGCAATTTTCAAGTGAGAGAAATACAATTTATACTTTATCTAGTTTTTGGAAGAGAGAATGGTGAAACGGTTTTACATGGTGTATGAGCATTAAATTGAATATGGACATACAAACAGAGTCTCCGATGTCGCCAGACCCTCCTCTAGAGGTGGAGGGTTTCGTGGAGAGTGAGACTGACTACTCCAGCATCAGGGGAAAGGTAAGTGATAGGTACTACTTTATGCTTGCAAACATCACAGTATAACCTACTAAAACCTATAACAAATCAACTTTTAAATTTTGTGAATGGAATACCCTGAAATGTATGTATTATCAAAAACATACCTATATTAAAACTCTTTAAATATATATCCTATATGTTCCTTATATACTTACCTAGGTGCTTAAATCTTTATTGATTTTTATTTTATTTTATGATGTTTAAAAAGTTTTAATAATTAATTTATTGAGCATTAGAAAGCTCTGTGCAATATGCATAAAATTAGATATTGCATCAGCTGCAACATGATGGAACCAGTTGTGATAAAGCATATTGCACAATAATAATCACTAATGATTACATTCATTAAAAAAAGATAAGCTGTTGTATCTCAAATCTCAATTCACAAATACTTTCACTATAAAGGAAGATGAAATTGTATTATCTTTAGTGAATAAACAAGCCATATAAAATGATTAATCATCAAAGCATTGAAATCCACCAGATAAAACTTTATTTACACCCAGCTCTGTATATTTTTTCTAGATGATACTAGTAAGTCCAAATGCTGATGAGTATGAGCTGCTGAGGAAGCAACTCTTGGAGAGGCTGGAGGGAGGAAACGGAGAAATAATATATGACATAGGACAAGGGGAAGGTGAGAACAAACAATGTTGCTAGAGGAAACTGTCATTTTGAGGTAGATTCAGTTAGTTCCATGACACAGCCATGTAATGTCAAATAGATACAAAACTATTTTAATAATAATTTTAGATAAATTTACCTTATAAAATTAAAGTACAAAACGCCTGGCTAAAAAGAACATTTATTTATTTGACTCACTTGTCTATGTATTACGTTATGTTTGAATATTCATTAGAGAAGTCATTGTGTAGTTCAAGTAATTAGAGCACTATTGTTTTTGATGTTTTAAATTATGGCTTCAATGAAAAAATATTTGTCATATTATGTTATATTTATTTGATGTTCAAGGCTATTTAGTATCTCTTGAATATAGCTAGAAATACAAAAGATTTCATTTTTCCAATGAAAATATCAAAGTAGTTATAATTTGACCGAGATATATTACCAAACATTAACTATCAAGCAAGCAATCAAAGGTAACTCTATGTCAGTCAATCCCGCAACTTTCTGCTCTACAACTTAAACATTCACTATACAACTAGAACACTATCTACTTTAGTATGTATGTGTAAGTGATATTAAAAATATTATATTGAATAAGATGCTCAAGGGTTGACTGAGGACGATTACAAATAAAACAAACAAAACAAATATTAGTCTTAATCCAGACCAGGGATCCGCAACACGCGGCACACGGCCCGCCTTGTTTGTTAGATTACATTAAAAATAGTGTAAACCTTTTTATAACTTGAAAAAAAGAGTAAATGTGTGAATAAAATACTGTTCCCTATAAGTTTGTAAACATTAAAAAATATAAAAATTGCTTGCAGCTCGCAGCCAAAAAAGGTTGAATTCCTCTGATCCAGGTGGTCTATGGTTAACAAAGGATGATTACGAATATTATTCTTGACATGTGTTTTATGTGTTTATGTTCTTGATCTAGATGGGCGAGGGTTGACGGAAGACGAATATTCCGCATCAGTGGCGACGCTGCAGTCGCTGGTCTCCAGTTCTAACGTGTCGTGCGTGGAGCTCCGGCGCTGGGAGAGCGACTCCGGGCTCATGGGGCAGTACCTGCTACGGACACAGTTGGAGTACTCTGACTTCATGGAGATTAGGTAAAGGAGAAATATAAAAAAAGGAAAATTCTATCTCTATGTTCAGAATAGAACTGGTACACAGTTCTGTAAAATCCAGCTAGGAAAGGTGATTTGTATACTAAGGCACTAATATGTCTTGTCTAAAAGTATAACAAGATTTACAAAGACACAAACAAAAGATAATGTTTTTATGATTTTCATTTGATAACTTACCATCCACAAGAATTAAAGATATTTTCTTGTACAAATAGGTATGGACTACAAAACAAATTTACATTAACAATATGAAAAATATGTCGTGATCAAAAAAAAAATGTAAAAGCCTTTATTGTCAATAATGTTTCTTTAACAGATATACATTAAAATGATATATTACAACGTAATTAATATTTTATGTGGATAAAGTCAAGAATTTCAAATAATAAAAATTTTGTTTCACAAACATGTGATATGTTTAAAATACAATTAATAAATAACCACATCACGACTCATACATTGACTTTACAGTAAGATTAAAAGATCTTGTGTCCCAGGTGCTATACAATGAAATGGTATACCTACTGTTTCATGTAAACTAAATAGCTTTTAATATATAGGGTAGCGGTAGTGGGCAACGTGGACGCGGGCAAGTCCACGCTGCTCGGCGTACTGACACACGGAGAGCTGGACAACGGGCGCGGGTTCGCCCGCCAGCGGCTGTTCCGACACAAGCACGAGATGGAGAGCGGACGGACCAGCTCCGTTGGGAACGACATACTTGGCTTCGACAGCATAGGTATATTACACTACGCGAGAAAGAGAAAAAACATTTATTTAATTTATTAAAGCGATAAAATACAATACAAAGAAATAGCATATACAGTAGGTATTTCAATGTTGTTTCTCAAAAAGAAAAGTACTCAAACAAGTTGTAAAAGTGCAAACATTTTTATAGCTGTCTATGATAAATGTTAGACGTAAGCTTCGCACGAGTGCAACAAAAATCTTTATTTTTTTTGTGGATTATTTACATCTTCTCATAATTACCTTGTCAAGCTTGTAGAAAAAATCACAAACTTAACAAAAAATAAATCAGTTAACTAGTTTGAATCGTTCTTAAGTTATGTTCCGTAATTCAGCGATTCTCGAAACAAAGCATCCGAAAATACCTCAAATTTTTTCAAATAACGTTTTAATCATAATAATTTATTTTGTTACCAGGTAACGTGGTGAACAAGCCAGAGCACGGCACGCTGGACTGGGTGAAGATATGCGAGAAGTCTTCCAAGGTGATCACCTTCATAGACCTGGCGGGACATGAGAGGTACCTCAAGACTACGGTGTTTGGGATGACGGGACACGCGCCTGACTTTGGAATGCTCATGGTATATAACAATGATATAGATTATTTATGAAAATTGGTATCATTAGTATTTGTAAAAAAAACACTTCAAAGGATATATAGTCGAGTTGTGAGAATATTACGTATTTAAAACGTTTTATTTTTGTGCGAGGTTTTTTTTCATCATTTATAATACTGACTGTTTATTTATTTTATATGTTATTAATATGTTCCCACCTTTTTATGTAAATGTATGAAACTATCAAGATTGTATTTTGTTTTGTGGATTATTGTATGAAAATGAGGTAGTAACAATGTTATAAATATTTAACAATATTCTTATCTATGTTGCTTACGTGATACCTACTATGCAAGATTATATTTTAGTGCAGGCACTCAGTCCTGCACTAAAATATTTTTTGTTGTAAAGTCAAAGAAAAATAATGTTCGTATTGTGTTTATAGATCGGTGCAAACGCGGGCATAGTGGGCATGACGAAGGAGCACCTCGGGCTGGCGCTGGCGCTGTCCGTGCCCGTGTTCGTGGTCGTCACCAAAATAGACATGTGCCCGCCCAACGTGCTGCAGGTTAGCGATTCAATAGCTAACTAAAGTTTTTTTCCTTTGCTGTTTTTTGCCGTCTAATAAAAGCTTTAAAAAATATTTTTGCATTCGTTCTAACAAATCTAATATCTATTGAATAAATTAATAAGGTTGCAATTCTCCATGGAGTAACCTTTGCTACATTTTACATTAGATGTCTCTCTTTTTTAGTAAAACAAAAAACATATTGACATGTTTGTTCATGTGCACATTAAAGCTCTATATATTTATGTTGAGTCGATGTTCACACGGTCCATTATTCCAGGATAACCTGAAACTGTTGATCCGCGTGCTGAAGTCGTCCGGGTGCCGCAAGGTGCCGGTCATGGTCAAAACAAAGGATGACGTCATCGTCAGCGCCACCAACTTCGTATCACAAAGGTACTGTACACTGATAACTATGTACTTGCATTTTGTAAAACGAATTAAGTAGTTTTAAAAAGAACTACTTTGTACTAAAATGTACAACAAACTACTACAACACAATCTATACAAGGACAAAATACTTAAAATTTTTGCTTGAAACTAAAATATATATAAATAACTTGCTATATACAAACAATAAATAACAAAATGAGCACATTTATTGTTTAGTGTTGTTACCGCAGGCTATGTCCAATATTCCAAGTGTCGAACGTGACCGGGGAGAACCTGGAGTTGCTGACGATGTTCCTCAACCTGTTGAAGACGAGGATGCCGGCGCACGACGACAAACCGGCCGAGTTCCAGATTGACGACACCTACTCAGTACCGGTAATGGCTTATGTCGATATATGAAACATACTTGATGGGTCATGGCTTACGATTGGTCAAAATGCCTATTATTCTATAAATTCTCGATTAGACGAATAATTCCAAGTCAATATAAAAGTTAAAAAAAACTTTAGGAAATAAACTACAAGTTTTAAAAACCTCGTTATCAAATGTTTATTTTTTTACATATTGTCCAACTGTACAATATAAGTATTCGATAGTTCGAAAGTTCACACAAGCTCTAAATTTTATATTTTATTTTAATTTCTTAATTATGCGTCACTATAGTCGATCCATACAAACTTCTTACACAAATACACTCAACATAGTGGCGGTTTTGGATTATTTTTCCAGAACCTTTATTAACATAAGACAAGCTTATTGTTTCCTGGAAATTTTTATTTCTTAAGGCTGTGGTTTTTGATATATTAGAAAATAAAACTCGTTTTATTCGTTTATAATACGCCAAATGTCTATAAATTATGTATGTTCTGTGTAATGCTTTAGAATATCGTTGTTACCACTCAGGATATTAAGTGTCCTATATCTAACAGGGTGTAGGCACGGTAGTGTCAGGCACAACTCTGCAAGGCGTTATAAAACTGAACGACACGTTGCTGCTGGGCCCGGACCCTCTGGGGCGCTTCCAGCCCATCGTGGTGAAGAGCATCCACAGGAAACGCATGCAGGTCCGGGAGGTCCGGGGAGGGCAGACGGCCAGCTTCGCGCTTAAAAAGGTACGGAAGATTTTTCAACTTAATATAAGTTCTTTTGCATTATCTACCATTGATGCGTTAATAAGCATTACGTTATTTACGTTTAAAAGATCTGGGAAGAAACCTCAGTATTATTAAATAATAGACATATATAGATAGGATAAACAATTCTATAAGTGCACTTGTAGGTGATAATGTCTTAGTATAGGAAAATTAAATACCAGAATAAAACATTGAATGTAGAATAGATTCAAATTCAACAACCTCATAACGTTTTTGCTGTAAAAGTCATACATTTAGTATATTATTTCATACAACATCATTGGCAAACAAGCAGACGGTTCACCTAATGGAAAGTGGTACCGCCGCCCTTGATGTCTGGAACGCCAAGAGCACTGTTAAGGCGTTGCCCATGTACAGGTAAAGATGTTGTATCTCTCGTGTCGGTGATTAAACTGGTTCTCCAATCCTTCGAACCGAAACACAGCGAACTGCTTCACGGCAGAAATAAAAGGAGGGTAATACCAACCCAGACGATCTCGCAAATAGATCTACCTGTAAATAAAACTTTAGCCTTGCCTTTTATGCATGATGTCTAACAACTTGTCAGAGTTCAATAGACCCTAGAGCATTGCAATAGACTTGTCTATATACACACATACATAGTCATATGATATTAACTAACATGATCCTTATGGCGGTATTAGATAAAGAGGTCGTCAATCCGCAAAGGCATGGTGATGGTATCGCCGGCGTTGGAGCCGCAGGCGTGCTGGCAGTTCGAGGGGGAGATCCTGGTGCTGCATCACCCCACTACCATCAGCTCACGGTACCAGGCTATGGGTTAGTATACAAGTTTTTTAAATACTGAAATAACTGTTAGGAAGACTTCGGTTACAACGACAGATCGGTTATTATGACTCAATGGCGAGGTGTCGGCCGGCCGAATCCCTTATAACACTATAAGAAAACATACCGCCTATTACGACTATCGGTTATAGCGTCCATGTTTCAATCTTGTTTATCCAGTTAAACAGTTTATACTCTTTATTTTTGCAAGCATTTTCAATGAGATAAATGACAAATAGAAGCAAGAAGTAAATTCATGTAAAGTAGACAGCTGAATACTAAGAGATACAGGGTTCGAATCCAACGGCGAATTATCTGGAGTCTTATTTGCATGATATATTGTTTCAATGACTGATCATGGGTGTTACATATCTATGTATCGAAATGAAGTATTAATTTGTGGATATGTCTCTATTACATTTGATACTTAGTTTTGTATTCCATCAGTCCACTGCGGGTCGATCCGTCAGACGGCGTCGATCCTGTCAATGTCACGCGACTGCCTGCGGACCGGGGACAAGGCCAGGGTTCAGTTCCGGTTTATCAAGCATCCAGAGTACCTAAAACGAGGACAGAGGATGGTACGGACATTACGATAGCTTAAAACTATACATAGATAATTATTTTTATGTACATTACACAAGGTTATAAATGTCAACACTGAAACGTCACTTTACGTGTGGTGGTAAAGGATGAAAAAAAGACGGTAATGTTATTATTGTACTGTAGTGTAGAAGACATTAGCGTGTTGTTACGTCATACTACTAATATTAAAAAAACTATTGATACGACTACTTTACTGTGGTTTAAAGCTATTCTTACATTATTAAGCCGTTTTTAAGTATTTTATTCAACAAATTACACTGTCTCTTTAAAACATTTAATAAAATATATATATATATATATATATATATATATATATATATATATATAAATATATATATATATATATTTTATTAAAGCTATTCTTACATTATTAAGCCGTTTTTAAGTATTTTATTCAACAAATTACACTGTCTCTTTAAAACATTTAATAAAATATATATATATATATATATATATATATATATATAAATATATATATATATATATATAAATATATATATATATATATATTTTATTAATATATATATTAATTAGTTTAAAATATGTTTTTATTAAAAACAAATGTTGGCTGTAGGTGTTCCGTGAAGGGCGTACAAAGGCTGTGGGCAACGTGCTGCGCCTCGAGCCGCTCTGTGTCGGAGCGCGAGCCAAACCCAGGCACAAGCAGGACCACCAGCGCATACACGCGGTAAGTTTGCACATGGACTTTAACTTTGTCGCTGACATATAATACATGTAATCTCGGTAAAGCATTGGCTACGCAGTCGGGAGGATTAAAGGAAACATTCACACAACTTGATAAGACTGACTGACAAATCAAAATCTACTTTTAGTTTTTCAATAATGCGACATCGCCCGCAAGACGAGATACCAAAGAGGAAAATAAAGAAATAGCTTCTATCTCACACCCCTATGTAAATCTCGCGCCTTTCACTTCGTAGGACTTTTCGCGAATAAATCGTGTTGTTATAGTATAAATATGTGTTTGTTGCAGGAGCCGGGCGAGGCGGGCGCGGAGTGCGGCGCGGGCTCGGGCGGCGCGCGGCGCTCGCGCAAGCGGCTCGACAAGCACGACGCGCACGACGAGCCCACGCTGCAGCCCGCCAACTGAACCCACTACTGTCACTTCTAAAAGTACCCCTCAATGATGACATCATTTAACACAATTTAGAGGTTGAAAGATGACATAATCGAGGGTTGCCATCTGCCAAACTGCCATCAACTCAGCTGATACTGCGACAATTAAATGACACGTAAATGGCAGTCTATACGCAAAAGATTAGTTTGAGTGGACTATCAAATAAATACATTTATTTTTATTGGTATTTACCTGATTGCGTGAAGGTGAAAATCGTTTTTCGTGTGAAATAATGTTGGTGTTTTTGTTCGATTGTATTTGAATTATTTATCTTATGTTGTTAAATTATAAGTTTATGAATAGGGTAATGGAAGGATATTTATAAAAATATTCATTTCTAATGCAACTGTGGGAAATTGTTGGTTATGTCTGAACAGTTGCATGACATTTAATAGTATTTGTTTGATAGTTCACTACACCGTAGCGAGGCTGGTTATGGTTTATGCAATATAATTTGAATTTCTAAGTACAAGGTACTTACATGATACCTCTATATTTACAGCTGTAAATTGGCTTTGTGAATTTAATGACAACTAACATTTCACTTAAAAATATTTTTAATTCATTTTATTCCTTGACATTGCTAAATGTTTAGTAAAAAATATATTTAAATCTAAATAAACAATAAAAAAATGTTTTACAGTAAAACGTAACAAAATTATCGCAACTGTATTATATGAATAGCTTTATTTTGTATAATGTATAACTTTACTAGATACTTATTGTATCAGGTGAGAATCTGTTGTATTTTTTAGAAAAAAAATATGTTTATGACTCCAACTTAAAGTATAAAAATCGCACTATATGTTTCTCAAAATCGCAAACTCAAATGTGCTTTACTTTTGATAAATCGATACAAAACACGAGCATTACATAGCTATATTTTTTAAACTAGAGTTTTTGTGTTATAATTATAAAATACGCATGTACAATATGCAGACGACTGCCACTGTGTTTACAAGTTTGACAGTTCGCAAAACAGTCAAATTATTTTCAAATATTGATTTTTATTCATTTTCCAATAGTTTTCTTTTTTGTATGAATTTTTGGTTGCCTGAAACCTAGTATTTTATTTTCGTAAAGCATAACAATGTATAAATGTACTGTTGGTATATTGATGACCTTGGATCATTGGATTTTCTTTTGGGTTGGAATTCCAAATGCAACTCAGACATATGCAAATTTCGTTCTGGTTCATTTCTAATGCAACTGTGGGATGAAAACTTGGCTGTTTTGGAACTGTCAAAATTAAGACCACTGAAGATGTAAAACAATGTAGCTGTTTCTGACAATGTTAAAATTTTTAATCATGCATACTTAGTGTTCAAAATATGTAATTTACAGTAGTGTGCATGTATTCTCTATTATTATTCTCCCACAACTTTAAACATGTCAGAAAAAGCTGAAAATGTAAGGTGTTTTCTCTCCTGTGGACCTGTGGTAGCAGAAATCATTCCTCAGAGGTAAAAATCAATTATAGGCACAGTTCATAGCTTACTAAGGCTAGTTACACATAGTATAGGGTGCAGATTAAACTTGCCAATCATAAAGAACAATAATTACAGTCATTTGTTTACAGTTTAAGTTTCATTTAACAATTTTCTTAATTCTGTTGTTTATTTCAACATAAATTAATAACAAACTATGTGAAATGTTTATACTGACAAACTTATACTACTTAGAAGTGTAATTCAAGTAATTTGTTTAGTCTGTATCCTGTAGGTACTTCATATCATAATTCAGTATTTGATTATCTTCAGTACCATTCAATATTGTGATTTCTAGTATAAGTAAGAGTAAGAGGATATTTTTAATTATTTGTTCCGAGTGAGAAATAAACTAGCTCAATATTATTTCATGTCTATTTATTTGTAAAACTTTTCAATTAATCTATTACTTCTATGATAGAGTATTTACAATGGCTATTTCTTTATTTGTTTTTTGGCATCTTCTATGCCCTGCTTCAAGTTTTGTGAAAACCTTTTGAAAAATCCTACAAGCATGCCAACCTTCTGAGGGTCCACTGTCTCCATTTTTTCCTTTCCTTTGTAGAAGACAGACACTGCCATTTGCGCAGCTCTCCTCACAGGGTATGACTCTGCTATCTTCTGTATAAGTTGTTCATTGTTAGCAAGATATTTGAGCAAAGCACGCAGTGGCATAATGACTTCACTTAAATGATGTTTCAAATGAGCACATATTACGGTACTTTTGCAAAAGCTCTCGTTTCAGTCTCAGCTGCGTCCTCAGGATTTCGAACTGCTTTATTTGATCTTGTTTATTGTAATCAATACCTGGTAATCTCTTTATCTGCAATAATACATTTGATAAGAAAACCCTATTTTTGGTAAGACAAATCACCACAAAGACTATGTAATCCTTACTTGGGCACGAGCTATATCAAATTTCTTCTGAAGTTCAAGCACCTTCTGACTGCAATCTTGAGACTCCCTTGCTTTAGCGGAGTTGTCATGAAAATCTCGTTCAACGCTAAAATATTTAAAAACTTTGAATACAAATAATAACTATGGAATGCATAACTGGTATATTGCTTAGAAATGCTTTGTACCTTCGTATTATTTCATACACAATTGGCAAAAAATCTACGTCTACGTCTTGCACTGTCAAAGGACTAAAATTGTTTTGCTCCGAATGATCAGTATTATTCTCCATAATACAGTATAAAATGAGTATGTTACAAATGCAAAACACAAAATTAAATCAACAACTGAAATTAACTTGCCTAAATGTTAATAAAACAAAAAAATATGGGATGAGAAATAGTAAATCACCGCGCACCATTGACTGGTTGGTTGGTTTGGTGGTTGATTGATTGATTGATGTTTGTGACGATCCCTATCCTATTGCCATGTAGCTATTCCATTAAATAATATTGTTCTCGATATTTTATAAATAAATCGAACGTTATAATAATTGAAATTTTGATAACACTCAATATTAAGTACACGATTATGCAATAAAAAATATTTTAGTTCAGTTTTTGAAGTTACGCTTTTTGATTACAAAGCTCAAAAAAGAAAATGTATTCAAATGTCAATGTCAAAAACAGCATCTGTCAGCAGAAGGCGATGTAAGGAGGGAGCGTGATTGTTTGTTGTTAGAAGTTAATTTATATTCTACATTAAAATGGACGAAATTGCAAAACTCGAACATCTTTCTTTAGTTTCAAAAATATGCACGGAGCTGGACAATCATTTGGGTTTGAATGACAAAGATCTCGGTAAGTAAAATTAGTTATGACTATGTATAATTTTAATGTGAAATATCCCTTTATTTTGATTACTTATTGTTTGTTATGTTTCAGCCGAATTCATAATTGATCTGGCAGAGAAGAATCCTCAGTTTGAAGCGTTCAAGAAAGCTCTTATTGAAAATGGAGCAGAGTTTTCAGATTCATTCATGACTAATTTGCTACGAATCATCCAGCATATGAAACCTGCCAATACCACAGAGAAAAATGAGAAGGATCCCCTACATGCTAATCCCTTAGCTAATAAGTTCCCCGGTCTAGCAATACCTAACAAAAAGCAAATGTTTTCATCTGATGATGACAGTAGTGGTGATGAAAAAGAAAAAACGTCAAAAAGATTAACCTCTAAAGAAATATTTAAAGACGAATCTAAAGCGAAACCTTCGGGCGACCAAATTGTGGATGACGCAATGGCTGAATTAGAAGCATTAGCTCCTTCAAATCTTGGATTAAAGAAAGAAGAACCAAAGAAGGAAGATGTAAAAAAACGTGAAAGGAGAAGTCAGAGTAAAGAACGAAAAGACAGCAGAACGAAAAAAAGGGAATGTTCTAGAGAAAGAAAGAGTAGAAGGAGTAGGAGTAGAAGTAGAAGTAGAGATAAGCGAAGTAGGAGCAGAGATAGGAAAAGAAGGTCAAGAAGTAGACAGAGACACAGATCTAGGTCCAGAGAGAGACAAAGGTCAAGAGATAGGTATAGGAGATCAAAATCTAGAAGTAAAAGATCAAGGTCAAGGAATAAGAGGTCTCATTCAAGAAATAGAGATGAAAAGGATAGGTATGTGGACTATGGGAAGAAATCTAGGAAAAAAAGTCCAGAAGTTGATCTCAAAGATGATCCTGAACCAGGAAAAGTAAGTTTTATTGCATTTAGGAAACTTCACAAAATAAATGAGGCTGTTGAGACTTAATGGAAAATCATTATAATTACCATAGAACCTTAAACAAATAGATCATAACTGACATTTTATTAAGCTTTCCTTTTGTTTTTAGATCTACAGTGGGCGTGTGGCCAACATAACAAACTTTGGTTGTTTCGTGCAAATGGAAGGCTTGAGGAAGAGATGGGAGGGCCTGGTCCATATCTCACAGCTGAGGTCTGAGGGACGGGTCACTAATGTCTCGGATGTTGTAAACAGAGGTGATAAAGTAAAGGTGAGATATTTGATATCTGTCTAACAATTTTAAGTGTATTAATAATTATAATAATAACCACATCACAACACACACATTGACTCAGCCCTACATTAAGACGAAAGAATCTTGTGTTGCAGGTGCTGAGCAACAAACTACATAGATAAGAATACTATATCCAAGATCAGTATGTAAAACAATGAATCTTGCAAATAACACAAAGTTCCACCCCTGGCGGGATTTGAACCTGGAACCTCTAGCATAGCAGCCGGCTATTTTAGCCACTGCCTGTTAATGTTTCTCACATTACTTTTTGACATATTCACTGGTGAAGCATTACAATCAATAACAATTAATTTTTATAAATTTAATCTAGATGTTAATGTTTCCCTTATACAGTAACAATCTTTCTTTAAATTGTAATTTATAGGTGAAAGTGCTATCGGTGACAGGACAGAAGGTATCCCTGACTATGAAGGATGTCTGCCAAGATACTGGAAAGGATTTGAATCCAGCTTCACATGCACATCTAGAGGTATGCCATTACTTGTACCTTATTGCTTAGAAAATTCTATAACAATGATTACTAAATACACATTGATTCAGCCATACACTAAATTATGTTTTTAATAAGGAACCTTTTAAGATTTTTTTTGTGGCAGTCAGCAGTTATATCACTGCAGCACAGAGCAAATGTGTCAATTTGTGACTATGACTCGTCAATTTTATTCTAGTTGGCCAAGCACACTCAATAAATGCAACCGAACCCATGAGACAAGATACTTCTTAACCAACAATTAACATTTATATATTATATGATAATAATTAACATTTTAAAAAGGAAGAGAAAGCTTTTTGATGCAGTCGCTTCATGTTTGTTGCAGCTATAATGAAGAATGCATATTTAAGTGTTACTACTTTCTTACTAAGGCGTGGCTAGGACCTACAATAACTTTGTGCTATATTTCAATTGTATTCTGCTTCTTCAACATTTTTGCTCAAATCTCTTAAAATAACATACTCTCAACCGCGTAAGTAAAATATTTCTCAACACTTATCCTACATGGTGCAATGAAAACTAAGCTTATATAAATATTAAATATGCACAAACATTTACACAACTAGCGCGCAATCTTCAAATAATAATATTGCGCAATTCGTTATATTGCACAATATCCATCTAATATTAATAATGTCAATCCAGGCTGAGATGTCCGGTCGCAACCCCGATCGTCCGGCGGCGGCGAGCGTGCTGGCCGGGCTGCCCAGCGCCATCGACCACGACTCCGACTCGTCCAGGAAGAGGGTCACTAGGATCTCCAGCCCCGAGCGCTGGGAGATCAAACAGGTATGTACACAACTATAGTGGCTTAATGTATCAATTTTTTTACCGTTAAGTTTCAACTTTAGATTTACTAAATTAAAACTTGTCTGTCCCTCTATTTGTTGTGCTTTTTGACATAAATGCCGTCCGTCCAAATGTTATTTGTTCCTTTAATTGTTTCAAATTACACAGTTTTAGTTTCGAAACTTGTTCATTTACTTAATTCCGTGTTTGTAATATTGTGTCACTTTTAATGCATTTTATTATATTTCAAATCCACAGATGATATCATCAGGTGTTATAGACAAGAGCGAGCTGCCGGACTTCGACGAAGAGACCGGTCTCTTACCTAAGGAGGAAGATGGCGAGGCAGATATAGAGATAGAGTTAGTGGAAGACGAGCCTCCCTTTCTACAGGGTCACGGAAGGGCGCTGCATGACCTCTCGCCCGTTAGGATCGTGAAGAATCCAGATGGATCTCTAGCACAGGCGGCCATGATGCAGTCGGCTCTAGCGAAAGAAAGAAGGGAACAGAAGATGATCCAAAGAGAGCAGGAGATGGAGAGTCTGCCCACAGGTAATTTTGTTCATATGACAGCAGGTCACTTTATTTTAGTTATATTTAGATCAAAATATTTGTTAAAAGTCATTACTTATGCATTATGATTGCAAAAACTCGTGATGAGAGTTTTATAACCTCAAGAATTTCGTGATATTGATGTTACGAGCTACTCTTCTGCTGGATGAGCATTTTCAGACTTTGAGTATTTATATACATATTAAAAAGAAGTATTAAAAAGTATGTTTCAATGAAAAAAAAGAGTATTAAGCAAACCTTTTACTTGTCCAGGTCTGAACAAAAACTGGATAGATCCTCTCCCGGAGTCAGATGGAAGGACCCTCGCAGCCAATATGAGAGGGACAGGCATCACCCCACAAGACCTACCAGAGTGGAAGAAACACGTCATCGGAGGGAAGAAGTCCTCGTTTGGAAAGAAAACAAATCTGTCACTCCTGGAGCAGAGGCAGTCGCTACCCATTTATAAACTGAAAGACGAATTGATCAAGGTAATTTTTTGGTAAACTACCTTTTAATACACACTACACTTATGTTATAATAAATAAAATAACTGTCTGTCTGTCTGTTACTATTTCGCACATACAGATTAAAGGTTTTAAAGTTTACAAGGAGACAAATTGTATTGTTATAAAGGTATCTCATTAAAATAACGTAAATACGGTTTTCACATGGACAAAGTCGTGGGCTTGCTTGTTTATTCGCCTGTTACTTCATGGGATCGGAGTTTTGTCACTCCAGTACTGAATTTCCATTACTTCGTTCGTGAAATGCTTTCAAATGTGTTTTTTTTTTCAAAGTACTATATTAGTTTGTTGATTTTGAACAGGCTGTATCCGACAACCAGATCCTAATAGTGATCGGCGAGACGGGGTCGGGTAAGACGACGCAGATCACGCAGTACCTGTCGCTGTGCGGCGCCAGCGCCCGCGGCCGCATCGCGTGCACGCAGCCACGCCGCGTGGCCGCCATGTCCGTGGCCAAGCGCGTGGCCGAGGAGTACGGCTGCCGGCTGGGCCAGGAGGTCGGCTACACCATCCGGTTTGAGGACTGCACCAGCTCCGAGACCGTTATCAAGTATGTGCTTTGTTATTGTTATTGATTATGTGATTTGTTATATTAATTCATTTTTTACTATTTTCTTATCTTTTTATTAATGGCGTGTGAGATGGTTTCCACAAATTGTCCTACTTGCAATTTAAACTGAGTCTGCTACGGATAAGCTATGATAATTACACAACAACAATTACACGCATTCATCACGCAAATACTTCCTAAGCCACAATTCGAACTCGGGATGTAACATTCATTATTTAGACAATGTGTCTTTAACGCCGTGCATGTATCTAAAGTGTAGAAGAGTAATCCGAACCCATGGTATACACTCATACTTGTTTAGCACAACTTCTGATATTTCTTAGTTTGTTTAAAAATCTCCCAATGTCATTCCCTTTAATTCATTACAAATATTTATTTTGTAATCATGTTCGCAGGTACATGACAGACGGTATGTTACTCCGCGAGTGCCTGATGGACCTCGACCTGAAGACGTACTCCGTCATCATGTTGGACGAAGCCCACGAGCGCACGATACACACGGACGTCTTATTTGGCCTTCTAAAACAAGCTGTCCAGAAACGTCCCGAGCTCAAACTCATCGTCACCTCAGCTACCTTAGACGCTGTGAAATTCTCACAGTATTTCTTTGAAGCACCAATATTTACTATCCCCGGTAGAACTTTCCCCGTTGAAGTTCTTTATACAAAAGAACCAGAGACTGATTATCTTGATGCGTCTTTAATAACATGCATGCAGATTCATCTGAGGGAGCCGCCAGGGGATATTTTACTCTTTCTGACAGGTCAAGAGGAAATTGACACAGCATGTGAGATCCTCTATGAAAGGATGAAGTCCCTAGGTCCTGATGTACCAGAACTGATCATACTTCCAGTCTACTCAGCTTTACCGTCAGAAATGCAGACACGTATATTCGAGCCTGCACCTCCAGGGTCAAGGAAGGTTGTCATAGCAACAAACATAGCCGAGACGTCGTTAACTATTGATGGAATATATTATGTAGTAGATCCAGGATTTGTTAAGCAGAAAGTGTACAATTCAAAGACTGGAATGGACTCGCTCGTTGTTACTCCAATCTCACAGGTATGTAATTAATTATTATTATTTTATTTATAAGACTAGCTTCACTTGTCATTTTGTGCCTACCTTTTGTACTTTTCTTTGTACTTGTCTTTTCAGGGCTTTGCACAAACATGTCTAATGTCAAACATTTATCAAAGCGAGTTTTCAATAAATATCTGGTTTGGTGCGAATAATTTTGTATTGATTGTATATTTTGTTACCTCTCAAACTAAGATAATATAATAATATAGCAATATAGCAATAGTGTTTATTTGAGTAAGCAGTCGTATGCATGTCGCAGGCGGCGGCCAAGCAGCGCGCGGGCCGCGCCGGGCGCACGGGGCCGGGCAAGTGCTACCGGCTGTACACCGAGCGGGCCTACAGGGACGAGATGCTGCCCACGCCCGTGCCCGAGATACAGCGGACCAACCTCGCCACCACCGTCAGTATTATCATTATAACCACATCACGACACACACATTGACTCAGCCCTGCAGTAAGTATCGTACGAACTTGTGTCACAGGAACTAAGCAACGATATGGTATATACTACATATATAATAATACAACATCGAAGACCGATAAGCGAAACAATGCGTCTTGCAAATAACAAGTCCCGCCCCTGCCGGGACTCGAACCCGGAACCTCAAGCGTAGCAGTCGGTTGTTTACACCACTTACCTACCTATACTATATACAGATATACACAAACGTTCTATTAATATTATCAATTTTAAAGTTTTGAGATTTGTGTAGGGATTGGGTTGAAATTTGCCACAGTTTATTTAGCATGCTTACAATTTCGAAAAAATTATCCCGAGACATAAAGAACCAAAATCTACGCAGACGAAGTCGAGGACTAGTAGGCAATGATATAGTTGTAAATCTAAAATTTCGCTGTAACCATTCATTATTCGTATTATATATTATGTAGATGTTCAATTTCGTATTAAATTTGACAAGGAATTTGAATCTTGATTCAGGTTGAACTCAAACAATCAACTAGAGAAGTCTCTTAAAATTGGGAAATTTAATGCTAAATAACCTTTGAAGATTACTCAATATAACTGTTTTACGATGCCCTCAGTATAATTTTGTATGAGAAAATTTTGCCAACAATTTTATTACATAACTGTCAATTAAAGAGTACAACAAATTTGTTTGAGATGAGTTTAGTTTAAACACTGATAATTGTTGTGCAGGTCCTGCAATTGAAGACGATGGGTATCAACGATCTGCTGCACTTCGACTTCATGGACGCGCCGCCGGTGGAGTCCCTCATCATGGCGCTGGAGCAGCTGCACTCGCTGTCGGCGCTCGACTCCGAGGGGTTGCTCACCAGGCTCGGTCGGAGGGTAATTACAGACGCTTTAAATGCTTTTTTAAATTAATTTGTAGGAAAAAGAATTCTCCCTGTCGGCCAGTCAAAGCGCTTATTTTGTCGTAAACGTCATCGAAACTTTCTCTCATCCGTTTTTATTCGGATTACTTCGGATACAAATTTACTTTCACTTAAGTCACATGTTTTAAAAAAAACAAAAACGTTAATTAAAAATTTAACAACTTTTTTACGATTACAGATGGCGGAATTCCCTCTCGAGCCCAACCTTTCAAAAATACTCATCATGTCAGTAGCTCTCCAGTGTTCAGACGAGATCCTCACTATAGTATCTATGCTGAGCGTCCAGAACGTATTCTATCGGCCCAAAGACAAGCAAGCCCTGGCTGACCAGAAGAAGGCCAAGTTCAATCAGCCCGAGGGAGACCATTTAACGCTGCTGGCTGTGTATAACAGCTGGAGGAACAACAAGTTCTCCAATGCATGGTGTTATGAAAACTTTGTGCAGATCAGGACCCTCAAACGCGCGCAGGATGTGAGGAAACAGCTGCTTGGTATTATGGACAGGTGAGTTTTATATGCTTGTATTTTAATTAAAACAAAATCAACACCGGAGGTTTCTTGGCGTATTTTTCCCTGTAATAACCATTGCAAAAGGAACAAATCTGATGCCATTTCATATAATATGTTTGATAGTTAAATATATCAAATAAATCATAATCAAAAGGGACAAAGAATAAAAAAGGCTGAGGGGGAAAGGGCTCACTAATTTTTAAAAGGTCGGTAATGCAGCTGTTGACATCTTCTGCAGGTGTCCATGAGCGTCAGTATCACTTCAACATTAGGAGAGCCGACCGCCCGTTTGCGCACTATTGAAAGAAAAAACTAGATTTGATTCTTAGAGGTTTCAATAATACAATCATTTTCATCTGCAACATATTGAAAAGTAAATAATATACATTTTCTATCTATTATAGGCACAAGCTCGACGTGGTATCTGCGGGTAAAAACCAGGTGCGGATCCAGAAGACTATATGCTCCGGATTCTTCAGAAACGCCGCCAAGAAAGACCCTCAGGAGGGGTACCGGACCCTGGTGGACAGCCAGGTGGTCTATATACACCCCTCCAGTGCACTCTTCAACAGGCAACCTGAATGGTAATATATCTATGTATCATTCACTTATTATAATTATGAAAGTAATGCTGTCTTTCTTTCAACTGAATCGATTACTAAGAATTACTTCGAAAAATTAAGTACCAAAGAAGTACCGGGAAACAGCTGGACCTTGATATATTTCTGAGAGAAATTGTGATGGTTTTGCTGCCTGAAAGTAAACAGTTTTATTGCTGTGGGAACTTAACAATCAATCTATATTTAAATATAAGTAAAATCAGAAGTAGTATAAAATATCAATCGATTAGTCATTATCAGTCAACTTTATTTCCGTTTGTATGAAGGTACAGGCGAGTGTAGTAAAGTAATATTTAAAATTTCACCAACTAAGTCATCCAGTCACAAACATACAAATAACAAGAGCATAATTTATTTTTCTCAGGGTCATCTACCACGAGCTAGTCCAGACCACAAAGGAGTACATGAGAGAAGTGACCACAATAGATCCCAAGTGGTTGGTGGAGTTTGCTCCAGCCTTCTTCAAGTTCTCAGACCCGACCAAACTGTCCAAATTCAAGAAGAACCAACGACTCGAGCCACTCTACAATAAATATGAAGAACCCAACGCTTGGAGGATATCCAGAGTGCGCAGAAGAAGAAATTAGAATGTGCTATTTAAGAATGAATTTTTATATTCAAATTAATGAAGGAAAAAAACAGCTCAATTTTCTTGTTATGGTTTTAATTTATCCTACACCTTAGTAAAGATTGTATTTTTATATAACATCATGGGCTAACAAGCAGATGGGTAACAACCTGATGGAAAGTGGTACCGCAGCGTATTGATAAAATTGTGTGAATAGTATTCACGTGTTTTTGAAAAAAATATAGAGGAAATATGAAGAAAATCTTTGTACTTACAGCTTAACAAATTTCCAATAAACCTACTTACAAAGTTGCTTCCACTGAGAATCGAACTTGATGGAAAAGGCAAGTAGCGTTTAGTTATTGCATTAAAAAACGGCCTAAAGCTGATTACGCAATCTCTATATAATAGAATCTAAAAACCAAACGCAACTGTCAGTCGAACGGCTGATTTGTAATTTGCAAAACATTGACTATTTTCGTGCTAAAATGAGTTAAATAAAACTGTCGACTTGATTTTAGCTTTAAAATTTTGTTCTTTTAAATTATCAATATAACTTGTAACAATTAACTCGAGCAACTAAGCATGGAGTTTCTTTCGGAGGTGATTGGTGAAACAGTGGTTCTTGGAATAGACTCAATAATATTAGGATTCTGTGTGAAACAACTTAGTAAATGCAAGCATATATTGAACGCTCTACAGGTAATTCTTTAAAATTATGTTTTAGGTTATAAAATATCCGTATATCTTTACCCAAAACCTAGCTAAAATATCACATCTTAAATACTTGGCTAGTAACCAAGCTATATTTTTTTATTTAGACAGCATGGTCCTACCTTATTTCTTTAATATGGAAGCATGATTTCATATGATATATTTTTTTGAGTTATGTTTATCTCAAAATCTTTTCTAGATATTACATTAATGACTAAAAACTTACAAGTTAAGTATAAAAACTCCAAGTAGCGGTTTATCATATATACCTAAATCATAATTGAAAAACTTGATCAAGTTCTGTTCAAACTACATAGTATATTTAAAATGTGTAAATATTACAAGAATATTGTGGGTGACCAAGGCAGAAATAACTTAATATAAATTACAATAAATTTTGTATGAAGAAGGCAGTTATCAGAAATTTATTTTTAAAATACAAAAATATGAACAAGTAATTTAGCAAGTGATCTATAAATATATTTGTATTGGTTGTCATTTCAACTTAAAAACTTTTGGCAATGGCTAACCACTTATGCCTACACCTAATGTTCTACTGAAATTGAATGCTGGATAAATGGTAAACATTAATTAAACATTATCCAGAAACAGCTGTTTTTAGTTTAAAAAACAATACATATTTAAGTATTTGAATTTATATATTTTTATTTCTTGTGTATTGTATTTAGACAGCACCAGTTTTGGACATAGACACTACACTAAACAAGGAGCTGAACAAATACTCAGATAACATCATCCCATATGTGGTGATCAGAGGGTTGGTGAAGCCGCTTGGTAACCCCATAAGAAGTAACTACCAGAATAATGTCACAGGAGTCATACAGAGGTAAAGTTGGAAATAACTATTTTGATTTAACATTTAAGTCAATTTCCTTGTCCTAAAGAGAAATAAAAATTCTATTATTTATTTTTAAATAAAAAGTACACTACAGTAATACCTCAATTTACACTATTTCAGAGTTACTCAGTTTCCACATTTGGTTGATTTGTCTCTGTTTTGAGCCCAAATTACAAATTTAAGGATTTTATTTTATTAAACAAATTTTTCTACAATTTCAATCAATTTGAATGTATTTTTAAGCTTGCAAATTATACCCTGACTTATGTGAATTCAACTCACATGGTTAGGTCTCTGTCTCACCTGTCACTTAAGTTACTGTATTCAATCATTTTTTTACTGAATTATAATTTATAACATCTACATAGATATATTTGAGGTAAAATTTAGCAATTCAATTTAATAATTTCTTGTATAAATATTTTATTCCACTGGGTTTTGTCCATAACTAGGATTTTGTATTTAAATAGATTTGTACTGATACTTGCAGATTGACAATAAAAGAGCATGTGATAGCAAGGACATCGGCTGGGTTTTGGTCAGACCAGACCCGCACCATCCATGAGGTTTGCAACTCAACTCCGTTTGTCCTCAGCAATGGGAAGTACAATATTGAAATTGTTGATGCTCTGGCTGCTGAGTTACTGGGTAAAATTTTACATAATAATTTTTACAAAGTTTTTACTTTTAAAGAGGTCATACCAGATTTGTTTTGTAGGTCTATAAGTTAATATCTTACTGATGCTTTGACATGAAAGGGGTTTTTCAAATTAACTGTTAATATAAATAAATTCATATACAGACTATAACATTTATAAAATTGTTAATATTTTCTTTAGGATATGTTTTCAAGATGTTCCTTTACTAGTCAATAACAGTCAATACTACTAATTAACTAATTTTGCTGTGCAATCAATAATTAACCCCAAGTTTTATTTAGACATGGACGTCATTTCGGATAAGTTTGAGCCAATGTCTCCTGGTGTGATCGACCATGTGTGGGGTTTCTTCTCTGGCGTTCGGCAGCGAGGTCTGCAGACCATGGAAGAGATGCTACGTGATGGGTCATACATTACCGCGATTGGTGAACTGAGCAGGAGCCATACCGGAGCGCTAAAGATACAGCCCCCTAAAGATGGACTGCCATTGTATTTGACAACTGCTACCAAATCCAGCTTACTGAAACGTCTAGCCAGTTCCAAGGATTTCTTGAAGTAAGTTTTATCCTAGCGTAAGTTGTTTAATAATGGTTTCTGCCAAATATTCTATAAAGTAACCCAACCTACTCACCACAAAATAAACATATCTACATACAACTACAACCTTGTTAACAACCACAACAAATCTATATGTCCATTGTTAATGCGATCTAAATTCCAACATGTATCCAGTTACCTCATACATATATTATCAGATATACTATGTTTGTCATGTTGTTGTCGATATTTGCTATATTGGTTTCGCCTGACTCTCGACCTTTCTAATTGTCGTCAATTCGCTTTGAGTTCGATTAACGTTCTCTGTCAGTTAGGATTGCGATGGCAGTATGTTTGTTACCACTGTGTGAGTACATCATTAAAACTATAATTTAAATATGTTTTAAAGTATCTTTATGTGTTGTAGTGCAAGGCGAAAAATTGTGATAAGTGTATTTGCTAGGAGTATTCAATCAAATATACACGATATAAATATTTAATCCCCTATTTTACTTGCTCTGGTAACTTATGAAAAAATTATTTTCAAATAAAATATCCAATCGCAAAGAGAAACTTATGATATGATGATATGAAACTATTAGGAAACTGATCTCGGGGGAAAATGCAATTCAGGATTTTCTGCTCAGTGGTCTTGAATTTTATTTTATTAGATCGTTGTTGGTACTTGGCATCAATGTTTGTGTAGTTACAGGTTTTTATTATTTAGAGTTCATATAATTTACGAAATATCATCAAAAATCTTGGATGGGTCTTCAGGTACTTAAGTTCTATACATCTGGACGTCATATGTAGGAAGTCCTATTCCAAGAATCTACATTATATACAGTGATAGTAAAGACCGTTTCCTGTTCCAGGATCTTGCTGGTAGTATTCGGCAGCGTGGCTGCGCTGGCGTCAGGGCGCATCGCGTACAAGTACCTCAAGCGACGGCGGCGGCGCGAGGCGGAGGATCAAGTCAAACGTCAACTGGCGGCCGGCCGGCGCGAGCGACGAGCCAACACTAGGGAGAAGAACCTAGCGGACGTGCAGCTGTGTGTTGTATGCACTGAGAACCCCAAGGAGGTGATGTTTTATACTATACAATTTTAAAACACTAGTCCTTGCAGTCAAATATGTCGTTGTGTTCTTGTGTATTAGGTTATTTGGGAATGTTAATGGGAGTTGTAGCTCCGTTAGGGGAGCAGATAGGAGCAATTGGGCCCTTTAGGTTAGAAGCTAACGTGAACGACGAACTTGACAACTGCCACTGGGTTTTCTATGCTGTCCCTTATCTTCACGACTATTTGATAAGCAGTATTGGGTATCTGCTTTTCAACAATAATTATTACAAAATATACCTTTACAACCGTTATTTGCAAGCGTTACTTATTTTCAACAATCGATTGAACTATTTGATGCCACAACTCAGTTGTTTATAAACGAATAATGTATATATCTGAATTGTGAGTTTTTTTTTCTGCAGATAATTCTGATGCCATGCGGTCACGTGTGTGTGTGCGAAGACTGTTCTGACAACATAACCGACGCATGTCCTGTATGCCGCGAGAGGATAGATTCCAGGGCACCGGCCTTCATCACGTAGTCATCAAACGTATTTAAAAACCCCTGTTACATAGCTAGAGCTTATTTATACAATGAGAGTTAACATATTTTTAGGTTACATTTTTTGTCTATGACAGCTCTTGTAAACTATGACGTAGTGTTTAATAAAAACCATAGTGAATTGTCTTCATGGTCCGATAACAGTATTGTGAAAGTGTTATTTTTAGTTAACATGAATTGAGTGTAGTAATTATTGTGATATTCTCTGTTTGTTGGTGGGCCGAAGATAACTATTAAGCAATTTTCTAATTTCATAGTGGGACACTATGAAATTAATAAACTGTTTTCTATTTAAAATAAATGTATTTTAATTAATATTTTAACGTAAATTAATATTTAACAACATAATTGCGTAACCAATTAAAAGTAAAAGACTTATACATATTTTGCCTTAAATACATATGTACTGGACTTCCCACACATGTTAGAAAAAAAAGTCATAAAAACTTTAGAAAGTGTAAAAGTGAAATATATTTTAAAATCAGTGTGTCAATCTATTTTTGCAACAAATCTTGTTAGATTTATTTTGCATAGTAGGCTTATCCTATAACATACTATTTCTTGTATAATTTTCTATCCAAATAGAATAGAGCAAATAGTTTTGTAAATAATAACCAGTTCAACAAAATAAAGATTCATTTAAAGCCCTGCAGATAGATTCTAGAAGTTTCTTAAATGTTAGAAACCTATTTGTAATGATCCTATTTTCCCACAGCCACCTGCACAGGTGTCATCATCATTAGTTATAAGTTGTTCTTCATCATCACCTATCCTCTCACTTGATTCTTGGTTATCACCATTGCATTTCTGTTCAGACTCTAAGCCATAAGTTTCTAATAGGTTCTTCAATTTTGGATTGTTTTCATTTGAATCTTTATTTTGACAATTCCCTGAACAATTGCATTTTGAATTGTGTTCTTTATTTTCTTTATTTACATCTACAGAGCAATCAATTTTTCTATTTTTTTTACATAAACCACTTCTGCAATTATTTCCCTTTGCACTACAACTCTCTTTATCATCATTTAAGTCTTGTACAGCTTTGTTTAGAGTACCATTTTCTTTGTTAGCATTGTATTCTTCAAGCATTTTCTTTGCTTTGGATGTTTTACCAATACCGAGGCGAGGGAGGCCTTTGTTGAGTCCTTCCAGCAGGACACAGGCTTTGCACACCTCTTGTGAGGAGACAAACTTACATCTAGAGCATATCCTTTGTGATGGGAGGGAGACTTCTTCCTTCACAGCCATTGTTTCTCCTGAAAATTATTGGGGATATAGAAAACTCACATGCTTTTGTAATTTTGTGATTAATTTTATTGATGACTATTATTTACTAAAAATATATCTAAATTCAAAGTTATATACATAGGTACCTGAATATATAATATCCATGATGCATGTAGGCCTGACCTTCTCCATGTCTTTAAGAAGTGCTCGAGCATGGCCTCTATAGGCATTTGGGGCAAACACACACTCAGTAGAGAAATACACCAGCTTCTTGTAATGTGCATACATCACAATCTCCTTCTCATATGTGTACTTTAAAGGTTTCACACGAGGAATTGTACCTTCACTACCCTGGGAAGAAGATTTTTTTTTATATTCCACTGTTTATTCTGTTATTTATGGATTGTGAAAGGAAACACTTACAGTTGAAATAGCTGTACATCTTTTTAGCCTGGCAATGTCTCCTCTTAAGACATTCATGAGTACAGTCTCAGCTATGTCATCAGCATTGTGACCAGTTGCTATACATTTAACATTCAGCAAAGCCGCTCCTCTGTCTAAGGCTTGTCTCCGGAAAACTCCACAAAAGGTACAGTTGTTCTTCCTACCAATTTGAGCTACGATCTCGTCCATTGTCCAGCCGTACAGGTCTTTGTAAGAGAGGATTTTCAGAGGCATTTCATAATCATCTCTGTTTTGTTTGACAGTCTCTAAACTATCATCCCTGTAGCCTGTTATGCCTTCATCTATAGACAACAGCATGAGGTTCAGTCCATAGTTGTATCTCTGGTTGAGGGTTTTCATGATGTGTGCTAGGACTGTGGAGTCTTTCCCACCAGAGGCAGCGATGGCAACAGAGTCCCCACTCTTGAACAGCTCAGCCTTCATTATGGTGTAGTGAATTTCTGTTTCAAAAGCCCAATAGAAGCATTCTTTACATAGAGCATCGCCTGTTTTAGGTCGCTGTAAACAAATTAAAAGTAATAAATACACATGAAATAACATAACCTATAAGAATGTACTTCTAATAATTTTACCTTTAAAACGGCATTTTTGCCACAACCCGTCCTGCAGGGAACAGGCATTTTAAGCTTATTGTTCTATTTAGAAATTAAAATGTTTTAATTTAGGAAGTTATTTCTGTGAAAGACACAAATACAACTCAGCAAAACCACCACTAACTTTTTAGGTTTTTGAACTTATCCATTGTTTACATTACTTTTACAATTTCTGTTTTCTCAAAAATGTCTCTCTCTTTTTGTGCTATTTTAGTTTATTTCTCTATAAACTTGTTAATAAACAAGTCGATCTTAATACAAAAACCAAGGTGATCAATAAATTTTCACAAACATTGTGATTTAAATTTGTATTCATAAAAGTACCTTTTTTTGACGTTTCTAAAACGTCTTTTGATCAGAAACAATCCAGCTGTTCAAACATGACATTTAGAGATCACACTTAGAATGGGTTTTGTTTCGGAACGAACTGAACATTACTATTTTTCACAGTTCCAGAAATTACATACCTACAGCTTTTCTATTCTATCCAACTAAAATAATGCTCAAACTAAACGATTTATGATAGTGTTCATTTTATTAACATTAGAAAGTAAGTGTTATACGAACCGTCCCTGAAGTTAAATCAGAAGTAATGTTTTTGTGATAGTTGTGAATGTTGATGTGTCGTTCCTCGGTGTTTGAATAGCGAATGTTTCTCTGTTTACTTGGTTATTTGTTACTGTTTTGATGAAGTTTGGAAAGTAAAATATATGGCACGATGCATGAGCTGTTGAAGCACGTCCTGAATGAACGGGACCTGACCCGGGCCGGTGATATCTTTTCAATACCGGACTCGGAGATTGTTGACGACTTAAATGAAGTGGTAAGTTCCTTTTGCAAAATTATGACTTGATAAAACAATTCAAACGAGGAAAGAAATTATCTTGTCTATATATTAAGTAATGTTGTTTCTATGTACACATAAACCTGTTTCCTAGTAACAGGTTTTGCTGCATTATTTATTTATGCTTTTTATATTATTACTGTTATTTAATGTCTCTCAATTTAGCAAACCAGTGATTTATGGTTAATTTAAAGAGGGGATTACCAGACAACAGATTTAACTTCCAAAATAATGAAATGTTAAATTATTCTAATGGAAATAGCTTTGGTCTAAAAAAATAAAAATATTAAACAATGATCACTCACTAAAATCAATAATACTGTACATTACAGATATTGTACCTTGTTTTGTTAATTAAATTGAAAAGTAGTAAAATCAATGAGCAATGAAAATGTTTCACTGAAAAAGTCTTGCTTAGCTTTGGTTCATTTGGTTGATTCATTTTGTGAGGTTAAAACTTAAATGAAAAAAATCTTTTATTCATTGGATTTATCATTTTGTATTTAAACTTTATTGATTAAGGCTTGGCTTAGATTTTCTCTGTTTAGAACTTTATTTATTTTTATTTATTCTGAGAAAGAAAGTTCCTTCCAAGAATGCCAGGAATAGGTGAAAGTTGTATATAACTTTACCTTTATATGTGTAACATAAAATAAATAAAATTTTCAGTTAAAACAAATAACTGAAATATCATCAAGGCCAGATTACATAAGGAATGACCATGACCAAGCCTTGATAGAGATATGTGTGACACGGGTGACATCCTGCGTCAAGGAGACGGGTACATTGGAGAAGTACTGCTCAGGTCTGGTGAACCTGCTGGAGTCATGTCTCCGACATAACCTGATGCCGATTGGACACTTGAGGGATGATGACCCTCCTCATGCCAAGATTGCATCGGATATTATAGCCTGTATTGTGGTGGTGAGTGCTATTTGTTGATGTTTAAGGTAATAGTTAAATATTTTGAAGACAAATGCAAATTGTGTAAACAAGAAGTAGGGACAAATGTGACAAGTAATTTAATTGTATGTAGAAGAGAGTGTTTCTGATCTTTTTACAGCTGAATATCTCCCAAACTAACTGAATATTTTCCCGAACCCTAGGTTTCTTTCCCAATTCAAGGTGAGAAAGAGAGCCATGGCAGTAAGGTGGTGATGGAGTTGTTCTTGCCGATAGCAGTCCAATTCCTGCACAAGGGTAATCGGGAGATCTCCCGGCACATGGCCAGGTATCTCTCCCTTGCTGCAGTGCATCATGCTATGCTTCTAAAACCCCATGTGCAGACTATCATGGACTCTATAATGTCAGGTCAGTGTTAGCTTTAGAGCATTATTTTGTGGTAAATAATCTTTAAAATTTCAAAGTCAATGTCTGAAACATTACACATGAGAAATCATTTTGTCTAAATTAAATATTCATATCTAAGTAAGTTAAATCCTTCCATCGTTTAAGATTTATTTAAAGTGCATTTAACATACTTAAACTTATTTTTTTCATGTTGCATGTTCATCTCTAATAGAGTAAGTAAACCAGCAACCCTATCTATCCTTAATCTGAGATAGATAAATTAATTGTTAACTGCCACTGAGCTCAAAACAACTGAACAATTCAACTTGATCTACATTGTTCAGGTAACTACCCGTTATGCCGCATCCTGACGAACCTGTACGAGGTATGCCCGGAGCCTGTAGAAGGACATACCACAGCACTGGTATCGCTACTGCCGCATGCCGAGCCCGTGGAGAAAGCGTCCTTGTTCGCGCTGTTCGAGCTCATCGCCGTGCGCCGCCCTGACGCACTCAAGCTGTGCGTGCCTCAGCTGTTGTCATACCTCTGTCCCAGTACCGCCAGCCAGAACGACCCTGGATGCATGTGTATTGACCTCTTACAGGTTAGCAATGTTTTTTATTGAGAAAGGACGAGGCCGGGTCAATAAGTCCGTGACTATTGGAATAAAACTCAGATTTTTTGATAAATAAATCATTTTATTTTTCAACGTAGTCTCCCTTGAGCTCTATATACTTTGTCCAACGCTTCTCCAGTTTTTTATCCCTTCCAAAAAATATGATTTGTCGAGGTCCTCAAAATAGGCCTTTGTTTGCGAGATGACTTCATCATTGGAGTCAAATCTTTTTCCACCAAGCCATTTCTTCAGGTTTGGGAACAAGAAGTAGTCACTCGGAGCTAAATCTGGAGAATAGGCCGGATGAGGGAGCAATTCATAGCCCAATTCATGGATTTTTGCCATGGCAACTGCACATGTGTGCACCCTTGCATTGTCTTGGTGGAAAATAACTTTTTTCTTGGCCAAATGAGGTCGGTTTTTTTTTCAAATCGTTATTGAAGCGGTCCAATAAGTTGGCATAATATTGATTGTTCTTCCCTTTTGAAGGTAGTCAATGTGGATTATCCCACGTGCATCCCAAAAAACAGTCGCCATAACTTGGCTGACAAACCCACCTTGGCCTTCTTTGGCGCCGATTCACCCTTAGAAACCCACTGCTTTGACTGTTGTTTGGTCTCTGGTGTGTTGTGATGGATCCATGTTTCGTCCACGGTTACAAAACGGCGCAAAAACTCCTCCATATTGCGATTAAACAACGCCAAACCTTCCTGTGAAGTTGTTACACGGTTGCGTTTGTGGTCGACTGTAAGCAAACGCGGCACCCATCTTGCGGAAAGCTTCTCATGCCCAAGTGATCGTTCAAAATTGAAACCACTGAGCCATGAGAGATCCTTACGGCTTGTACAATCTCTTGCACTTTCAATCTTCGGTTGGCCAACACCATATCGTGAATTTTTTCGATTGTTTCGAGGGTAGAGACCTCAACTGGGCGTCCAGAACGTTCGGCATATTCAGTGCTTGTACGGCCACAACGAAATTCAGTAAACCACTTTTTTACCATTGAAATCGATGGTGCAGAGTCACCGTAGTATTTATCAAGCTTAGGCTTGGTCTCGGTAAATGTTTTTTTTTTCGCAAAAAATAATGCTTAATAAGCACACGAACTGACAGATGCCTGTTGACAGGAGTAGTGTTGCTTTTCAAGTAAAGAGGTCAGAAATTAAAAAAGTCACGGACTTATTGACCCGCCCTCGTATTTTAAATTTTAGACAAATGTTAAATTTAATGTATTACATGAATTAAAGATAACAGCCTTATAAAGTGACATTTCAAGTACCAAAACAATGTGTAAGTCATAGTTTAAGTGGTGAGTTGTTTCTGACGGCGTCGTTGTGACCGTGCAGCTGATCCTGTGCGTGAGCCGCACGCGCGTGACGCTGGTGATGGAGCACGGCGCGCGCGTGGTGCGGGCCGCCGCGGCGCCGCACGCCACGCCGGCGGCGCGCGCGCTGGTGGCGCACATCCTCACGCAGCTGGGCTACACCGGCAAGGTAAGTCCGCGCCGCGCCGCCCGGCCCGCCCGCCCGCCCGGCTACAGTGTGTCTGTCGGCAGGAGCGCGCGCAGGAGGCGCTGCAGTTCGTGGTGTCGGCGCTGGGCCAGTGCCCGGCCTCGCAGCACGCGGTGCTGACGCGCGCCGCCTCCGCGCTGCTCAGCGCCTTCCCCTCGCTCTTCAACGCGCCGCTGCTGGCCGCGCTGCGACACCAACAGTACGTACACACCACGCATGCAATGCTATTACTCATACTCGACACTCACTCCTTATTAGACTTCAACTGAGTCACTTTCTAATGAATTGAACAAACGAAAAAAATATTCAATTTATTAATTTGTAATTTTGTATTGTTGTGTTGTTATATAACAAATAATTTTGTGAATTTTGCAAAATTACTAACATCAACAGTAACGGACGACCGAAATCAGCGATATCGAATACAGAAGTTAACAGGACGTCGAGCGGAGTGACAATAGTGAAGCTAGGTGGATCAGCGGCACCCCCCGCGGCTGCCCCCCCAGCGCCCCCCGCAGCCGCCCCCCCGACGGGCGCCCCCGCTGCACCATCAGGGGGCTACACGCGTCGCGCCAAGCTTGGCGACTCGCGCAGTACTGGAAGATTGCATCCCGGACCCAACTCGCATCGCAGCATGACACGACTTAATGTAGCAGGTATATAAAACAAAAAGTAATGAATATATTCATTCAAAATTTCCAAGCGGATCCAGGGTTTTTAGGAGTTTGATATACATCATGCTGCTGCTATTGCCAACATCGACGCAACATTGCTGGACAAATTGGACCAAAAGTTCAGATTTCGACACTATTCGACAATATTGACATAACCTTTAAGATATCTTTCTCAAAAGACAATGAAAAAAAACTTTATGAATAATGCTGTGTTTAAAAATATTGAATTTATAAATTCATACTTTTTGTTTTATGATTTTTTCAAAAATGGAAGCTTCCGGGCCGCGAAATATATTATTAACTGACTTAAAAAAAGGAGGAGGTTTTCAATTCGTCTGTGTACTTTGTTTATGTTTATATGTTTATACTCGCCCAATTGTAACGTCTGTTATATGTGTGATTCCTTATTTTGCTTATTAATTTCACCAGGTGGTTCCGTGGGAGGGCTCCATAAGAGTATGACCAGACTGTCATCGTCGCAACAAATTAACGCGCATCAAGTCAACGCACACGCACCACCTAATGCCGGTTATTATTATTTATATGAAAATGAAAAAAATGAAAAATATTTATTTACACCAAAACATGTTACATAAATAGCAGTATGTCTTTTGGTCCCCTCACTAGGCAAGCCTGTATCGAGGGAACCTGTTACCAGGTTTAACAATATTATTCAAACATTCCTTTCGGCAAACATTAATACTTTACATGATACATGATAGTAGTTTTGCAAAAAATAAATACCAATAATAAATATAATTAATTCCATGCTTCAGGCAAAAACATAAATAAAATAAAATTCATCGGGTCGATTCTAATTAGGTACTGTACATAGTCCTATGAGTAGATAGTTAAGAGAATCTCGGTTTCCATATAGGTTAAGGTAACTAGCCATTTGTAAATAATGGTTTTTACTTCTAAATGGTATATATTTTTTCACATAATATTATTAATTCACACACTTCCCTCCCCACCTCTGGCGTGTGCGGATGGTCTTTTTATGCGATCGCGATAATTAATTAAATTACGTGTGTGAAGTGCATATTTTAGGGTTCTAGTGTAGTGATTGGTAAAATAAAGGTTTGATAAACGTCGGGTCCGTAAGTTTTTCAAACATTTGCGTTGTTTTGGATGATAAATAGCTACATTACTCGGTAAGTCAAACGTTTTCTTTTTATTATAGTGTGTAGGTAGTTAGGCGCGCGGCGGCCGGTCGGGCGCCGACCCGGCAGCCAGCTGATCGTTGTTAGGTATTATCTATTTTATTGTACCTGGTGATATAATATTTAAGTTTTTAAAGTTTCCTTATTACACTTTGATGTCAGGGCGTAATTATGATCCCCCTGACGGGGGGGGAAACCCGTTTGAGAAAAGCAAAATAGTTCAGCGATCTCCTACTAATAATAAAAGGGCATTTAGTCAATTATCACCGGCTAGTGTTTCGCCAGTAACTAGTAACGTCACATTCCTCTGAGTTGAGCGTCTCCGCCGGTAACGATAGTACATCGTATGATCTCGTGCAAGAAGCATCGACATGCCTAACCAACATTAACGAGTATTTAAACGACTCGGGGTCGCGCTTGAATATTGCGAATAAAACAGGAATTATGGAGATGACGCAGAGAGTAACTTCGATTGTTTCTTTACTTGCAATTAAATCTGCGATGCTCGAGACTAAGTTGGCGCAATCGGAGCGTGATTTAGTAATTGCTCAAAATAAAGTTAACGTTAGCCCTCCGGCGGTAACCAAATCGTACTCGGAGACTTTAAAGTTACGATTGCCACCTAAAACGACCCCGGTGGCAGCTCAGGCTCGCGCGCCGCTCCCGTGTGTGGTGGCCTACCCGACGGAGGAACGTTCGGCCGAAATTAAATCCTCGTCCGCGACGAAAGAAGCGCTAATGAAAGCGATCAAACCATCAGATGGTTTCCAAATTGTCGGCGTTAAAAAAACGGCTAAGTCTGGCGTCGTGTTACGCGTCACAAATCAGAGTCAAATAAAGAAATTAGAATCCGTTGCGGCTATCAAATCAGCAGGGTTGCGTTTGGAGAAACCTAAAGGGCGTAAACCGCGAATCCTTGTAAAAGATGTCCCAAACTCGATGGACGAAAATAATTTTTTAGTTTGTTTATACCGCCAGAACATTAAAGATGAGATTACTCTTTCCGAGAGTGACTTTTTACGTTCAACAAAAATTTACCGTCGTCGCAGTTTTAATGACAACCGTAAATGGTTAGGGATCGAGTTAGAGCATTCGATACGAAATCATTTGATTAACACGAAAGAAAGGTTATTCATTGATTGGACAACTTGCCGGTTCATCGACGATTTAGATTTAATTCGGTGCTTAAATTGTCAACAATATGGTCATCCCGCGAAGTATTGTACTGAAAAAACACCATCGTGCGCTCACTGTGCCGAGTCACACGACACAAAAAATTGTACCAACAAAAATCAACCAACTTTTAAACGAGTATGTGCGTCGTGTAAAAAGTATAAAAAACCCTGCGATCATGAGACCGGGTCTCAGGATTGTCCTACCTACAAGGCAAAATTAGAGCAACTTATTATAAATACTAACTATGGCCAAGCTTAAAATAGGACAATTAAACCTTCATAACGATAAAGTAGCTACGTCTGAGTTAGATAGGCTTGTAATTGAGTATAGTTTGGACATAGTTCTCGTTCAAGAACAGTACCAGAGCGCTGGGCTTCGTAATAAGATAGTTCAAATAAACAATAAAGCTCGCGCGGGAATATACGTGTCACGTTCAAGCTTCACTGTCACAGCTCTTAATAATCTCTCGTCGTCCCACTGTGCCGTTGCGGAGGTCTAGTGTCCTTCTTTTAGTATATATGTAGTTAGCTGTTACTTTCAGTTCTCTGATCGCGTAGACCCTCACTTACATCACTTGCGGTCCGTATTATATGCACTTCCTAGGCAGGCTGTAGTTACAGGCGCGGATGCCAACGCGTCTTCCCCCCTTTGGTTTGGTAAAATTAGATCAGCAGATGCGGATCGTCGCGCCGCAGTAGAAGAGTTTATTGCAGAAATGCACCTAGAAATTCATAATACCTCTGATTCACCACCTACTTACAGCAGCCCTATGGGCGAATCTTTCATTGACGTCACACTTTCAAGTGCGTACGTAAAAATCTCTAATTGGCGTGTCCTTCCTGATGCGTCATGTAGTGATCACCGTTTGATCGTGTACGAGTACAACCCTAAGCTGACACAAGATATCGCGCCCCGTTCACAAAGCTTTCGTTATAAAACCAGACGCGCAGACTGGTGCTTTTTTAGTTCATTTTTTGCGTCACATGCTGGAGACTTCACTCACCCGCGTCTATCGGCAACAGAAAGCGCTGAAATTATGACGGATACTTTCAATTACTGTGCTGATGTAACACTGGGACGAACATCTATATCCAGTGTGAAAAGATGTGAGTGGTGGAATGATTCTCTGATAGGAATTCGTAAGAAATTTAGAAGCGCGCGTCGTAAATTAAATAAAGCTAAAAAATCCCTAGGACAAGATACTTCGTCAGATAGGTATGATAGCGCTTTAATTGCTTTAAGAGTTGCTAGGTCTCACTATCGTGCTGCAGTCCAAAAATCAAAAACTAATTTACTTCGAAAAGTAGTTGATAGGTTAGACAAAGAGGGGCCATGGTCACCCATATATCATGAGTTCAAAGCTAACAGAGCAACTGATCAAGCATTTATTTCAAACATCAAAATAAATGATGCTCACACTCTTGGTGTTGAGGAGACGACGGAGGCCCTTCTTAACGCTCTCATTCCGGACGACACTACTGAAAATGATACCGACTATCATCGAGAAGTTAGGCTCATGGCTGCAGTTCCACCCACATCTCCTTCGTCCGATCTTCCAACTTTAGATGAATTTGTCAAAATTGTTAGGGCGTTACCGGTTAATAAGGCCTCTGGGGAAGACAAAATATCTAATAAGATGATCCAGGAAGCCGTAAAGTCCGCTGGGGATTCTATTTTAATTGTGTATAACCGTTGCATTGCTGAAGGGGTTTTTCCTCAAATTTGGCGCCGTGGGCTAATTAAAATCATACCTAAAAGCGTGATAAGCCACCTGATGATCCAAAATCGTATAGACCCATTACCCTTCTACCATCCCTGGGTAAACTTCTAGAGCGTCTTATCGTTCCTCGGCTTCTTCCGGGCGGTCCAACTTTTCACGAACGTCAATTCGGTTTTACTATCGGCAAATCAACAATCGACGCGGCTATCTCGGTGAGAAAATCGGTAGAATCGTCGGAGTTTAAATACGTCACAGGTGTATTCCTAGATATCTCTGGTGCTTTTGATAATGCATGGTGGCCAATCTTATTGCTCAAACTTAAAAACAGAGGTTTTTACAGCAATGTATATTCCTTAATATACAATTACTTTATAAATGGAACAACTAAGCTTCAACTTGGTCATCATGCAGTGTCGAAGGCTTTGACTCGAGGCTGCCCACAGGGTTCAGTGCTAGGGCCGTATCTCTGGAATATCGGATTTGATGACTTTTTGTCTATACCGTTACCGGCTAACTGTTCGCTGACGGGATATGCAGACGACGGTCTCCTGCTTATTCAATCTCATACAAGAACAGGAGTTGAGTTGTTAGCTGAGTCCTGCCTACGTCTGGTGGCCGACTGGGGAAAGAGAAATCATCTTGAGTTCGCAGCCCATAAAACACAGTATTTAATGTTAAAAGGAAACTTAGTAGGGCTACCGCGCTTTAAATTTAATTCAGTTATAGTTAAAAAGAAAGACTCAGTTTGTTATCTCGGTTTGATACTTGAAAAGAAATTTCATTTTATTGAGCACATTAAGCAAGTTAGCGAAAAATCAAAACGAAATTTTTATGCGTTAAATAGAATATCAACTTCGACCTGGGGATTGTCGTTTAAGTCATTAAAAATAATTTATACTGCTACTTTCTTGGGTTGCATTTGTTACGGAGCCCCCGTGTGGGCGGATAGAGCCACAATTGGCGCTGCGCGACGTAAATTGCTTCAGAGTCAGAGATTAGCGTTAATTTTTCTTTGTAAAGCGTATAGAACCGTCAGCAATGAGGCCCTGCCGATTCTTGCGGGCGTTTTACCGGTAGATTTGGAAATACAACGGCGTGCGGCAATGTATTACAACTCGCGGAATGGTATGAGTTCAGATTTTCTAAAACCGAAGGATAGGGCTAAAATCAGTAGATTATTTGATAGTAACGACAACGTTCATAAAAAACTAATCGACGAATGGCAAACTAGATGGGTTACTTCGACTAAGGGGCGGCATTTATTTAAATTTTTCCCTATAGTGCGCGAACGGTTAAATAAAACGTGGCTTGATATCGATCATTGCGTAGCCCAATTTCTAACCGGGCATGGTAACTTTAAGGGCAAACTTTATTCATTTAACTTGGTGCCGTCACCTTTTTGCGAATGTTCAACATCGGATACCGGATAAGAATTTGTGCAAACTGCCTATCATATCTTGTGGGAGTGTAGTCTCTGGCATGACGAACGGTTAATCATGTTGAATTCGAATCAAGTATCTGCGTGTAGTCCTATTTATTACCTAGATCTTGTGAAAACGAAGGGAAACTTCCGTGCCTTTAAAAAGATTTGTCACCAATATTACTGGTGTAAGATTTAGGTTAGTATCTAATTTATCCCCTGTTAGGTAGTGGCATTTCCGTGGTGTTTAGACGGTCAGGCGTCTCCTGACTGTCTCCCCTTTAGATTTTTGGGCCTCTGGGCCATTTCAATTGCTGTCTCCGCTTTGCTGGGAGGGAAGTCTGAAACCGCTTTCTTACTACCTCCTATTTCTTCTGTTTAAGTTCGTTGCGGGTCCCAAGACAGCCGGTAGGGTGTCCGGGCACAGCCTGTGCATCACTGCACAGCTGCATTATTCGTTGATTATTCGATCAAAGGACGCCACTGTTGATCCTGATAAACAGGAGTTGCAGTGGTGGGACAGAGTGGCGGGTGTACCCCGAAAAAAAAAAAAAATTAATTAAATTTCCAACAGGATTCTTTCTTTCTTGTATTTATTTGGTGTAGAAAATATATATTTATTTTAACACAGGCTATCGGAGCCTAAATACAAGAGATTTGATATTTCGTTATAAATAGTTTCAGCGAACAAAGCGAGCACGACTCTGTCCGGCGCACGAGTGGGAGCGAGACCGCAACATCATCACAACATAGTCATAGGACCAAACCATATGCAGGTACCTACTTACACTGTGTGAAAATTATCAGTTCAGACGACGAATAGAATCTAAATCAAAATATTATTGAATAATATCTGCTCTAACCTTGAATTTCATTCGTTCACTCAACCAACTTATTGCTTATGTGATTGGTTAAAATAGAAATTAGAAAGAGCAATAGCAAAACTCATATGTTACCTACATTTAACTAACCTCATTGAAGGCTTTTACACACGCTTGTACAAGTCCTATGTAACATATTAACAATAAAACATAGCGTCGATTCATAACTTGAGTTAATATAGTGAAATATGACATTTACAGAATTCCGGGCCGACGATAATATCAGGGCCGTCACCGAGCTCTATGTCCGTGAACCCAATGACTGGGAAATCATCTGACGCGCTGGGCCCATCTCCTGTGTCCATACAGCATTCTAACAACGCTATAGGAGCCATATCCGTTATCAATGGGCCTGCTATACTAACGCATGGATCAGGCCCAATATCGATAACGCCCGGGGCCAACCCTATTTCGATATCCGGACCAGTGACTGTGACGTCACGACGCGCGAATAACACCAGCGTAACAATGATCAATACATCTTCAAACCCCAATCATAGGATCAGTGTGTTCGAGCCCTACCCCATGAGGGACACGGTACAACACTTCTGCGAGAAACATCTGGATAAAATCAAAGCTTATATGGAGAATGTTGCGTTGAGGATACCCTCACCGTCCAAGTGCACCATTGAAGGTGAGATATTTGTAAAATTATTTTATATTATCTTCTGCTCGCGAATTATTTCACGTGCTCTTTAGAATTTGATCACAAAAGAATTGATGCAGTGTCTTGTAGTGGATTTATCTAACAGCTTTTTCTGTAGTTCGCTTTTTTTCAATCTTCATGGCCAATCAAGCAGACGGTTCACTTATGAAAAGTGACACCAAAAGGGTTGATAATCTTGCATACTATTCGTACGCCATCAGAAACAGTTTTAATTTCAATTTCATAACATTGTGCGATATTAAGTACAAAAATTGAGATTATAAATGTTTCTGGTAGAGTATGGGTAGCATGCGAAATTCTCAAGCCTTTGGGGGTTGAAAAATGGGGTTAAATGTTATAAAAACGGATGACATCGATACATATCATAGTTAGACCGTCTTTAATAATTTTAACACATTTTTTACGATTTGTGAAAAAAGCAAGTGAAAAATCCAACATTTTCGCCACTTTGACCTTTAATTACTCAAGAACCGATCAGCAAAAACGGATGACAATTATTTTATGGCATCTCCACCAGCAAACGAGAATTTTCGTTCAAAGCGCTTCCGGTTGCTACACGATTTTTTTTAATCGTCCGTACGCTTCGGATGACAATTTTATAACTATTATTAAGTACTTCAATGCTACCGCCTTTCCGGTCGGTTTCTAAGCAATTTTTTTTCTCCTTATCACCCATGCCTTTTTTCTTGGAATCAGTCCACTTTGAGGATATGAGGTCCCTTACAAAAAGATTCCAAATTGCCTCAGGAACTCAAAGAGTCTTTAACTCTTAGAGTCATCCGGTTGCTTTTTCAAGACTGGTTTACGCACCATTGCCACGACACACCATATAGTTTTTCGATCTCACGAAAAAGGTTCGTAAACGCGTGACAGTAGTGTGATGTGCATGAGTAAGCGTGGCGCGTGGTGTGCGTAGAGCGGCGCTCCAAGAAGCAGGCGCGGCTGTCGTTCGCGTGTGCGGCGGCCGGCGCGCACTGCCTGTACCCGCTCAGCGCCTTCAGCGTGCGCACGCGGCTGGCGCGTGACAGTAGTGTGATGTGCATGAGTAAGCGTGGCGCGTGGTGTGCGTAGAGCGGCGCTCCAAGAAGCAGGCGCGGCTGTCGTTCGCGTGTGCGGCGGCCGGCGCGCACTGCCTGTACCCGCTCAGCGCCTTCAGCGTGCGCACGCGGCTGGCGCGTGACAGTAGTGTGATGTGCATGAGTAAGCGTGGCGCGTGGTGTGCGTAGAGCGGCGCTCCAAGAAGCAGGCGCGGCTGTCGTTCGCGTGTGCGGCGGCCGGCGCGCACTGCCTGTACCCGCTCAGCGCCTTCAGCGTGCGCACGCGGCTGGCGCGTGACAGTAGTGTGATGTGCATGAGTAAGCGTGGCGCGTGGTGTGCGTAGAGCGGCGCTCCAAGAAGCAGGCGCGGCTGTCGTTCGCGTGTGCGGCGGCCGGCGCGCACTGCCTGTACCCGCTCAGCGCCTTCAGCGTGCGCACGCGGCTGGCGCGTGACAGTAGTGTGATGTGCATGAGTAAGCGTGGCGCGTGGTGTGCGTAGAGCGGCGCTCCAAGAAGCAGGCGCGGCTGTCGTTCGCGTGTGCGGCGGCCGGCGCGCACTGCCTGTACCCGCTCAGCGCCTTCAGCGTGCGCACGCGGCTGGCGCGTGACAGTAGTGTGATGTGCATGAGTAAGCGTGGCGCGTGGTGTGCGTAGAGCGGCGCTCCAAGAAGCAGGCGCGGCTGTCGTTCGCGTGTGCGGCGGCCGGCGCGCACTGCCTGTACCCGCTCAGCGCCTTCAGCGTGCGCACGCGGCTGGCGCGTGACAGTAGTGTGATGTGCATGAGTAAGCGTGGCGCGTGGTGTGCGTAGAGCGGCGCTCCAAGAAGCAGGCGCGGCTGTCGTTCGCGTGTGCGGCGGCCGGCGCGCACTGCCTGTACCCGCTCAGCGCCTTCAGCGTGCGCACGCGGCTGGCGCGTGACAGTAGTGTGATGTGCATGAGTAAGCGTGGCGCGTGGTGTGCGTAGAGCGGCGCTCCAAGAAGCAGGCGCGGCTGTCGTTCGCGTGTGCGGCGGCCGGCGCGCACTGCCTGTACCCGCTCAGCGCCTTCAGCGTGCGCACGCGGCTGGCGCGTGACAGTAGTGTGATGTGCATGAGTAAGCGTGGCGCGTGGTGTGCGTAGAGCGGCGCTCCAAGAAGCAGGCGCGGCTGTCGTTCGCGTGTGCGGCGGCCGGCGCGCACTGCCTGTACCCGCTCAGCGCCTTCAGCGTGCGCACGCGGCTGGCGCGTGACAGTAGTGTGATGTGCATGAGTAAGCGTGGCGCGTGGTGTGCGTAGAGCGGCGCTCCAAGAAGCAGGCGCGGCTGTCGTTCGCGTGTGCGGCGGCCGGCGCGCACTGCCTGTACCCGCTCAGCGCCTTCAGCGTGCGCACGCGGCTGGCGCGTGACAGTAGTGTGATGTGCATGAGTAAGCGTGGCGCGTGGTGTGCGTAGAGCGGCGCTCCAAGAAGCAGGCGCGGCTGTCGTTCGCGTGTGCGGCGGCCGGCGCGCACTGCCTGTACCCGCTCAGCGCCTTCAGCGTGCGCACGCGGCTGGCGCGTGACAGTAGTGTGATGTGCATGAGTAAGCGTGGCGCGTGGTGTGCGTAGAGCGGCGCTCCAAGAAGCAGGCGCGGCTGTCGTTCGCGTGTGCGGCGGCCGGCGCGCACTGCCTGTACCCGCTCAGCGCCTTCAGCGTGCGCACGCGGCTGGCGCGTGACAGTAGTGTGATGTGCATGAGTAAGCGTGGCGCGTGGTGTGCGTAGAGCGGCGCTCCAAGAAGCAGGCGCGGCTGTCGTTCGCGTGTGCGGCGGCCGGCGCGCACTGCCTGTACCCGCTCAGCGCCTTCAGCGTGCGCACGCGGCTGGCGCGTGACAGTAGTGTGATGTGCATGAGTAAGCGTGGCGCGTGGTGTGCGTAGAGCGGCGCTCCAAGAAGCAGGCGCGGCTGTCGTTCGCGTGTGCGGCGGCCGGCGCGCACTGCCTGTACCCGCTCAGCGCCTTCAGCGTGCGCACGCGGCTGGCGCGTGACAGTAGTGTGATGTGCATGAGTAAGCGTGGCGCGTGGTGTGCGTAGAGCGGCGCTCCAAGAAGCAGGCGCGGCTGTCGTTCGCGTGTGCGGCGGCCGGCGCGCACTGCCTGTACCCGCTCAGCGCCTTCAGCGTGCGCACGCGGCTGGCGCGTGACAGTAGTGTGATGTGCATGAGTAAGCGTGGCGCGTGGTGTGCGTAGAGCGGCGCTCCAAGAAGCAGGCGCGGCTGTCGTTCGCGTGTGCGGCGGCCGGCGCGCACTGCCTGTACCCGCTCAGCGCCTTCAGCGTGCGCACGCGGCTGGCGCGTGACAGTAGTGTGATGTGCATGAGTAAGCGTGGCGCGTGGTGTGCGTAGAGCGGCGCTCCAAGAAGCAGGCGCGGCTGTCGTTCGCGTGTGCGGCGGCCGGCGCGCACTGCCTGTACCCGCTCAGCGCCTTCAGCGTGCGCACGCGGCTGGCGCGTGACAGTAGTGTGATGTGCATGAGTAAGCGTGGCGCGTGGTGTGCGTAGAGCGGCGCTCCAAGAAGCAGGCGCGGCTGTCGTTCGCGTGTGCGGCGGCCGGCGCGCACTGCCTGTACCCGCTCAGCGCCTTCAGCGTGCGCACGCGGCTGGCGCGTGACAGTAGTGTGATGTGCATGAGTAAGCGTGGCGCGTGGTGTGCGTAGAGCGGCGCTCCAAGAAGCAGGCGCGGCTGTCGTTCGCGTGTGCGGCGGCCGGCGCGCACTGCCTGTACCCGCTCAGCGCCTTCAGCGTGCGCACGCGGCTGGCGCGTGACAGTAGTGTGATGTGCATGAGTAAGCGTGGCGCGTGGTGTGCGTAGAGCGGCGCTCCAAGAAGCAGGCGCGGCTGTCGTTCGCGTGTGCGGCGGCCGGCGCGCACTGCCTGTACCCGCTCAGCGCCTTCAGCGTGCGCACGCGGCTGGCGCGTGACAGTAGTGTGATGTGCATGAGTAAGCGTGGCGCGTGGTGTGCGTAGAGCGGCGCTCCAAGAAGCAGGCGCGGCTGTCGTTCGCGTGTGCGGCGGCCGGCGCGCACTGCCTGTACCCGCTCAGCGCCTTCAGCGTGCGCACGCGGCTGGCGCGTGACAGTAGTGTGATGTGCATGAGTAAGCGTGGCGCGTGGTGTGCGTAGAGCGGCGCTCCAAGAAGCAGGCGCGGCTGTCGTTCGCGTGTGCGGCGGCCGGCGCGCACTGCCTGTACCCGCTCAGCGCCTTCAGCGTGCGCACGCGGCTGGCGCGTGACAGTAGTGTGATGTGCATGAGTAAGCGTGGCGCGTGGTGTGCGTAGAGCGGCGCTCCAAGAAGCAGGCGCGGCTGTCGTTCGCGTGTGCGGCGGCCGGCGCGCACTGCCTGTACCCGCTCAGCGCCTTCAGCGTGCGCACGCGGCTGGCGCGTGACAGTAGTGTGATGTGCATGAGTAAGCGTGGCGCGTGGTGTGCGTAGAGCGGCGCTCCAAGAAGCAGGCGCGGCTGTCGTTCGCGTGTGCGGCGGCCGGCGCGCACTGCCTGTACCCGCTCAGCGCCTTCAGCGTGCGCACGCGGCTGGCGCGTGACAGTAGTGTGATGTGCATGAGTAAGCGTGGCGCGTGGTGTGCGTAGAGCGGCGCTCCAAGAAGCAGGCGCGGCTGTCGTTCGCGTGTGCGGCGGCCGGCGCGCACTGCCTGTACCCGCTCAGCGCCTTCAGCGTGCGCACGCGGCTGGCGCGTGACAGTAGTGTGATGTGCATGAGTAAGCGTGGCGCGTGGTGTGCGTAGAGCGGCGCTCCAAGAAGCAGGCGCGGCTGTCGTTCGCGTGTGCGGCGGCCGGCGCGCACTGCCTGTACCCGCTCAGCGCCTTCAGCGTGCGCACGCGGCTGGCGCGTGACAGTAGTGTGATGTGCATGAGTAAGCGTGGCGCGTGGTGTGCGTAGAGCGGCGCTCCAAGAAGCAGGCGCGGCTGTCGTTCGCGTGTGCGGCGGCCGGCGCGCACTGCCTGTACCCGCTCAGCGCCTTCAGCGTGCGCACGCGGCTGGCGCGTGACAGTAGTGTGATGTGCATGAGTAAGCGTGGCGCGTGGTGTGCGTAGAGCGGCGCTCCAAGAAGCAGGCGCGGCTGTCGTTCGCGTGTGCGGCGGCCGGCGCGCACTGCCTGTACCCGCTCAGCGCCTTCAGCGTGCGCACGCGGCTGGCGCGTGACAGTAGTGTGATGTGCATGAGTAAGCGTGGCGCGTGGTGTGCGTAGAGCGGCGCTCCAAGAAGCAGGCGCGGCTGTCGTTCGCGTGTGCGGCGGCCGGCGCGCACTGCCTGTACCCGCTCAGCGCCTTCAGCGTGCGCACGCGGCTGGCGCGTGACAGTAGTGTGATGTGCATGAGTAAGCGTGGCGCGTGGTGTGCGTAGAGCGGCGCTCCAAGAAGCAGGCGCGGCTGTCGTTCGCGTGTGCGGCGGCCGGCGCGCACTGCCTGTACCCGCTCAGCGCCTTCAGCGTGCGCACGCGGCTGGCGCGTGACAGTAGTGTGATGTGCATGAGTAAGCGTGGCGCGTGGTGTGCGTAGAGCGGCGCTCCAAGAAGCAGGCGCGGCTGTCGTTCGCGTGTGCGGCGGCCGGCGCGCACTGCCTGTACCCGCTCAGCGCCTTCAGCGTGCGCACGCGGCTGGCGCGTGACAGTAGTGTGATGTGCATGAGTAAGCGTGGCGCGTGGTGTGCGTAGAGCGGCGCTCCAAGAAGCAGGCGCGGCTGTCGTTCGCGTGTGCGGCGGCCGGCGCGCACTGCCTGTACCCGCTCAGCGCCTTCAGCGTGCGCACGCGGCTGGCGCGCGCCTGGATCCACCTCATGTTCCTGGCGCTGCAGGCGCGCCAGCCCGCCGCGCTGGCCTCGCGCGACGCCGCCGTCGCCAGCCTCAAGCACTGCTGGGACATCCTCAAGGCCGACAACCGCACCTTCCTCACGCTCGTCACCAGCGCCTTCCCCTCGCTCAAGGTACGCCCTCGTCCGGTGCACTGCCGCTAGTTTACTGTTACTTTTTTGTTATTTTATATTATTTAGTACTAAAGAGGCTAACTGGTTGTTATGCCACCATTTTCAACAAAACTAGTTTTTGCTTGCGTCCGAGACCTTTATCCAGAATGACGTCTACTGTTGGACAAACATAAGCCTCCTCCCCTAAATATTTCCAATGAAGTCCTAGACTGCTTACATCCAATATATTTCTACAACCATTTTACGAGATCGTTCATCCTTGACTCATTGACGCGACTTGAACATGTAAATATTGTGATAGGATCAAGAGATGGTGCTGAACGAGCTCCGCGCCGCGGGATACTTCGACGTGTTCGAGCTGCGGGCACCATCGGGCCCGGAGGGCTCGGGCACGGGCACGTGGAGCTGCTTCCTGTGCACGCGGCCGGAGCGCGCGCTGGGTTTCCTGGCCGCCGACGGAGCGCCCGTCATTGAAGGACAGCTAAAGGAGAAGAAGGGCCGCTGGAGATTGTTCCGCAGGTGGAGGACCAGATACTTCACGCTCTCCGGCGCGCATCTCTCCTGCAAGGGATCTGTGAGTTGTGTTTAAAAAACACCAAATTACAAATAACATACAGCTTGGCAAATAAAAGTATGACATGGTGATATGTTGAACTACATATTTTTACCTGGCAATGCCATTTTTTCTGTCATAGCAATGTCATTGGCTGAGCATTGCTCAGTGTTGCCAGAAAATCATACACAGCTCACTTATTTTATCCCTTCCTTATATATTATAAGTTTTGATGTCAACATAATGTGATTATTTAGCAGGCACAGCTTAATATTAGAGCTTGTTATCATCAAACACTTAACAAAAAACCTAATTATTTGACTAATTTGTTCTTACTTTCCAGAGCGGCGGCGAAAGCATAGACATCAACCAGATCCGCTCGGTAAAAGTGTCTCGTGGTGCGCGGAACATCCCGAAGGCGTTTGAGATCTTCACCGGAGACCAGACGCTGATCCTCAAGCCCAAGGACGGGAAGAACGCTGAGGAGTGGGTGCAGTGCCTCAGCATTGCCGTAGCTCACTCACAGGCAAGGGACACACCTGCCAAAGCCAACAGTCTTCCAGCCAGGGGACTTACACTGAAAAGCTTCTAACTAATCTAAGTAAGATTTTTTCATTCAAAACATTGTAGCTTCCAGACATAAACATTAAACAAGTACGTCACTTTTTGATTGTATTGTAGTTGAAATTGGGTACATGTACTAACCAGTCCTGAATTAATGGGGAATATGCATAAAATTTAATTTGATTATTCAATCAATTCGTCGTTAAGTACATGGAAATAGCATATTTACAGTGAAAACAGAATAAGAATTGAACGGTAAAAGTAAATATATCGATCTCGCTCATCAGAACAACCTTTTCTATGGAAGTTGTATGACGCTTGTGTACTTTGACGTCAATGTAAATATCGGACCTCTCTGTCTAACCAATGACTGAAGTTTTATAACTTAATTGATAAGTGAGATATTTGAAAAAATCTAACGGATTTGGTGATATATGAGGCATCGGTAATTATAAAAATATATAAAAAAGGCATGCATATCCCCTATTATATCTGCAAAGTGTTCATTTTGTGTTTATTCGTAAGTCGTGATATTTTATGTAAAAGTATGTTGTGTCGGAAGTATGCTGTGCTAAAGTCAGTTCAGTGAATAGATAAATAAAAGGGAATAATGTATTGAACTTCTTTCCCTGACATAACAAAAAGAAAGAGATAGTTGATATCTCGCGCCCCTATGTCGCTCTCGCGTCTGTGCTAGCTCTGCACTGCACACATCAATATTCAACACAAAAGTAACCTACACACAATTATATAACTAAGAACAAATCCTGCCACACGATGATTGCGATCTCATGTTAATACTTAACTTTTACACTTTATTCCATTTCTAAGAAAAATACATTATTATAAACATTCCTAACGGCGCGGCTCAAATTTATACTCGACTTCAAGTTTAAAGTATAATGCTTCCACCAATGTTTTCTAACTGTACTTAATATAGTAAGCTTTCTAATCATAATTATGACATGACACGGAAACATTCAAACTTTAAAATGTAACCTGTAGCTTGTATTTTTATGTTTAAGACTTTTTTGTCTCTTCAAGCGTTTCATAAAATGATCCGTTTCTCACATAATGAATATTATATTTGATTTATTTGCAAATTACTATATTTTCGTCGTATTACTATCATGGTAATGTTAGAGTTGACATCTATATGGATTCCCTTACTTCGAGATCTAATGCCTTTTGCCTAGGATTCGTGAGAAGGTGGCAGCGGCAGCACTAAGCTTATTAGCTTATTATCAACAAATTAATTAAGAAGCTATTTACAAACAATACGACAGCTAAATTTTAATCAGACTTTTCGAATGCGGTAACAAAACTATCGACGTACCTTTAACTATAATCGCCATGATGGTTTTGGAGACAATTAGTCGCGGACATATTAACATACATGCATATTATTATATAATATAGGTGTTTACGTATATTATATCGTGTATCTATATTTACATAGTAAACAAGTGCCTTACGTAATAGCATGTGTATAGTTTGTTCGGTGTTTATATTGTTTAGCGAGTTATATTTGAGAGTACAATTAAAATTTTACGAGATGTTTTCTTAATGGTAGTTATCGTTTTTATTGTTATTTTTTTTACGATATATTTAGTTTAAGCTAGGTTTAGTTGGGCTGCTGATTTGATAAATTCATAAAAAATTCAAGCACAAACCTCTTGTAAATGTAAACCACTGGTGAAATGAGCTCACTTTATTATACTTTTAAATAAAGGCTAATTAGATATTTGTAACTAATATAAGTGTTCTACATAATAATTGACAGATTGAGATTTTATAAAAAGCTCAAAGACTGAATACTGGTCATCGATTTTAATAATTAATTAAAGTATATGATTTTGTCGAGTTTTGAGGCCTCGATTTACCGCTCGTCTGACACATTCCCGTCCCATGGACTAATAAATTACGAAATTATTTGGTCTCAAACGTATTTATATTGTTTTGAACGAATGACATTATTATGTAGATACTCAATAGTGTTAAGCTGAGATTCGATCCCAGTACTTTTTTACTTGCCAATTTTGCATTTCAGTGCGGCAGTTTAGTTAAAAATGTAAGGTTTTATCTTTATTTTAGGTTAAGCGTTTAAGTCTCCATACGAATTCAATTCTACTTAATTCTTGACTTACCCAACCATGTCACCAAATAAACTAACTATCAAGTGTTCTATAAACCAAAATCCTGTATTTCTTTGTTAGAATATCATTGTTGCGCGTGTGTTGGTGGGTGCTTAATCAATACACTTTTTTATTGCTTAGGTGTGTGACATTGTGACGTCCATTAATTAAGTCGTTATTGATTAATTTTATTGATTTTTTTAAGACTTATGTATATTTTAGTTTAAGGAGAAAATATTTTACAAGTGTAACTTGCAAGACATTTTTTTTCTATGGTTCAAAATTGTTAAATAGATTTTGATTGATTCATTCATTTAATCCAAGAAAAAAATCTTAAAATATGCTATACATGATGCTGCATTTGTAGCCTTTAATAGATGACAATAATAGCTAAAATGCCACTTTCCGGTGCTAACGGTCTTATGAAAATGTTTTGATATTGTTTATGAGTACCTAATTCCAAGATTTAGAATATATACATTTTATAATTAAGTTGTTGTGATGAATTTCGGCGTTTGTACTTATGGCAAAATTTTACAATAAAATATATCTGTTTGTATGTCAACATGTTTTATTTTATGAAAGCAAATTGTTTACCTATTAGCATGTTAAATATAAATATTGATACAGCTAATTAAACTTTCTCATTATAAATTATTAACTTTGCCTTGATTACAGATGTATATTGATTCAATAATCAAACTATTTGTCCAGGTTTCATACATTGTAACTGTTTCACAAACCCAGTGTTTGGTTGTATTGCTGGCCTCTTATCTTTAACTAAGCTATAGGCAGAATCGTAAGTCATTTTTTGATATTGCATTAAATAAGCTATCGATATCAGCGCGGTTCTTGATACGCCAGCGTTACAGTGGACTAGTATATTGTGTTGTTTGTTCACAGCTGTGTATATATAGGGCAAGGCTTGTAACAGTACTGGTCTAACATCCGTTTCAGGCAAGTCCAAGCACTCTATGAATTTACTCTGCACATTTCTAACATTAACTGCCACTCCTAAACTTAATATATATATGATATCATACATTTTTACAACACTCTCCTCGGCGCAGTCCTGCGATCCTATATACAAATGGTCAACAATCATGACGGGAATATTGTCTGGTTTGGTATCAACAACAAACCCATAACACCTTTCCTCCATTCTTTGGCGTGTGTTCCCTCTTTCCAGGTACTTTCTCCCATCTACATTTGTTACAACTGTTCCTGTTTCTTTTAGTTTATTCTTTTGTTTATTTAATTCATTGAGGAAACTCATTTTTATCTTTTACTTATTACTATTTCAATGTTATAGTAAAATTGAATTACTATCTTCCTTACAATAGTCAGTTGCTAATACACTTTTATTATGAAGGTAAATGAAGTCTAGTTTACAGAGTTATGATCTATTCTGTATCACTATCACTTTTACATTGTTTCACAGCACAGCTGTCAGTTTTGGGAGTATATATCAGGTCCTGAGGGTCATACTCCACATTACAGAGGTACAGCCCTTCCGGAGGTCCGCACTGTATGAAGCCATACCAGGAATGTTTTGATGGCACTTGCAGCATCACTCTCACGTCATCAGGTGTCAGCTTCCCTATGCCGACTGACAGCAAGGTACCAATCATTCGACGAATCTAGGAAATTAAACATTTGATCCACAAAAATAAAATGAAAACATTAAAAATATTGATGATTGATGATTTTTCCTACTTTGTACACTTTCTGCTATTATTTTGTGATGTGTCAACCTCCTGGTTCAACTTAACTGGTAAGTATTTATTGATTTTTATTATTAGTTAAGTAGATTACCTGATTGTGAACAAAGGCCCTAGCTTTGATCTGAATGTCCCAGTACTCCACTTCATTATTTCCCAGGTCTGTGTAGCTGGTGACAAGGGGTCGGCCAGGCCTCACGGTTATGGACTGCAGTTCTCGCCTGCAACTCTTGTGAGCATTCAACTTGTCAATCTTTTTAAATGTGGTGAAATCATGATAGCCGACAAGTTGCTCTGCTCCTTTTTTAAATTTTTCTATGTCAAAATTTTCCAGTCTGAAATTGTAATTCAAATGTGCAATTATAAAATTACTATCCTTCTATTTTCTTCAACTACTATTTCTATATTCCTTTAAAAAAGTTTTTTTTTGCTGTTATTTTTTCATGATCTTGGTGTTTATTAAATAAAAATACGAAAATTATAGAATGATAATATTTTTTTGTGTCTATACTATATGAAATACAAATAGAACACATGTGATAATATAGAACACTTACTTTACAAAGTGACATCTCTTCCACTCTTCAATTGGAATATAATTAGCTATATATGAGTGCTCTATTTCTTCTATTTTCTCCTTTTTTACAACTGCTAATCTAAAATGTTAACAATAATGATAACTTAATGAGGTAATTGATAGAAGAAAAACAAGAAATACAAAAATGAGATACAATAATGTTTTAGATGTGTTATTTATTTAAAATCTTTTTTTTTTTCTAAACATTCTTGATTCATAAATGAAAATTTAGTTAATAAACACAAAACAATGTTGCCTTTAGTAGTTTAAAATAATTCAAATTTATGTAATGATACAAAAAAATAAACCAACCTATATAAATATGTTCTGGATTTAGCATTAAATCTTGCATGGAAATCATCATTTACTCTGATAACCTGCCTGACAAATATACTTGCAGGTGCTTTGTGGAATATCTTGTTTAGACTATAACTAATATAGTTGGTGTCATATATTCCAGAACCAAACTTGTCTAAATCAAAGTGGGCACTTGAACAAATCGCATGCACTCCGCCATCTGTACTGTAAAACAAAATTTATCGTGTAAAAGAAAGGCGAATACAAAAAGTAACTACATAGGTAGTTAATGTTATGATTGAATCTTTTCGAAAATATTTACTTGTACTCACCGACTCGAAAGTATTAAGTTTGGATAATTTAGAGATTTTAGTTTTAAGAGACCAAGCTCCAGAACTCCTTGTATACTCTCCGGGTCAGGATAGTTACGTCCAGTTTTACACCAAATCTTCTCTGATGACCTGTCGTATTTACGCAAGTTGTTTGGAATATTTTTATAAATAACATTCAGTTTAAGCAAGACTGCATTACCAACCTGAAACCTGTACCAATGTACGAAAAAAACATTAAGTAGCGGGCTTTCATTATTATTTTCTCTAAATTGAGCCTAGTTGACAGTGTTCTTTACTGTTTTCATTTAAAAACGGTTACAGAATATTGTATTTTAGGTTATCCACCATTCGTCGGTCTGTTTGACAAACAGCTGTTTCCTTAACGCTGAGTTCTATTTTCTTTTACACTCAATTATTTGATATTTTAAGTTCATTTGCCCATAGTTAAACAACTATTAATGAAATGTAGTTTAACAAGCTGATGATTTTACATTGAATATGTTTTAGTTTGAAATTATGGATTGTTTTTGCGAAAACGCAATTAAATGTTTTATGAATTAAGTTTGAACGCACTTCACTTGACGTTTATAGCTGTCTTTTTCATTCACCAATAGTCAGTCAGCCGAAAAATGGCACAACGGACGTGGCATATGTTTACTGTGATAACGCTTTTATTTACAATTTTATCACTTGTCGGCGATGTGTTCACATCATCAGCGGCCCCGTGGTATGAGAACTTGCCGGCGGTGACCATGGACTACAAGGTTCACGTCGATGCTGGCAAAGAAGACTGTTACTTTCAATACGTCCAACCTGGGGCTACTTTCTACGCCAGTTATCAAGTAATTAGCTTGTTTTTCATATAAAAACCATATGGAAACGTAATTTCGTGCACGCGTAACATTACCATTCAGATAAAGTAATTAAAAAAGTTAATTAATAAACATTTTTACTTTTATAGAAATGACTGACGACTACGTTTTTTTTGTTTGTAGGTGTTGAAAGGCGGGGATGGGATGTGTGGGTTTGCAGTGCGACATCCGAACGGGCAGATAGTACACCCGTACGAGTGGCGGCAGAGCGCTGAGTACGCGGACCAGTCGTCCACGGGGGGTTACTACTCGGTGTGCATCGACAACCAGTTCTCGCGGTTTGCCGGCAAGCTGGTCAACCTGTACCTATCTGTCATACGATATGACATGTGGGAGAAGTATGCAAAGGAGGTAGAAGAACTGGATATGAATATCAAGAATTTTACGGTGAGTATTGAAGTGAAAATGAGCTTAACAAGCATGTTAACAAGATTTAAATAATGTCTCAGTAAATTTTACTTTTAAAATCTCGACATGATTAAACTTACTATTATGTATTCTCTCTGATATTCATCAAATTGTTAATTTAATTATTAATTGTTTTTACCCTATGTCCCTCCTGAAAGTAAAGTTTTTAAAGTGTGAATGTGTTGGTATTGCTTTCAGTCTTCAATTCAGTTTGTTGAGAGGAACATAAATGACATCCTCCAGTACCAGTATCACTCCAGAGCGAGAGAGTCCAGGGACTACAACCTGCTGCAGGACAATAATGTCTATGTACTGAGGTGTGTACAAGCCACATTGTATACTTAAAACAATATGGGTATTGATGGTTTCCTCCTTTATGCAATGGGTCAATTTACTTGTAATTAATAAATTTAATAATCTATCTACAGAAAACTTCTCTATGTATAAACCTGTCACAAGCATGATTAAAATAGTAAGGTCTTTTTTGACTTTAGATTTCAAAATGATCTTTATTTTAATTTATTTGTGTATATTATTTGCAGGTGGTCTTTAGTACAAATCCTAGCTATAGCAGCGACAGCCACATTACAAGTGTACTTTGTAAGGAAACTGTTTGAAGTCAAAGACAACTCTTCCAAAACAAGAATATGATTTTATCAAACTATACTATACATTTTGTACTTATCTATCTGACTGAACTTTGAAACAACATTCCTTCTCTAATGATCTGGCATTTCTAATCTAAGTGTGGAAAATTGTTTGTTATGCAAACTGTATTGTTACTTGATTTGCATTTAAATCTGAAAATAAGTGTTAAAAAACTAAGTCAAAAGTATATGTTGTGAGATTGTATTACTGATGTTAACACAGCAACTGCTAAACAACTTTAAAAAAAAGGATTCAGTAATTCTTAAATTACAAAGCTCATGAAAATATTAAATAGCATGAATGCAAAGTTTGCATATATTGCATACATGTTACAAGTTACAAGTTTTAGCAGTGGTTGGCATGTTTAAATATATATTTTAAGATAGGACATGTGTATATTTACATCACAATGTATGTGTTCAGTTGTGTTGAATTGTTTTTGAGATTTACATTTTTGCTACTTAAGATCTGAATAAGAAAAAAAAGGTATGTTCTTGAAGTAGGAGATATTTTTCTATTATTTATTTGCTAGTAATGTTGACATGCTTTTTTAAACTTTTATAAAAAATGGTTTTCAGTAGAAATGACTGGAATGTTTTAATTGTTACAAGATTTAATGTTTATCAACCATTTCTACTGTTTTGTGAAAAATGCTCAGTTGGAGAAATGAATTATATAATCTATTGAGTAATAATTATGTATTTTATTAATCTCGCATCAAAGGATTTATTTATAAATGAAAACTGTTACTGTCATAGCAGAATCCAGAATCAAAATAAATATTATCATTGTTTTTTTAATAAGACCCAGTTAAAGTTGGTATAAGTTTTTTTCAATCTTTTCTCTTCTCCAGTAATGTCTTGTGGACATTTAGTTAGAATTTATGAGTTTGAGTAGTAGGCGCAAATGGTATAATATCCAATCATGTGGCCGTTTTCATACTTTATCCTTTCTTACAAAAGATCGTCGGGGGATCGACGCTTTAATCTTCTAAATGTATTGTTTTCTTTGATCTCCATAAGATGTCTTGTCTTGCTTGAGGTTAGGGATTCATTTTATTTGTTTACTATAGGTATGAAGGTAAGTTTTACTTCATCTTTAATAGTTTTAACTTTGAAATCTTTGTGTAATTGGTTGTTTATCATGTATAGTGGTGGTCCTGTTACTGTGCTGTGGTTGTACTCGGTTCAGACAAAAAAAAACAAATTACAAATTTACTTTTTCTTCATAAGCTAAGGAGCAATCCCTAAATAAAAGAATTTCGTACTTTTTTCGAAAAAAAAAATTCATCAAAATGTTTTCTTATCGTTTGGTAGTGAAGTAACATTTCATGTTATTTTTATGAATAAAATCAATGTTTTTGTCTTCATGCTTTAATTTATATTTAGGGATGAAAAAAATATGCAATAATAAATATTTGAATACACGTTTATTTGATAATACTATTAGTAGTAACAATTATTGTTACATTAGAATGTCAGATACAATTTATTCACAATAATAATTTATAAATTAAGTACTAACTAAAAAATATGATTATTGGAATGTAGTCATAATAAAACATAGCTTTTTAGTTGAATGATAACATCGACGTCACAACAAATAGTTAAAGTAAGAAACAAAACATGATTCATGAGAAAAAGGACAATCAATATTAATACTACTGATTTAGGAAACGACAAAAAAAAACGGACGCGAAAACAATACACGTAAAGTGAGTAAAACTTACACGGGACATTCACCATTACTATTTGCGATATTATTATAACCATATCTACGATTGTAACATTTCAAATCAATGACATTTATTTTTTTTAAATTGTATTCTGAGTTTAAACAAACATTCTTCATAAGTCTAAAATCAGTATGACATTTGATGTTGTTAACCACAGCATACTTACATAAGAATGTTACAGTAAGTAATGAAAATTAATAGCAATCCAAAAGAAGTTCTAAAAAAGTGGCTTTAAAAGTGATGTTATGTTACTGTGCTATACAATTTTATATAACCTTATAGTAGCAGTTACAATTTATTACTACAGCTACATCAACTGCACTGTGATAAAAAAAAAACTAATTTTAAACAAATTTAAAATATCCTTGCCGCACTCAATGACTAGTTTTTGAAAAGTAGCGTCCAAGTGATAGAACATAAGCAAGAGTTACATTACAAAGCGTACTGGACAGACCGTAGACAATAACATCTAATAATAATAGAACTACAACATTCTGTACATAAATCAGTAAATCTCATTTGTAACTGTACACATGTGATTAAATTCATTAATTTATTCAAGCTCTTATAGAGCTTGTAGTAAAATTTTAGATTTCCTTATTTACTGCTTCGTTCGCCTACTGGGAACATAACATCTGATGGAAAAACACTTACAACGATCATCTATCAATGAAACGTTTCCAGTAGAGCAACGGAAACAAGCTTAAATATATTTTTAAATAAGCACCAAAACATAAAAATAAATGGAACACAACAAACATGATTGCGATTCTTTAAATACATCAAAACGATAGAAAAATACATAGACATACATACATGTTTCTATATATTTGATAAAGGCAGTGTCTGGACGGACCAACTGTAAGTCTTTATGCTTAATTCAATAATAGTATGCGATATGTCACTTTCTTTAAAATGTTTTGAAACATTGTATTGTTTTTTCACTAATTTAATACCTACTATTTAAAATCAGGGATGTTAAAACATCTTTCAATTATTATTTGAAAAAAAAAGATCGAAACCAATTCAACAACATCTTATTTTCTTTCAGTAGCACCATTTATTCTAGAACATTTAAGTTTCAAAAGACCAAAAACAAAACAATCTCAACCCCACTCTCTCATAATTCAGCAAAACTTTTCATATTCCTGGTCAAAACTCTTTGTTTCATACAAAAATATTTAACAATGGAAATGTCAAAAAGTTTTAAATGTATTTCGTACGCAGAAACCAACGTAGGTATAGGTGGTCGTATCACTTGTTTGTAATAGTAATATAATAGTTAAGGTCGGTGTGGCGGTCAGTCCTTCCTCTTGTTGCCGCGGTACGTCCGCGACAGCGCCAGCAGGCGGTAGCGCTGGCGCAGGTTGCGGGCGCGCACGTGCGGCGACGCGATCTCGGCCGTGTACGCGCCCGGGAACCAGCCCGCCTCGCCGTCGCGGGTGCGCTCGCCGTAGTACCAGCCTGTCACAAACATACCTCATTTACTATGGCTACTTACATTTTGCAATTGTTGCTAGCTTATTTTACTAGGTCAAAAATTGCATTGTACTTTGATTCAGTTTCTAAGGATTTGATAACGTATTAAATTTGTCTTTATTTTTAGTTAAAACATTAAAATAGATTGGTTAAGCAAATGACTTGTGAAGAGTCGGTTATAGAGCTTCGTGATCACCACTTAATCGTGCAGATAGGTACCTTCAGGCGTCTTCCTGGTGACGTTGACGACGTCGCCCTCGTCGAGCGCGAGTTCGTCGGGCTGCGCGGGGCTGTACACGTACAGCGCCAGCACCTGCGGACAGTCCCAGCCCGCATACACCGCCTCGCCGCCCGAGCCCTCCGCGCCCGACTCAGGCGGGGACAGCGCCTCCGTCCATCGGGACAGCTCCGTCTCGTTCGGGCACGACATGAGCTGGGGAACACATTCATACAGAATTTATATGCCAAAAAATTAGTGATGTGACAAAGGTGATCAACATGTTTTAGCATGCAACCGATATTTAACCCGTAACCCGTTTTATTACCTTTCATCAGTTCTTGAAAAATTATAGAATTTTTTTTCATTCGAGTTAAAGTATTTTACTGCATTTAAGATTTTGGGTTTAAAACTTAAAAGCTGTTCAAACGTCAAAACTTGATATATTGCATGACATAGCATGTTACTTTTAGTTTTCTAACATGACTATTTGTTTGTTTTTGCGGTGGTTACCATTTCGACGGTCTGTCCGTTATGGTTCTCGAGCAGTGTGAGCAGCACAGCGTGCTTGGCGACATCGCCGCTGGACACCTCCAGCAGCGAGCGCGGGCAGTGATCCACGCATACGTACGAATCCTCCCTACAACACATATACACGTTACAATTTATAATCTGTCACTTTTTAATATCTCTTTAAAAGGTTTAAATACGCAAGTCTGATTACGCTGAAATGTGTCAAAATATTAAGCTTAACGGACAGCGCATGTCAGAGAAAGCAGTGTTGGAAGAGACAAAAAGAGACAACACTACTCTCTCAGTATCCCCGTTCTGCTAACAAAAGCTACAAAATACTGCTACAGTGTTCATCTAACGGTTTATTTCTTTCGATTAAATTTGTTTCAAGTCGCAAGATCGACCGAGCACGTTGCCTTTCATGCGCAGATCAAAAGACGTCACTGTACATGATGGCGTATCGGAGTTGCAGTGGTGGAAGTGCCATACAATACACACGCTACATTATACATACCAACACACACATACATTATGCGTAAGCTTGTACTCAATCGCAGTGTATTAAATAAATTATAGTTCACAATACTCTTTACTCTTATTCTTTACTCTTATTCTTTCTTTCTTTTAGAGTACTTTTTACTCTTATTCTTTCAGGTTATCCTCTATAATCGTGCTTGGAGAACATTTTTTTTTTGGATTATGTTATGCAGTGTTAATTAATAAATTCTGATTTAGACGGTACTTTTCCGTGATATTTTTGTTTCAGCGGAGGACATTCATTTTGGTATAGGCTAACAAATTCCATTAAAGCCATAAAAGTATGTTTCCTTACCCCTTCTTCTTGGTGATGACCAGGTGGTCGTTGAACAGGAACACAGTGAGCGCAGTCTTATGGAACTTCCTCCCGAATGTCAGCTTCATCTCGTCCGCTTTCCACACCAAGTGAGTCATCTCCCCTGATCGGACTAGCCATCTGACAGGCCTGTAAATGACACATAAAAGACAATCAGTTATTTAATCAGTTTCAACTATTAAGTGTGAATGTAGAAGATTGTAAGAAAAAAAGGTGTGTGAGAGACGATATAAAGCGTATTTTTGAGAGCGACCAGATGAAGGATGACAGGAAGGAACGGAAGAAATGGATAAGGGTAAGCGGATGATGGTGACCTTCAGCCACATCGCCAAACTAATTTGATCACGATCCTAGTATCATGTTATAATACGTTAAGAAGGGTATCGCGATCCAGTATCATACATATATCACGTAAATATTGTTGGTATGGTATCGCCATACTGTTTGAAAGAATTATAACACGATACTACCACCGCCATAGATACGATACTCAAATTTATTCATGAAGAGTGAAGTTCTCAGAGTCTACCGGAGGAATCGGGCGTTTGTATGTATGTAAATATGTGTCCGACGATAACTTGAGTATCGTTGGACGGATCGTCTTGAAATTTGATGGGTGGAATAATGAGGGAAAAGGATTTTTGTAGTTTGAAATATGAGCTAAAACGGTCAAGCGGTTACAGAGATATGGGGGGTCGCAAGTTTATAGTTCGGAGCGAATCACTAGTGATAAAATGTAAATTTACCTGCGATCTCTCCTGCCGCAAGCGGGATGCAGGTCGGGCGGGTGTCGCACGGCGGCGGGGAAGTCAATGCTGCGCGCCACGCGGAACATCTCGTCCACGCGCTCCGACGTGCGCGCGCCCTCGTTGCACGCGCACACGAACTGCAACCAACGCAATGCATGCTCAGCTACAGCCTCGGGTACAACCAAGCTATTAAGTCAATGCTGCGCGCCACGCGGAACATCTCGTCCACGCGCTCCGACGTGCGCGCGCCCTCGTTGCACGCGCACACGAACTGCAACCAACGCAATGCATGCTCAGCTACAGCCTCGGGTACAACCAAGCTATTAAGTCAATGCTGCGCGCCACGCGGAACATCTCGTCCACGCGCTCCGACGTGCGCGCGCCCTCGTTGCACGCGCACACGAACTGCAACCAACGCAATGCATGCTCAGCTACAGCCTCGGGTACAACCAAGCTATTAAGTCAATGCTGCGCGCCACGCGGAACATCTCGTCCACGCGCTCCGACGTGCGCGCGCCCTCGTTGCACGCGCACACGAACTGCAACCAACGCAATGCATGCTCAGCTACAGCCTCGGGTACAACCAAGCTATTAAGTCAATGCTGCGCGCCACGCGGAACATCTCGTCCACGCGCTCCGACGTGCGCGCGCCCTCGTTGCACGCGCACACGAACTGCAACCAACGCAATGCATGCTCAGCTACAGCCTCGGGTACAACCAAGCTATTAAGTCAATGCTGCGCGCCACGCGGAACATCTCGTCCACGCGCTCCGACGTGCGCGCGCCCTCGTTGCACGCGCACACGAACTGCAACCAACGCAATGCATGCTCAGCTACAGCCTCGGGTACAACCAAGCTATTAAGTCAATGCTGCGCGCCACGCGGAACATCTCGTCCACGCGCTCCGACGTGCGCGCGCCCTCGTTGCACGCGCACACGAACTGCAACCAACGCAATGCATGCTCAGCTACAGCCTCGGGTACAACCAAGCTATTAAGTCAATGCTGCGCGCCACGCGGAACATCTCGTCCACGCGCTCCGACGTGCGCGCGCCCTCGTTGCACGCGCACACGAACTGCAACCAACGCAATGCATGCTCAGCTACAGCCTCGGGTACAACCAAGCTATTAAGTCAATGCTGCGCGCCACGCGGAACATCTCGTCCACGCGCTCCGACGTGCGCGCGCCCTCGTTGCACGCGCACACGAACTGCAACCAACGCAATGCATGCTCAGCTACAGCCTCGGGTACAACCAAGCTATTAAGTCAATGCTGCGCGCCACGCGGAACATCTCGTCCACGCGCTCCGACGTGCGCGCGCCCTCGTTGCACGCGCACACGAACTGCAACCAACGCAATGCATGCTCAGCTACAGCCTCGGGTACAACCAAGCTATTAAGTCAATGCTGCGCGCCACGCGGAACATCTCGTCCACGCGCTCCGACGTGCGCGCGCCCTCGTTGCACGCGCACACGAACTGCAACCAACGCAATGCATGCTCAGCTACAGCCTCGGGTACAACCAAGCTATTAAGTCAATGCTGCGCGCCACGCGGAACATCTCGTCCACGCGCTCCGACGTGCGCGCGCCCTCGTTGCACGCGCACACGAACTGCAACCAACGCAATGCATGCTCAGCTACAGCCTCGGGTACAACCAAGCTATTAAGTCAATGCTGCGCGCCACGCGGAACATCTCGTCCACGCGCTCCGACGTGCGCGCGCCCTCGTTGCACGCGCACACGAACTGCAACCAACGCAATGCATGCTCAGCTACAGCCTCGGGTACAACCAAGCTATTAAGTCAATGCTGCGCGCCACGCGGAACATCTCGTCCACGCGCTCCGACGTGCGCGCGCCCTCGTTGCACGCGCACACGAACTGCAACCAACGCAATGCATGCTCAGCTACAGCCTCGGGTACAACCAAGCTATTAAGTCAATGCTGCGCGCCACGCGGAACATCTCGTCCACGCGCTCCGACGTGCGCGCGCCCTCGTTGCACGCGCACACGAACTGCAACCAACGCAATGCATGCTCAGCTACAGCCTCGGGTACAACCAAGCTATTAAGTCAATGCTGCGCGCCACGCGGAACATCTCGTCCACGCGCTCCGACGTGCGCGCGCCCTCGTTGCACGCGCACACGAACTGCAACCAACGCAATGCATGCTCAGCTACAGCCTCGGGTACAACCAAGCTATTAAGTCAATGCTGCGCGCCACGCGGAACATCTCGTCCACGCGCTCCGACGTGCGCGCGCCCTCGTTGCACGCGCACACGAACTGCAACCAACGCAATGCATGCTCAGCTACAGCCTCGGGTACAACCAAGCTATTAAGTCAATGCTGCGCGCCACGCGGAACATCTCGTCCACGCGCTCCGACGTGCGCGCGCCCTCGTTGCACGCGCACACGAACTGCAACCAACGCAATGCATGCTCAGCTACAGCCTCGGGTACAACCAAGCTATTAAGTCAATGCTGCGCGCCACGCGGAACATCTCGTCCACGCGCTCCGACGTGCGCGCGCCCTCGTTGCACGCGCACACGAACTGCAACCAACGCAATGCATGCTCAGCTACAGCCTCGGGTACAACCAAGCTATTAAGTCAATGCTGCGCGCCACGCGGAACATCTCGTCCACGCGCTCCGACGTGCGCGCGCCCTCGTTGCACGCGCACACGAACTGCAACCAACGCAATGCATGCTCAGCTACAGCCTCGGGTACAACCAAGCTATTAAGTCAATGCTGCGCGCCACGCGGAACATCTCGTCCACGCGCTCCGACGTGCGCGCGCCCTCGTTGCACGCGCACACGAACTGCAACCAACGCAATGCATGCTCAGCTACAGCCTCGGGTACAACCAAGCTATTAAGTCAATGCTGCGCGCCACGCGGAACATCTCGTCCACGCGCTCCGACGTCACGTATTTCCTCTTAGTCCTTGATATGATAATAATTGCGTCTCCCAGTATGATAATTTTAAAGGAATACTTTTTTCACTTAGGTTCGTCACTTTTTGTGAATTTTCGACTTAGGATCAAGAATTTATTCCAAATGTCCATCATATAAAGATATGAGTTGTTTATTGAGTCTGGACTCCCAAAGGGCAGTGTAGATTTTAGCATGACGAACGGTCAGACATGTTAAATTAGATTAAAGTCATCGTGTGTAGTCTCTTTTACTACCTAGATCTTGTGAAAATTTCCTTGCGTTAAAAAGATTTGCCAGCAATACTACTCGTGTAAGAAGTAGGTTAGCATTTAGTATATCTCGCAATTTTTCTGTGAAATGTAGTGTTTTTTAGTCAGTCATTTTTTGGCTAAAGACAACTTTTTGTTTTTGGCCTCTGGGTCATTTCAATTGTCTTCGGTTTATTTATGCATTTAGCCAAAATTTGTTCAATTCTTATTTTATTCTAAAAGTCTCGTGTCCCGAGCCATACCAAACCCACCCTAACACATATAACACCCTGTTTATATGTTTGTATATTTTTCTTTTTGCATGAAATTAGTTCAGTTATGGAATGAACAAAATATTTATATTATTTGCTTTAAAAAAAATTATATACATTCACTGAAATGGCGCGAAATAAAAGGCTTTTTATTTTTAATTTATTAACATGATGTACTGACATGGTTAAGCGTAGTGAGGGCCTGCAGACAGGGCTGGTACTGCGGCTCGCTGGGATGCAGGTTGCGCAGCACGGCGTCCAGCAGCAGCGGCAGCCGCGTGATGCGCTGCATCGGCAGCATGATGAACGAGTGCAGCGACAGTGACTGGCACGCTGGGCTGCTCTCTAATCTAGTGGAATCAGGGAAACCATCAATAAACTATAAATGTAAATGAATAAACTATGCAATTAATAAAGCATACTACTATATGGTAACACTAGCTTATGGGTAAAAACGGTGAATCCTTTACGGTTTTAAAACAACTGGACAGTAGGTTTTGGTAGCTTCGACGTCGCAAAAACTTTTTAAAATGCAGTATCTACTATTTGCTCTGTATTCTGATATAATTTGTTTCAAAGAAGAAATCACCTTAAAACAGAAAATGAAATTATGTTTAACCTAAACGACTCCTATAACTACAAATACAATAAAAATCTGATATAATTACTTTTTAAGCGCAGCAGCGAAAGCCGGTCTTTCCCTGACCCTCTGCAGCGCTTTGACCATAAGCCCCTGGTTCTCGCAGTACTTCACGTATACATGGAAGTGTCGCTCGGCGTGAGAACGTACGAGCTCGCATATGTCCGCCAGTAGGATGTCCTGCTGCCAACAAGCTTCTAACGATACCATGAGTTGCTGGGAGCATTTGCGGACTGTGAACAACACTAGTTATTACAAATTTATCGGCACTTATGAAATATACATTTTTAAATTTGTGGAGGAAAAGTTATGAAGAGACCTACAAGAACTTTTTAATTTATTTAAAAATAGCTAATCGGGGTTGCAAAGAGCCGCTGGATTCAGAACACTCTTATTGGAATTATAGGGGGATGCTTTTGTTCAGCAGTTTAAATGTTTCGGCTAAGAGGATGACAACGGATATTATGTACCTGGTATAATATTAGAGAACAGCGTGTCCCAATCCTCGGCCGGTAGCACCTGTGGGTCCCTGAAGGCGGGGTGCGATATGAAGTGCGTCTCCAACACGTTCAGTGAGTTGAGATACGAAGCCTCAGAGGTGAGCAACTCGAACTTTGCCTCTTGGAGACGCTTCTGGTTTGGAGCTAGGGAACCTGATGAAAAAATAAACAAACTCAATTATCCTGGTTTACACAAATCTACTTTGAGAGTGCACGTTAAAAATACAAGTTCTCATTTCAGAAACCGACTATAAATATATATTTCATTTAATAAAAAATGCACATACTAAGTACAGCAGAGTTGACAACTTCTGGCACCTCGCACCACAGGGTTCGTGCTGGTCCTCGCGGCGCCACTAGCGCCATGGCGGACGGCCGCGCGGCCGGCGGAGGTACTAACGCTCCGGGCGACGACTCGTACGCGTCCGAATCAGAGTCACCGGTCTCGCGACACACGGACTGAAGGAAAGGAATGAAATTAATAAAAAACAAATACTTAGAAACAAAAAGTAACTTAATATAAATTCTGAAAGCGATTAATACTTTTCAGCGATTTAAAAGAAATAAACTTATCCTGGAAAAAACCATTTATTGGAGAATAAACCTCTTTATTTCGTAACTGTAAATCCAATTTATTTTTGTAGCAATAGAGAATTAACAGGTATTATTTAACAGGTATTATTTTTCCCAAATATTTTATTAAAACAATTTTTTTTCATGTTCAGTCAAGGTTTAGAGATTTTGCCGTAAATAGGAAAAATTAAAAAATATGTAAAAAACTATCCCATAAAACGATTTGTTAGGATTTTATTATAACCCTTGAATCAGATTTTACATCCCCTAATATATTGGCATTTGTTAACCGTGCAAAGTTTCAATACATTCAAAACTTAACAAAGGCAATGACAAGTTGACAGTTTATCGTAGTATCAACGCGGCGACGACGACAAACTAATGACACAACATGAATCATGTCTCGTGCCTACTTACAAGGAAAATAATTGATGCTTCCTTCCAATAATAAACAAACAAGTACAGGCGATAACACGTATGAATACGAGTATGTATGAGTAAAGTGATTTCAAGGTATTTTTATGTTTTGAGTAGCATTAAAACATCACAATACATAAAACAATTTCTTTGGGTTGTACTTAATAATGACAAATTCCAAATTCGAAAGAGTCCCCTTGTTACGGGAAGTAGTTCCAAAAAAATAACTCTTTCTATGACCCCATATCGCTAATCACTATGCGGCCAATTCATATAAAATGGTTCCAATACGAATAATTGATTTCCTGCTGGTACCATGAGCCACGGTACAAATTTCGCTTTATGGACGTTAAACAGTTACTACAACGCGTTCTTAGCAGTTTTTTTCGCTCAATGGGCGTTCTCGCTCTTTTAGATTAACATATACAGAAACAAAGTAAAGGCCATGAGGTAATAAATGACTTCATTCCAATTCAGGTGACGTAAAAGCAATGATACTCGAATCTTCATAAACACATCATTTCAGCGTTAATCTTTCGAGTAGAGGTCAGTATAATTATACGCTAAGTTGAGATGCAATGGCCTCTTAATGGATTCGTTACCACATTACGTAATAGTATCAAAGTTTACAAAGTAAGTTCTTTTAGATTTGGTATGGAAGAGTATGACAGCATTAACGTATGTCGCGCCGAAAACTTTCCGGCGTCAGATAGCAATCTGGCGCCTTAGTAACTATTTACAACTAATGGACATTGGATAATAAGAATAGGTATATTAGTACTGATATCAAACATAACGTCAGTCTGTGTGTTCCATGGGTTTCAGAGGCTCAGCCGTCAATACGAACTATTCCAAATTTATTTCTCAGTTAAGAATGATTTATTATATTTTAAAAAATATATATTAATTTAATTAAATAATAACTTTAATGGGGTCAGTGAATTTAAATTATATGATTTTAAAGTTGCATTTTTTGTATGAATTTAATTTCAGTTTAACAGCTGTTCGTTTCAGCATAATGATTAATGGCCAAGTGCGAGCTAGAATCAACACAGAATAGTTACTTTTGTTCATTATTTAGATGTTGCCAATATTTTGATGGTATCAGATGTAGTGTAGTGTATATGATTAATGGCCAAGTGCAAATTGGATTCAGCACAGTATGCGCTTACAAACTTTCAGATCACATTAAATTACATATAAATAGTTTAAATACTACATCAATAAAGTGCTATGTTTGTAGTGTGTACTTCGTAACTTAAAATGTAAATGTTTATTTTTTGTTGTATGTGTGTTTTGGTTGTACATAGTTATTCATAAGGTATACATATTTGATTTGGTGCGTACCTCTATTTTAGCAGCGTTGTAGAACTGGTAGAGTGGTTCGTGAGTGAACAGCGACGTTGGCAGAGGTGAGGCCGGATGGGATCCGGACGACGCGCCCGACGACGACGACACGTTCCCGGCCTGGTACACGCCGCTCTCAGCGTACCTAACATAAACAAATATTAACATTCTTCTCAAATAAAAACACGAACGTGGACGGAGGACGTGGTAGCTCAGTTAGGTCGTGGTACCTCAGTTAGGTCGTGGTAGCTCAGTTAGGACGTGGTAGCTCAGTTAGGACGTGGTAGCTCAGTTAGGACGTGGTAGCTCAGTTAGGACGTGGTAGCTCAGTTAGGACGTTGTAGCTCAGTTAGGACGTGGTAGCTTAGCTTGTTACGTGCCTTTGAAAACCCACTGACTCGAGCCGACAGGTCGAGGGTTCGAATCTCGGGTTGCCGTAAGTTGTCGCTGCCGTATTTCTCAATGTGCCCGGATAGTGGCGACAGATTCGCAACCTGTCACACTGGGACTCAACATAAACATGCGAAAAGCGGTGTGTAGCACCTCTGCCTATCCCTCCTCGAGGGATAACGGCGTAAGTTTGTGTGATGTATGTATGTGTCATATAAAAACTAAAAGCTGTACGTTAGTCTCGCTAAGTCTCGAAATTGGCTGGACATCTATTTGAATGATTCTTTTTAAACTACATTCTCTAATAAATGGTTTATAATGTAAAAAACCAAATGTTACCAAAGGCACGATCCTAGGTACGGTAAGGAGGTAAGTCAACTAGTAAATAATAAAAATATATGAAAGTATTCACAAAAATTAGTCTTAATTAAAGGTAGAAATGCTTTTTATAGTTACTAAACTAAGGCACAATTAAAAGATATATAAGTAAGTTTTGAGCCGGAGCTGGGATTCGATCCAGGGACCTCACTTGTTTCACAGTCAGTAACAAACCGTTAAGTATACTATAATACAACCTCATACATCTAGTATATAGGTACGAATAAAATATATTTGTTAATTATTATTCACGAAACAAAACAAAACTGAACATGAATTTAGCTGGTTTATAAATTAATCACAACCTACTCACCGGTACTTGGTTATAATTTTTTCCGAATTGTATAAATTAGAAGATGCGAATTCGGCCAATTTTTTTTTAATCAACGTTTTTATAGAAAAAAAATACAAAATATAACCTTTAAATATTTCTCAGAAAACTCAAAAGGTGCAATTTCACTACAATAATTTCAATTTATTCCACAATGACTATAAACTCGATACAATATTTTGGCAAACAATAACACCGACCAATCCTTCCAGTGAACGTGATATCAATGATATGAATAATTCATATAAAGGAACGTAATGACAACAAACGATGTCACAAACACAATGATAACACTAGTGTAACAACGTGTAATGGAACGTTGGATTTAAATTCTACAAACGACTTCACAGCACATCATACGAACTGTGAGTAGGCGTTACATTATACGCTTGTGGTACAATCTACAAGATTAACAAACTTATATAAATTTTTTTGTAAACAATAAAATGTATCAATAGCATTAAATCTAGATTTTTCTCTCCATGATATTAATATTTCTTTTGTAACCAAATTCAATTAAAGTGTATCCTACAAAACGAGTAATCAAATAAAATAATCATGCTACAATTGGTATAGCCAGTGCCAATTATTTTTTTTCTTTAAAATTGAATTGTTTTACTCATCTCTAGCCACACGCATTAATCGTAAGCTGCGAGCATTTCGTTCCGGTGTAGGAATTGTAGACATAAGTGTATGACTTGGAGCAAGACTAACGGCAACACGGAAAACAGGCTCGTGAGTCAGCGGCGGCGGCGGCGGTCGGTAATAACCGTCGACATGCGCGCGGGCATACGACGAGCTATGGAGCCCTATACATACAGCCTTAATAACACAGCTTCAGTGTGAGAGCTATGGAATGTTATTGAATCGTATCCTTACATTTTTTTAAGTTTGTGAACGGTGGACCAGTTTTTGATTTTTTTATGCTAACATCGTAACTATCTTAAAACGACTGAATCAATTTAAGATGATTTTTTTTGCATAATATTTAAAAGTTCTGAGATGTTTAACGATTATAAGATTCATAACACAAAATGTCTTCAGCCATGTTTTTGTTTCAGTCTTCTTAGAATAAAAGAAAATAACTTTGATCTAGTAGACATTATAACTCGAGCATTAATACTAGGTCTATGATGTATTCTACGTATTAAAGTATTGCATCTATATATGTATAATGGAAGTTTATTCACAAACCACAGTGCCTCGTTAGCTCAAAAAAGTTCTAAGATTTTTTTTATTACTGAGTTATGCTGACGACTCACCAGGAGGTGTTGGAGGTGGCGCTGGAGGCTCCGTCGGCTCCGCACTCCGCGTACCACGAGGTCCTGGTCCTTGGGCCCTTGTCCTTACGGGACAGCGTCGGCAGCAGCCGCTTCAACTCTACACATACCGACACACAATGTTTTATACCCACATACATTACTAGAAGGTGTTTCTTTAGTGTCTGTATTGTGTCACGGTGAGATATGTGCACTGTCAGATCTGTGAGAATACTAGTTATGTTTCGTTGTTTATAATTTGTTAATTGTTTTATTTACAAATAAAGATAATATAAACAAGTTCGTATTTACTAACTATTGCTCTTTTACTTAACACTTCTATATATTGTGATTGTCTTTAGCAACAAAAATAATAATAACCACATAACGACACACACTGGCTTAGTCCTGCACTAAGATAATCTTTTATCGCAGGCACTGAGCAACTATATGGTACATACTACAAAGATCAGAATACAACATCCAAGACCGGTAAGCGAAACAATGCGTCTTGCAAATAGCACAAAGTTCCGCTACCGCCGGGATTCGAAACCGGATCCTCTAGCGTAGCAGTCGGCTGTTTACACTACTGCACCACAGAGATCGCCAAATGTGTAGTCACCACTAATAGTACTTAATTAACGTAAATATTAGCTCTAACCGAGAATCGAACTCTGGCCCCGCGATTTGGAACTGTTTTGCAAATCAAACCACTTTGAATCTGTACATAGCAAATTATGAATAGTTCAACCAATTTTTTTTTTTTTTAGTTTGTTCTTGAACTCAATATACTTATATAGTTATGGAGTTGATCCTACGATACTCATGTTAAGTTTTTATTAATCTGTTACCGTTCATGAATAATTATGACGAATAATAAAATTATATTAAATTGTTCAACTATTTTTAATACACGTTCTGTTAGCTGTGAATACTTCTGCATAACACTATGCACTATCCGTTATAAATCTATGAAGTAACATGCGATTAAATGAAACAATAAAGACAAAAAAAAATAGTTAACTATTAAAAAGCAAAGTAGGTGTTGTAATAACCGTGTACGTAGGAGGAAATATGAATTAATATCCCATTAAACATTCACATGACAGTTATAAACATTTACATGCAAAAAACTTTAAACTATTATAAAAAAATATCTATATAAATCAAACTCACGACCCATAGGAGAAATTATAACATTTCACGCTAAACAAAACTTTTTAAAAATAAACTTAAAGAACGTGAGTTCACGTTCACGTTTGAAACAACACTAAGAAGATACCTTATTGTCTTCACCTACAGTTAACTTTAAATACAATAAATAACTTCTAAGTTCATTGCTGTAAGGTTTAAATTAACCTGAAAATTTAATTTAATATCCTGCCTTGAAACCATACTAATATGATCTTTATTCTTTAAGCGATAGAGTTTCTGATATTTTATGTAAAATCATGCAATCTTGAGGTCGTTATGCAGAATACGTGATGCATTATATATTATAGTAGATAAAGGGCCAAAGGTTTCTCTTTGCAATGATTTCTGCGTAGGCGATAGTAAATAATGTTTGTATACTTGGCCTTTTGTATCTATTAATAAATAACCAGATCCGCCATTGACCTGCCTCTGCTTTGGTAAATTATTAAATATCCTCACCATATTATTTAAAAAGTCTATGTAACTTATTATCAAATTATCTTGGGATAGAGCCGTTTTGTTAAATAACTTATTTTGATTAGAATATTTAAAAAAATCTAATTGTATAAAATATTAAAAATCAGCAATCGAATTTGGAAAACATTTCTTAATTTTCATACATAAGGTGGCCTTAAGAGTAAATAAAAGCGATTAACTTCAGACAATTTTTTCAGTTAAATATTACATGCTCTCTGTATTATTTTTTACTACATGCATGTTATTTGAAATATGCACATAGGCGTTATAAAGAAGAATTTACTAATGGTAAGCTTTACCATATCGGCATTTAAATGACGCTCATTATAAAAAAGTTATTAGGTAGGGCAATATTAACGAATAGAGTTACTATATGGGTTTGTTTCTATGGTGGGTGGCGCCATTATCATCAAAAAATTATGAAAGTAACAGTAATTTTATTTCCACAAATGTTTGTTACAAAAAAAAAAATGAAATTAAACAAAGACGTAGAGTAGATTGGTGATGTGTGAAATGTGCGAGATAAATTACTAGTTGTAAATACAAAAAGAACCAAAGACAGTGCAAACGTAAGACATTCACGTGACATGAAAACAGTAAGCGACCCCCTGTACCGCCCCCCCGCTACCGCCCCGCTAGCGAAAAATAACTAAAAATATAACTTCAGATTTGAAGACCAGAAATAGTTTAGAAATGAAAGAACAGGATGGAAAATACATAAATGTTGTTTTTCGTTGTTAAATAATGAGGTTTACTTTATTTTTAGTTATTTCTTAGCTAAACGGCAACACTGACCTCTGTTTAGCGCTGTCTTCGTTTTATTAAAAAAAATATTATTGTTTACAATTTAATCGTCTAAATGTTCACTTAACCGCAGACGTCAACTGCAATTGGAGACTTTAAAGAAACGAATTGATAATTAATTGTATATAAAACCTTTTTTTTTTTTAAATTTCATGTTTCTATATCATATAATACTCGTAATGTCTTAATGAAATCTGCTGTTAGACTGTCGTCTGTAATGTATTTCTAATAAGAAACAGTTAAACTATGACTCATACTAAATAAAAGAGTTTTATCATGGATTAGGAGTATTAATATATATGACTTTTTTAAATTTTAAAGCCAATTAAAATTTAAATTGTCAAAGTAATTTCTCATAGCAGTGGTATTGGTTGACGCCTGTTACCTTCGTTGACAGCGCTAAGGTCGGTGCGCGCTATAGGGCTGACTGCTGGAGCGGTGTGTCCGGGGGCGGTAGAGCACGGGGCGGTGGGGCCGGGGGGCGGTGGAGGAGGCCCGGGGGGGCGCTCAAGCGCTAAACACGGGGATGACTCCGCCCAGCGTCTACCTCGTCTAGGGGGCGCCAGCGCTCCAGGCTCCGAAGTCGCCGATTCACTGCTAGGAGAGCATACACCATTAATACTGTATTTTATTTAAATAGTGACGGTTTCGTTGACGTTAAGCAGTTTGTTGCAAAAATATAGATGGTATAGGATATCCCAACGACGACGTAGGGATGGTCGTTGGCGACAATTATAACGAATTATTAGAATGTTTTCTCCATGGTAAACATTTTGTTTTGTTGTAGCGTCTTAAGTTTCGATGGTTTTTTGCCAACTTTTGACACTAAATAATTAGAATAAATTATAGAATACCATACTGAAAACGTAGAGAAAATGTTTATTTAAATGGTACAACATTGTATAACTGTTAATTATGAATACCGTATATGGTATGTCGAGTCCTTGTATTGTCCCGGGATATATTCAAATATTACATACTTAATGATCACAAAAAAATGCCTTTTAGATATGGTAATTGTGAATATGTAGATTGTTTGTAAACAAATAAATAACCTTGAATAAATAACGATTTTATGATTTAAATACCGGATTTCATCTTGTTCAATTAACATAAATACGTAGAAGACGAAATCTGATGATTTTTTACGTACAATACAAGTAGCTCATCAAAAATTTACAATAGAAAATATAATTTTGTGTTAGGATACGATCGCCGACATGAGTCAAAAGCTAAAAATTAAGCAGTAACTTACCAATTGCTGAAGCCCGAGTCACCGTCCATAGAGTCAGTCAAGTAAAAGGTAGAGTTAGTGATCTTGAGAGCGCTGGGAACATCGTTAATATCTACGGCCAACGAGGAGGCCCTCCTGAACGTTGACTTGAGGGACTTATACGCTTTTCTAGAGAACGTCCCACTATCTTTCTTCCCATCACTAGTTGGAGTGACAGGTTTCTCTGGGGGAGGTTTATCCGGTAAAGGGGGAGGAACTTCTCCATTAGACACTCTCCTGTTCTCTTTCTCCCCAATCACATTCTTCAACTCCTCCTTAAAACACCCGTTGACTTTCACCACGGGAATTTCGGCCTTATTTAGCACGGTTTGCGTGTCTTTAAAGTTGATGTTCCCGTATATGTGCTGTATGTCAGGTTTCTCGTAGTTGGCGTATATCGGGGATTTGGGTTTGGGTTTGTCGTAAGCGCCGTTCTGGGACGGCGACGTCTTTATGAAAGGTTTGCCGTCCATTGCTTCTGTGAAATTAATAATTGTATGAGCGATAATATGTATTATTTTTAATGATTTATTGATTTTGTTGACTTGTGCTAAACGAAAAAAATTAAGTTGTTGTTTTAGTTGAGCAAAATCACAGCATAGATTATGCTATTTTGGGGATTACGTGAATAGTTATTAGTTTATTGACTCTTGATTAAATTTGATATTTTTTTCATTCATGTGATAAATAAAACATTGTGTACTTTTTATATTGAAGTATTAATAGATTGTAAAAATAAAAACACGTTTGACCTATTTTCTTGTTGTGACCTGTTTCTACTAATACAAATTTAATTTCAACAAGTTCCACAATATCCGATATGGTCTAGTGGCTAGGATACCTGGCTCTCACCCAGGAGGCTCGGGTTCGATTCCCGGTATCGGAATACACTTTTTGTATTTTTATTTTCTTACCTGAATATCTTTTAGTGATATTTCTTTTGAGTTGCCTCATTTTCTTTTGAGCGGCGCTTGCGAATTTGGTGAGAGTGTAGGAACCCGTAGTCGGTGGCGAGGGCAGTCTTGACGTGGGGAGGGGTGGTGCTGATTCGATGTTTGTCGACTGGAATAATAAAAAACACACATTAATACGAGCGCTCAAAACGTACCACTACTAAAACAAACGAGAGAAATAAAAAAGTGTCTCAATACAAAAGGCTGGTAATTACTTATTGTTTGTAGAAACACAACGAATATTTTAATGATGCAGTCGTCCAATTTGAAAACTCAGTTTTAATGTTTTAAAAGTATTTTTCAAGAAAATATTTAATGTATTAAAAGGGCGTTGAAAGTTGTATTACCATTGCAAACTTTTTTTTTACAAGTAAGGTGGCAAATAAGCACACGGATTTTGGTGGAGCTTAATTGACTATTTGACATAAGCTTCTGAAATTTGGTTGGTAGGTAGTTTATAGGTTACAGACAGCTTAAAAAGCTTTTTATCACTCAAACCCAAGCGGTTAAAATCGTATTGTACATAGGTTGCTCAGGAAACTGGAGTGATTTAGTGAATTAATCATTAAGTAAGTATTTGCAGTCACCTGTTCGCTGTCTTCGTAGTCTGTGTCGCTGTCGAAGGAGTCGAAGTCATCGTCTATGTAGGGGGGCGGCAGCGTGGGGTGGGCGGAGGGCGCGGGGGGCGGCAGTGTCGGCGCCGGCTCCAACGACTCGTACAGGTGGCCGGAGTCACTGCTGTCGCATTCTAAAGAAAAAAAACGAAAATTTAACATTTTTGTTAACTAGCGAAAGGTAGGACAGTTCTTCGTATGTCCTCTGTAAAATTATAAACTGTATTATATATATTATATTGCTTATTATTATTGGATTATATTATTGTGTTTTGCATATAATATATTTCCACATATTTATTTAAAATATCTATGACAAGAATTACAAACCTAAAGGTTACCTTCTGACAACTTTTGGCTCTGTTAATTTTAAACATGTATTTACATTGTTGAGTAAAGTTTTCATTTAAAGTAATAACATAAAAATGCTTGAATATGTGAACAAATAAACATTGAATACCAACACACAAAGCCTAATTGTCTTCGTATCTATTCTACAACTTGACAAGGTTGCATTTCTATTAACCTTTTTTAATGTATTATGACGTCGCCTTTTCAAACTACTGACAAAAACGATACAAAAAAAAACATTGATTTCTCCTCCTATAAACATTCTTGGTTGTGGAGAAGAAATGCTTATAAAAACAGTAGTGTAATGTAAATGTATAGTTTAATTATAATCGTACGTAATAATACATTTACTGTGACTAGGCTTTATCTTAAAATTTATTTCAGATTGCGAATCTAAGCAGAATAACTTACACTAGCGTAGTAAGATCTCTATTTTTAATGGAAGTATATAATTGAAATGGTTTTTGTTACGTTTTCTCTCGAACAAAAGCTAGTAAAATTATATACCTACATAAATGGGAGTTTTTAATGTTCTAAGTCAAGAATTAATTATTCTCTAGTCCAGTGTTACTTATTTTTTAATCCACTGACCCCTACGAAATCAAGAAAGTTTGTCAAGGACGGTATAAAATACTTCAATATGAACGTTGGTATTTCTTTTTTGCTTTGAGAGTGATCGGATTGATAATAATAACCAAATCACGACACACACATTGATTCAGCCCTGCAGTAAGTATCGTAAGAACTTGTGTCACAGGAACTCAGCAACGATATGGTATATACTACATGGATAAGAATACAACATCCAAGACCGGTAAGCGAAACAATGCGTCTTGCAAATAAAACAACGTCCCGCCCCCGCCGGGATTCGAACCAGGAACCTCTAGCGTAGCAGTCGGCTGTTTACATCACTGCGCCACCGCAATTCAAACTCCATTTACTGTCGGTTCCAGAAAAGAAATTATGATATTTTTTTGCTCTTTATTGACTACGAAATAATCCAGAGTTGAGACTGCGGACAGAAATATATATACTTGCATACCTATACAACCATTTTCATTACCGAGGGGTGCTCGGATAACCTGTGGGTTACGAAACACGGTTCTAGTCTAGTCTTTTCACTATCAAGCGTTTTCGAAAAAAAAAATTAATAACCTTATCAATTATTATGATAACAAAAAAAAACTGTTTATTGGCCGAAGACTCATGACGACAGAAGGACGTGGTAGCTCAGTTTGTTACGTGCCATGGATAACCGACCGACCCGAGCCGACAGGTCCAGGATTCGAGTCTCGGGTTATCGTAAGTTATAGCTGCCACGATTCTCATTGTGCCCCAATAGTGGGTACAGATTCGCAACCGGTCACACTGGGACGACCACACACAACATAAACGCATAAAAGCAGTATGTAGCACCTCTGTCTACCCCTCTCGAGGGATAACGGCGTGAGTTTATGTATTTATATGTGTGTGTCATAAGGATCCTATTTTAATATCAAGAACCGATTACTAGAAAACGAAGATTGCACTGTCGACGTTAGTTGTAATATTATCTAATCTGTCTGACAGACAATGCGAGTCAGTGCAGCGCAACCTTGACCAAATTGTCTTATCATCGGTTTCACTCAAACTTCTCAGCAGAGCTCATGTCAAATGTCAAGGCTCTGGATAATAATTATATAATTACATAACATTACGAATACAAATCATCATAGCGAAATCACAATTGTGATTAACTTGGATTGGAATGCAAACGAAATTGAAGTCTAATCTAAAGAAAGTAGAGCTCAAATTGGTGATAATGATTCTGTCACGAACTAAAGAAAAGCACGTCATCTAGCTTGCGCAGACGCAGCCGCCGGGTGTTACAAGTATTTCGTAATTTCTGACTACGGAACGAGCATGTACAATTCTGTAGCTATTACGAAAGTGAAATTTTTTAACATTTTTGTTTTAAAATATTTTTACTATTTTTACCCACCAAAGTTTACCAACTTCCACAATTTTATATGAGATGTTTATGAGAAATGCGATAAAATCTTATCCGGAAACATAATAAAGGTAAGTTTCAAATCTGTTGATTGGTGGTCATTCTTGATTTTTTTAACCTCATAGGGAGGTTCAACAACGATTATAAAATATGACATAAACCACTAGTTTTACATAACATTACGAATGACATATCTTTTGAAATATCACGAGAATACCGTTATTTTTTTAAGTATGCAACAATTTCTAACACATTGAGCAAGCAAGGTTGAGTTTTAACAAGTCAGCAAGGTTAGACAGGTTGCAAGATGTAATGAGAGGCTGCAAGTGTTATGAACAAGTAATACTCATTCATAGGAATTTGCTCATTGATTTCGATTGCGTGAACTGCGCGCGAATAGCAGTGCCGTGTGTGGTGTTAGGCAAGCATCGCGCTGTTCAATGACCATAGCTTTGCAAGTTATTATTGTAGGGCTAGCACGCTGAACACATTTGATATAGACGCGAGACGACATAGCTTTCCCTTAGATTTAACTCCGCTCTGTAATCTGTGTCTCCCTCATACAGAGACAGGGAGGCCTTATGTTGCGTGTGAGCGTGCTATCCCGGCTAAAAAAATAAGTCTATACTTAACAAATCATGTAAGGGTTGTTGATCTTCTAAGCTCCAATAACAAATGACTGAAAAACGAAATTTTGCTACAAAACTATTATCAAGATTTGGCCTTACGGCATTCAACTATACAGCCTCTACCTCAAATATTGAAATTATACAAAAGTGCTAAGAATGATAATTCAAGCCCCATGGTGTGTCCCTAATGGCATAATAGACCAGGACCTAAGCATACAAACTATCTGAGAGGAATTAAATATGTCTCTGGCAAATAATAAGGAGAGAATTAAAAACCACCCGAACCAACTGTTTCATATCTTAATGCTAGAAAGAGATCAGACAAGAAACCTCAAAATCAAAATTACCAAAGGACAGTCTAAATTCAAACAACACCTAAATCCCGATAGGGATTTTTTTTAAATTGTTCATGGTTGAATGAACTAAACATTCGACAACTAAGACAACACAAAGCTGAATGTCCTATGTAGTGACAGATTGCTTTAATTGCAAGGAGTCAAAAAATGATTTATTACAAATGCCAGTCTATATCGAATAACTATTAATAACGTTACCAAAACCGTCGTATATAACAAAACATACACCCAATTTTAATATAAAGTCACACGTAGTAGAACCCCCAAAGCTATAATTTATTTGACTATTATGGAATCCATAACAAAAAGAGCATATTTATTTCACAATACCATTTGTTATCGCAATTATGGTATTCGGCAATGACGTAAAAAATAATGAATATAAACGATTTTGTAAGCATTTTGTCATTTCAACAAAGTGATTGGCAAGTTTTAAGTAAAACCCAATTTATTTAATGTGTTATTTTATTATTAGTGGGATTTTAAAGGTAAAAGTGGACTCGGTATATTTTATTTTACCTATACCATTGTATCACAGAAATTTTACCTACATTTGCTTGGGACAATGTAGAGATGGAAAATTTCAGCAAAAAAAAAAAAAAAAAAATCTTAGGTTCAAAATTCCAAAATTTTATATTAGATCTCTTTACCAAAGTTTTACTCAAAGACATCACTGTATAATATCATTGTTGTTACTTTAAAAATGGAACAAACATTAATGTACAAGAAAATAATTAATGATTTTTACGCACTGTTGCGAAATCAATTTTCAAAAGCCATCGAGTTTCTTTTCATTTTGCTGGTTATTTTGCTGGTCATTTTTATTTTTTATAATAATTTCACGCATAGGAAGAATCTAGTTATATTGATAATCTTTGATCGTTTGTAAAATAGTAAGCTAGACGAATTGCTTGATCAGTTGAACCCATTTAACTAGCGTGTATCATGTTTGATTGATGTACTTGTAACTGGTTTACACTTTCGAAGCGATCGATTAAGTGTTGCGAGTGATTAATCGATTAATCAAGTATCGATGGCCAACAATATTAAATGTTACTATTCAATAACATCAGAGTTCCCTACACTAACCAATACAGACGAGAGAGTAACAATAATAAGAGATTATAATAGTTTAGTGCACTTTTTGCTAGAACGAGAACGGAGCATTTATCTTTCAATCACAGGAAATCCCTCTATTAAACCTAATTTGAAGCCAAATGAACAATTTGTCTTGATTTTGTAGTCATGTCGCGGAAGTACCAAAGTAGCTTATTTTCGCGGTTATTTGACAACAAAGGTAAAATTTTAAGTTTCTTAGCTCTCTTGAAATTGTCTGTTCTTAGTTTTGCAGAGTTGCAGTATCACAGACCATTTGTTTCTAAGAGAAAGGACTAGAGTACGAGAGTTGTTCCTTTTTTGTTCGGAAGGATAGCAGTACAACTTTGACGGCTCTAGCTATAGGCCAGTCGACATACGAAGCTATATTAACGAAGTTCGTGATTGCACTAATGCACCAATGGGAAACAGCGACACTGACTGATTTGACACAAATACGAGTATGATCTATCAACTAACGAACTTGAATATTGAAATGTATATCTTCTATGTCCTAGCCAGTGTCGCATACGTCCAAAGACTGCAATAAGATAAATCGAAAGAGGGTCGAGGGTATACAAAATCATGACTTGTAAAACTAGTACAGTTAAAAATAATGGTATATATTGGTAGAAATGTACATACTCAATGATATCGAGATGGTAGAAGTAGTACTTGGATTCGACTGAAATTGACATCACGGTGACATTAGAAACATGATAGAACTTTTAAACATTCCTAAATTATGTGGTTGCAAAATAACGATCGGAACGCCCCATAAACAGATGCAGGTGAGCATCTTACTTTTTTTAAATTAGATTTTGATTCAACAATGAAAGTGTAACTTCATGAATTTTTTAACAAATTTATATGAAAATATAGAATCTCCAATTAAAATTTATAACGTCTTCGAAGACTCAAAATTTCTAAAACTAAGAAAGAACGAAAATTTGTATTTCATAGGGTATTATGATTTTTTTAAAGAAAACCTGTATATTTACTATACGTATAATCCTTGGACATTCATTGCGAACGATTCCTTTGTTGGTTAAGAATCACAATAGTGGTAGAAGAGAATGACCAATACAAAACCTGCAAACGTTAATAATGGTGCCTAATAGCGGTTACCGTTATCTTAGAAACTTGTGTTAAAACTAATGGTTTATTGACGACCTCGGTGGCGCAGTGGTGTAAACAGCCGGGTTCGAATCCCGGCGGGGGCGGGACTTTGTGTTATTTGCAAGACGCATTGACTCGCTTACCGGTCTTGGATGTTGTATTCTTATTTATTTAGTATATACCATATCGTTGCTTAGCACCTGCGATACAAGTTCTTACGATACTTAGTGCAGGGCTGAGTCAATGTGTGTGTCGTGATGTGGTTTTTTATTATTTATTTATTTATTTATCTAGCAACAGTCATTGCTCATCAGTATCCCTAATAGTAGATATTACATGTGCGGAGACAAAGCCATTAGCAATTAAGCAATTATTGGCCTAAGTTTTTGCACTAATTAGAAATTACTCAACTGACGTTATTATAAACTAAACTTTTTGCTGTCTCGATGATTCATCGAAGTATAAAAATGATTATCTGATACAAAAACACACATTGTTTTCATTAATGTTATTTATTTAGAATTTGTAATGAAAGTCACTCTATTTAATCAAATAAAGCTTTAAGTCTATTTATTTTAAAACAATTAAAAAAATCTCTTCTCAAAGCAGTTTCGGGAGACAAAAAAAAAACACAGAAATATCTCTTTCTCGTTGTATTCAATGCCAAAACTTCTACTAATAGACTGTTACAATTTCTGTAAAATACGATGTCAGACAACCTTTCTAGACTTTCTTCAGTGTCTATTGTATAAAAATTTAATAGTGACTACTGTATCAAATTGTACAACGGACTGTTTCGACTTCGAACTTATAATTTTCCATAGCATTAATCTTCTAAGTGCTGCCATCAATCCAATAGGTAGAAAGTTTGCAAGAGTTGTTAATGTTGATATTGAATATCAGTAAAAGTAGAATAGGTTCAATCACCTGTTATTATGACAATGCGGTTTCTCACCTGCAAAAGCAAGCATTAAAGAATGCTTCTTGCAAATATTTGCGTTACGAATTGAAGGAAATGCCATCATTCGGCGACGAAATTTTAAGATAAACAGTTTTATTGCCTCGCGCAGAGGCTGAGGAATGCGATTGTCATAAAAGTTTATCATGAAACTTAAGTAGATTTTTTATATACATGCTTAAGGCAACTAAACAAAAATAGCGTTTTGTGAAATTTAGAATTAACCTCCAGAGTCTGATTGTAGCCAAATTCATGATTTCCTCAATTTGGTTTTGATAAGATTTAATAATTATAACATTTTACGATGAAATGATATTTACCGATAAAAGCGACGAGATCCTGTATTTCGAACTCTCCATATCTTAATATAGTCCTTATGCTAAGCCAGCATTTATGCTCAAATGCTTTTAACTGTTTCTTATCTTCTACATCAGTCTTCTTTTGGACTATTTCTGCTTCTTCATCGTTTCGACTATAGTGTGTACTCCTCGCACTCGTGTCGATGTACACGTTTGAAGGAGATGTTATGAAAACTAGAAACAGCATCATGTTAACATTTAGCTTTCATTCAAATATAAACCTTATCTCTTCTCACATAAGGATCGACGGAAACGAAATAACAAATAAGATCAGAAGGATTGAAGCAACCAAGTCAAATGTTAAAGGTTAAGTTAATCGCATTAATGCCTTGAAGCAAGACTAACTTGAGAGTTGTAACGCTTCTAAATAAACGTGAAATTATTGGAAACATAACTGTTTTCAAATAATTTACAAATTGCTCGTTTTGAAAAAAAATTAAAAATGTCACTCGCGTTTAATACAAAATTCAGTAAGCGAAACAGCAAATCTCAAGTTTCGAAATTGGTGTTCAAGGCTAGTAAAGTCGACTACACCGGATAAGTTGTCACATTGCAATCGATTCGCATTTCACAATGATATTGAGCCATTATAAAAGCCAGTCTCGCGTCATCGATCCTTATGTGTGTGGTTACAATAATATGAGAGCTGATGGAACCTTGATCGCCGCAGTTCCTTCTGTAGGTCCGAGGCCTCAGCGGAGGCCCCGTGCCTCCGTTCACATGAGGCTTCTCCGATATCATTTTTCATCATCACTTGTCACTATTTTACACTACACTATCAGTTCTAAGATCAGCACAACACAGTTCCTTTCGGACCACAAAACCATCTAGGAATCCTAACATCACTCATGCGTGGGAATGAAAAACAGCTGTAAAGATATAGTATTTAGCAAGTTGTCGTGACTGATTCTAACGTAACAAGTTGCAAGTGTAGAATATAGTTGGTACAAGAGTCAGGTTATGTTAAAGCAGGCTGGTGAGCCGGCAGCTGCGCTACCACTGGTCGTCTCAGGGTCGACCGGTCCAATCGTTGTTTCCATCTACCCAACAATCGAGACTTAATTTTTTCCGTTTCAATGTTACAAGCAATTTAATGGTACCGAATAATCTCATTTATAATACTTAAAATGACATTGACAGAACGTAGGCATCGATGTCAACAGTCTCTCTGGATCGCAGAGTATTATTTGCTTTGAATGTTTTATACTTAAAGCTTAAATTTTTGGTAGCATTGACACAGTTTAAAGTTTTAGCGCAATTACGATAATTCTTAAAGTACAATATCACAATTGTTGATATGTGCCGTTTATGGTGCAATTGCAAAATCATGAGATACGGTGTGTTTGTATATGGATAGCGTTGCAATCAGAGCATTGCAAATTGCAAAACAATGAAGGCCTAGCTCATAATCTGTTCTACGGAAGCAGTGGCCACTTTGAATTATTCAGCGGTAGGTATATGGTTTCTTATGAAATACCAGCAGCATAGAGTGAGTGTGTGGATAATTAATCGATGACCATATAGTTCTGGATTGAATGTTGCAGACTTCTTTAACGCTTCGAATAATACAAGCTCTGTTAAACGTTCACCGTTGTTACTTACTACACAATCAAAGAATTCTATCTTTAATGATGTTCATCCAGATAAAGTTTACAGTTTTCTGTGTTAGTTTAAAACAATAAAAACTACTATTACTTCTAACGATCTAAAGAAAGGTTCTTTAGAGATTTGACCACTCTTACAATTTTTATATCAAGATAAATCCGTACAATGAGACGAAGAAAAAAATCAAAATGCTATATAACAACAAATAATGACTTAAACAAATTTAGTTTCTGCTTTAAATTAAGTAAGGTTTAGGGTCAGATGTTTACAGGTATCTAATAATGTTGGTACAGTGGCAGCGGAATGTGGATTGTCTGTTTTGAATTCGTACATTCCATTTAGTTCATGTCATGGTTCCAGCTAGTTGGGGACTAGTGGCTCGTATTCAGCCACGGATGTGAATCTGTATCACTGACATACTAACAAACAGGTTGCAACGTAACCTGTGATTATTGAACAAAAACCTTAATTGGTCATCAAAAGGTTGATACAGTTTATACACTGAAAATGTTTAAATCTGTAGGTTTAGAATCACTTGATGTTATTTCATATGCGTAAACGATATTTAGAATGTTGTTTGAGACAATTCAAGGTTGAACACAATTGTATCTCTACAGGAGCAAGACTAAACTTTTTGTGATGGACCGAATCGAAGCGTGACGAGAGGCAATGTCTGTAAACGAAGAAAACTAGACACTAATTACTGAGCATTTTAAAAACGAACAAATGAAACTATTTGTCAGTAATGAAATTTCACAAATCAATATCAATAGGTTTGGTGCAGTGTAACGCAACCGGCCGGCACATACACAGGTAACTTGTATTTAACACTTGCAAAATGTTACTGAAAGATAACAAGAATGAATTATTCGCTCGGATATAACATTGACACTTAAAATATTTAATTTGAAGAAGCGCCAATAAAGGAAATAAATGAATGTTTCATCACAATGGTAATGAATGGAGTGTGCGCACGAACGGGCACTTTCACTGGTTGTGTCGTCGGTGTTCGCGTACACGTCCGATGAGTGCGCGGGCGCAGGGCAAACTTGCGCGTGTCGGCCGGCTTCCCTCTCCCACGCTACCGCCGGCTACCAGGCGACTGTCGCACCAAACAACACCGCACCACCGACCCACCAAACGTAGGTGTACCAGAATTACCATTTTAGAGCACCCCTTAAATGTAAACGAAAGATATGCAAATAATACCATTATGGAGATAGTCAAATGTGCCATTTTATCAAAGAACAAAGATCACGTTTTCGTTGTGTTTGTAAATCATAACAATCGTGATAATTTTAATTAGCATCCTAAAATGGTAGACGCAGTTGTTGCGCAAACCAAAGTAATTAATGAAAACTATCCCGCAGAAGCTGTCTAGATTTCTGATATGAAAACGAGCTAATTTAAGTTACATTTCAGAGAACTGGTCTTGTACTAGTAAGATTACAGGAATGTAGGGCGATACGACATCAATTAAGCCATAAATAAGTAATCGGACAGGCAAGTTATAGGGTAGCAGCAATCAACAATGCAGCAATTTCGTCAGTATCGACGGTAATTGACTAAGCACTTGAAGAACGTGTTAAATGTGATGCAGGGGGAAAAAATCTAGGGCGTTTGCCTCTATAGTGACATAATATTCTATCAAGAGATTCTTTGACTTTTTAGAGCACTGGATAAATAATTGATCCCACGTTCGACTTGATAGGCGAATCTCGGAAGATTTTGTAACGTCTTGCATCACGAGTTTTCGTGCATTTCTCTTCATGCATTTTCGATTGTTTCGGACTTTTAGGTACAGTTGAGGTGAACTGTCGAAAGTCAAAAACACATTCAAGTGAGTTTGTAGTCATTTCATCATCACAATATATCTACAACTTATATTTAATAGTAGTTCTCGTAGCGTGTCACAGGGATGATTTTTTAAATTACCATTTTATTTTTAGATTCAACGCAATGTGCGTGCAATAATAATCAATGTTGTTGAGGTTTAAAAAGAAACTGGATTTCCAAGCTCATAACAAGAATATTACTTTTATAAATACTTCAGTTTGTTCTACATTTACATAAAATTTTATACGTACCAATTACAGTCTTCAGTGGTAAAAATTGTGCATAAAGGACATAAAGATATTCTGATTGAGACAAAACATTTTAACTTTGAAAAAACGAAAACCGATGCAATGTTACTATTGTTAACTCTAATAAAAAGCATTTCACACGATTACCACTTTATTCACCATTCGTTAAGTTTAGCGAAAGTCGTAAATAATATTTCGTTTCACGAGCACCTAATCTTGTTTATCTTTGTTTGATTTAACAATAAATAATGGAACTTATTTTTCTTTCATAATTCCTGGGAACATGTTATTTTAAATTTACACGTAAATTTATAGTTGTCATTAAATATAACTTACATTGGAATTATCAATTATCTTCCCACTTATTTCACACATACTGAACGCCTTAACAAGTAAACTGGACTTAAACTAAGACAATTGATATTTTTTTAATTTAAAAAGTTCAAACATTATTGTATGAGTAGTATGATAAGTACATACGAACATTTGTACTTCATCCGGCGAGGATTGGATCGGATGAAATCGATATCTTGTTCCCTCGCAATGCCTTTTTATAAAGATGGTTTTTAAATAGAACGAATGATGAAGAAAAAATATCATTAATGTTTTAGAATCGTAAAATCTCACATCACTTTGTTCACAATGATGATGATGAAATTTTGGCAATTCGAATGCTAATTTAAAAGATGGCAGGGTTTCTACAGGATAAACAAATCAGGTACAGTAAATCATACTTAAAGCAAACAAAAATTTTGCTCAGACATCAGCTCCGATACATCTTTGAAGATGAGCTAGAAAAAAATAAATTAAACAAATAATATCTGGAAAACTTTGTTAAAAATAGAAATAAGTTGTTTTCAAGGAACGCATCATATTGTAATTAGTGCGTAATCATGCAGATCATCGATACAATTACTAGAATCGATCTTTCTTCAGAGAGATCTGATACATTTTCCCGCATCTCGTGTCATTCATTCAATGTGCTTTTTGTCTGTACATTGTTACATGTTTCACTCTATTCGATATTGTTTTCGAATGCAGGCTACAGCACCGTTTTTTGCGGTGCAGCCATAAATTACAGTTAATTTAAAGAAAGTATGTAATTTATAATAATCTATTTCATTTCATATTTAAGCTGTTCGTTGTATAATGTTTCCGTTATACAGCTCAACAGTCTCAAGTTATTTCATGGTTCATTTATTTCAAACACAATAAACGACATAAAAGTTTTAGTGCGTGATTGTTTTGGGTGTAACTGAATTCAAATAAGATGATTGATTTAGATTTATAGCTTTTCAATATAGTGGCAATAACCAACCAAGACGGGTTCGACGTAGATCATTTATGAATTCAGCAATCAAATGTTGCGCAGTCGCAAAAGCTTCTGTCTTAACATTCAAATTTAATCGTGCTAGAATAGATGGCAGAGTTTTGCAAGAGACCAATAACCAATGGCTATGACAGGTTGAGTATACCCATGGATGTAACGGCCAAGGTAGAGCCGGCCCAGTAATTTCAAGTTCCATACGTGAGAACACACGGTCCATTATGAGGACAACAACAATACAAGCGGAGAATTCCTTTGTTCTCTAAATGCTGTTGGTTTTATATCGTGAGTTAATAACAAACAAACGTAGCCACAGTTTTAATACACAATCTGCATTTATCATTTCACGTATTTGTCAATCGCACCTTTTATTCAGTCCAAACAGCTCGGAACATTCTCACGGAGCCGCTCCAGTTATGAGAAAATTCTGGAAATTTTTAAAATATAACATGTAGGTAAACGTGTGATTAGTTTTTTGCTTGGAATTAGTCCATAAATGCGTAACTTCAATTACTTCCGAAAGGAAGGCAGCAGCGTAGACAGCGCGGAAACTATTTTTTAACTTTACCGACAAAATGTGTAAGGCGGCAGTTGATGCAGAATCGTGTATACTGATGCTAATTAGAGTTCCAACGATACTTGAACAATAACATTAGCGAAAGGGAAGTCCAAAACTGGCGCAGTTACTGCAATTAAGAAGTAAATTTATCGCAAATGAAAGTTATTGCCATTTTATCGCTGTCCATAGATTGTTTATTGTCTTTTGAAATCACTTTGGACTTCAGATTTTCGAGCTGTACCTTTAATGCGAATTCTAACAATTTAACTCATGAATAAATTGTTTGCAAGATCGTTTTCAACTTTATAGAATTTATTTGTAAGTTAAGATGATTTATTTCAACATTCAAAATCAAAGGTCTTCCAGTTTGATAGATAGTAAAAAGTTTTAAAAGTATTTAGAAACTAACAATTTAACACAACAAAGAACCGTAAACAACAAATTGCAACCAAATCTAATATTTGCATTACCAAGACCCATTAAAACTAAACCAAATCCAAGGACAGAAGCCAAATCTAACAAAGACGTAAACATAAATCAAACAACGAGTATTTCTATAACAACAAACAAAGACAATGACACAGTGCCTGTAAACAATAACGAATAGTTTAGTACATTTGACGAGGTTGGTTCAGTAGATACAGTCGTTCTAACTCACGAAGACCGTTTAACTAAGGTTGTTAGTTTGGCCTGGCGTGTACGTGCACATTGCTTCTCAGTGCGTAACTTCGAGTTCGCTCAGTAAAGAGGTTATGCACGCAAGAAGAACGTCCATATACACAACCATCAGTGGCGCTGTCATCGAAGCCCAAAAGCCCGGCTTGCCTTATCGAACTAAGATAAGTTCGCGCTCTCATTCTTGCATTACTTATCAAATCAAACTACAATATGCCTTGTATAGCCCGGTTCAAAATTAATTCTCATTCCGTGCCGTGCTGTCCTAGCTGATATATTTTCAAACTTCTTTGTGCTTTGGTGAGCTCGATTACGCCAGCAAATCCACAACGGAATTACGAAGTTTACATTGAAGAGTAATGGAGCAACGAGGACATTTGTCTAAATTAATTATAAAAACTACAATAACGTATCTCTCGGCATGCCCTGTACTAAAAGTCAAACACGCCACCATAGCCGAACAGTCTCCGTGAGGCGGAATGACTGTAGCGTGGGCGCACCCAATAAGGAAGTCTCAAAGCTCACTGCTCCCTCATTATTCACCTTAGATCACATTCATTCTTACAACATATTTTGGTATGCGTAGGACACTGAACATTTAGTTAGGTGTGCGTTTTACCTGACTCGGTGAGATAAGATTGATCTCGCACTCTGACTGACATTTACATTTATCCATTTAATTTACCAACTGTCAAATGAGAACAAAATTTTTGTAGCTAAAACACGATTAAACCACGCGATCCACCAGTAAATTTTCAAACCGTGAACTTTTGTTTCGTTAATTGAATCTGAAATAAGACTGACCTGACTTAATCGGGATTGCTTTTCAAAAAATTGTTTGCTCGACAGTGTCATCGACGAGTTGATCATCTAATCACCGTCTCACATAACTTGAGACACAGTTCGCAAAATTAGATTAATGTCAGCACAAACACATGTAATGAAAATTGCTGAGTCAATTATTATGATGCCAAATGATAATGTCACAAATCATATCATATTGTATTGACTAGGGATGTGATCTCTCCGATACAGCAGCCTATCGTTACCATAATTTTTGTTTTTAATATGTCATTCTTGTTAAAATAGTTGTTGACTCCGTATAACTTTATTTCTTAATTATAATTGTATTAGCATATTGTTAATTATATTGTTAACGAGTACACGGGTTGTTAAACTAACATGCGTGTTGTTTTGAAATAGATTTAATATTAAAACTGAAGAGAAAGGTTACAATTACGTAATAAACGATTAATTTCTCATGTCAACAAACTCTATTTTAACCCATTTCAAATAAAGTAGTATCTCAATTCGTCGGTATTTTTCCTTATTAGTATTTTTTGGTGTTTGTGGGTATATATATCATACACAGCCATCCCTATCCCCATCCTACCATATTGTGAGTGCGTGTGTCCATTCATAGAAATGAGTATGTAATGAAAATACAAAATACATATTCATGACCTACGCATACATATGTGATTGATTCATTTATAGCAGACGCGTGACAGAAGACATTGCATGCTTCATAAGCCTGCACAACTTTTCAAACATCCATATAAAACGTCAAAATATTTTTTTGTAACAATACGAGATCATACTCGTATTCTTTAAGAAGTTTCACGTTGTTTTTACTTACGTAATCTTTGTTTAATTACGTTCTTATTTATGTATGACTCCACAAAAATGAATGAAAAAATAGAATAAATTTGTGTTACATTACAGTTAAGTCTAAACCGCTTTGTAGAACATATTACGAACGAAACTAGAAACAAATTGGGTCAGACATCTTTCTACCTCCAAACCGACTTGTCTACCCGAGGCTATTAAAGAAAAACTCACCCAAATCGGATTCTTCAAATATTTAAAACTTGATAAATTCAGACAAGAGAACATGTAACCAAGTAGGTAAGCAGTAACTACTGTGTCAGTGTTGGTGACTCGATATCTAACTAGGTCAGTTGCTATCAAATCGATCGTACAGGAACGGAATTACTGTTGCTATTCAGGTACATACTTCTACATGCATATACGTACTAATCAATAATAATCATATGCTTAATCTGTTAAGAGCAATTAGATCTTTAATCATTTAAATACTGTTTACTGTTGTAGGCGCTACCTCAGTCCCAATAACAGATTCATATTTAAAGCATTCATTTATCACCTTTAATTCATATTTTATTTACTTTTCAACAAAAATGACAACTCCTCCAAACGGTCACTTAGTAACCGTGCCCGTCATCTCACCGTCATTTCAGCGGAAGTCGCGATGTTTTTAAAAAGTTAGTCCTTTAAAGTTTACATGTAATTTGAATAGAATAATTGATTTTCTAAGCCAATAATACGAATCAATCTGAACATTATAAGAAATCCACCTAACACTATAATTTTAAGAAACGAATATAATTTTTAACGTCATCCTTGAGAATCCCTTTTGGGACTTTACAATTAAATGTTAAAACCTTGCAAAATATTGAATTTGTATTATCTAGATCTTCATAATTATAAAGTTTATTCAATTAAACAAGTCCCAATAAGTAATAAATTTTAAAGTTGAAGTTATTTCTCGACTGCTGGCTGGGTGGTGGTTTGTACTGATTAATGGATATATATTATATATAGCACAAATTGTAAATTATATATAGCACAAATTGTACGACAAACAATGAATTGTCGACTTTGATAGATATTTACGACCTTTCATTAAAATACGCTATCAATAAGTTATTTACACGCAAGCCTCTGTGTTAACTTTTCAATTTTTGATACGGATAGCCAGTCAATCGATTGTTGAAGTCATGATTATGTGTTTGTGTTTTTTTTCAGTGTGTAGTTTAGGATAGGGATTGTATTTAACTAGTTGCTAATCTTTTTACCGTTGTATGTAGATCAACGTGAGTTAAAAAAGTAATGTTTTAAAAGAATTAATCATTATATTTAATCTCTATATATTTTTTTCAAAAATAAATAATCGAAAGGGTTTTTTTTCTGAAAAATCGTTGAAAGTAATTGTAAAAATACAAATGCATATTTTTGAAGGTACTTAGTTGTTTATCTCTAAAACGCCATCTGTTGCACAAGCAAAGGCACTATCAACCTCAAAGATCGATCGTGTGAAATACAAAGCCGGTGAAGGTAGAGACATTGTACAACAAGAGATGTCGCTACTTACACAACGATAGTAAGTATTTTGCAGAGTACTATACTTTATTATGTTACATTTACTATATTTCTTTAAATCGGGTACATAACTTACCGTTGTTGTCGTTTTTTTGCTTAGGCGACTTCTGCCACTGGTGCCTAACCATCTGGGACCAGTTCACTGGACTCTTCATCCCACGACTTCTTTCATGGACACTGGAATTGTAAAATTTAAATATCTTAAAATAAATAAATGGTATCTTTTCATCACATAGTTCTTTCACCAACTGAACATCATATCAAAGTGAATTCACCCAGTAAAACAAATTAAGATAACAGTGTTTATTTTTCGCTTCAGCGATTGTTGTTTGAGTGACAGATTTAGTAATTTATTGGGTCAACGGGCTGGTTTAATTAATTTATTGAGAGATAATTACGATAAACTGACGTGCCCTGATTATTTTCAATCAGTTTAACTTTATATTATGACACGCAAGCATTTCGCCAAAACCTAAGCCTATGGTATGTGATGATGTGGTAAAAGGTACAGCATGCTTGTCATGAAAATGTATTTAATTTTTGATTTAAACGTATGTAAGTTATGTTCCAGTTAACTCACATGATAATTTTCTGTTCATCGTTCTTCTCTTCATCGGAGACGTCGACCCAGTCGTCGCTGCGGTCGCTCCTGTCACTGGCGCTGGTCTCACTGGACGGCACCTGGAACGCCACCTCCTGCCCGTTGTAGTTAAGCACCGAGCGCTGACCGTATATACTGTTGGACTTCTGCTCGCTCGATATCGTTGAATGACTGATGTTCGACACCGTGTCAAACGATAGCCGCTTCTGGGCATTCGTCATCACTTGCTTCCTCATATTATTTCGACATTTCACCGTGCTAGGACTGTTCGGGATGCTCTCGTACCAATGAGAAAGAGAGTTCTTGTCGCTCTGCTTTATCGTATCGTAAATATTCTCGGAATCGTATGTCGTGTAGTCAGAAGATACGAATGAGTGCCTCTTACTGTAATCAGGGCTGCTTTTTGATTTTATAGGCAGGTTGGGTATTTTCTCGTAAATTCTGTCCGATCCGATTTTTTCGTAGCTCACCGTGGAAGCACCGCTTACAGATTTGGTTATAGTGTAGTTGGTGATGTTTTTGTCAGGTTCAGTTGGATTATAGTTTTCAGCTATTTGAATTCCGGAGCTGGAAGTGAGGCAGTAAGGTTTGATGGCGGTTTTACAATATTCGTAGCCATCATCGCTGTCTCCATCACCACGAGTTCGCTCTTCGAGCTGATTATCACAGAGCTCGTAACTATGTAAACTACTTTCGTCCCCTTCCGGATGCGATCTCATTTCTAAAAGACATTGGTAAACGTTGTCTTTACTTACTATCTTAGATGCCTTATTTACCGAACAGTCAGTTTTAGGTATTTCCGGCAATGGAGAATTTATAATAGAGCTTCCTTCAATTCCTTTAATAGGAATTACGACCACATTCTCTTGGTCTCTAGGTTCTAAGGGTTCATAATCATTTTCGACGACAGTAGTCTTTTTCGGTTTTGAAGTGAACCCTTTCAGAACTTCTTTGTTATACGCTTCAACTAAATTACTTTCGAAATCTGAACTTGAGTCAATTTGAGTTTCAGCCGTTACTTCTACTTTTTCATTACAGTTTTCAGGTGGACTATCATTTATATCTATTATTAAAGTATTTTCAGGACTGATCAGTTTTACTTCGTCATTTGATATTTTTACACAACTGTAGGGGTTATCAGACAATTTTTCGCTATCCGAGTATATTTGTTGACTTTTTCTACGCCAAAGAAACGATTCATTTGGTGTCACTGCAGTTACTGCTGTATTTTCTATTTGTTTAATATTTTCAACATTATCATTGCTTTCTGAAACTTTTGATTCGATATTGGTACTTGCTTCTTCGTGTATAATGTCGACAACTTGTAATGGCAACTTTATAGCATGAACGTAATTAGTTTTATATTTTTTGTCATTTACATTCCTTTTCGTAAAAACTTCAGATTCATTGCTATCTTGACTTGATTCGTTTTTTGTAGTTACATCCATAGATATTGATTTAATTGTTCTTATTTTTGGGACACCATCCTTTACTACAAGATTTTTTGTTAAAACTAAGGTAGATTTCTTTTCAGGTACTTTAGGCTTCTCCTTTATGGGGGGAGCATTACTTTTATTAATTTGCTGTCTCTTTAAAGTGTCGTTGCTAGACGTTTGAGCACTTATTTCATTTTCAAACTTTTTAATAACATTTTTTACTTGTATTGTTTCTAATGACTTCTGTGTTTTTGGTGGTACCTCGGGTGATTTTTTGGGGCTTCCGTCAACTGAATCTGACCCACTATTATGATCGTTTGTATTTTTTAAACGTTTTTTTGGAGATTTTGGTATTTTATTACCATCAGATTTGGAACGAATCACTCGAATTTTAGCTGAGGAATTGTCAGATATTATTAGTTTGTCCATGGAGTCCATACTTGAGCATCTTTTTCGACTATTTCGTTTCTTTGAACTTCGCCTTTGACGAACAACAATTTTAATATTAGGGCTTGAACTGACAGTCGAGGTAGGAGTTGAGCTATTGCTAGCTGATCTTCGGGAGGCAGAATGAAGTTGAGATTCAATTGTCTTAGCTAATTTAGACTGTTTAATAACTCCACTGTGAGATTCGAGTACCAGATCGTTAAATTTTTTAGTTAACTCCGAAACTTTGGTGCTTGTAACGGTCATAGTTTTCGTAGCAATAGGCGGCCTTCTATATGAATTTGAAGCGTTTTTAATCTTAAAGCTTACTTTTCGTGGCTGTGGGTTTTCAAATTTTCTCTTGACATTTGTCTCTATATTAATCGGCAAGCTATTGCTTTTTTGTTTGTCAATATCAATAAGCGAATCGTTTTTTCCTCCACCAGTGCTCCTCGTATCTTCGCTATCTGTTGTTATGGCTATTTGAGCATAATGAAGGGTAGTCTCTTTTTCAGCGCCAACTGTGGGTTTATATGTAGAGTGAGATATTGTGGAGTTTAGAAAAGCATGTTTTGCTTCATTTAGAGATTTCATTCTGTCATTTCTAGTTGATATCGAGTTTTTGAAGGGTAATGTTTCAGTGTTTTTGTAAGATTTATTGTCCTTTATTGCCATTTTATCATAATCAGGGGAAATGAAGTTTTTTAGTAAGGCTTTGATAGTTCCGTGTTCTGCTTCTTCACTATTGAGATTCTTGATGGTTGAAATGAATTTGTTCGTAGGTATTGTGTCGCCTTCCATTAGTTTATTTAGCAGCATTTGTGATTTATTTATAATCCGCTTCTTGCGTCATCTGAAACAATACAGTGAGGAAAGTTACAAAAGTGGAAAATAGTGACTATTTCAAACAGATGAATGAAACTAATTTCAGACTTTACTTTATTCCATAAATGTTCTAATTAAGTCATCAAATTCGCATTCAGTTTTATTGAAGTGCGAAGGGAAAGTTAGCTGGTGGTGGTCTCTATTGTAGTGAGTAATGGATATTTCCTCAGTTTTCCAAACATAGCAAGGTTGAATGGCGTATTATAATCTAAAGACAACTTATTCTCACGAGATTGCGTTGTAAAACAATCAGCCAGCAATGTGGACACTTGTTAGCTGATTTTCAGGTGATAAGTCTATGGAACTTAACAAGGAGATTGGATCTGTAGATAACATTTATCGAACTTTCTATAATGTATCTAACAGGCGTTTCACAATCTTTTTGGATTTTATTGGACAGAGTGAAATGACTACAATTACGAGTGTAACATAACACGTTCCTCGCAATAAAAATTTGTTTATATTATTAAAGAAAATCTAACAGGTATTTATTATGTTGGCAACAAACGTCACGTTCTAGGTAAGGTTAGTGACAATTTCACATAGTTCTAGCACGTGAGATTGGTATTTGTCTTTTGAATTGAGATAACGAGGAGGTCGGAAGGGCAGACCGTGCAGGGTACTTTCACCAGCCACGGGGGTTTGACAACGATCTGGTACCTCTAAGTGAGGAGTTGGAGAATGTAAACGCACCATATGAGAATGTGTTAGATGGATTCTATAAGCAAGAATTAGGCCGCGGATAACGAAAGGGTTTTTTGAAACTACAGGTTTATTCCTACAACTGAATTCTACTACAGGCCAGCAACTTGATATCGTCTTTCATTTAAGGCTTACTTCGTTGATATTTTACAGTACATAATATATTTCGCGCTTATCTACATCTATGGTCATATCTCTAGCCGCATACATAAACGCGGTACATTTGAATAATTGAATAAACTACCCATTGCTATTATTTGTCGACGGCATAATCTGATAATGGTTGGTTGATTATTTAGTATTTCTTTTACTTAGTTAAATAAGATGTAACTCTATCTAACTCTTCCTGCCCTTCGGTTTTCGGTAAAAACCGAAGTTCAGAACCCTTAAGTGCTTAGTAATGTGAACAACCTGCACAATAACCGTATATACGTAATCTAATAAAATATTCATCAGAGATTGTACTGTTGTGATTAAAATTACACAATGCTGTGATCCTGATTCTTACGCTGAGCCGCGTCTGCGCACATGGAAAGTGTAATACGTGATGGAAATAAGAATAAATATTAAAAACAGACTTTCCAGTAAGTGTTGCAGTAGTGTCCAGCAAATTCAGTCTCAGACGAAAAAGCTTGGCAACTCCAAATCACTGAGTCACACACACATTTACATAAAACTATCAGGTCATTATTACGGACGCCATAATTGAATTGATCATTTAGGTCTGTACTTATATTCATATGTCAAGGCTCAAAACTGGTGTCACAATATCAGATAACAGTCATTGTTTTGCTTCTGTACCTTTGCACCAAGCTTTAGTGAGGTTCGAAAATTAAATAAAGCATAAAAAATCTATTTCGACAAGTAATTGCAGTAATTGCTTGGACTGATTTTTATTGCGATCGTAAAGGTCAACCATAAAACTATATAATTTTCATTGTTGAACTTTCACTAGAGCACATTACCTGAACAAATGTGTGCTAATAATGGATCTAATTGAAAGTGAAACACATGTTTCTATTTGAAAACGGCCACCGGCAGCCCACAAACCCATTTGCGGTAACAAAGGAGTCCATTGAATTTTTGAGCTTGAAGGTTTTAACGATGAAGGCAAACGCCACTTTTGAATACACTGCTACATTTACAGCCGCTTATATTTTGGTCAATATGATAGATGCAGTATTGTACTACAAGTTGTTGAAGTGTAAAGTTTGTATAACTGTGATGCTGACTGCCAATAACGGCAGTTTCGACTCGACCGATCGCTGCCAGATTGAAGATAATATTGAATAGTCATCCAACCGCGACCGATAAGCACGCTACTGCGCTCTTCAAAGGCTTGTTCAAACATTCAGTCAATGCTGAAATAACTGCCGGATGGTTAGTTTTAGTCTATGGATATTCCTTCTACACACCTAATTGTCTAAATAGTATTTCATTATGGTTGCAAACTTCGAATTCCTTATTTGATTTTCACACAAAAAAGCGCTCTACACTACAGGGTTGTACTTGTTGTTTCTAACTGAGGATGTCCGAGATGCATTGACCATTGACATTATCACTATTATTATTTTTGACTTTTTTAAAACTTTAAAAAAATCTTGATAAGGTTCGAAAATATTATCAATATAAAGGTATGCTCGTATTAATTAATTTTAAATGTATTTCCAATGAAAGGGAAATTATAAAAATGAATATAAATAAGCCGACAAAGGCCCTACAGGGCATAAACCTTCGACATTGGAGAATAATTTAGGAATATATAAATACATATATGCATAACGTTCACTGTCAAAATAACTTTCCCCGGTATATATTAAATATTGACGTTGATTTCATGCAAGATTTTGACTTGAATGAAGTATATTTTATATTTACTAATTAACATTATTATGTATGAATTGGCAATATTATTTGGAAATTATTAATATTTCTCTTTTGCCTGCGTGAAAATACAGTTCTCCGTAATTAAAAAACGAAGTCCTAGCTGCTTCGATAAAAGTTTCATTCAAAATGTGGATTTGGAATTTTTGGCTTATAGAAAAATAACCATATAGTTTATTGTTGTGTAAATATGTAAAAGATATTATCGAATTTTAATTTTAATAATACTTATTGCACCACCTTTTTTGTAATTAAAATTAATATTAATACATTCAACAAAAACAAACCAAACAATAGAAATACATACAGCATTATTTTAAGATCACAAAGGTCAACCGACATAACAAAAATTTTATAACGTTTTAATTAAAAAGAATTAAACCTATTTTTATGTTGTCAATTATATTAATAACCTTCATATTTAATATAAAAATGATGAATTAAAACAAGTTACAAATAGGACGTTTTTTGACATTTTCTCGGCTTCGACGGTCAAACATGTAATCGTAATTCTTTTAAAAAAAATTGTGACAGATACTGTCATCTGTCAGCGATCGATAAAATGTTTCGAAATAACGATTAACAATAAATATGACTTTGATCGTAGGTTGTCTATATTGACCTCGTGTTGCTAAAGTTCCTGTGACAAAAGTTCTTACGATACTTACCGCAGGACTGAGACAATGTGTGTGTCGTGATGTGGTTATTATTATTATTATTATCATCCAAGACTTTATGTTGTTATTAAAAGTGTACATGAAACTCTGTAGACATTCTAACAGCGATAGACGTACAGCCCAACCAGTAAAGCAAGCGCGTATCAACCAAAAATTGGACATCAATCTTCTGAAATGTTCACCGAAATCTCATACAAGTAAAGCACTTATGCTAACTATTAAGACTAACCTACCTACTAACATGCTACAAAATCAAATCTACGTTTGGTTCGGACAAAAAGGTTTACTGTTTCGTCGACATTCAGGCTTAGCTGAGTATGCAATAGATCTATTTTAACCTATCCTGAGCTATTTTAGTCGCATCGTATTTTTATAACCGACATAATTTAGCATTTTGACCTGAATTTAGGCTGTGGGCATGCCCGTCGTGCAAACAACGCTGGAACCGAGCTTGCAGTTAAGCAAAATTTCATAACAATAACATTGCGCGACCGAACTAAAAATATACATTTCATCATTTAATTATCAATTATCATTAACCAAAGACTAAAATTTGTCGAATAAAAATGAATCTTTAGTGTTTTAGAACAAGAGCGAAAGTTGTTTTATAATCAATCGTTCATTGTACTTAGTCCATTGTTATCCTATTAGGTACGTCACTGACGCACTAAGGCCCTGCCATACCATGTTGTGCGATGTCGTTACAGTGGTTAATAAAAATAAATTAGCTCTTATTATGAAAGCGGGAAGAGTGATAATGTTGTAAAACATCAACTAACAATAGGAGGATGAACACTGCAATTAATAAATTTCTCGGTATTATTATATTTGATTTGTCATTAAATAAACACTACTTTAAAAGCATTAGAGTAACTATCAAAATGTTTTGAAGTTTAAAAGGACAGTTTATGTATTAAATGCAGTAAAACCTAAATAAAATAAAAACCTGGAAAGTTTTAACTTAGATCTACAAGGGCGAAAAAAATCTGCATACTTAGATAAATGCCATCATTCCACAAGCGTTAACATTACAATTATTTAAATCGAACGCAAGGAAAAGTAATTTCCAAAATTGACATTTGTCTAAGGGGTCTGATCCGTCAGAACTACCTTTGGAAGATTTCAAATCTTATACCTACCTAGCAAAGGTGGCCAGAGATCTAGATCTAGAATCTAATCTTCAACTTTAATAAAATTTGTTTGACAGTAAAAAGTTGTTAAAAAAAAGGAAGTTATGCATGCATATTTTAAAGACGATGCTCCTCTCAAACAAGAATATCGAGTAATTATAGAATAAAAATTAATTAGACACATTGTAAATATAGTATTTTATTATGCCCTATAAATTCATATGTAAGTGAAAGGCGTGAATTGATTTATTTCACGTAACATTTTATATAGATTTTTTCTCATATATTTATTATATAAAACATAACATTCACGTAATACATAGAGCTAATTTTGACGTATGTTTGTTAACACTGGACTGTTATTATCTTTGAAATGTATTGTTATTATATTAATGGATATTCTGAGAAGCCAAAAAACTAATAGATAACATTAAACTAAGCCCCTTTCACGTGGTAGTGATTATTACAGAGCGATGATCATCATTGTCTAATGTCATTGTGAAATAGTTGATTTGTTTAGTAATAGTGGTCAGTTGGGACAATACGTCGAACGATTAATCGTGACGTGCTGTTGCGATAAGAATTTCGTATCCGATTATCGCCGATCTTTAGGGATAATACAACAACAATACAACTTTACGCTTTCTATTTTTATGATTTTTCAAAATTTTCGAAAAATTGTATGCGGTGTCATGCAGCTGTCATTTATATTTTTTTGAATTAAACTTCAAGTTAAAACATATTAACGTGGAATGTGAGGGCGACTCGCTGTAAGTTATTTTATTACTTATAATACAAACACAAAAAATTACATTAACAAAAAAAAAACGCTATTGGATAAACACATTGACACAGCCCTGCAGTAATTACGTATGAATTTGTGTCGCAGGAACTCAGCAACGATATGATGTAAACTATTTAGATAAGAATACTAAATCCAAGACCGGTAAGCGAAACAATGCTTCTTGCAAAAACTCAAAGTTCGAGATTCGAACCCGGAACCTCAAGCTCAAGCTGTTCACACCACTGCGCCACAGAGGCCGGATAATACACTTGGCACATCGATGTACCCTACCCACAATGAAGCATGGAAAGGAATCCAAGGTTTTTCGGCAGGGCACACGTCCGGCCATACTATTGTTCCGTAGAACAATACAAAATAAAATATTTCTACCATCACATACCGATGCTATCTTAGACGTTTTTTTTTTTTATAACAAGACAGCTGCCAGGATGCGTTATTTACAGTAAATGTCACCTGCTTACTTGACAAGTAAATAGATCAAACAGGTGCAACGGTTGAGTACTCGATGGTTTAGGTACTGACCCTAGAGGTAATAAAAACCACATCATGACACACACATTGTCTCAGCCATATAGAAAGATTGAAGAATCTTGTGTCGCAGGTGCTAAGCAACGATATGGTATAAACTACATAGATAAGAATATTACATCCAAGACCGGTAAGCAAAACAATGCGTCTTGCGAATAACACAAAGTTCCGCTCCCACCGGGATTCAAACCCGGAACCTCTTGCGTAGCAGTCAGCTGTTTACACCAAAGAGGCCATCACAAGTATTGGTAAAAGTATGTGTTTGTTTGTATTTGCTGCACTAAATTACCCATAAACACACAACAAGAGTAAAATGAATAGCAAGTAAATAGGCATTTTCTAGGCAAGCATAACTTTTGGGCGCATCGTCACTTCCACCATCAGGGGAGATAATTATTTTGACAAGACATATATATGATCATCTAGATAAAAAAGCAATAGGAATATAAAATTTTAACAATGTTTTAAAAAGCTGGGTATCAAACGTTGTTTTTAAATTACATCGCGTAAATAAAATATATCTGTGTCTACAATCAAAATCTCGGCTACAAAATATAATAGAGTTGCGTTAGTTACATTGCTTATTTCACACAGTTAATGAAGAATTATAAGTATGTCTGTAATTCTACCATTGGTACAGTCATGTAGACCATCACATATATTTATATTAAAAATGCTTGTAAATGAATGAAATTGATCTCGAGTGCGAAGGCCTTTGATTTATATTTATACACAAAAAGTTTTATTTTCAGTTCTTTGTTAATAAGCTGATGATAAGCTTTAGTGATAAGTGATTTGTTGTCGTTAAGCTTCAGATCAATGATTTAACAATTACATTGATAGAGAGATGACATAATCACTATTGTATACACGTAGAATATCTATAGACTTTTACGTACACACATGGTTTTTTTTTGTTCGTGTAATTGATTATCACTGAGCGCAAATTTATAATTTGTTTTGACTCGTGAGAACAATATTTTTGTGATTTTTTGTATTTGTTTATAAAAAAATATTAAGGACTTGTTCTTATCACTGTACTCAAACGTATAATTGCGTCCAGTGGCGCGTGCGCTGACCTTAATAAGTCGTTGCATATATACTTGATACAGTTTATTATTTAACTCGTCTATGCGATGCGGCGCGTCGCGGCGCGGTAGGAAGGAAGATAGGAAACGATTCACTTACACAATACTGTATCATTGTTTAGTTAGAGGAGTTTTAATTGAGTCGTAAGCAATTATTGCATAGTTTAATTATTTCGTTCGCTCGTAAAGTTCTTTTGCATTCGCTGGTAACTTAGAAAATGGAAATAATTTTGTAAATTCATTTTTTTACTGTTTTAAAAGGATCCTTAGTGAAATAGCAAAAAAAACAATTTCTCTGCCTGCCGTCTGTTTATAAATTTATATCTATAGATAGATGGCTATCACTACAAAGTATAAAACAAAGTCGCATCCCGCTGTCTGTCCCTATGTATACTCAGTGGCGGTACTGTCATAGAAGCCCAAAAGCCCGGCTTGCCCTATCAAACTAAAATAAGTTCGCGCTCTTATTCATTCATTAACAAATCAAACGACTTTTTTAAAGTCACCGAAATTGTGGTTTTGCTGACATGTTCGCAAACATGTTTTGCTGAGCTCGTCCACGCCAGCAAATCCACAACGGAAGTATGAAGTATATCTCTCGGCTTGCCCTGTACTAAAACTCTAGGCACGCCACTGTGTATTCTTAGATCTTTAAAACATTGAAACGGATTTTGATGCGGTTTTTTTTATAGATAGGGTGATTTAAGAAGAAGGTTTATAATACATGCGTAATATCCGTGTGCAGCCGGAGCGGGTCGCTAGTTTTATATAATATTAAAGAGGTTAAAATTTTAAATTAAGAAAACAAATCTGAACAGCGTTGAAAATTTGTTTAAATTGCTTCCTTTTTAAAAGCAATCAACCTGCGATCCATATCAAACACAAAACACTACCAATTATAAATCAATACGACTACCAAATCTATTAGAATTGCTCAATGTGAAATTTACTTAGATGAAAGTGAAGGAAACCACATATTATCTAATACGGGTTACTTACATTCCTTTCTTACTAACAACAATTATTAACACAAATCATAATATTTATGTGCTACCAAAGAACATGGGTTAATAGATAGACCTTTTACCAAGTATTTTATGAGGGAGATTTTACTTTCACTGATTTTGAAAATGAAAACCGCTGTCAAAGGAAACTAACGTTTAAAGCTAAGGGGACAGAGGTTAAGATTTAGGAGTTTGTTCACCCCGGTATAACGAACAATACGATAATGTAACACCACATCAACAAATGAGGTTTTTTATGGGGTAAATAAAGGTGTGTTTGGTTGGCCGCATGTGGAAGGTTCTGGGACCTTTCTATGGACAAACCTATATTGTATTGAACTTTCTCTCTATAGTGAAAAAACCATTTTAAAACTATTTAATTTAATACGTTATATAGTACATACCATGGCCATGGACTTTTTACCGTTAAGTTGTGCAACATAAGGATTAATTTATGGAAAGCTTTATGTGTGGCTGATTGTACATACTTAGCAAACAATAGTAAATACACGATAAAAACCCAATACACTTTCAGTCGTTAAGTAACCAATGGTGCACATAATAATGCAGATAGTTTTTATAGCTATATTCGAATGCTTCGAGAATGTTTATGTTCTTATAATGAACTAGTTACGAAAGTACAGAACAGTGCAACGTGACTTCTAGCGAATGCTAGGTCCTCATATACTGCATCAATACTCGCATAATTGCGGTTGTGAAACATTGCAGTTGTAATGACGGCGAGTGCATTTTTGGTACGGAGGTTTGGAACTTGCATTGCGTATATGACATTCAGGAATGATGCCGCAGTCGCTTATCGGCCATTAGGTATATTTGTTCCAAGTGTATCACACTCGAGCACAATTTGAACAGTTCTTGGACTTAGGTGTGAACGAATCACAGTTGTGAGCATCGATCAGCATGATATGTATGACAAATCGCTATAAATTAGTAGAAATGAAGATGCGCACTAAATTCTACTTTCAACATATCTTCATACAACAACATAGATTTGATATTCCACCTTTACTCAGCTTCTTTCGGAAATCTACTGGAGCCATTGTACGAAGCAAATTCCAAGCAATCGTTTTTCCAACTTTCGTGGAAAAGAAGTCACACAGTGGCATATCAAACAAGCGTTGCTCATCATTTACAAAAACACAAGTCAAAATCTTAAGCAGAGAAAATAAGCTACTCAATGCTATCAAAGGTGCATTACATAACATTAATGAAGGGAATTGCGGCAATTGCTATAAAGGTGAACGAAATATCGAAGACCACACATGATAGGCGTTTCGGCTGCATTCCACGTGTCTAATAACCGAGAACCCAGACCCTGATAGAAGAGAACCGACTGTTGAGAAACACTGATACCTACGTACCTCGTGTAGGAACTTACAAATCGATCAATGCTTTCTCGTGAGATGATCGATATTTATATTTGAATGCACTTTCTTATTTACATTCCACTTTTTATGTTGTACTACTTGTTGGTGTTATTAACTTTATGTGACGACGTTACAACCATAACGATCTAAGTGACGTTTTAATCAAAATATACTGGTTGCTTTAAACGTACAAAACACGCAGTCTGTTTGGACGAGATATATAAAAAAGAATGCCAAAAGAGCTCTAGAAGTCCTACTCAAAGGAAGCAAATATTGTCTTTAAGATAACTCTTGGATTAAACTTATAGACTACTAATTACTAAAACCCCTCATTTAATACCTGGAAATGACTTCATCGAAAATAACCTACGAGATTTAAATGTACCCCGACGCGCAGTTTGATGTCATCATTCTGTGATGGACTGTTTTTCCTGATTATAGGAATATATTAGAAGCCATACATTAAACTTAATAGAATGATGTGTACAAAAAGTGTGATTTAGTAGGAATTACGATCTAGATTATTTTTCCAGAATAAATGAGATCCAAGCCCAAAAAATTTAAATATCTATATGAAATAAAATGAGATGATGACTGTAGGAACAAAATGAAAATTACACAAAACAAATATCACAAGAGGTGAAAATAAAAAGTTTCTCAACCTTAACTCATAGATAGTCAAAACCTGTCAAATTAAATCACGTAAATGCCTCTTTGGTTGACTGACATTTAATAAACTCCGATGTTGACTCTTGATGGGTGACACTTGTGATGAAGACGAGTGCAGATGATGAGTAGTTCATAAACACATATTCTGTTATAAAACTGCGTAATTAAAAACACCCAAACCACAGTAAACAAGGAATGGCTGAGTAAAGATTTAGATATATCCAAGAATGTTTTTAGAAATTAATTTAGGGAATACAGCAGGCAGAAAAGTTTGGGTATTTCTAGTGCGATATGACAGGGACATGGTTTTATATTCAAATATTCACTAAAACGTTTGAAAACAAATTGACTTGGAGACGAAACTTTTTCGGTGAAAACTTGTAATAACAAACATAATGTAAACTATAAACTTTCTTTCATAGTCGTAAACAATAAAGTACCCATTTTGTACAATTACATAGACATTGTGAAAACCGCAGATTTGATAGATCAGCGGTTGGAAATTTGAATTCAACATAATGTTATCCCTATCAACACAATTTCTACCTTGATTTATAATAAGATAAAATTAATATTTAAGTATTTTTTTCTGTTCATCCGTCCGCTCGTTAGTATTTCATCTTTTTTCATGTCATAGTAAAAAAAACATTAAGGTGGTTAGAATTTATAGAAAGGATATAGGTTGCCTTTTTATCATTTTCTACTTTGGTAAAAAAAACTAAGACTAACTCATAGTTGTGAAAATCATTCACCATTCACAAGTTTACAGGTTTTGTAATCACGTCAAGTGTGATAAGTGGTGTCATATCACCAGATTTTCTCAGCTCTTTCTTCGATAAACAAACTTTTCCCATTCATTAGTGTGGGCACAGTATTATTTATTTGACCATTTAAATTAACATATAGATAGAGGTGAACAAAACGTATACAAACATGAACAGCGATTCTCAACGGTATTACGAAATGATACGTCTATCAAATTTGATGGATTCTTGATAACCGTAAGCTATAAATACTTTTTTTTCCATTAAAATAAATCAATAAAAAGCTCGTCGTCGGCGTCTACCATTTACAACTCTCACTTTCCATTGCATTTTTGATAATATCTCAATTTTCTCAAATAACCTGTCTGCATTGAGTTTTACATCTCTTCATTGACAGTTTACGTTCTTTGAAATTGGAAGTGTAAAATTCACAATGAGACATTATTTGTAATGTTATTGAGTTATAAAAGAACTTAAGGAAAAGTTGGTAAAATATGGACAAAAAACATTTTTTTTTTTTTGCTTTTCTAAATTCGTTTATCATAAGATGACGTTAAAGCGTAAGATTTTAAGCGAAGTATTTGGTTGAGATTAATAAATCAATTATGCTAGAACTGCTGATAATGATAACACAGCTGAAGGTTTCAACCATTGAACATACCTTGACATGCACAACGTAAAATCCAATTAAAACAAGCACAAAACTAGACACACAATCTGGAACGTTCACTAATAGTCATCACGTTGTTATGATAAATACTTATTAATAGTCAATGTAAAAGTCGATCTCTGCGGGAGATTTTTCACAACGAAAATAAAAGAAAAAGCGCTACGTGACGCACGACCGTTCGCCGCGGAGGCCATGAGCTGTCTGGTTGTGTGGAGTGAATTGAATAGTAACATTACAAAGGGAATACAAACAAAAGCAAAGCAATACTAGCATGCTGGAGTATGCAGACAGAATGGCAAAGCTGATAAAGTTTAGGAAAGTCCGAGAAACGAAATGTTCCGACATTGTTTAAATTTTTTTTACAATTTTTTTTCACTCTATCAGACATTTACATTCAGATCGAATTTCCCGAGCAAAACTAGGATTCGAGCTTCGCCCTTTACATTAAGAGAAGTATTGCTTCCCACTTTCTCCATAAGAACAAGCATTATCATGTTCTTTATTCTATTTCCATTACAAAATAAAATGTATATCTTTTTTTCATTGTAAGTTACGCATTCCAAAGCAAAATATTAAAAAAGGTTAGGTAATCAGGACACTTCAGATCTAATTTACTGACAAATCTCACGGCTGGTTATTTTTTTCCATTATATGTGACACCAGTGCCCGTTATTTGTGTTGTCACTGCCATAGACTTGATGTTAACTACTGACTCAGTGTCCTCGAAGGAAGGAATTCCACGACTTCCTATAATTTGCCTCATTCCTGGTGAAGCGGGAAGGAAATTAGAGCAGCTATTAACATTACGGAGGTTGTTGCGTTATATCTAGGTGAGGACCTGTTTGGCTGCAATCAGAGTTAGATTAGTAACAAATACCATACTGGTTGTTTGATACCGTATGTTTTGATAATCCTATGGCTTTTATGCTCCTACAGTTTGTGTTGTTCTTGTCAATTGTTGTTTAGATCATATACATTTTATTAGTCATAAAAACGACGATGAGGACTTTAAAGACAATGTAAGTTTCTATGGATGTTTATAAGAAAATAAAATCTTTAAACACTGAAATGTGTTTAGAAATGTTAATCAAAATCGTAAAATACAATACAACAAATCTGACATCTGCCAAGTCGCGTAAATAAACAAAGCTATGTGTGAACTCATTTTCATAACACTTTTTCCTAAACCGCAAAGCAATTTGTTTCTAATATCTATATTTATTTTAATCAACTTACTCTATTCATTTTAGATATTTCACACAAAAAATACCACAGAGAAACGAAAATAAATAGCTATAGGTAATTGAATGACCAATGAGGCTAATAGTGTATATAATATACGTTAGTATGTGGGCCATCAATGTAATTGCATCAGACGCCATGTTTCACCACAAACAACCGCGAGTTGTATACCAACAAACATTTGTTTCGCACAGAACATCTGCTAAGTTCTTGTGTAAAGTGTACTTTAAAATTACCATTGAGTAACACTTTGTCGAGATTTATCTGGTTCAGTTTACTCAGTACAAGAACTCACTTGGTTTTTAAACAGTTTGTCAATTGAAAGATAATAAGGAGTAAGTTCGGAGACATCCATATCCGTTTAGTCCACCGCTTTCGACTCCAAAAATCTCAAAACCAAATTTATTAGTTTCCACTCAACCCTAAACCTAAGCTGCGGTTTAGTTTTTTCGTCCCTAAAGGATCTTAGGGTCTGTAAACTAAAGCCAACTCTTTGGCTTTTGAAGTTCGGTTATAATTTTTCTATTACACTACTACTATAAACGAAAATGACCATCATTGACATTATTAAAATGTGTTCCTATTCACCCAACGAAAGCTGAACGAACAAGTATGTTTTGCTGCAATTTCCTTCTGAAGAAAGAAACTTCTGAATAACCAATGATGGAAGTGTTTACGTGATCATATATTTAGTTTCTATATTTAATAATATGTTTTTACATAGTTTTCTCTTAACCTACTAGCATTAATAACATGTGATACTGGTATACTACTAAATATATAACGTGACAGATATTCACGAAGTCATTTCCGTAAGATAGTATCTACTTTCTTCCTTCAGGAAGATTACTTCAGGCTTACAGAAACCTTCGAGCAAACAAAGGAGTACTTATCGAAGATTTGTTAATAAAAATCATAATATTGAATAAACAATAAAAATTGGTTTACACGACTTTAATTAAGAAACATAAATGAAAACAAACCATTAAAGTGTCATTGCTCATACAGGAAGTGTTGTCATTGAATGGGAAGGTATTGCATGCCCCTTTCAAAGTCCGTACTATATACATAAAAGATGTACAATATAAGTGATTCGGTGAAATTTAAGAAGGTTCGATTTCAAAAGATCGAATGCTGGTAAGTATTAATGAAGAAACCCATCGTGTGAGGAAGCGACCGGATCCGCCTATAAAGTTTCCTACCTCCTATCGATTGCATCAGTTACTATTTCGATTACTGATCGTTACGTATCGACCATTTCATCTTCTATATCACATTCATTACGACATTAGGAATTACTGTAATTACAGATCGAATTAAGATTTTATTATAGATTAACATATTAGGAGGAAGTTTAAATTGTTAAATGTAATTCGTCCGTGTCCAAATGTTTGAGGTTATTATTGATGATCTATGTACGAGAGATCATGTTATATTTATGCGGAAGTATTATCAATTCACTTTTATTATGGTAATTCAGTTCATTTATTACTATTAATCGATCTGTTATTACTAGTTGTATCATCGTAAGCTCTATTTATCTATGCTCTGTTTATTTATACCTGCAGTTATGACAAAGTTACGTCACCTACAAAGGCACTGATAAGAAAAGTAATACACAGATCAATTTTAGTATCTCGAGACATGGGAAAATAACAGTATGGTGCAAATATAATGACAGTAAGTTATGCTATTATAAGGCTATCAAAATTGACAATACAATGGACGGTGACATGACATGCAAGGAAGGCGCGAAGTAGTTTACATTGTGCGTTATTACAACACAATCGCACACGGTAAAAATATCATGTCTTAATTACGTACTAACGCAACGGATTTAATTACGAATCTTATTGCACAGCTTGTGAAAAAAATAAAATCATTACGTATACATGTGTAGAATAAAGTAACCTTTTTGGTTCGTTGGTAGCGCAGGCGCGGTGTGGTCGTGAGAAAGATATGTTTATTAACGTTTCAATAAGATTTGCAAATTGAGGTAAATGGATGAGACTGGATGGTGGTTTGCTAATTGCCAGCTGCAGCAAGCGTGAGACTGCAACGGTTTCTTTTGTTAATAGCACATAATCTTTTGAATACCAAACAGGTCGAATAGTAACAGAGATATTAGAAGGGTAATTTACTAATTGCATGTTTTGTTGTATAAACCACGGAAGATAACTTAACTGGCATTCGAAATTTCAACTACAGAAATCCCACACAGAAGTGGAAAGTGATTCCAAGCACACAAACTGGCATTTACATTATGGTTATAATAAAAAAGGTAGAAACCGATTGATTACGGAGCCATTGACATCCGTGGGGTGGTTCAACAATTAGCTGTAAAAGGTCGCATTACGTGAAAACAGGCGGGACCAGATGCAGGGAAAGTGGTTGAAGCTCAAAGGTCAGCGGAACCTGATCCTCGTCTTCCGTTCTTAGGAAAAGGCTTGGTACATCCTTCCGACAAGATGACATAAACAAAAAGTATATTAAATATTTTCTATTTGAAATAACAAACGATTTTAAATGGTCGGTCAATGGAGGTGACGTTGTATACCATCGAACTATACCAATCAATCAAAAAGTCACCGTTACTTTGCAGATATTTTACTCTACACTAACGATGTCTATGAAACAGAAATGGGTGTTAACTTTATATAGAAGCCACTAAAGCACCGTGACAACATGACACACAAAATTAAATTTGAATAACCCAACACATTTCTCTTGACCGTAATACTTAATACTGGTCCGAACTAACTAGTCATTGCTAATAAAATATGCGTTTTCTTTCACATGCCTCTGATATTATATCCACAGAGGCAGGTAAACATGAATTATCTGCAGCTTTCCGAGGTTATTGAATAGAAAACATTAATAACCGACTAAAGGTGGACGTCAATGAGTGATATACTAATTGCAAACGATTGAAAGTGGAAAGTGGTCAGATTATATTTAAATCAAGATTAAAACTTGTTCGAAAGGCAGGGTTATGGACTTTTCAAGGGTATTAACATGAGACAAACTTTTGACAAAAGCTACCTACAATTCTTAATTCATTTCAATTAATCTCTTGTTCGGAGTAAGATTTTTTTTCTATATGTGCATCATCAAGCCATCAAGAACTAATAGATGTGGACGAACGTCTTTAAACATTGATGTACCGATACAGAAATGATATCCAATAATGCAGTGAAACCAATAAGTTCGTATGAAACGTGTTCTATATTTCATCGATTTCGCCACTTAAATGCAATTTCCAATGAGAGACCGTCAAAAGTTTCTTATTAAGAATTAATAAGATATGAAATATGATATTTATACTTAGTTTCACCTTGTTCGCCATCTTTATTTGTTTGCCATGCAAACTGCTACACTCAATGTTGGTAACGCAAACAATAACACATAGACGGTCTTTGTTGATGTTAACAGAAATACGAGTAATAGAAAACTAACGTATAACGCTAATGTTTATTAACGAGTCAACTTCAAAAGGTCACTTTCGAAGTAAGACAAAGGAATATCCAAATTATATTTGAAAAATAGACGTGGAATTACACACACACTCACACGCTTACTCAAACACAAAATTACATTTCTTGCATGCTTGTGAATTGTATTCATTTTTGTAAAAGTTCTTTAAGGCTTTTTATTTTGTTATTTAATTATTATTATTACTTTTTATTTTTGTTTCTGTAAATTATATATTTGAATTATAGCTATGGAAGAGCGAGACCTTCTGACACAGGTATTTTATACTTAAAAGAAGGCCTCCATTAACGGCAAATGGAAAAAACTGTATTTTTACTGAAATAAAATAAATTAAAATTGTATAACTCAGAGTAGATTTTTTTTGGAAATTTAATTTAGATTTTGTTTTTGGTAAAGATAATGGTAGTAGTAGCAGAGCAGAAGAAAGTTGGAGATGCGAATGGTGCATTATTCCAAGTAGGATTTCCAAAAGTGCATAACACATAGGAAGTGACAGTTGTAACTGTACCGCAGACTGTACTCGTAAGGATGCCATTTTGTAATTACATTTGACATTTAAGCAGCGGCTGGCAAGTAAGTGGAAATTGACACGCGTTTTCATTCAAAGAGATACCACGTTGAGTAACCTTCTTGTTGCTTCTTTGTTTAAAAAAAAAATTAAACCTTTCACGGTAGAGTATTTTTGCAAACGGTTACTTGACCTCGACGAATGTATCACTGGTTCAATATCTAATAAATAAATAATCACATCCCGACACACACATTGACTCAGCCCTAGAGTAAGAATAAGAATTTTTATTTGTCAGGTTTTGGTATTATAGTTAAACAGTTTATTCCGTAAAAACCTGCCATCATGACTGAAGAAGATTGAAGATTCTTGTGTAGCAGGTGCCAAGCAACGATATCGTAAAAACTACATAGATAAGAATACTAAATCCAAGACCGGTAAGCGAAACAATGCGTCTTTCAAATAACAAAAAGTCCCGCCCCCGCCGGGAGGTCTCCAAAATATCTATTAATAAAGACTAATAAACTAATGCAAACAATTTGTAGATGTTAATTCAAACTGGCAAACTATACTATTTTAATCTCTCTAAAGCAGTACAAGTTAGCGCTGGCAATAACCTAAATGTTGCCAACAAACTAGAAAAAGAAGAAAAAACACAAGGTTCCAGTTAAAGCCATCATCATTGTTAGATGGAGCCTACAACTATTTTGACCGTAACTGGTCAGTCCGGTTCCCAATAGGGCAGAGTATACAATGCAGACGAGATTCCGATTATTATTGAATGAAATATTTACAAGGTAAAATTTACAAAGTTTGTCTTGATAAAACTGCTGGTTTAATTTAGGCGACATTGAGAACGCAGACTGAAATATGCTTCCTCGTAAAATTCGTTATTCATTAATATAAATGAAAAATATAATGTATTCTTTTGAAATACTTTCCTACGCCTCGTTAAAAGCCTTTACAATTGAAACTCGCTTAAAAATATTGAATGATATAAAAATTATTAAAATAATCAAGAAATCATATGAGCTACAACAAGTACAACAAGTTTTTAAAAAAAACTTTACGTAACAGAAATTTAAGTTTCATTAGAAAATCAAGTATAATTAATTTTAGTTGTAAATGGGAATGCATGTTATTAATTCAAATAGATTTTATACTATAATGTACCTTTTTGTTACTGAGAATTAAAGCATCGACTGTTGGCTGAATCTGAAACAAAAAGAAATTACAAAATTAAGTTACATTATTTCATATGTTCAACAAATTACACTATCATCGTGTTCATGCGCTGTTTTATATTTAAATAAAAATAATACCACATATACATACATTAAATACCTATCTTTATATACGAAAATGTACGGAAAAAAAAACCTCTCAAAGGCAAATACAACGTAGCATCTAGAAATTATGGTGGAATTATTAACAGAACAATTAAAGCGTTCCCTAATACGCGACAACTCAAATTCTTTTAATAAAAATAGAAAGATATTTAACCAATCCAAGGAATCACTAAATAGAAGTAAGCAAGATACATAACAAACTACGCAAGAAAATAAGAGTATCATAGCCAGCACAACACAATGACAATTCCCACAATATGTTCGAAAAAAAACCGAGGCATTTAATTAGAAAGGTATTAACTTTTCTTTCTCTCGTATTCAACGATTGTGTTTTTGCAATGACACAACACATTACATGGATCGATCGGTAGACACTCGACACTATTACAATCAATCACGTAAACCTGACTATCGATAGCTTTAATTGCCATGTCATCGGTATTCCCATCGCTACGCCCACCAGAAACACCGCAGAAGGAAGTGAAATGGATTAAGGAAGACATCGAATAGCGAACGGATTAATTCGCGAAGAACAATGTGCAAACGCTTGTGCAAAACCATGTGATATCGCTGTGCAAAACAATGTAACAGGTTGCGCACATATTTTATACAGCGAGGAAGTAGCTCGCAAAGTTGCAGCTATTGTTGTATTTGGAGAATTTCCTGCGGCACGTACAGCCAACAAAGAAACTAAACAATTGAAACGACTAACCGAAAATAGCATCAATCATCAACAGATCTCGATGCTAAGTCACGGCAATGATTTAAATAAAAATATGGGGTCCAAATTGTTAGTGGTCAAGTTTTGATTAATTATTTTTCAAATAGGCTTTTTTGCTATTGTTTGCAAATAAGTTTTCTTATCTAAATTAGGTATTTACAGAAGCCACAATATTGTTAATGTTATAATAATTAACCACCAATTTCATAAACATCTGACATTGCTGACTCTACGTGATGCGGCATGAATCATTCATTCACAACCATTTCGTTTGTGCGACAATTTTTATTTTATTTTCTAATTAACAAGTGTACAAGGTACATATTTGTTTGACAACTTTCACGGACTCGCTGACCTGCGGTTAGCATTACTGGCTGGCTGTATGGGATGAATCAGCGGTTATTGCTAAAGTGCCTATATTCTAGGTCAAACGTTTTTTTTCCTCCACGGGCATCCTCTTTGACGTAAAAATTGTCTACTATCTAAACATTGATATGACTAAATGATTACGTGAACTCCTCTTAACGTTTACTAAGTTTTGTGCGGATTGTTTAGATTACAGCCGCGATTAAAAACTTATTGATACAATATAGTACAAGTGACGACGTGGTAGCTCAGTTTGTTACGTGCCTTGGTTAACCGTACGATCCGACCCGATAGGGCGATTGTTCGAGTCTAAGGTGGCCGTAAGTTGTGCCGGTGCCCGGATAGTGGCAATAGGTTCGCAACCTGTCACACTGGAACTCAACATGGTATAAGCACGCGAAATGCGGTGTTTGACACCGCTGCCTACCCCTCTCGAGGCAATAAATTACGGCGTGAGTTATGTATGTTTATGTATCGTATAATATATTATATTTAACACTAGACTTATGAAACCGGGGTTGTTTTAGTAGGGAAGGTTAGGTACAAATTGCAATGGCAAAACAAAATAATACAAGTTAATAATAATGTTTATTAATAAAAACTTTCACCGATCCATCATTCGATGCAGAAATGGTAAAGCTGTCAGAAATTAGGCAGTTATGTTATAATAAATTGAAGATAAACGCAAATGCAAACTGCGCGGACGCGTGTTATTAATCAATTTAGTTACAACAATGATTTCGTAACACCAGTTAATGTTCCATTGTTGATAATACACAAATACAGATAGAAACGAGATTAAATATTTGAAGATGACAATGAATAATGGCGTCGATGATTTTATAAGACGGCCATTACATTATATCCGGTTTTTAATTTAAAATTAAACATTTTACTTCAAAACTTGAACAAATACTATAGTAAAAGTTCGAATAGGATGTGTTGTGTTAAAACTAGTTAAGCCCCCCTGCTTGGTTCCGTTTAAAATTAATAACGTTAATAAATTACCAAATTACAAAGTCAGTAACGTATAGATAAAAATCTGGTCACAGGAAGACACAGACTACTTACGACTACGAGGAAAATGATTTATATCTCTCCCTTCATTGTTATTTCCTTGATCATGTCAACGCATAATCAACTTTGAGAATCAAGTGACTCAATTAGGTGTCTCCTTTTCATTTTCCCTTCCAGAGGTCACAGAATTATTTAAATTTTACAAAAAATATCAACCAATCCACTGATCATATTACCTACTGCTTAAGGTAAGGCTGGTTTAAGGTGTGTCTTCGAAATTTCGGCAAATTTATGCATTGATAATGTCACAGAATACATCATAATAATATAAGGTTTTCCACTGTCTCCTTTGTCTATCATGCGAATCATACACTTATTAATCATAGGAGGATACAATCAAATAATAACAACACCTACTAAAAGAGCCGGGACAATTCAATTTATTTTCCTGTAACTTGATAAGGGATCAACTAATACTACCAAATAAAAATTAATGTCTATTAAAGCTAGCGAGCTAATTAACGACATCCAGTAGTTTGATGTTATTTACAAGTATCACGTGAAAACCCCTATCGATTCTAATTAGACTTACTTAAGTTAGTCCCAATAAAATCAATAAATATAAACACTATGGTTTCAAGTTATTATTAAATGGCCGTTTTTATTGACGCTAAAGTGACAAACAAGAGTCTTGAATAATGGGGCACCGAAAGCAGAGGATTAAAAAAATAAAACTACAAATTTTTTATGTTAACATTTATTGTTGGTACAATACGGGTGCATTTTTCCATGCAAATGGCGGTCAAGCGATGCAGAATGGAAACGACTCAACTGAGTAAGTATCAGATTGCGGTAGGCGCAGGCAAGTGCAGATCGATGTGTGCGACAAATCCTGGAGTTCCACTAACGTTCACTTCGACTTATTGTCTATACAAAAACAACTCAACTCGGGTGTCAGGCGAGCAAACGATCCCAATGGTTAGCAGGTCAATTCAGTTTAGGAGGTTTTTGTTTATGCGATATGAAGAATTATATATCCGATCTACAAGTATTTTTAATTGCTATAACACTATGAATCTCACACAGGGTTACTCTTACCTAAATACTATTAAGTTTGATAATTGTTACTCATGGTTATACTTCGCAGTGTGTTTCATAGTGATGAAGTTTCTGATTGAATACATATTAGTGATAATCGTATTAATTTATAACGAAAGAATAGAGTTTCAGTGGTAGACCTCGAGTTGCTTGAACCTGTGGTTTCACGGTCGTGTCTCGTATACCACAGCATTCTTGTACAGTTCTCTCAACGCCGGCCATATTTGTAAACCCATTATTGCCAACTACATCTTCCCTAAACAGATCTCCATTAAACAATTCCATTCTACTATAGATGACCCTTGAGTTACCAAAGTTGAACATTAACAGCGTAAATGATAAGAGGTGGGCAGCTGTACAATTACTTAACATTTGAAGGTCGAAAGCAATTTCGTAACTAAACCTAACAAGATGGTAAAGACGTATTTAAAGCCATCAATTTATTTCACATAAAAAACCTGTAAAAAACAAGGCAAAAATTTCACCGTTGCCGTTGTAAAGGATTTTGCATTGAACGGTGAGGCCGCGGCACCTTCACACGCACGCAGCGAGAATCACAATAATGCAGGTGCATATATGCAATGAACATTCCTCGCACGTCAGTGTTACCAGTTGCAAAAACAATGCATATCTGCGGAAAACACTATTGATAAGGCGGAAAAATACTTTTAAACCGTTAAAAATATACATATTGCAATTACATACCACGTCACCACGTGATCTTAAAGAAAAACCTATTACGTACTAAACCACTCATATGTACACACGGCCATGGATCAGCCTAACCTGATCCGTTTGGACTTTGTACCGTTCAAAAGTTGTACAGGGTAAGGATTAATATTCCATTTGTTATATGAAGCTTTACGTGTGGACGACTGAGCCTATATAAAAGTTATAAATAGATAAAGGAAGCAATAAAACGTATAGAAGAAAACTAGATAACCAGAAATAGTGAAATGCTCGATCTTGTTCAAGTATGCATGAAGTTACCAATAAGAATTCTAGCAATGACGACAGAAGCTAAAAATATGGAGCTGATAAAAAAAAAAAACTGAAGGTAAAAGCAGCAATGGAAGTTAGTTCCGCTCTTGTTGAATTTGATACAGTAGTCGTAAATGAGGCACGGCTCATTGTAAATCAAAGCGAGCAATGTAAAATGTGAGTAAAACAAATATCGTTATTTAATAACTGCATAAATTAAGGAACAACATAAGGACAAGACATTATTAATTAAGGAAAAATATACTATTGAAATCTACAACGTCAGACAAGATTTAATTTAGAGAATTATTAATGGTCGACAATGATATAATAATGCAATAACTATGTATCATAGCTTAGCTTTCAGATTAAAATAAAAGAAATTAAAAAAGAGAATTTAGGAGGAAATTAAATAAGAAACGTAGGGAGAAGACGAAATCTCTAAGTCTCCTCTACTTATAAAATCTAAGGCCACTTGAAGGAAACAATGACTCCTGGGCATGCATGTTCCACCTATCTTAAATTAAGGTGGCGTTGCGTGGGTCCACGTATCTTAAATTACCGAATTTAATTTCTTCTTTGAATTTTGAAATGCATCTTCCATAACTTTCAAAATTGAAAGTTCCATTAAAAGCATATTTAGAGACAGTAAAACCGCCAGTTGATCTGGATTTCTGATACAATTAACTATGTGTAAATATAATTGCATGGTGGTGAGCTGGTAGGGTGTATTGGGTCATCCTGACATTTGTACCATCGTTAATGTGGTTAGGGAGAATAACAGCTGTAATATTAGTATATCAAGTGGTATTTATGAATTTGCTCCGCGATGTGAAGAAATATATAAATATGTTTTTACTAGGACGTGAAAGGTCGAACATGAAAAAAAAATAACTGTAGTAATATGGAAAATTGCACGTACGTAGAAGGGAATTTGTTACTAACAAACTATTGATTGGTATTCTATTTAGTTCAGAATTGAGGAAAAGAGTGTATTTAAATTTAACATGTGAAATACACTATAGAATAATTTTTAACATCATAATATGATCCTGAGCATTTTGGAGATTATTTTGTATTTTGATTGTAAATTGAAGATTTTGATTGAAAAAGAAAAACCTGAAATACCAGAAATACTTAAGATATTCGATTACCGAAAAAGGATCGACAATAGTTTTTGTTGCTATAATAAATACTGTGCAATACTAAATCACGTAGCTCATCAACTGCTCAATGTTGCAAGATTTTAAATAATGCGTTGAGATAGCGAATTAAATCTGATATGAATATTTAGATTCTGTCACGTTTTTTAGCTTTCAAAATCTTGGACGATACGGTATTATCATGTAGGCTGACAATGCCAGGTCAAAGGTTCATTTCACATTTGAGCAAAAGGAGTCAGTAGAGCAAAAACAGCAATTGTCATACAAGGACCTCTTTGAACCGGTAGTAAATATTTGGGCGTTTTGTGTGCTACTTCATCAGTCACGTCACCATAATCAGGCAAGATGGTAGCTAAATTCTAGGTATTCATACTGATCTATATAAGTAAGCTAAATTGCATTCTGAGGAACTATAACAAAACAAAAACATTGATTCCTGCGGGGTTAAATCCTTTAAATTGCTTGCAAGTAAAAAAAATTGGAGTACAAAGCAGCTATCGTAAAAGCTATATCTATAGCTATATGTTCCCGTTCAAAAATTCTACATATTACGAGACTCAAAATTGGATTAACCGCTTCTTGTCCTCACCATTGTTTCGCTTACCGGTCATGGATGTTGTATTCTTATCTATGTAGTATATACCATATCGTTGCTTAGTTCCTGTGACACAAGTTCTTACGATACTTACTGCAGGGCTGAGTCAATGTGTGTGTCGTGATATGGTTATTTATTTTGTCCTGAAGCAAGCAACGTTTTCCTACCAACCCTTGAAACAAGATGCCGATGACTTATCAACCTTACAGAACCAGTTGATTATTTTTATTATCGTTTAATTGATAAATTATGCTTTTAATCGAATTTGGCCTCAAAATGTACCGTTACGTGAATTTGTTAGGCTTCGCTATACCTAAACTAACATCTGTATAAACATACCAAATTATTAACTACATTCTTGTGATACGTATGTCATACATTATTATAAAATTGCTATTATAGAAGCACTGAAAAAATACAAAAGCCATCAAAACCTACTAATATTACAGGTGTAGTTTGTATGTAAAAGGTAATCCACACACGAATTTTTCCGATCTCCAAATTTTTGTAGTATTTTTCAGACTGGATGTTAAAGGTGGACTTAGGTCCTCATTAAAAATAAAAGATGCAGACGAAGCCGCGGCCAAAAGCTAGTAATTAAAACACACAGCCAAACTCTTGGAATGCCATACCTACATGATAAATAAAACTTGAAATCGTACTTTATTATTTTTTTCATTTTTTTTACTCGACGGACTCATTTAAGGGAAATAAATTTTTGTTTCCGTTTTCTTAATATACTACCAGTCCTAGTATATATCAGATGACTCAATAACATTGGCTGGAAAAAACCAATTAAGTATTGACAAAACTTAATCGGAACTCAACGTGGACACACTCCGTATCGGTACACTTAACCGAGCGTTAGTACTAGTATTAGTAAAAGGTTTACTTTCGGAACTTACCGCAAAAAGCCGGATCAATCCCTTCACAATCCGAAAATAGACATCAATCACTTTATCGTTGTAAATAAAGAGACGATGATCCTTATACACATCACTTATCACGATAGCACTGATCACTTTGTAAAAGCTTGTATTTGAACGGTCGCGCGCGACTGCGCACACGCTTCACCAGCGGCGAACTGAAGACAGGCTTCGGAGTCACAAAGGCTTCGACAGTTGATGCAGTCTCGCCTAGACGTTTGCGTAACGACGCCTCAGGCGCAGACGATCTTATTATTACAATCGATAACCGATCTACAACGATGAAAAATTCTAATCCTATTAACTACCTTGCTCTATCAATCCGATAATTTGACCCTTAAGGCAAATATGTATTGACCCTATAGGCATTTTTTTTTAAATGAAATCGTTGTATTAAAACATAATAAGAGAAGCTACGTCTTATCTAATGAGATCGCAGCAAGGAGATGCGAAGATGATAAACATCGTCAAGCTGTTGGTACAAGTGTGACACCTGTTACTTATTTGCCGTTCAACACACCTGGTAGTAACTAGGACACGGCATAATAACCGTTTTACATTAACATTTCAATATCTGGAAACTCTACATGTTAACGGATTCAGGTTGTTGTATGTGCTTAGTAAGAAAATTTTCTGAAAATACTAACAATACACAAATTTTGTTTGAAATATGATAACAAAAAAAAATCTCTCAGTCAAAATAAGTTAAGAGCTTACAGGATAGAAAATGCGAATTTTTACCTAATTTAAGTTTTAAGTACGTAAATAAAAAAATTTGTTAGAATATACCTAATTAGTTATCTACTGATGAATCGTTAAATCACAGATACCAAAGCCAAGACACGACTTCGTAGAGAAACTTGGTGAAACAACTTTCAATAAACTAAGTAAATTAGCGAATTTAACGACATGCCAACGTATCTACGTACTCGTAGGTATATGAGGTTTGACAATAAAAAACTAACGCTTGGCGGAATGGTGCAAACTTGCGCAGATAATTATACGTTAGAAGGTGTGGAATAGGAGTGTATGACAACACTTAGTTTCATCATTAAAGGACAAAACGTTGTTACTAGAAAGCCGAATACGCGACCAGCACATTGTAAACACATTTACACAACGACACGAGACAGCGGAATGTTAATCACTAAATCATTATTTTAATGATCTGCCGAACCGTGACCTGCTTAATGAAATGAATGTAAAAACAGAACGGTAAGAAAGTAAAAAGGCTGGATATCGTCCCTTACAATGTGCTAATGTACTTTTAGAACACTTTTACTTTGCGGCTTCATAAAGATAAACATCAATTTGGAAGTTCGCTTTTAAAGTTTACTAAAACTTTGATCAGTTTACAGTTTACGTTCTGACTTAACAATTCAAATAAAATACGCAATGGTTCACTTATATTTTACAAGATTAATCAGTCTTCTACAAGCTTTAACAGTGTCATGAGACAAATTCAAGGGGGGTATAGTATAGTATAGTACATGAAATCTTTAATATCAAAATACACAACATTACACAACACTTCAATACATTAACTATATTGAAATTTATATGATAAAAACAATTATGCAAATAAAAAAGAATTGACAATATTATAAGGGATTCCTATAAAACATCTCCGAAATGTTATAATCCGGAATGATGATGGATGACTCGCGAAAATTATTTAAACGACTTGACAGCACAATAGATATTATGTATGTAACGGCAAAATAAGATGGAAAGTAGAGAAGAAATGTTCCCAGACTTGACAAATTAAATGTTATCTCATTTTTGGGCGATAAGAGAAACAATGAAAGTGTGCAAGTGTAAGATGATGTAACAACTGTAAGTGTGGGAACAAACGGATAGATTTGCGGAATATGTAAGATGGCGATAATAGAAAATTTAGATATTATTATAATCAGGTTTTTACATTTAATTATTGTTTTGTAATAGGAACTGAGACTAAAAACCTAGATTTCAATGTCCCACTGAGCTGTTGATTACAAATTAATAATGAAGAATGGTAAATACTCGTAAATATTTGAAAGCTGAGTCATGACCTAAACTAAATGTAGAAATTAGAAGAAAAAAATCTATTAACCATTATAGGATGTCGCTGTAAATGCTTTCCTTTTAAAGTGCTAGACAATATGAAAGCCCGAGCACAGAGTATACTGGTGAGAGCCGAGGAAATATCAGATCCGACCAGTCTACACCATATAAAGCTTGTAGGCAATAAACTAATAAATAATAGATTAATTGAAAACCAGCAATAAATAGTAGCAGGGCGTTATCTGAACAACATCTGGAGTTGCAGCAACGAATGATAATGCTACAACATTCCCCGTGTATTGGAAAGCGAACGAAAGTAAATTCCAGCTGAAACTGGTCGAGAAACAGATATCACCGGAAGAACGTAACTCGATCCTTACTTGCTGTATATTACTACCCAATAAACAAAATAAATAAATATGCTAGTATATTTAAATTTCGTAATCATCGCATTTCTGTCTTCACTTATATGGTTTAAACATTTTGTTGAATTAAAACAGATTCTTTTACACATTTCCGTAGAGCTATGAAAGGGCACTTGCCTGCACTTGTTTTACCAAAAACATACACGCAAAGTGAATGTTTTGTTTTAAGTCTGTAGCACCAATCTAAGTACCTACGCCTACTTACTTTAGACTAGGGTTCCAAGGTATATTAGTTATGACAATATACTCATGTCATTTTTTCCATAAGCTTAAAAAAAATACTATAGGAAGAAGGCCTTTTAGGTCAAATGTTTTCGGCATTTTTAGGCAAAACTATTTACATATATTGCAAGAATAAAATAAAGTTCAACAGTGGCACACCCATATGAGACTGATTGTTAGGAAAATATCCTAAACACAAATGAGGCTGGTCACCTAAGGCCAAGGTCGTTGCCAGTAATGTCGTTAGGCCTCTTGTCCAAATGTCAAAACGGTTGTGGGAACCGGTTTTATGAGGATATTGCATATCCGATAATCTATTGGATTAATACGAGATTGGATGGAAATTTCAAGATGATCGCAATGAAGGTTTGTATCTTTTCATATTTGTACATAAAGGAGAGAAAGGATAAAGATTAAAAAAAAGAAATAGACTTCGTTTAGGCATTTATCTGAAATTATAGTGCATTTAGATTGCAAAACGATGCCGGAATTTGGTTGATTAAATTTTTTTCTAATTCCATTGCCGTTCCTCCCAAATCTAATCGTTGACAACTGAATTTTACGTAGGTTGAACTAAACACAAAGCAAATAAGATTTCGCCGGTGATTTCATTGTATGTTCAGCGCAAATGTTAAACTCTACACAGATAAGGGAAGAACCTCGGCGTGAGTTCAAAGTTCCAAATACATCGATTTTATGGGCATTCTTCAATGTAGGCTTCCAAAAACGGCAAGGGTATAAAGAACGTGTATAGCAAATTGAACTTTATAAATCCCGTTACTGGTCATGATGTTGAAAAAATAAAACACAAAAAACAGTTGTGTACGCAACATAACTTCGCTTGTAAATAATTTGAATACGATGTTTGATGTACTTTCACGGTGTACAATATTATGTTCTGTACTTACTTGTGTAAACCACGTCTTTTACTTGTCGAAGAAAAATCGAAAGTATTCGTACTTGTTTGAATAGAACAATATGTTAAAAAAACAAAGTAGTTCTACGAAAACGCTTACATAATTCGAATGATTGAAAGTTATTACAAAGAATTATAAACAACTACAAAAAGTATGAGCAAAAAATTCTCATGAGGAAGAACACAAGAATTAAGCTGCAAGTTTTGACGTCATAGGAGAAGAAATTAATAATAGGTCTGCAATGACAAAAGGATCACACATGCTGAGCACGCAGTTGGTTCGCGTTGTTCGCATTCGATGACGCGCGTCGAATCACAATCCAGCTGCTGATTGAAATGGGAATGTCCTTGCGCAGGAGTCGAAAGCTACACTTTACGTTTGTTTTGCTCGTGTTATGCACGCTGCAGTTGATGCTATGGCCAGGAATGTAAATCACCTCGTGACTTTAGAATGTCGTATTTATGCCAGGGCTGGGCGCAAACTACGAATTAAGAACGAAACAATAAGATACTGTTACTTCATTATGGCTTTACAGTTGACTTTGCAGTTTAAGTAAAATCGATTGATTAGTCTACGAAGCGGAAACGAGACACTTGGATACCGTTTAATGTAACAGTTCAAAGTTAATCTTAGAAATTGGTAGTAACAGTTACCTAGATTCAACCGAATTATACTTAATTATGTAGTAATAGCCTAATTTTAACAAACAAAATGTATCCTACGCTAAAGGTCCAATTTTGGTAAACAAATTTTGACATTGGACGAGTAGTTTAGAAGAATGCATACCCTCTTCTTTCTACTTTTCTTTATTTTCTTTTCTCCTTTTTCTTCTTGAAAGAAGAGGAGACTATTTTGGATGGTCATACATTGTTACCTAACGTTCTATATCAAGAGACACAGTACAAGGGTACAGATATTCTCACTGTCATAGTTCACAAAACTATTTTAGATGAGCATATAAACGATGATAATCCTGAGAAACGAACCGGTAAACAAGATGTCAACAAACCTGAAGGTGGATAACCCTATTACGATCTCAAGCACGTCCATAATCCGCGGATCACCTACATGGCCTTCGTCTCCTTATTTGGCAAATAGAACAGTTTTATTTTCAAATTTATCAAATACGCTTTTGTCATGGAATACTAAAACTTATTTAACGATAGCACTTCAATAAATCTAGCTATTTGTTAATATTTAAAGTGGGAAAGACGATTAGAATGTCAATGTAATTATAATGAAAAATAATTGGTTTTAACGTTTATTTGAGAATTCCCTTCATATTGATTTTTTTCTCTTAAATTCACTAAATTTTTTATACATTTGTTATTTACGAGTTAGCATCTGCATTATCGTGCTGAAAGTCATCCAATTGTGTCCGCATCCAAGTAAACACTATAAGTATAATTACATCGTCATGACAAAGATGTCACCGGATAACTTATCTTCCTTGATCTATGAGTGAAATGAGACTAACGTGACAAGCAAATATACCAACACATTAAGTACATCACACTTCCTCCTTTTCATAAAGAGAACCATGACTTTATCAGGTACATTATGTGAAACATACCGATATGAAAAAGATAAAACAAACTACCTATAAGGGGGAAAATCCAAAAGTAAAAAAAGCTTTCTTCCATTTCTAGTAAATTAAAGTTATTACATAAACGAATGCCCTGGCAACGTTGCATACAAAGGATACTTTCATATTATGATTGCTACCCTGTTTTAAATTACATTTTAATGTATTGTTATTCACAACCCCCTCCCCCCCCCCAAACAACCTTTTTGTTAAAACACTATGCCACCTTTCGAGTTGTAACTAACCAAACAATTAACAATTTTATTGAAATACACACGGTGATTTTGGAGTTCAGTCACTACAATTAACACGTGGTTTTTTGTTTTTCCAACTTAATCTAATTGTTGACTATCTAAAGAATAATTTAAGAGTGAAATTTCACGTATAGTTTTTTTTCGTTTTATCTTAATAGAAGTGGAGAAGGCAGATGAATACATGGTACAATGACGTGCAGACATCCGGCGCTGGCCGGCGCACGCGCATCCAATTTACCGCTCCATTGCACCGCCTCATCGCATGTCCATTAACTCTCTATGGGCATGGACACTTTGATCTTCAATACTAATAGGAAGTAGATATCGAACTAATCAAGCACACGCAACGCATAGGCACTTGTAACGTTAGATTACACTGAGAGTATTACAATATTGAACATTTCAGCATCTTAGCCAAGTATCTTAACACAAATCGGAAAAAAAAACTATACTTTTACTCATACGTAACACAAGAAAAGACAAACCTAAACCAAATTCACGCCATTGCATAACAAGTTATAAATTCAAGCTTTATCATTTTTTTTGTTTCTGGCCTGGAGAGGTACTGTAAAAAACAGTCGGTATCATTGTAATTCTGATCACAACAAAACTAAGAGGCGAGAGACACTTTGAAGTGCTAACAAATAAATCTTATACGTAATATGTAAAAAGAAAAGAGTCAAGAGCAAAATACACGCATTACTTAACAGGGTTCCGTGTCGCTGCTGGTAACTGCGGACTTTGACATGTTTTTGCATATTAAACTTCGGCAGAATTAGTTGTCATGAGGATAAACGAGAATGATTTAAATTAATGCCTATCGTTTCGACAAATCAGGATTCATCAAGAGTATTTCCTTCAATATTTCATATACCGACTGTGCTGAGTTTTTGCGGCCTGTATTGTGCTTTAGGCGGCGATACATTAGTTAAATCTGCACTTCGCATTCCAAGGTAATTAAAATCTTAACTTACTCAATATTACAAGGTTAAACCTTAATGTATCAGTTTTATGGGCGTCAGTAGGCACAAGCCAGTTTAGTCAGTCACTTCTGTTACCAATTTTAATTAAAGACACACGAATTAACGACATTGCTAGTCAAAAACATATTTGAACTGCGTTTCAAACCGGAATTTAAAGGTTTTGTGAATTAATTAAAAGTAAAGGAACAATGATGTATTATTCATTTTACTATAGGAACATTTGAACTCTAGCAATTTTGAAACCACGGAACCCTAAAAAGAACATTGAAAACAGTTAAATATGAATGCTCGACATTAAATAGATACTTGTTGAAATGACATAACAAAGTGTGATAGTTTCTGATAGTTACGTGATAACTAGGGTGATGGATGATAGATGTGAGTGATGTGGCCGAGAGCTCTGATTGGCAGCTTCTATTTCACACGGCTATCAATTAACTACGATTGGGAATTTCGGATTTATGAATAATTTATCTTCCACTTTTCCTTTCGCTTCGATTACAGAATGGCATTTTTTTAATTACTCAAAAATAACTACTTGAAGAGAGGAATATAAAAACGAAGTTATATCATAGAGATTCTAATAAAATTACTACAATACATCCACTATCTAACAGTTGGATTCTAACTAAACTGTAACATCAGAATCAAAATCAACTATTTTTTTATTAATGGACTTAAAATAAGCACTTTTAAATCGTCAGCATTATTTTAAAGTACTACTAAAAACAAATCTCTTTTGTTTCATAATAATTGATCAAAGTCAAAACAGAAACCCTTTTATAACCATCTTATATCTATAAAGTTATTGTTAATATATTCTATATCTAAACAATAAGTCATTTTTTATTAATTCCACGCTAATTAGCAGAGTAAAGCAAAAGTAGATCGGCCGCGCGAGATGTTATCTGCGCCCGCGCACGTCGGGCGACGCCTGTGATGTATGGCAGTGATTACTTGTGCAGCTTTACTGATCACCGATCGCATTACTGGGTCGATGGGTTACCGTGTGTCTACCACGAGTTCGTATAGTTTTCCAATACTTCGGTAATGTAAATTACTACAGTGATTTTGTCTTAGCATTTTTAATTCCTCATAAATCCGTTAGAGGCGCTTTACAAAAAGATTCATACAAATTTGTAACTGAAGTGACAAGCGGCAATCGAAGGTAAAACTCACGGTAGTGATGCTGAACTGGCAGTGATTTTGAACCGGATTTACTTTTTTCCCATTGAAAACTTTAATCAATTCTCACGGTTAAAAGCTTAAAGCTCGTGGTTAATTAAATTATAGTGGTTACATTCACCTACATAGGCCTTTTTGGAATTGTGAGTTTATAGGTAGATAGGAGCCTAAAATATTTGTTAAGCTACCGTCTGAATTCTATTATTTTGATAGTGTTATGGAGGTTTTAATTTGGACATTTTGTTTTAGACATCAAAAACAAAGAATGAGTTTCCAAAAAAAAAAAACAATGAATTGGAATAAAATAGACATTTTAAAAACCTACCCGTTGACCGTCAAAATTTTCGACACTTGAGGTCATGGGTTCTTAGGATGCATTCCTACTACAACTTTATACTACTAACTTCTAAGATGAGATGACCCACCCACCTGATGTAAACTTTGTGGTATGTGGCCACGAGGTTTAGACAAGGTTGGGGAAACAGTACCTACTTACATATAGGCAGATCACCTTGAATGACAAGTAACAAGAGCATTACGGTTAAGAACAGGTAATTCCCTTTTTTTATTAGGTAGAATATTCTACAGTAAATTTATACGAATGAAACAAAAATAAAAAATCCCAATAGTAGAATAACATACAGGAAAACTAGAAGGGACCAGCCCTATAAGGCACCTAGAAGAACGCTGTACCTTTATTTTTAATTCACTAATTAAAACATCCCATGCGGAAAACTACGAGGGAAGTTGCAGATCGGAAGGAAGAAACGAGATAACATCCGAAACTGCAATGAAAGAGCGAGACGGTAATACACAAATTAAAGTTTGGTTTTATGGTGTCAAGGACGGTTCACTTCCTGTTGTGTGGGTTATTTAATAACACACCATGTATTGCACTTAAAGCCATTCGATATTTATATAATTGTTGGTTCAGTTTCCACTCTTGCGTCTATCTACATATATACTCAATTACTCATATAGAAGATAAGAATAATTAACTCCCTCATTTTTTTTAATAACCTTAGCATAATGAAGATAAATCTATAAATACATATACATGTAAATACTCATAACAAGGTTTTTTATAAATATTTCTCATTACCTATTAACTTATGTATTAAAACACATATTTATTGTTATACACCTGTTTTCTAATCCATAAATAAACCACATCACGACACACACATTGACTCAGTCCTGCAGTAAGTATCGTAACAACATGTTTCACAGGAACTAAGCAACGATATGGTATATACTACATAGATAAGAATACTACATCCAAGACCGGTAAGCGAAACAATGCGTCTTGCAAATAACACAAAGTTCCGCCCCCGCCGGGATTCGAACCCAGTACCTCTAGCGTAGCAGTCGCCTCTTTACACCACTGCGCCACGGAGGTCGTCTAATCCATGATATTTATTTTAAAAATATGCCTAGCCAGCTCTAATTAAAAAATAAATCAAAAAGATAATTATGTTACAGATGTTACACGTTTGTTACATAAGACATTCGTCAAACTGAGAGGTGAAAATTAATAAGAATTAACTCTAATACAACATAACATATACAAACTGACAATACAATTTACTTTCAGTGTTTTAAAATATGTCTGTAGTATTTCATTATGTACGACATACTTTATATAAAAAAACAACCAAAGGCCAGCATTATAATGTTAATTAATATATAACTAAGCGTTAGTTTTTAATTCTATAGCGATATTTGTATTAATATTCCCATTTTCCCGATTATTCTGGAATGAGCAGATATTGTATATTGTTTACATAATTAATTTTTATTATCCACAAAAAAAAACATATAAATTCAACATTAAACATGATTATTATCGCGTAGGAATATATATTAACTAACGCACTGTTAATATTATCTACAATAGTGTTAATTTTGACAAACTTTGTAGTTAAAAAGTTACATGTTTGTGTGACCGACTCTCACTTGGCCAGTTTTTAAGCCACTACATCTAGCTAAGAGGAATATGAAACATATCTGCTTATCTTATCGAGCTAGTCTTATCGACAGGTAATCATAAAGCTTCTAACGCAAATTAAAGACCACGATCGACTTTTTGCAGGATCGATAATATAATCGGGCCGATTTTTTCATCTAGTCTTATTGACTGATTTCATGACATACAATTTTTTGAACGTGGATGTTTTACTGTCGCAGACAATACGTTCCATTTTTCTCCTACGAAAAATCGGTCACCCACTATCGGTCATGAGCGGGTAGCCCAAAACCTTGCGTTTAAAAGAAAATAATGCAATTTTAAAAGTAATATGGGACGTTTACAGAGATGAATTCAACGCGAGATACAATTTAAACATTGCATTATTCAAAGTTGCATTTCAAACAGTGTATCCTGCCTGGGCGGATCGATTACACATGTTGATTATTATCATTTCCTGTCCTGTCTTTTTGCTGTACAGTTCGTCTCATACAAGAAAAATAATGGATTCGCTTTACGATAAAATAGGAACACTTTAATTCGTTTTTCAAATTCAAATTATTTCTTTGTAAGGTTTTTAAAGGTAAATCAGGTTTTAATCTAATTAATTAATAGTTCCAAAAAACATGCCACTGAGGGCGTACAAAATTATATATTTTATTAGATTTGAATCTAATGAATCGATTTAATGTATTTAGAAACAATATAAATTAAATAGAACAAAAATTAAAAGAAATAAAATCTAATGTTAAATTAATTTATGTTACTATTATTGAAATCGCCGCCATGTTAAATATTTCTTAATACTATAAAAGCCGTTCTGTAGAAGCCAGTTGTGCAGTCTGGACTTAAAGAGAGGCATGTTTGTTTAGGTCCTTTAGATCCATTGTTAACATTAAATATTCTAATGCAGATACAATAACAATTGTTTTTGTACAGAGCATTACATTTTGGCATCCATAACAGATTTTTATGTCTCGTTTGTTTGGGTGCTCTTTACAAAACCACACGCAAGTTTGTAAACAAACTTTAACAATATGACGTTTTCGTCTCATATTGTAAATGTGTGTGTGTGTTACTCACTATTTCTCAGTTCATTTTGTGGGGCTTTCGTGAAATTTCATTTTATGTACTGTCAAAATAAATATATGCTTAACGGAAAGTTGCCGGCGAGATCGGGTAGACGATCAAATTTTACATTACGTGTCCATTCCTATGTCTGTGAAGTTAGCAGATCAAGTTCCAGCAGATCACAATTAAATGAGAGTTCTGATGGCATGCAGGATAGTTCTATAGCTCCTGATGGCTTTTAGGAATAGTTCTGACCTTGAACCAGAAAAAATCGATATGGACCAATGATCTGCTAACTTCCCGTAGCAGATTATTTTTTTTAATTACAAATAAACGATGTTTTTATATAAAGGGGTATGTGTTACATAGTTCCATATAGTTTTTGACAATAGTTCTGTTGATTTAAGGCAGTAAACAATTTTTGAAAAAAATACAAAAACATAGACGTGGCAAACTAAATTTGCAATAAAACTATTGTTTATATAGATAAAAGCAAACAACACTCTTCTAAAACATTGACAACATAAATAAGGCAAACGTACAAAAACAAAACCCAATACAGAAACTTCATATACCTTCCAGAAGACCATGATTACATCTGGTAAACTGGACTATTTTCATTAATTTAAAGGTTGACGGTTTTATTAAAACCGTGAATCGCAGAGACGAGAACTCTTCGGTTTCCAATAGATAACTACTTAGTCTATAATATAAAACCAAAACAAAGTCTGGAACTTTCAAAAAACACTCAGCAGAGCAAGGCCCAAGGTACGAAAGTAGCGTTTTTTTCATAAATTTTAAAGTTGATGGTTCTCTTAAAAACCCTTAACCGCAGAGACGGGAACTCTTTGGTTTCCGATAGATTACTACTTACTCTACAAAAACAAAAGCTGGAACTTTAAAAAAACACTCAGACAGATCATCAACAGTCAAAAACTATATGGAACTATGTAACACATACCCCTTTATATAAAAACATCGTTTATTTGTAATTAAAAAAAATATATATCTGCTACGGGAAGTTAGCAGATCATTTCAGAATGGTCAGAACTATTTCTAAAAGCCATCAGGGACTATAGAACTATCCTGCATGCCATCAGAACTCTCCTTTAATTGTGATCTGCTGGAACTTGATCTGCTTACTTAACAGACATTCCATTCCTGGCATATGGATCGAAAAAATACTAATCAGCAAAATTGTATGAGAAATCTCTGAGGAATATAAGATTGTGAACATGTTGCATGAGATCGGTGTTGAAAACTTGAAAAATCTGTAATCAAGGTTATGTTAGTTGCCATGGCAACAAACTGAGTGAAGGACAAACCTTTATGGTCATTGACCATCAATCGGGCAAAATAGACCAACACTAATTTAAATTTGTCATACCGATTACGAATCCGCGAAGCATTCTTTTAAAAATGTCTGTATATTTATAAAGGAAATTCCTCGTGTTTAAGATTAATCTCAATTATTTGTTATAAAATATCAAGATGGAGATTTTTATAGAATCAATTAAAACACTGCACAGTTATAAATTTATATGCGTATGTAACTGTGAACATTTTATATTCATTAGGTAAATGATTTGATCAATGTTTATTGGATCTCGGTTACTAGGGCTCTAGGTTTTTGTTGTTATTTATTTCCTATGATACGTAACAAACAGTATAAAGAATAATAAAATGGAGTTAACAAATGTTTGTGAGCTCCGAAATCGATTACATAAACAATTACCGCCATTAATTGCTTTTAGTTTTATTGATTACTTATATTTAATGTTGCACATACATATATACATGTTATTTTTAATGATGCAACTGACCGAAAGATATAACGAGAATAGAAAGACAGAGTATTCAAAAATCATAACCATCCTTTTTGCTTCGCCGTAGTCGAGTAAAGAGATATGTTAGCGTTACTAAAAAACCTCCCTGAGTTTCGCTTGACTATATACATAGGTCATCTAGATAAAGTGAAGATGGAAACAACTATTTCACATACATTAATTACAAGACATATATAAATCATTAAGGTGGATTTGGAGATAATCCTTTACGAAGATACCCGTTACCCGATCTAAAGTAAATAAGTAGCAAAATATGAAGTTAGCATTAAGCATTAGGTACATAAAGGGAATTAAAAATTTTATGTCGTTAAATGCTCGTGTTCTAATCCTGTCATCTAGTTTCAATCATTCCCATGATATATTAATTAAGGATAATGCTCGGTCATTAGTGCTAGCTATATTTTAGTAGAAAAGAGAAAAAATTATCTTAAAAAATTTCTCAAGATATCTTCGCGTCATATATCTTTAATGTAGGTTTAATAACTTAACCTGGTTATCTTAAATAGCTTATATAATAATCTTTTATTCAATAAAAGAAATAATAGACGAATAGAATAATCGTCTATTAATTCATAATAGACGATTTAATGGATGCATGAAATATCGTAAGTATTTCAAGGTCGTTGTGCAATGGGAGAGTCACAATACAAGGTGCTCAGAGCAGAGGCTGGGCAATCGAGGGCACTTTCCTATTGTTGCCTTGACGACCCGCTTAACATAACATCTCGTATGACATCTATTTATCTTATAGTAGTCTAGCTTTTGCCCACGACTTAGGCCGCTTAGGAGTCGAGAATGGTTCTAATGAGATTTTTAATTACTTGAGATTTATCTTTATATTTTGGTCGATTCATAAAATATAAAGATAAATTACAGCTTATGTGTTATTCTGTTGTAGAAGTTACATATATTATTGTAAAGTTTCATTAAAATCCATTTAGTAGTTTTTGCGTGAAAGAGTAACAAACATTCATTCATCAGTATTTTGCGTTTATAATATTAGTAAGGACTAGCTTTCACGTGACTTCGTCTGCATTGAATACATATTTTTGTTTTTTCACCCTGAAAATTAATTCTAAATTTTGGTAAAAAAATTGGAATTCAATGTGTAGTTTGAAACTTCCTACCAACATTTTTAGCAAGTATATCTCTGTATATTAGTATAGACTAGTACCCCAAGCATTGTATTAATTTAAGACCTCGATAACAGACTTTGGTATGGAGTCCTACTATATTATTATTATAAAATCGAATTTTACGTTTACCATTAGCATACACCAATGAACACAGTGACACATAGTTATTATTTACTATGTAGTTTAATTCAAGTTTTGTTTAGATAGATAGTTAAAAGACTTACCATTAGTCATTGTCTACAATAACCTTGTTTATATACGGTATTGGCAACCCCATTTTCCTGTAACAAAAATAATATTACAATATTAAAATTATTTTCTTCTTTAAACATGTATGTTTTACTAGTTTATAATTTCATTAATCTCACATATAATTATCAATAATATAAACAGAAGTGTAGTGTTGTGATTGTGTTATATTTAAGGTTTCCCTTACTAGTCTTGGATGTTGTATTCTTATGTATGTAGTTAATACAATTTTGTTGCTTAGTGCCTGTGATACAAGATTGTAGGGCCGGGTCAATTTTTGTATTGTAATGTGGTTATTAATATAATCATAAGAGGTAATTGTATGCTTTTTTATCTACATTGTCTGACTTCTACTCCTTATACACTTGTTTAACAAAAAAATAACTAATTAAATTTGTCTCTTTAATTCTTATTAATTTATAATTTTTTTGGAAAATAATATTAGTTCGGAGACTAATATAAGTAATTGTTTTGGCCAAGAATGAAAATTTTTACCAAAATTATTTAGTATCAAAAAAAATTTAATTAGTCAACAAATCTATTAAGGTACACAACTATAAATAAACTTTATACCAATATCAGAGTTATGAGTCACCAGCAACTGGTATAATTTCCTCTCTTCCAGTCTACAGATAAAAAAATACAAAAAAGCTGCAAAACTAGTATTGGAAGAACATATTTACATTCTAGATGGATTACTCACTGAAAGCTTATAATTCTTAACAAACAAAAGAGACTTGCTTGTCATGCTTAATATTTTATTGGATAAACCTAATTTGGCTTAGTTATTAGCTCTATGATAGAAATAAGTCTAAATGTTTGACTGGTTGTTTTTTTTTAATTTTGGCCACTTTTTCAAATTGTAAGTAGCAATTTTCATTTGGATTTTCTTTCATTGTGAGTCTGTAACATAACAGCTACTCTGCCTTGTAATAAATGATGTGACCAGGCATCATGGGTCAGTAGTTAAAGTTATTTACCATGCTTCATAAACCCCACAACCTTCATGAATAGCTTTATTAATGGACCGAGCCACATTTAATGCACATAGGTTCAGTGGTTGTAATAGGTCATAATTAAATTTACTTACTAAGCTTTTGCGACCCCTATAACATTTAGTTCACAAGCCACTGAACAAGTCAGCATTTAGCACAGATATGTAACACACTGGGGGCAGAATTGTGTTTATTTGCAAGATGCATTGTTTCGCTTACCGGTCTTGGATGTTGTATTCTTATGTATGTAGTTAATGCCATTTTGTTACTTAGTGCCTGCAATACAAGATCATATCGTCGTAGTGTAGAGCTGAGTCAATGTTTGTGTTGTGATGTGGTTAATAATATAAAATTAAAGGTAATAGACATTAAGTGTATTTTTTTTAGTTGTCCGACTTCTACTCCTTTTACACTTGTTTAATACAAAAATAACTAATTAAATTTGTCTCTTAAATTTTTCCAGAGCTACAACTACACGCAAATACTTTTTTATTTATATTTTTCATTGATTATAAAAAGGTTGGAAAAATAATATTGGTTCAGATATAAGATACTTGAAGTCAGTAATAGTAAAGATGTTCACAGAGGTGAGCCATATTATATAGCAGTATCTTAAGACATCACACACACAGCGGGAACAGTAGTTCACAGTAGACTGTTGGTGTTCATATTTCCTGCTGTGTGTGATATCTTACAGTATATTATAGCGCACGTCTGTGAACTCCTTAAGACAAACCTCACTTGCAGCCAAGCTAATTGTAATAACAATTAAGAATATAATAATTTCAATCTACAAATACTTTTCAATGTGTTTTTGGTCTCCAGATTTATTTACTAATTAAAATAGCAGTTATACTCAAACAAACATGCTCTATTTACTTTAAGGACTAGGCTATTGATGTAGTGCGTGTTAATTTACCTTTGATGTTCAGGCAAGGACAATGAAGAAAGTCCAAACAGAGCAAAAGTCCTTAAACTTTTAACACACAATTTACACTATATCTGTTTTGCTCTATTTTATTTAAATCGAATCTATCACAATTTGAGAAGCTATTGTTTTTTGTTTTGCAACAATAAACGGCTACGAATTAACAAGACAAGTCAAAGTAATTTTGAACTATTTTCCAACGTAATCTGATATGTCACATAATTTTTAAATGCCATGGAAACAAGGTCTGAAAAAAAATTGTTACAATAAAAAAAACTTAAAACCATCGTGCTTGTTAAGTTGTAAGATTGTAATTTGAACACGAGTAAATTTTTGATAACTTTCAGTTTTCCCAATTTTTTTTTGATTTTGAAAATATAAACTTAAAAGTTTTTTTATTTAAAAAATATATAATAAGTATTTTTAATGGACAACTTTTATAAACTAAAACTAGTTTAAAATAATATATCTACGGGGAAGATAGTTTTCTAGTTTTACTGTACATACCTAATTTTACAATGAATTTAAGTTTAATAAACCAATTTTATGCAATATTTAAAACAATGGAGATGACTTTAAGTCTGTATTGATACTAAAATAATAAAAATTGTGTGATAATCGAAGTTATGTTCAAAACATTTTAGTTGACAGAAATCAAACACTTACAAACTAATTCAACAAGCAGCTTATAAAAAAGGTGGTTTTCAAGTTTATTGTACTTTACTATCAAGATAAAATTTTGATTTAGAAATAATCAACTTTGTCTATGACTGTTTACCAATAACTGATAAAAAAAAGTAACGCAAATCTTTAAGGTTTAATCAATGACCAGATCAAAACGTTTTTTTGGAATAAAAGTAAGACGAAAATGGTGTGGTCCCTGGCAGAATAATTATTAATGCACTTTTGCTTTCTATAAAATAAAAATTAAAATGGTAAAAAGTACTGAACGAAATTTAGAATGTCACTGTCACTTGTTGACACTGCAGTTGCCAAGGCAACTAACTTGGACCAAAGTGTAAACAAAATGTGATCCTATGTTTATAATACTTTTATCTAGAAAAAATTAAACAAAAGAGATTTTAAATGGCCAATGTTAGCCGATGGTTAGACGTGGAGGTAGGGGGAGACGATACTTGCCACAATACTTTGCCGTCAAATCTCGCTTTAGTCGATCTGAACGGAGACAATGAAATTAAATTGGTGGAAGGCGATCTCGGGCGAGGAGACGAGGAACCTAAACTAAAGGTTCTTTTATTATTTTATGCTACTATTACAATATAAAGTCCAGCATATATCATTATTCTATTTATCATTAAGACCTCTTAAGTTGTTCTTTTACTTCGAATATTTTTTTTGTAGATATTTAAAGGAGCGATGCAACTGTCAGATTTAGTTTTGCCTGATTTACCATTAGGAGTATTGGGATTCTATGTCAGTGATGCTGTACCGAGGTCCTTGCCTGTGGTAGCTGTGGCCTTCAGTTCATGCATTTACATCTACAGAAACTTGAAGGTCTTTTACAAATACTACCTACCATCTATTGAGCTGAGTAGTCATGAGATGAACTGCTGGAAACAGGTATTATGAGACCTAGGCACTTAAGTTCCCTATTTATTAGAATTACATTTAACCCTGCAACAACCTAACCTCTATCAGACCATCTTAAACAGAAACTAATGTTAATCTAAATGAAATTATAAAAAAACTGAGCTGGTAATTTCAAAATTTTTGTTATTTTAATTTATTATTTATCTCATCTATTGGAATACAACTACAAAAGAGAAATTGATTAAATTCATATCAATTAAAAAATTATTACAGTTGTCCATAAATATGTTCAAGATTGTACATTTTATTTTAATTGAACTATCACTATTTATTTCAGCTCATTGATCCAGTGAACCACAATCAGGAGTCAGTTGCAACTTTAACAGAGCAACTTCGGTCAGTACCCCTTAGGATCCTCAGTCTTCAGTCCCGGAACCTTCTCAGCCTGACCCTGGACCAGCAGTTGGAATACCTGGAACAGGTCAAAGATCTCCCCGTTCGGAATGTTCCAGAAATCACCTGCATCACCAATATGAAGCTGAATTCCATAGATAAGTTCACAAGTTGCTGCTTGGTGGTTGGTACTGAGGATGGTGATGTGATCATCTTGGAACCCACTTCCTTCTCTCAGTTATCTTTGGTATGGTCATACTATTTTTGTTGTTTTTGATTTGTCATCTTTGAATGATGCTTAAATATTTTATTGGAAGAGAGAGTAAACTTCATATTTATAGCAAAACTAAATTTTTCTTGTTTTTTTCTCAGCATAGAACTCTTTTTTACATCCTTTTTAAGGATACAATTCATCACCGTAAATTATCAAAATCTCTCCAATTTGTTTGGTGTGATAAATCTATTTAAATTTGCATTTATAATATTAGTATGGATGTTCAAATGTATTTTTTTTAACAGGCGAATTTGAGCTCTGTTAAGAAAACGCCATACCAAATGGTGGCAACAGGACTGTACACAGTTAACTACAGAATAACAATAGCAACAAGGTCTCAATTCTGTTAACAAGCACATAAGCACCATTTTATTGTCAACCTCTTTGATAAATAGGTGGTATAGCACAGGCTTGCCCACACAAATTTTTCAGGATTCTTTTTTTTACCACATTTGATTTAATGTTTTGGTTGCTAGCATATACAAAATTATTAATATGTAGACAAGGATAACCTGTTAGAAATGCATACCAGGTAGTGCCGAACCCAGCACTTAACCAGGGTAGAGCGAGATCGTGATTTTCACTACCCATAATTTGGCATTTTAGCGACCCTCATAATTAGGCAACTATTGCGGCCGTTGCACTCGCCCTACCCTCAGGCAGTTCTGCACTCAGGGTAGGCCGATACTAAGAAAGTAGCTATTACTAATAAGCCTTTAAAAGCACCATACTGTTACTTAAGTCTTCTGAGGTTATGTGACGAGCTAAGTAACTTAGTTACTTTATAGAGCTAAGGCTGAGTTACTCATCTATTCCGTGTCATGTTTTGATCTGTTATGCGGAAAATACCATAGCAAGTTTGACACGTTTGTTTTTGCTTTTTAATATAAGTAGGCGCCTGCACATTTCGTTTCGAATATTATTAATAAAAATGTATTCTAGTAATGTGTTTTTTGTAGGGAGAAGTCAGTGTGCCTTTTAAAAAGGGATTGGGAGGAAGGGCGCGTGTTGTTCAATACAGACGAGCACATTATAAGCATAGAGGTGTTGACCACGGATAACAGCGTGATTGTGATTTGTGCTGACAACACTTTGGCCTGTTATAGCAAAAAGGTATAAATTATTATGTTAAAAAGCTTTTCTATATACTGTTTTACTACAAAATATTAAGTTTCGACGCTGCTTTCGATCTCTGAAATAGAACAATATTGACAAAAACACTCGATTTTATTTTTGTACGCCAGGTCCGTTAGGAGTTATAGTCTGTTTCTCTGGCCAAAAATTGCTTTCTAAAGTATCTGAAATTTCGTCACATGGTCAAGGTTACATGGTACCACTACTGAGAAACATAATTCATATTTACTTCGGTTTTGAATTAAAATCAAATAATTTTTCATTCAAATGTACTTAAAATAAGTACTTTTAAATCCACAAAATTCTTTTAAACTACCACCGCTAATATTCGAATCGCTTTATTCAGCGAATATACTATAGTAAATACTTGCATACTTGGGCTTTATTAACCCTTGTAATTGCTTTGATACCTTTTTATTTTAGGGTAAAAAACAATGGACGGTAAATCTGGAGCACCGTCCAGTGGCGATGACCCTGGTGCCGGTCATACACTTGGGCATGACCCTGATAGGGGTGGCGCTCGCATCGGGACACCTGCACTTTTATGACGGGAAAGCAAGGAGAGACACTATATTTGTTAGAGGCATGGACGCAGTATTATTACAGTCGTTCCATTTCATGAAGCCGGTCTGACTAAGATTGTTGTTAGTTCTGTCAGGCGTGTACGTGCACATTGTTTTAGAATAATGTGCATTTTATCATTCTAATCACAACTATAACCGAACGGTCTTCGTTTTATCTTATTCAGGCGCCTATTGACATGACGATGCCCGCGATGTCTGGAATGCCAAAAACTCCGCCAATGCCTTGGCTATATAGAGGTAAAGGTGTTATACCTCTCGTGCTGGTATAACGAGTCGGTTTTCCTGAGGTAGAATGACTGTACTAAGAACGGCTATAGTAATTTTCCTGCTCAAGATGAAATTACACAATACTGCCCAAATAGTGTACCTCTGTTTTACATCAGAACGCGGCAAAGTGTTGCGTTATATTTCTGTATGAGAGAGAGATTCCTTTTTAACCTTGAAATTTAATTAAGCTTGAACAAGTGTACAAGCATGATGTAGAGTGTACTCCTATTTAAAAGGCCGGCAACGCATTTTGTAGCTCCTCTGGCAAATGTCCATGGGCGGCAGTATTCACTTTCAATCAGGTGATCTGTCAGCTCGTTTGCCCCCTATAACATAAAAAACTGTAGATGTGTTTTTATTGTTAAAATCCGTCGTCCTACTTCATATGAAATTTTAGGGAAGTACAAATTAAATTATCTTTCGAATACATTCAATTACATATCTATCTACATATAAAGTTAATTTCTTCAAGGTTGTTACTAAGTGGGTAAATAATATGTATAATTACGTAGTACATAATACTATGTACTAGGTAAAATTAGTAAATTTAGTTGAAATTTGTTGTTTTTTTTTTTGTATGTTACAAAATGCGAATATTGATATTAAGAATGCAATTAAATTTGTTTCTAATTTAGCCTTTAACATAAAACACGTTATAATTGTAACTACATAAAGCTATGTTCGTGATAAATTTCTTAATAAATGAATATGTATATGTGAAGGACGTGGTAGCTCGGTTTGTTACGTGACTTGCCGTACATTGTAGCTGCCATGTTCCTCGTTGTGCCCGAATAGTGGCGACAGATTCGCAACCTGTCACACTGGGACTCAACATAAACATGCGAAATGCGGTGTGTAACTCTTCTAACCTCTGCTTACCCCTTAGAGGGATTAATTACGGCATGAGTTTATGTTTATGTCATGCGTGTAATACTAATGTTAGTGATTTACTTATTTGTCGATTGTTTTACTTCAGATGTCGTGTCGGTGATGAAGTTTGGACAGTTGGGACAAGAGGAACACGTCCTAATTATATTTACCGCAAGTGAGAACTTATTTAATGTGATTTTTACAGCAAAAAATAATTATAGGTATGATGACTGTTACATCAATTGAGGTAGTTTTAAATATCTGTCAAAACATGATTCCTTCATAGATTTTGTATAGCACTTAGATGTGACGTCACGAAATTTCTAAAAAGAAACGAAAAATCGCAACAAACCGGTTTTTCTTACGCTTCTTTCTTAAGTCTTCTATTACGGTTTTGATGTCTTAAAAATATTTGTGACTGGTGTCATTGTCCCTATTGTAGCTTATAACAAAAACGAAAGAGTTTTTGATATTGTACGGAATGTTCCAGAAACGTAAAATTTTATTTATTTAATTACTATTTATAATCATACTCTGTTGTGAAATAGTAGAGTAAGACTAAAATAAAAACTTTATAATTTTAATTGATTTTAGTTAATAGGGCCTATATTTTTAACTGTCTTTCCGCCTCCTCGATATTTTTGATGACTACAGGTGGCAACCTGATGCTGAAGATCCTCAAAAGGACAGCTGATTTCAATGCCCACGCGGTCGGACTCGACTCCTCAGTTAACAACGTGAACCAGAAACCCTGGCTCATACCGAAGAAATCTAAATTGTTTCTGGAACAGTCTATGAGGGAGAGAGAAAATGCCGTCGGTTAGTTACAAAAACATGTCCTTGAAAAAACAAAAAAAGATGAAAAACAAAATTCTTAATCTTATACTATATTAATGAATATTTTTAGGTATTTATAGTGCGTAGTGTTTGTAAATTGATATTGTTGTTTATTTTTTACATATAGTCGATTCCGAGAAACGCTTTGATGTAGATACCTTTGCATTTTTCATAGCTCATTTCGCGTACCAAACATGAGGGTAATGTTTTTGAATGTGCTGTTATTTGTTAGCCATGCACGAGAGTTTCCAGTTGGAGCTGAACCGTCTAAGGCTGTCTGCAGCCAGGAGCCTGCTGGAAGCACACCTCAGGTCTGACAATGCTATCGGAGTCGGTGCCTTGGAACCCATCAGGCTTTCCGCTGAAGTAAGTTATATATTATAATTGTATTTTGGGGCATTATCCATCTATATTAATAAATACTGTCTTGTGGGTTTTTAATTTAGGCGTTTGTTTTTCGACCGTTTGTCTAACGTTAGTCGTCCTGCAAACGTTCGCTTTTTTTCATAATAATCGTTCTCGTCCTGTTATCGTGCGTTTGTCGCACGGTCCCCGCTCCGCGCGTTTTGTATGATGATAAGCGATCGTCCGTTAGCAGGACGACTGACGCACGGTTTCGGTAAACCCAACGGTAGGCAACAAAAGTCTAAATTGAAAAAGCCATTATGAATGCATTACGTCATCTGGCACAGCCCGTGAACTTGTCACTTTAAGCCTGTTCGATTTGATTTGATTCGATTGCCTCTTGCGACTGCAGTTAAAAATTTGTATGAATCTTTGTAAAGCGCCTCTAACGGATTGATGAGGAATTAAGAATGATCATACAAAATCACTGTAGTAATCTATGTTACCGGACGTGTAGTAAAACTATACGAACTCACGGTAGACACAGAGATACATTGTAAAACTCGATCCGTTTCATCGTAAGACATGGACAAAGTTTAAATGTGCCTACCATGAGTTCACCTGAATAGCTACCATGAGTTTTTCTACACTTAAGGTTACATAAATAACTAGTGATTTTGTTTGAACATTTTTTATTCCTCATAAATCCGTAAGAGTCACTTTAAATTTTTTATTTGAAAGGTTTAACAAAGGACAATTAATCGTTAATCGCGCATGAATTTTTTATAATTACTATTGTTCATCGAGACCATTATGTTATTCTAAGTTAAAAGAATGATATTGTAAGGATTCTAGTCAATTATAGACAGGTTTGGCTGTCTGGTTAGTTATTATGTGTGTTTAAAAACATGTTTGTTTTATTAAATGCTTTTAACACCAGCTGTGTGTAGCAGAGGTTAAAGCCAAAGGTCATTGCAAAATATAAGGATATACCTATTATTATCACGTATAAGTTAATGCGCAGTGTAAAAAGCAGCGAATGATGGATGAATGTATACACATGTAAATGAATAAATATAATCAAAAATAAACTATAATAATAAGTTTTATTCAAAACAAAATTATAATAATTTGTATAATATAACCACATCACGACACACACATTGACTCAGTTCTGCACTAAGATATAATCTTGTAACGCCGTCACTAAGCAACGACATGGTATATACTACATAGATAAGAATGCAACATCCAAGACCGGTAAGCGAAACAATGCGTCTTGCAAATAAAACAAAAACCCGCCCCCGCCGGGATTCAAACCCGGAACATCTAGCGAAGCAGTCGGCTGTTTAAACCACTGCGCCACCGAGGTCGTCAATTAAAAATTAATTTACAATTTTCAACTGACAGATAATGGCTACATTACAACTCGTGCGACTTAACTGTGCACCTCCCGCGGTGACGTAACTATCGGTACTGTACTGTGATGCTATCGCTACTGAACGCACGGGGCGAACAAGGGGTGCCGCGTGGGGAAGCGGGAGAGGGGGCGCATTCCAGCGAAGTGCACAGTTAAGACGCACGGATTATAGTTACAAAACTGTGTCGCAGCCATTATCGCCCATCTCTGATAGAGTTTTAATAAAAAAGTTATAGCTTGGAGCAATACATAGTAAGATCACATTCAAATCAACTAATGTGTGTTTATTTTAACAACTGTACACATTTACAGTACCTTAAATCTTGTTAAAATTCAAATTGCTGTTGTTCCATTAGAACTATGGCATCTTATTCTACTATTGTCATGACAAACGTCTCAAAATTTACGCAAAAATTGAATTGGATGGAATAAGCAGTTTCTAGTTATTTTTTTGTCATTAATTTTATAGCATAGGGTTATTTATGGCATAACAAATCGGGCAAAAGGCCTCGCTAAAAACTTTGTTTTCTATCTGAGTCAATTCTAGCGTTAATTTTGGGGCATCCTATATAAGTTTGACTTGGGTGGCTGTTTAATCAACTGCGTCACGGAGGACTTCAGTTTGTCTTTGTTATTAACCGTGGCAAACAAGCAGAAGTTTCACTTGAAGGAAAGTGATACCACCTATTGAAATGCACGTTAAGAGCACTGCAAATGTAGAGGTTAAGATGTGATTGCTCTCGTACCGGTAATTACACTGGCTCTCCTCCGAACCGGAACAAAGTGAACTACTTCACGGCAGGAGTAGAAAAGAGGAGGTAATTTATGAGGTATGTGTTCAGGTGGAAGGTCTGGGTCCTGTGTTCCGAGTATCGCTGCTGGTTGAGAACACATCCAGTGAGAAGGCGGTCATCGGACTCTCCATACTGTTCCACGTCAACCCCACCGCGTACAAACTTAGCAATCCATACATCAAGGTAATTTATCATATCTACTGGCTTCTCTTCGTAATTTTGTCCGCGTAGTATTATTTTTTTCTCAACCAAAATAGCTTATGGCCTTTCGATGCCTAAATCTACTTACCGAATTTAATGGAATCTGATGACCTACGCCTCAAATGCGTACAGGAGAAGCATTTTTTAAGATAAAGATTAAATTTAATTGAAAAAAACTCTGAGCAGAATGGCTTCATTTACTTCATTTACTTTGCATCAACATGCCGGAGCCGTCTGTAGGTGCTCTTACAGACGGCTCTTACCTACATACCTGGAATATGGTATCTATATCCGTGTGCTCAGTTTAAAGTTTACCATAGTGTCAACGAATATTTACTTAAGTGATCATTATACCAACTGACGATTGTATTAAATTTTATTTGACTACCCGTTTAATTATTTTGACATTTATAAACTGTGCAATAATATCTAATTGTTATCATGTAATTTTTGCATGCCTTATATACGAAATATTGTTGATACTATATTTTTTAACCGAACATCTAATACCAAAGTCAAAATATTTCATTCAAATAGACGTAAAATAAGTACTTTTAAATCGTCGTCTTTTTATAATGTACAAATATTTGGAAATAAAGTATTTTGAATTTTAATTTACGTAATAAAGCGCCACTAACTTAAAATATTAATATCTATTTGATCAATTGTTTTTCAGGTGCCACTCCTATCACCTGGCGCCAAACTGAAGTTCCCGACGAAAATCGAGGAGATATTCGAGGACAACGTGAATCCGGACGTGTTCTTCAGGTCGGTGACCGGGCAGGGCGGGGAGGGGGCATCTGTCAAAGTTCTGCTTCTAAAGGACGGCAAGCAAACCCCGGTGCTCGCGGCTACTGTGCAAATGCCGCCTACTGACCCCATGATGTTGCCATACGAAAAAATGCAAGCTACAGCTGGGTTCCCGTAAATATGAAAATCTTTTAGCTTGGTAGAAACTCTTTGGTAGGATCCTTGGTTGATGTTTTGAAATTAAATTAAAGTCGATTGTTAAAAGGCTGTTTTTTATTTTATTGTTTTTGTTAACATTAAATTGATTTTTGTTTATTATATAAATGTGTACTGAATTACTCGTAAAGATTCATTCTAAAGTAAAATTATTAAACAAAATAATGGTACAGTTTCGGTTTTTGGTCGGTTTTATTTTTATATTTACTTCTGAGATTGATTTTTATCTATAATTTATCAGCTTAATTTTTATTTTTCAAGCAACTTTGGGACTTTAGACTTTGTACGACTTTGAAGTATCTACTGCATTAGCGCGGAATATTTCCTCTATTATCTATATATAAATATATATTAATAGGTATTGTAAATAGGTATGTTTTTATGTAAGAAGTGATTTTTTATATTTTATAAAATGTTGCAACAGGGTTGATTGAAAATAAATAGGTAATACTAAATTTGCGGGCAAAAGCTAGTGTTGAACACTAAAATAAAATAAGATAAAAGATAAGTGTGTTAAGATAGACGGCTTAGGTGTTTATATAGCTAATACAATGTAACATATCCGTTATGACATGACACGTGAAACTTATATCACAATGACCTACACAGACAGGAGGGGTCGGGAAATTGGATAAAGAAAGACTTTCGAATTATCTTATCTATTGATAATATTTTGTCCAATGCAGTTTTTGTACTTGGGTCGTTCTTATTTTTTACTTACAATTAATCGTTTTTAATATATATTTTTTTTGGTTTTTGAACAAATGATAAAATTATGGTTTCAGTGTACGATTTAAAAATTTCATCTGGTTTTTCATTAGGACTAATGGGAGTTTTCTTTTCGGGCAATATTGTTTTTTTTTTTTCAAATGGTGGTTTAAAAAACGTAACAGAGTGGTCGTTTTCAGTAGACCACATTTTGGTTAACCACTCCGTCACGGCATTCTACGAAAAACAAATGTATAAAAGCTGGTTGGAGAGAGTGAAAGATTACTTATATTACATTAATAGATAAAAGTATAGACGTCAATTAGAATATTATAAAACCTAAATATCAATAATCTAATGAGATGCCATAATAAGACGAAGGACAGGTTATCGTCGATAAAAAGAACGACCCACCTACCTACGTTAGGTGGTTATAAGAATCGCTTTGTTTTTAGGTTGTCTTGGGGCCATCCATAAATGATTTCACACAAATTTATGATTTTTTCCACCCTTGTCACCGATGGTCATATTTTTGAAACCCTAACCCACTAATGTGACGACAGATTAAAAAAATCTTGTTTAGAAATAAATCAATTAAAATAAGTAAAATTTTATTTTAATTCGTTTAAAAATAATCTTCGTTCGTTTAAGTATAATTTTCGCGATTTCATATTTGAAATTTTGATATATGACATCACAAAGCTTTTGTCCTTCCTGCCTTTTGTCACACAATGTCATAAAATCAAAATCAAAATAACTTTATTCCATAAACTTAAAAGATAAAACTCAAAATTTTATTAAAAATAACTCGACCACCGGTTCGGAAAATTTATGTCGGGGAACATACCGGCAAGAAACCCCAGATTCTGTAATTTGTTATATGAATATGTTTTTATACTATTCTTATAGCCATTAATACATCTTACAGTCTAGGGTGAGAGACTGCGATAATGCTCATGTCACAATATATGAATTAAATTGAAATTATTTATAAATTACGTCTTGTAGTGACATATACTAATATGTACCATACTAGCCCGTAACATACATGCTAATGATAAGTAATTAAATGAGCAGCATGCATGAACCGTCAACCGTCATACTTTATTGACTCCTCTCTTAACATGTGACGTAATTTATGGAGGTTTACTTGGTAGAAGATTCCTTCATTTTACTAATAAAATTTAATTTAGTTAATTACCCATCCATCCAGGCAAATCCAGACCATCTGTGTTGCTGTAATAATTACACTGTAATTAAAAGGTTAATTAAGTTTACAGCTTAAAATATTCATAACTTAGGTAAACATTTGTGCCATGAAAACGACGTTGTTTCGCTCTTAAATTTTTACTAGTTTTTACCTACCTACTTAAGTTTTTAGTGTACAGAAAAGACAGTGAAAATATTTTATTAATTAAGAAAACAATGAATATCTTAAAGAAAAGTAAACTGTAAAAATAGATTAATTGATATGATTTACGTAGTATATTCAGTAAGGTATCCAGTTTTGGGAAACGGGGTGTGTCGCAGGCGTGTCTTGACTACAAGTACTTGTTCATATCTAACTATTAGATAAATATCAAGTGTTGTGCAAACATTTCACTTAACTGACCCATATTTTTTTTGCAGAAACGGACAAAAACATCTTGATTTTATCATGTGTCATATTTTGCTATGCAGTTCTCAGGTGGTGTGGCAAAGATTAAAAACTATACGAGAGAAGAAGAGATATTCCATCTTCTCACGAAAAACGTTTGGCTATGGGTAGTCAGAGGTGTAAATGCACATTGTTCTATTATACATATCGTCTTTCTTTACTGAACGAAATGGAGGTTACACAGACTGAAACAATTTGCATTACCTTAAACGAACGACCTTCATAACATGGAAAGGCTGTGACTTTTCAGTGATGAATTTTCAAAATTTTATTTGAATATTAAACAAAGAAGATTATTTCTAATTTTTAACACTGAAATATATATTTCTTTATGTGGATGACTTTCCCACAACAACAAATATTCACATCCTCCAAACCATACAGCGAGAATCAGAACTAATTACCTACCCCAACAAAAATAAGATATATCATCTAGTCATATTATTATTGGCGATTTGTATGGCATTGTACGTAGGATCGCATTAGTTACTTATCATGCTTTCTCTCTGTCTCTGATTGGTCCCTCATGTCTGAGGATCATCTGGAGAGTATGATCTGCCTCCACCGGTTTCTGTCCAGCGCGTCTCTTACAGTTGCGTGGAATTTGTCTTAGGACGAGTCGTTCTATCAAGCTTAATTTTTTATATAATAAAATATAATTTACATATCCTGTATGTAATACTTCAGTATTGTAATGTATATAATATCTTTATAATCTATATAAATATAATTTATGTTCAAGATACCCAATAGAGATTTTAAATAGATTTTACTATCAAAAAAGTCACGATACAAGTAGGTATCATATACAATAATTATGACGTTAATTACTTTTCTTGGTATGTTGTAGTCAAATGGTATTTTTAAAATATTATACACGGGTATCATAACATTTAGCTGAGCTGAGTTTATTTGTCTAGCTTAAAATAGAGATGCATAAGGCACATATGTTGGTCATATATGTGGTTTGGTTACCTTTTTGAGTAAGCAAGAGAAATCATTTTTCTCAAGTATTTCTCACTGGCTAGACGTAAGAAAGCGAACTCATAAAAGTTTCTATATACAATGGGGCAATCCCTCGCCGGTCATGTGACATAACCTATCTGACATGACCCCTTCTACCCCTTTCATACGACGGTCCATCCGAGTAGCTCAGTCGGATAGCCTATCGTGTGGTGCAACCTTTAGGTAGGGTAAAGAAACATCTCTTAATTTTGCATATTATAATAATGATAATTAAATGAGCACAACATGCTTTTATTTCAAAATTTTAGTAATAAATAAAATTCGCGGCACACCCGCCACTCTGTCCCATCACTACAACTCCTGTTCAACAGGATCAACAGTGGCGTCCTTTGATCGAATAATGCAGCTGTGCAATGACGCACAGGCTGTGCCCGGGCACCCTAACGGCTGTATCGGGACCCGCAACGAACTTAATCAGAAGAAATAGGAGGTAGTAAGAAAGCGGTTTCAGACTGTAAAAATAAAATTGCTGCATGATGCACAACAGTGACAGTATTCAATGAGAATCCCGTAAATTGAATAACTATACCAATAACAATTCACGTTTTACGAAAACTATACCTATAACAACTCACGTTATACGAAAATATTAAAACTATACAATCAATAATAATGTAAGTAAATAAATACAAATGAAATAATTCTCATTTACCTAATTTATCAACTGAGTTTATAAAGATAAGAATTTGCAATTTTTATCAATCGATAAGACTATTTATGACACAAGGAATTATTAAATAAACAAAACTGTCATAGGGTTAACACAAATATTTTTATTTTATTTACATTTATTATTTTTAAAATAAATGGTTTAAAAGATGAGCTGTTATAGTCCATTTCACGAAACAAGCTACTAAAGATACATTAATTATGCTCCTTATTATAAAATATAGTGTAGGTAAGTGGATACTAAGTAATTGGAAACTTAACTCTTTAAAATTGCCATTGCACAACGTCAAAAAAAGGCATTGATTTTTTTCAAATGGTGAAGGTTGGTAAATGCAAATGAGATCAACTTGCGTCACACACGTCAAACATCTTATTGGGATTTTTTTTTACCCAGTTTCTTAGAAATAAATTTTAGAATTGTGTTCTCGTGTTATGTTAGATACACCTATTGCGTCATTCAATTGACACAATAAAGTAGGTAAGCTGCATTTACATGAAAAGAAATCGTAGTTAGGTTTGTAGAAATTGGAAATGCTAATGGCTAGGTTGTTAAATATTGAAACTATTTGCATCATAATAATAAAATCTATATTCTGGATTAGAAGAAAATAAAGTAATAAAGTAATTCAGTTTAATGAAAAAAACATTTGGTCCATATGACGCTTAAAATAATCATAATAAATGTACTTATTGGCATTAATTAACAGCTAACGAAGAAGTCGTATCAATACCATAAAAACTAACCTTCTCCTTTTTGAAGGTCAGCTAATAACGTGATAATAGCTGCTATTTAACTGTTTTTTTACCTTACATGAAAAATTTGTGGTTTCTCGAAACTGCGTTTTTTTAAGCCAAAATTTTGACTGAAGTCGACAACCCTGGTTTTTTTTGGGAAAATCTACGCTCGGGAATGAAATTTAACGAGACATCGACACCAAAATATTTCAGTTCCTCCGTCGATTTCGACTAAGCTTCTACTGAAACTTACAGGTAAGTTATTTTATTTATGTTTGCACTTTTTATGAGGTTTCTTACTGCAACTCGCTAAATTGCATCATGATTATGAGAATCGAACTGTTAATTTTTGGAGATACTTCTAAAAGGTCTTCTTAATTAATGGAAATTTCCGTTTAAGATAAAGATCTTTCGAGACAATCTAAGAATTATTTGAGTTTAACGGACTATAGAACATGGAGCTGCTGCCAAAATCATTTTAGTGGGGTCAATAAAAAATTGAAAATTTTTCTAAGATTCTCTAACTACTTACTTACATAACTTACTATAAGTGACTTTACTTTCTCTAAGTTAAGATTTTCCAGAGTCTTTTCTTCTTTTACCTGATCTGATGACTATAAGATATCTTCCAATATATAGATAACAAGATATTTAGTAAAACTTTGACCCTCTATTCTTTCTCTACTTGCAGATAAATATTTCGCCAAAACGGGAGATTTTTTTTTTATTCGCATGTAGCCGTTCATTTAATAATCTATCTAAAAGCACAGCTTTGATGCTTTGGTTTCTTTTAGCTATTTCATTATCTGAAAACTTGAAATTGATACTGCAAGCATTAATCTCGAATAAAGCATTACATTTAAAGAGTTGATCTTAAAACCATAATGAAACGCCCCAGTTTCCATTACCGCCATTACGGTCACCGACCTCATGGAATTTAGCTTGAATTCAACCGCGCATCGTCGCACGCGCATGTCCACGATTCACGAACAAACAACTATTCGAAAACGGGATACCTACCTGATTTTTCACTTTATTCGCAGAAGCTCGTCTGACTACTTGTATCATTTTGATTTGTCTATATGCTGTTTAATTAGATGTATTATTTCCTTTACAGATCTCAATCAATTAATCCAACATGTCTCTCGATGAGGTAAGCATTATTTACGAACTACATTTTCATCTGAAACAAAACTTTTGCTAAAATGTCCCACAGTCTATTGAAAGTAGCTTGCAAGTTTACTACAAAGCGAATTCACGACAGTTAGGTATCTCTGCACTTAAAGCCAGCCACTGTCAGGCGGACTCGGGGACATTTCTCATTAACTTTATCGCAGGAGTAAATGGGGTCCTTGAACCGAGACGCTCATGAGCAAAAATATAGAATCATTTATCTAGAATTTGTCTGATAGAAAGTTAGTAAGCAGGTTAGAACACATACAAATTGTGTGAGAATTCTTATTTTAAATGGAAAATATGCTTCTTCAGGGTGCAGTTTAAGTCCTTGACAAATTTTGTTTAACGATTTAGTTACTCGTGTCAAAACGTACCAGAAAAACAGTAAGTGAAATATAATATTTGAATCTAGTACCCACATATTTATGTTATGGATGAAGGTGATGATACTAAGGAGACCACATATACTGCTTTGAGTCCCACACCGTTTAGTTTAGTGGCTAAGTATAGCGTTCGTTTTGTTACCAGCAATTCAACACCACCGCCGCCGCCGTCAGGAACTGGAAGACCAAGCCCTCAGACAGCGAGAACCTTGCCCTCTACTCCCTGTACAAGCAGGCTACCATCGGTGATGTCAACATTAGTAAGTTCACTTAAAAGTTTTAAATAACTATCAGCTAGCATTCTTAGGGAGGCGATAGCGACTTAAACATAGTCAAATGGTTTGAATCTTTTTCAAACACTCATGTCAGCTTCAGACTTTCGCGAGGCACGTCCTAGAAATTCTTGACACGAGTTTTGGTGAGTGGAGGCTGCAAGACAGACATTCATACTCTCATTATTCAGATGCCTTCTACTTCGATTCAAGATGGACGTGATTGAAGTGACTGCATTAGCTACTAGATAAAAAAGGTGGTTGATTCGCGTCTCGCGTCCTTTGACTCGCGTCTGTAAAACTGACACAAAACGGAGCGCCAGCGACGAGAGGCGAGAAATGACACGGGGGCACGAGAGCATCGTCCTTACTCTCGTCCTCACGTCCCCTCGTGTAGGCATTAGATTTCTTGTGTACCCACCTATGGTTTCGAGGCACACCCGCCACTCTGTCCCACCACTGCAACTCCTTTTTATCAGCAATAAGCAGCTGTGTAATGAAGCGCAGACTGTGCCCGGGCACCCTTCTACTAATCTACTTTTTTAGTCCTATCCCTCGGTTTAAGAAAATCTGAACTCATACCAATCCGCGAGTTGTAATACAATGCCGCATGCCGCGGTATTTCTAAATCTACCGGTAAAACGCCCGCAAGAAGTCGCGCAGTACCAGTCGTGGTTCTATCCGTCATCTATGGTTATTACAATAAAATTATTTACATTTTTGCGTTACTATCAGTTTGTCGTGTTGGTAGGTACTAAAGGCATACGTTTAATGAAATATAAACTATTTAAATATTTCAACACACATCAATCTGGTTTTCGTAATGACAAAGAAAAGCGTTATTTATTGTTGCCAAAAATGCATAAATTTTTACTTCCATTTTTCCAAGAACTCAATGTCATTCTGGCATTTTATATTTAAATTAATCAATTAAGTAAATGTACCCTAATTACTTATTAAATCACCTTAACTAGAACCAAGTCCCTTCTGCAAAATTTATTTTAAAGTAAATGTTGATTTGATAATTGTTTAAATGATTAGCAAAGATTCGTGGTAAGAGATAACATATCTTTGTATTTTGAGTTGTTTTAATTGATATCTATAATAAGTCGATATTTTATGACTTGTTATAAATATAATCCATGAGGGGTAAGTATATAGATTGAATTAGACATTAACCATCAAGTAAAACGCATTGACAATTGACCTATAACATCCTAATCATGCAACATGGAGGTTTCAAACTTTTGTACCGCAAATGGTTAAAACTATAATTTTAACAAATTCAAACGCAGGTGCTTTATAATAGAATTACTTGATGTAAAATCCTTTTTCTTCTAATAAATCGTTTAATACTATCAACATTTTACCGATTTAAAATTTAACCATTTTATGAAATTGATTCTGAATTTAAGTAGTTGTTTAGAAAGTCGTTTTGACGAGCTTAATGCTAACGAAGTTGATTTTTTACGTAATTATTAAAATCTATCTATCGAGAAACTCAGACTTTTTCGCAGTGGGAATCAAAACGACTTTTGCTATCACGACTTTAGCTCTAATGTTGTACTTTACTAGGCCACGTCATTTACGTTGGTTAGGTACTTAATAAAATTATTTGTTTCACCACCTTGCGCCATATTCAAGAGTTGTATTGTTCTCGAAGTACGAAGTCGTTACAAAGACTAATTACTAAATTACTATTACATCACCCCTATTCTAACTCATTTCTGGGCTTAATTTTTCCTTTTTTACTCTTACTTTATTTATTCCCTTTAGTTCTAGAATCTTTATAATCATCATCGCCATATTGATACCTTTTTACCCAACTCACGATCGGCACCTCAAGATGGACCAAGCTTGGCCGACTTGGATGGGCCATGTGTGTAAGGGGTAGTAGTGGCGCCTTATAAAACCCTCACTTGAGTATTTCCGGATGGCGAGGAATGGATGGCCCAGCGTATATAGCAGCTATAAGCCGATAAAATTAAAAGTGGTTAAAATGAATGTATTTTTTTTCTAGGCCAGCCCAGTGGTATTGTAGAAGGCGCCAAGTTCAAGGCCTGGTCCGGACGCAAGGGAATCTCCCAGGATGATGCCAAGAAACAGTACGTGGACTTGGCAAACCAGCTCCAGTCCAAATATGCTTAAGCTACTTCCATAGACTATTTATTATTTTTAATTTAGCCTTAAGAGTGAAATCTAAATATAAAATCCACCCGACTAGTGACTTCTGTTTGTTTCGATCCTCAATTGACATTTTTGTAATAAATTATTAAACTACATTAATCTAAATATTTTTTCATTACATTTTTAGCTTCCTGTAGTTTTAAGAAGTGTATAATAAATAAAATGGTTGCCACTATCAATCAAGCATGCAGAACTATACATTCTTGTATTCGTACTCATGGCCATTGGTTAGGAACTTTATAACGTTCTGGAGTCCTACAGCATAAGAATTGATATTGCACTTGTTATGTGAAGTTTTATGTGTGACCATCTGTACAATAACAGTTTTCAATATCATCGTAAACAAGAATACCTTATTGATATTGATTCAAACCATTCAACCTTGTCAATACAATTTACTTATACGCAGTCAAGTTTGTCAAATAAAGGTTGTGTGTGTGTTTGTGATGGGTAAACTTAACAGTTTTGCAACAAATATTTAAATAATGGAACAATCTGAGGCAACAACATTTTGTTTGTGTACGAAGATAGATACGAGTATATACTAACTGTTTTATAGGTGTATTTAAACTTTTCTATTATAATTATAATTCTGCGTTAAAATAAGTAAATACACTAAAACTTAAGAACCAAGACGAGGGAGTGGGTTAGGTGGTAAATTTCTTGAGTTGGGTGGTTCCGATCAAGTGCAGTTTCAGTTGGTTCAGGTGTGTATGCAGCATGTTTTCTTTTTATCTGCGTATTTTTCTATATGAAACAAAGAGTTTTTGCTAACACAGTAGGACAATGCATAATACGTATTAATGTAAAAGTTTGTAAAGTGGTAACATTGAAAATTTTTAGGTAAGTCTTTTATGTACAATATAATTTAATATTATTTAAGTGAAATTTTGTAGATACAGTGCGTTTAGAAATTAAAAATCAAAAATATTCACAAAGACAAAGGAAGTATGTAAATAAGTCGGCCAAGTCTGAGTCAGTCTCACTCACGAATGTTTCTATTTTCGTACTAATTAAACAATTTGATTTTAGGTACAAGTGTAGGTATAAACGTAAAATATACTTCAATTCCGAAATAAATATTAAGTTTACTTACAACAGGTGTAATGTTATAAAAGCCGAGTACCTACTCGACTTTTTTACTACTACTACTCTAACTAGAGGTCCTGCGCGCATCAACTTATATAGGTGTGGCGTCGTTCCCATTCCCATCTTCTGTATAGTTTGGTTGTTGAACGGGATTTTAGAACAGAGTTAAGAAAACGTCAAACCTTTGAAGTCAGCGGTGAGCACGAGTTCATAAATAGGTTGGTGAAAGTACAGATGTAGGTTATATTTATCAGAATATGTATGAGACTCTATTTTACAACTAACAACCTATCTTTGAAGTGATAGCTGACCTTTAAATGAGTTCTCAATTTGTTCTAAAAGTCTAATATCCCTACCACCAATCACCCACCACCAATTAACAATGGCAATCACGTGATTTATTTTAAAATTCACCCTTGTAGTAACAGTGATTTACAAAACCCTAGAGGTATTTATTAAACATGGAACTTAGATACCGATGTTCATAAGAGACTAGAAAGTACCTTGGTTTTTAAATTATAACTAGTCAGCTACATTTAGCTTGCCTTTTTTTTTCGGGGCTCACCCTCCACTCTGTCCCACCACTGCAACACCTGTTTATCAGGATTAACAGTGGCGTCCTTTGATCGAATAATCAACTAATAATGCAGCTGTACAATGATGCACAGACTGTGCCCGGTCACCCTACCGGCTGTCTTGGGACCCGCAACGAACTTAAACTTAAACAACACGGTATGCCTCTAACTAACAGGGGATAAATTAGATACTAACCTAAATCATACACCAGTAATGTTGGTGACAAAACTTTTTAAAGGCACGGAAGTTTCCCTTCGTTTAATTTAGCTTGCCTATCATCAATTTTCTGAGTTGGACCAAAACATGGGTTTTCAAGTTCGAATAGTTAGATTGAAAATCTTCCGATTTCCCGTATAAGAACGTATCCTAAAACTTCAAAAACGATTTGACATTGACATAATTCAACTATTTCATTTCAGCATATTCTGGACTTTGTATTGCCGTCCAAATCAGATTTATTGTACATATTTTACAGTGATAACAACTGGCTCTAGATTACGTAGCGGTGTGAAATTCGAAAACGCATCGCCAAAACCCGTTTGCGAAGTGATCCGGCAGTGGAAGTAAAGAAACGGCATAACTTCAGTTCCTAACTTGTGTTCACCAAGAACGCTCGCTCCCATTCTTCTATTTGAAAGTAAGTGCGGTAGTTTTTAATTTTCAACTTTGTTTTTAGCAAATAAACTTCTTATTAAACAGTATCCCTAAGGAACCTTATTCAATATTTTTAACTTTTTTTGGGTTTTTAATTAAGTTATTGGTTTAAAACAAAACAACCTGCCCTTGCTACAGGTTAAAGTGATAATGATGCCAATGACGCCGGTCACGTAGTGTTTGAATATTTTCATGGGGCTATTATAACTGTTTTATGGAGTTTATTAATTTTGTTTTAGGTTATCCACTTAACAACACAACATGTCCCTGCAGGAGGTGGGTATCCTATTTTTATTTGTTTTGAGTCATCTTTTATATAAAGTTCAATTGTTTCCCAACTCTTTTTACAATTACCTGCCTAATATTTGAGAAAAAATGTATTCAATGAAAAGTTTAAAAGAACAATAATAATATATATAAAAATGAAATGAAATACATAATTGACATTATATTGAATAAAATAAAAAGCAGCCTGTCATTAAGCATAGTTGTGATTGGTTAGAAAGTTCTGTTATGCTTGGTTGAGTTAGCACAAACACTGTAATCTTGAAATTTTCTTGTAATTGCTCTATTATGCACACTTACCATTCTCTATAATTGTTTATGGGTTTCAATTTTTACTTTTTAAAATAACATTTTTTATGTCTAACTTATAAACATAATTTGAAATGTAGCGTGTGTTAGAAGCTGAATAATTAAGGATACAGGAGTACACATCAAATCAATTTTTTTCAAAGATCATTTTACAAAATATTTTCTTCCACTCATCAATTATTTATTTCATGTTACAGCAATTCGACAAAGCCGCTGGTGATGTTAAGAAACTGAAGTCCCTCCCCAGCGATGGAGACCTTCTGGAACTTTATGGTCTCTTTAAACAGGCCACCGTTGGAGACGCTGACCCAGCAAGTGAGTTCAACATCTTAAAATCGCTAACATACAACTTTTTATTTAATATTTAGCTACAGATATGTAGAATCATAAAGTATAGTATTGTATATAGTGACAGTAGTATAGATAACCTTAATTGATGTAGAAAAAAGCATCTGATGGCACATTCCTGTTACAAACATACACAACACTGCAGTTAAAGTGACTGTACAGATATATTTATATTTCTAGTAAATGTAATAAACGAAATACTCCAGTTTTAGCAATTTTTTGATCTTAATAAAACAAATACACAAAATGGTTGGTTTAGAACCTAACCTTACCTTAGGCTTTTTTTTAAATTGGGCACCATGAATAGAATTTTGAGCATCAACTCAAAAGAAAAAAGGGGAGTAACATTTTATTAGACATGGTTATTTTAATAGGTTGATGACAATGGGAAATCCCTATTCACATTTTGAAAAAAGCTAATTTAAAATCCAAATTATACTATTAAGTCACATGTTTTTTCTATTATTCTATTGAATAATAAAATAGGTTCTGTTTAAAAAAATATATACATGTTGTCACCAAATGAATCTGAATGGATTGTCATTTAAATATTCAAATCAATTTAAAGTTTGTAACAGTAGAAAAATATTTTAAAAACTAAATAGGTACATACTTAAGTCAAGGTTTGACATCTTTGATGTCATAAAGCAAGAAACAAGTGACACTAAATAATTGTCTTGATGACAACATTGTTTGTCAATTTGTCTAGTGAAATCCCAGTAAAATGATTGCAGAGTGCAAACAAATTGAAACAACATTTATTCAGCACAGTTTAACTATGTTGGTTAAGTGCTTACTAGTTATGGTCATACTTGTGCGTAATTTCATTACATGCATTAAATAACATTCAAATGTATTCTAATTTTAAACATGGTTTTTATTCAAGAATTGTATTTGGGTCGCAAAAACAAGTCTGTTGCTCTTTTAATCAGAAATGTTTTCACTTGTGGTTAGTTGGTTTCTGTTAAATGACAAAGCAGAAACCCTTTCATTTAAAAACAGATATTTTAAAGAGATTGCGTTTTGCGTTTCTAACAAGTAGGTACTTGTTTTATCTTAACACATTCAACAGTGTAACTAAAAACATTCCTAAGAATTGATGTATTTGTAAAAAGTTCGTAAATATTTTTTTGACATGTTTTTTTTTAGTTTACGTAAGAACTACGTAAAAGAAACCGGTCGTCACAAATGTTTAACTGATAGTTATTAAAAACGAGTTTTATTACAAATCATTTTTCAAAGTTTTTTTTGTTGTACTTTGCATTTCTGTAATATATTTTGCTGGAGGTACATTTAAATGATTTATTTCTAAAAGGCGATTAACAATATGATTAATTACATGTTTTAGAACCCGTTATCGGTATCGATAAGCATTTAATTTATTTGTTTTTTTTTGTTTATCAAAATTATCCTCAAAATATATATTAATCCTCGAATTAAATTTTTACTGTACGATTAATTATCTTAAGCTAAAAGTAGGTTGAATGTTATGTAATTGATATAATAAAAACAACTTTTTAAAATTTTAATTACAAACACAGGTTTATTATTTTATAATACCTAAACGCTTTAGATGTTTTCACAGATCTCAGTAAAAATAATATAGATTACAAAATTTATTTTAAAACATGGAAATGTATTTTATGAAATTTCTTGTTTTTTTTCTTTTTACGCAGCTTTGATTCAACTGATTGTGTTTATTAGGAGGGAAGTTGCATAATTTAAATTTCCGCTAATGTGACATAGATTTTATAGAGGGGACAGGTTTAGCTATAGGTCTGCTAACAGATATCATTTACTTGTTGTATTGAGACACATTCAATATGATTTTATGCATATGTAATTAAATTAAATACAGTAATTAGTACGGCAGTGGAGTTTGAGATAGTTGGCAATTTGTTTAACGGAAATACATCTGTATGTTTAGAATTTATGTCATTGTTTTAGTAATAAACGATTTATTTTAATTTTAAGTAAGCTCTGCGTCGTAAAGTGTGAGTTAAAATGTTAATTTCTTGTTGTTACAGACAGGCCCGGTATGCTTGACCTGAAGGGCAAGGCCAAGTTCGACTCCTGGGCCAAGAACAAGGGCAAGTCCAAGGAGGACGCGCAGAAGGCTTACATCGCCAAGGTTGAGAGCCTCATCGCCTCCATCGGCCTGCAATAAACCACAGCATCACATTTTAACGACAACCGTTCGTGAGTGGTCCCCCAACATCTGTACAGCTTTTAAGGAGTTTTGACGAACGCTTGTTCATGGAATAAGACAGTCAACGATTTCAATCGACGACCACATGTTGATCTGTTCTTGTTTCGTAGCAGTCTCGGTTTAGTATAATTAGGTTTACTAAGGGTGTAAAACATCACAATAATAATGTAAGAATAATATTTTTAATGCTTTGTGCCGCTCGAAGTGGTCCACTGAAGAGCTATTTATTGTATTTATGATTGCATTTTGTTACAAATATTTTGTATGAAAGTAAAAACAGTGGGTGCATAAAACTATTGGATTATTTTTTCTAGATTTAAGTGTCATATTTGTTATGTTAAAGCAAAAGATTCAGTTAACAAAAGTTATTCCTAGTAATATAACTAGTGTAATAATAATAGTATATAATTATTACGAGTATATTAATACCTAAAGGTTATGAACGTAACGATATTATATAAACGCGTATGTAAATAAGGGTTATCTGGTGCTAACCTTTAACATTTTATACCTATTTAATAAGGTTTCATCAAGTGAGGATCCCTAAATCGATCCAATCAAATAGGATAGTTACTACAAATGACAGTTTTAATTAATAATTGAATACCGGTTCACACTGTTAATCAAGCGATTTGGTTTATCAGACAGCTTTGATAAAAGTATCAAAAACGATAAGAAATAAAGTACACAGGTAAACGTTAACATGTCGATAACCTACATTTATCTGAAAGATATTTAGGGATTTAACTTATAAAGCATTCTAAGAAACTTCCATGTTATTAGAGTTATCTCAAAGATAAAAATGATTGAGCTACTAAAATTTTCCAAGCAGAAAATTCTAGAAATTAATTCAGGTATCCGATGATGCCGCAGGCTACTGGTGGTCCAGATGTGCCGGTTAGCGCGCTTTCCTCAGTACTGGACCTTCCGTAGTCATCTTCACCCTGCGATATAGCCAAGGACCGGCCCACTATCGACCGCGGGCCAGCCAAAGATACAAGATGGTCAACTATTTTCACGTCAACAGTGGCGCCCTCCTCGGCCTTTATGTTGCCGAGGTCGCCAACATGGCGGACGTGGTCACGTGGCCCGCCGTGACGACCCTGCAATTAATTATGTCACGCTAGAGTCAGGATGTAAGGGTAATTACAATGGCTTCACTTTTTGTTAGTTTTCCGGGCGGAGGTCATGTTGACAAGCATTTTCTTGAAAACGGTTTAAAATGTGCCTCTATTTTTTAAAAACTAACACAAACATTGGGATGGCTAGAAAGTAATAGAATAGAAACGAAAAAAAAATTCTCAATCCTAAACTTTATAATTAGTATGTTAATTTAAAGCTTTGTAAGAGGGTTAATTCTCTACCTCCTTCCCCAAATTTAATTCCATTATCCTTCACTGCCCATAAAAGTATCACCCAGTGGAGAAAAAAGGTGAAGTGAAGGAACGTTAATGTGATTGTAATTTTAAATATTGCGTGCATGTAAATCTACAACCTTCGAGGTTATCATAGTGTGATATCTTACATAATAAGCAATGAAATGGGGTCCGATATCCTTGCAGTTTTCCTTTATAGCCCCGAGCTGATGGATGTGCACTCCATGAAGTCCTGGAGCCAGACCAGTGATGTTTCCTTGGATAGTCACAGGCCCGTTGGGGACGATCTGTGTGAAAACTAACTCTCCAGTAACGCCGGACTCCGCGTCTGCCTGTAGGTTAACAATCGCTTGTAAACCCGGCAACGATCGTGGCGCCTGAAAAGAAACAAAAGCAATTATTTCTGATAGAAAATATTTTACATCAAAGAGCAGAGAAATTGTTTTAATTAAAGTCGATTGGGTTCGTTTTATTTAATCATACTAATATCCAAGATAGGTTTAATCGTGTTTAATTACATTATTATTTTTGTTTTATAAGTGTTTGATTTTCAAATTAAAACAATGTAAATTATTCAAACATAAAATAATAATAGAAATACACATGGATAAAGGCACCTACGTAAGTAATATAATAAAGATACCTACATAAAATTAAATATTATAATTTGTATTTTATAACATAAATTTTTCTTATTGATTTTTATTAGGATAGGTACGAGAGCAAAAATACTGACAAGGTACAGTCTAAGCATTTCATATATATGTAGGTTTGCATTAAAGAATTCAGGTTGACGTTTTTATGAGGAAGTGCTAAGCTTCGTATGGTTTTTATTGAGACTTTTTTGTATAATTAATTGATTCAATGGAAGTGCGGTCGTCTTCTTGACATATTCAGAGCTAAATTATGTTTTTGCTAAAAGGAATTTTAACTAGATAGGAACTTGTTTGCGATCTTGCTCACAGCTTATGTAGAAAAACAATTACACTTATTTGATTATAGTTACGAACTTAGGTAGCTGGTACCTACTGTTGCATTTAGAAATTATTACATATCCACCTTCCTAGTCAGATAGGCAGATTCATAAATAGGAATATTTATTTCATAATTGTCATAAACTATTTGGTAGAACTATTTCTTATTTCAAAATATTTTTTTCTGCGTGCACTCAACTTGATCTGAATTGGTTTATTCATTTTTATAGGCATTATACATAAGAAGTTTTGGCTTCGTAGCATTAAGAAGATTGATGTTTTTAAGTGTTTGAAAGAATGACATACTTATGTAGGTATCTTATATCCATTTTAACCGGTTTTTATTTCGTCAATTAATAAAGCTAGGTAGCCATAGATCCGTTACCAACCTGAGCAAATACTAAAATGACAATGTGTAATTGATGATTAGATTAGCCCTTGACATGGCATTTTTATTCCATTAGCCACAAAACATAATGGCACGCGAGAATTATACTCATAAAAATTGTCATGTCATTCGTTCGAGTAGGAATAAATAAGTGCCCATGGGTACCTGCATAGTTATTCGTTGAGGACATCGCAGTTGCAAATTGATTATTAATTCACCACCTCAATCAATAGATAATTATGGTGTTTAATCAGTCATTGGTTAGTAAGGCTAAGTAGATGGTTATGGAATAAAAACTCTTTTTCGCGTATAGGTTGAGGTATTTAAATCCTGGTCTAAGCTAGAACTAAAGATTGTAATATAAGCAATATACTACATAAGTTCATAGTTTCGAAATACATCTTTTCTAGGGTAAATAGTAACTTTTGGCAAAGGAAGGAATATCATAATTGATTACGGGCAGGTTTCAACTCCCGTAACTAAGTATTAAACGATTAAAACCTATATAAAAATACAAATGCACCTTTGCATGATGGGCTTTTAATAAGTTATGGACAATTATTATAAGTTCATTGTTGTTATAAAAATAATTAAATAAAAAAGCATTTTTTTCCGGTTTCTAGCAGGTACCTACTTGATAATGCTTATTATGTTTTTGCTGACATAAAATTTATAGGTTTAGAATCAGCAAAAAGTTTAACAAACAAATTAAAGTAACAATAGGAGATGTTAAACGAACAATTAGTATAATTCAATAATGATTTCGTCGTGATTGACTTATTATTCGGTTCATTCAAAGCGCACGCTTCTTGTAGGTTCTCTTCCGTATTTTGGAACTGTTGCCTGTCTTCCGTGTAGGATATGCGAAACCTCTCAAATCTATACCTAATCCTAAAAAGCTTGACTTATACCTACGTTAAAGACCTCAAAAATAATATCTAACAGGGTCGCAACAACCTCAGAAAGTCAGGGTCGTCCAATTATCCACCACATATTTTTTGCTGACTAAAAACAAGAAAAGGCCAAAATTTCACAAATCACCGGAAGATTTAGTATACATTATTGAGATAATTTTTTAAGCAATATTTTTTACAACGTTTTTTGCAATTTTATTTAAAAAATCCATTATTATGATATGACTAAAAATAAAGAATTAAATGGACACCCTGGACGAGGGTGTCTAATGGTTTTAGAGGGTGTTTGGACTCCCTAGACTCCCTCGGTTTTTCCCTCCTGAGTAAGTACCAATTATATTACCAAAACCCAACTTTGCCGCAGTCGGTTGAATAATCAACACGTCATAGAAATATTTATTTACTAACGGAGAGGGATTTGTATCGTAGGAAGGATGACAAACCAATTGAGATATTTATTTCTTCATTAGTTTTAGTTATAAAACAAGACAAACATATATGACTACCAATCCCCTGAGTATGCGAGTTAACTTGAACTTGTAAAGAACTACATAAACATTAAGTTGACTCACCCCAGATAAGTCAATCTGTTTTTGTATGCGGTCCCCGGAAACTGGATATGTAGCAGCTCCTCTGAGATCCTGAAACATCAAACAAACTATTAAATTTACCTTCATAAGAATTAAGAATCATTTCATTACACGTTTGGCCTCTTTAAATCAGCAATCCGATCAGGAAAGTAAATCCTTAAAAAAGACAGCAGCCAACTAAGCAATTGTTTTCTAGCTAGTAAGAAAGCTGGCATATAAATGTAGGTACAGTAAGATGGTAAAGTGTTTACTTCAATCTCAAAGCCGCGTTCAGTAGCTGAATTATATTTTTTGTTGTAGATGAGCTAGAGCTTGAGTTCAGCGAACTAGACCATCAAACTAAATACCATGATTGTTGTAACAAAAAACATCGGTACTTGTGTGACAACCAGCATGATAGGAATTGAACAAAAAAATTGCTTTCCAGAATTTGTATTTATATAGTTTCAATACATTGACTACATGTACTAGATTGTTGTAGTGTAGACAAATAATAACATTAACACGGCAAATATAATATAAGGGACAGTGAAAGCAAAAGATACTCACATACAAATAAGGTTCCATCACAACCTCATAGACGTTGCTCTGATAATCTTCTATAGCCGGTAGAGCTTTGATTATGAGGTTCCTTCCATATCCTGGTATTCCCGTCAACTGCGATGGTTTTCCATTCAGCACCGCCACCAGCCAAAGAAATTGGCCGAAAAACGCATGAAGCCTCAGATTCATTTCAACAAAAAAAAAACTAGTAATACCTAAGAATTCGTTTACACTTTAGATGCGTGCAAACCTTGCAAGATGCTAGTTATCAGTGGTTCGACATACGGAATTAAAAATGCTGGTTATTTATGTTTTTTTTTTCGTGTCGAGTGTGGAGGTGAGGTGCTTCCACGGTAGGTTGGTCCCGTCTAGCCTCCGTGAGATAAACGTCAAGGCTTTGTAACTGAGAAGCATGACGTAAGGATTACCTTAGGCTCTGCATTGTTTTAAAGTTAAAGTAAATACAGTTATTTATAGACCTTTATGAAGGAAATACTTTTGCTCGTGGCTAGTTATTCATAATTAAGTATGTTTTTTGGAATATAATGGAGCTTTATTAATTGTATATTCAACTTTAAGCGTGCATTCAATGGTAATTATTTTATCGCCGAGTAGGATGGTGTTGATTATAGTTTATTTATCATCCTGACGTAATTATTATGTTTAAAATGCGATAATCTGTTGGGATAATTCAGATTTCATTGCCACATATGATCGAAGCACCTAAAGTTTGGTCTTGACATGGTAAATAACTTGTTTCAATCACCATAGCTTACCATATCTAAAATAAGACTATGTTTGGTCGACACAAAAATGCAACAAGTTTTCATTATTTTTGCCAGTTGTGTTGCCATAAAAGTACACCACCTATAGACAGTATACAAGATTAGTAAGATTATCAACACATCAACACTAACAGTGACGTAACACGTCAATCATAACAACAATCCGGACCGCCACGAAAACTCCGCTCTGACCATGAAGACAACACTCCCGCCACTCCATTCCAGCCGTTTACGCCGAGATGAATAGAGAATACGTATTCAGTCGGCGGCGAAGACAGTCCACGTGGACCAGGACCTGTTCCACCTTGCGCCGCTGGCTTTGGGGTGCGCTGTGCTGCGGAGCACCTGGGGTGCCGTGCTATTACTGCTCCTGCTGTGATAAGATCGACATCAGCACGCCTTCCAGCTTATCCACAGTCAATCGTGAGTGATCACTGAGCATAGGATAGAAAATAAGTTTAAAAAGTAGTTTATACTAAAACCCAACACCCTCTACCTCCCCTTCTTCTTTATTGACTGTTTGAATCCTTTAGTGAGGGTATGATTCATATCTCTGATGTAGATATGACCAGTAAAACGTTGGATGTGAACAAGAAGTTAGTTACCTACATAAGTAAGTCCACATATTCATCGCTCGTATGATGCGTGTCCGTTAGAAGATAAGTTATTTACTAAACAAATGCTCAGATCTCACGCTCGTTTCTTGATAATATCTGAAGCATATTTTGAAATGAAGTAGATCAGGATCAGGCAGGTAAGTACCTCGTTCCAAATCCGGCAGTATCAAAATATATTTAATTTCAGGAGCCACCGCGACGGCTGAAAGAGTACGTCCTCGCAGGCCGCACGCCCCAGGCTGTCGGAAATCCACCCCAGAACTTTTGACAGCAGTCAAATGCGCCCTAAACCAGCTTCAAGGGGAACCCGCGCCCCCTCGACCTGCTCAAAAAGAAATCAAAACCGAACAAGACCCCGGATGAATTGGTGACACATCATTGAACACTTATTTGGGACCTGTGCAAATGATACAAGATAAAATATTTAATTTCGCAATATAAAAAATATTTCGTACGTCTGTATCTTCATTTCTTATATGTCCTTAAAAATACGCTGTAAATAAGTTTTCTTATGCTGCTGAAATAATATTTAATCCAGCAGAGCCTAAACTTTTATTAACATCAACATTGTTCAATGTTCAAATCTAAGATTCAAGATCTCAACGATATTTTACGTTAACATTTGAATCAGGAGTACTTTATTTGTGTGTTATTTATTTTCATACAGTTTTGAATATGAGAGTAATTCTTAATCAAAGGTTGCTTTAGGCTAACAATTACTTTATTCTTTTTTTATGATTTTTCCTAACACAAATATCATTAGTATACAGTCACATGTAAATGTGAATTCTCTTCTATAGTAGGCCTAAATGACATGTAAATGTGAATTCTCTTCTATAGTAGGCCTAAGTGAAAAATCACTACATAGTGTGAAACAAAGTCGCTTCTCGCTGTCTGTCCCTATGTATGCTTAGATCTTTAAAACTACGCAACGGAGTTAAGTGCGGTTTTCTTAAATAGATAAGTGATTCAATATCTTGAATCACTCAACTCAGGTTTATCACTATATAGTATAAACAAAGTCGCTTCCCGCTGTCTGTCTCTATGTATACTTAGATCTTTAAATCTACCCATCGGATTTTGATGTGGTTTTTTCAATAGATAGAGTGATTTAAGATGAAGGTTTAGATGTATATAATACATGAATAACATCCGTGCGAAGCCGGGGCGGGTCGCTATCAGGTATATACGACCACGCTCAGTTAGCGATTCTTTGCACTCTTGCTCTGACTAGCGACTGGTTTTGAAGTCTTCAAGATTACAATATTTAATTATTGCGTTAAGTAGGCTCGATAAAACTTAGCTTGTGTGTGTATCTTTAGTTCAGTGACAAATAATTGGTAAGTTAGTAGTATGTATATTTTTTCTCTCTCGGAAAAATTAAATATTGAAATGAGTGGTTTCACAAACAGATGATCCAATTTGAATGCGATTTAACGTGACAGTTGAGTACCAAACTATAATTTTATTTTATTGTTTATCTATAGTTTCGTCTCATCTTCACTACATAGTATAAAACGAAGTCGCTTCCCGCTGTCTGTCCCTATGTATGCTTAGATTTTGAAAACTACGCAACGGATTTTGATGCGATTTTTTTGAATAGATAAGAGTGATTCAAGAGGATTGTTTACATATATTGGATATAAGCATAATATCCGCGCGAAGACGGGTCAGGGTCGCAGGTTATTTATATGATGCATATTTGATACACCACGGTGCATAATAAATTATTATATTGTTAAGTATTAATGTATATTAATTATTCAAATGGTTTTAAGAGTTTATTGGTATTAAATACTCATTCGTATTCTGTTAAGGAACTAAAAATGTTGCTATTTATTTCAAATCCGTATTTTACTATCCAAAGTTTAGGTAGTCTAACCTTTAAAGTTTAATCTAAATGATTGAAGAAACCATTATTAAAATTAGATAAGTAGAGTAGGAAATTAATAATAATAACCACAACTCGACACACACATTGATTCAGACCTGCACTTAGATATAATTTTGTATCGCAGGCACTAAGCAACTATTTTGTATAAAATTCATAGATAAGAATACAATATAAAAGACCGGTAACAAACAATAAATTTCTTTGTTCTTATAAACTTTATACATTTCTCCTTTGCAATACAATATTAGTCCTAGGATGAATAGACGTAGGAAAAAGTTTACCTATTGGTAGGATAGGTATAGACGGTCATACATAAAGCTTCACATAACAAGTGTAATGTAATCCTATACAGCTATACAGCTTAAGAACGGTACAAACAGGTAAGGTTGATCAATGGCCGTCTGCACTGTACATAATACGAGTAATGTATGATTTTGTAAGTTGCTTGGATGTTTATCGAATGTATGGTTCAAAAAAGTTGGTTATCATTCAATAACAAGATGACCTAGGATTCAATGTGATAAACAGCCGCGGGGAGCATGTAAGGTGGTTAGGTACTTGTAGTGTAAGTCGTCGTGTCAGCAGACTCGCCTCCGAACTTGAACGGCAACTGGATCAAGGTACTCCTCTCACACATACAAACGAAGTACATTTAATGACATGTAACTCGTACGTTACATAGATTTAGTTATGGTTGACATCACCTTCAAAATTTATTTTCAATGGGTTATGGTTAAGATTTATAATTTTTGTTAAGGCAAACTATATGACATCCACCAAATATTTAAACTTGCTACTAAATGAAATTAGCCAGGGAGACATAAATGCATGTTAGGAAATCGTTTATTTCTATGCTTTGATAAAAGGCATTAGGCATGTATGTAACATACGCACAAGACAATAATTATAACAATGACAAAGATGGTGTACGTGTTAATTCAAATGTTAGCACTCTCATGGAATGTCACATAGACGATATCGTGTAAGATCTGCATTGATATATTACTAAATTACTAAAACTGAAGAAGTAAAGTGTCTGCAGCCATATATTGTGTTAGGTAGAACAACTTGCGGGTACCAAGACAACCGGTCCGGGCACAGCCTGTGCTTTGTTGCACAGCTGCATTATTGGTTGATTCTTGTATCAAAAGGCGGCACTGTTGATATTGGTGAACAGGAGTTGCAGTGCAGTCTATGATTAAGAAAGACATAATTCTTTATTTAGATTATGTATTAAAAAACTAAACTGCAACAATAGCGCATAAAACAATAGATTGGTGCTTGTATTGTTATTAAACGCACATTTTAGTTGGCCTATTTGCTTCCATTAGGTTTAACCGGTATTCCAGCTAACAATACTTGGATCTCCCAATATTCTTGCTAGCTCTGACTAATGTTGTCGCTCACATGAAATTCTAGGTAGACTACTAAAACATTGCTGGCTTTGTTGATGATGTTTTATGCAGACCTAACCAAATACCGCATTGTACGTTAAACGGTCGTAGAGGTAAGCGAATCGTCTTTTAAATGGAACTTCAGGACTGTCGAAGCCGATACAGAATCACAATCCGACTCTTTTATTATTCTAAGAAGTGATAGTGATAGCATGATTTCATTATTCGACTCCACTGCTAATAGTGGTTTAGTTGTAAAGGTATTTGTATATCGCAGATCTTTCCTTACTCTGGTCTCGTTGATTTCATCATATAAGCCGGTTTGCGACTTTGTTTGTACATTAGCATTCAACTGTTACACAGGTGAGACGTGTTTTGGTTTTAAAAGTTTAAAAATATAATCTTTCTTCTTAGTATTCTTGAAGGTTATTTTTTAAATAACTTATCATCTTTTAAAGTGGTCGAATTAGTTATCAGCTATCTTTTCAAATTTGAACAATGCCATTGGTGTGATGACTGATAAGAGAGAATTGTTATATAATATTGTGCAATGAAATGTTTATGTTTTTATGTTGCATTCCAGCTGCGATGATGATGAAGTACTTGCTGTTACTGGCATCAGTCGCCCTGGTGGTTGCGGACTATGAGCCCAAGGTGAACCATTCAATATATGTATTTTACTTTTTGCTTTTTTAATGCAAACAAGCATACGGTCTGCCTGAGTGTAAGCAGTCACCGCAGCCTACTGACGTTTGCAATATCAGGGGTATCACTCTTGAGTTGCCGATTATTGATTTTTTACTAAAAAACAAGAAAAGAAGTTTGTTTCCACATTATCTATACGTTGAAATACATGTTTCGGTCTATTTGTTTGTAAACAAGATGATCAATGAATGAATGAATGAATTGAGGAATAAATGAATGGATATTCATTTGCATGATTTTTCTTAAAATACAGATGTTTATTATTATTTTAGTCACAGAAAAATCTGCCTAACGGGCGTACAAAACTTTTAATAAGGCTAGACATTTGTCATTATTACAATATGAAGAAACGAAAAATTATAAAATAACACACAAGTAAAATTACTAGATTAATTTAAAAAATCCACAATCCAAATGAACATCTTCAATAAACACAAGTCGTGACTTAAAATGTATTACAACACGATTATTCAATCAAGTTAAATATACTTGATGTGATAAACTTGATGAGACAAGGAAAATAAATTTAAAACTGTTCTAGCTACATTGTTACCTATGTACTTATTTGTACCTTTGTGTTGGTATGTAGTTACCTGCCTCAATGTGTTTTACTCTTACAATGCAATTTATACTAAAGCTTCACTGTAAGCTCATGGCAATCACTGTCATGGAACTTTTTGAATCAATATGTTTCGTTCTCAAGCTTCTTGTCTCATATCTTGAAAGATCAATTTAACATTGTCTGTATACTTTTCTACAGCCCTTGCGCGCCATCTGCCGGATTGTAGGGTCAAGCCAAGGTCACGAGGTCCAAGGAAACGTGACCTTCTCAGTGTTGTATGACGGGAAGATCCACGTGGAAGGCTCCATAGTGGGACTACCTCAAGGAGAGTACGGGTTCCATGTTCACGAGAAAGGAGACCTGACCGGAGGGTGTGCGTCCACTGGTGGACACTTCAACCCTGAGAAGGTGAGGCTTTGACCCTTTGGAGATGATTTAGAGATTGAAAGCATTTAGCCAATGGAATTAATTTTTTAGGTGACCTTAAACAATAACAGGAACATATGACATGCGTGATGATTTTTATAAGGTGGAGATATTTCGGTAGTCGATGTTTCATTGGACTTAGAATACTGGCTCAGTCAGTAACGTCAGTTTGACGTTACAATGGATTGCTAGATTAAGAAAAACTTTTTCGTATTTTTTTTTATTTTTTAAGAGCTTTTCGCCAAGGTCGTTACCATTTCTTTTCAACATGGTTTTTAGGACTCTCTTTGTCCCAATAAAAAACTGCCTTTACAGAATCATTCTTGATTCTCCTTGTTGCCCATCTGAATCTACATTCCTTGAAGTTGAAGGTTTTTTCAACATCTTTTCTCTTAACAGAAACAGCACGGCCACCCGTTAGACGAAGACCGCCACGTCGGGGACCTTGGCAACGTGGTGTTCGATGCTAACCAGGTAGCCCACATCGACCTGGTGGATAGCCAGCTCTCTCTGACTGGTTTCCACAACATCCTTGGCCGCGCCGTAGTGCTGCACGCTGGGCAAGATGACTATGGCAGATCAGACCACCCTGACTCCAGGAAGACTGGCAACGCTGGCGGACGTGTCGCCTGCGGTGTCATCGGAATACTGTAGGATGTTTGTTGAACCTAAAGTTTAAAGAGAAACTTGAAAGTTAAGTCACCAAAGAGTTTAATGTGCATATAACAATTTTATGATGCCAATTTAAAGTAAAATCCATTTTTTACATAATGAAAATATGTACCGTGTCTATATATGAACGGTGACTTAATTTTACAAGTTTGTGTATTGTAATACATAACATTTGTGATTAAATACTGTATTTAAGATGTTACAGGTTTAGATGTAGGTACTATATTAATCAACTAATACCTATAGTTTACATGTAACACTTTCTCGAATAACTTTTGACTGCAACCTTTGTAGCGACAACTTTTTAAATAAACGTAATTAAAATGATAAGCCAAAAGTCAGTTTTTATTTCTGTAGGATTTTTTACAAAATCTCATTACAGTTCACTTCTATTTTAAATGTTTTAATAGCAAGTTTAATTACTTACTTGGTGATTAATATCTGATTCGTAACTATGCAGGTGAATTAAGGTGATATGAATAATTCAAAGCATTATAGGTCAGTTTTGAAATAACCTGTTTTCTCATAGAGTTGCTACTTGCATGAGAACACATACGAGTTTGTTATGGATAATCAAGTGGTTATATACTTGCATATTTCTTTACTAACCCTAAACGGAATAGTTTTGACATTCTTAAAATTTTTTTAAGTTTAATTAAATACTGGTTAAAATGAATCTTGATATCACACCTTCACTAATTGCCTCTAAAAATATAATGTTTTGGTCTCGGAAGCTTTCTATGTATTTTGAAGAATATATTTATTTATGCATTATGATTATTTTTTTGTTATTTACGTATGTCGTGAATCTTATGTAGGAAGACGTGGTAGCTGAGTTTGTTACGTGCCTTGATTAACCGACCGACCCGACAGGTCGAGTGTTCGAGTCTCGGGTAGCCTTTTTCCTCATTGTGCCCGGATTTCGGCGACAGATTCGCAACCTGTCACACTGGGACTCAACATAAACGTGCGAAATGCGGTGTTTAAAACCTATCCCTTCCCCTCACGATCGATTAATTACGGCGTGGCTTTATGTTATGTTATATTTTATGTATTTTATTGTTCTTGCAACATTATATGCTTCTTTATAAGACATGGTATAGTTTGGAACTAAGACATGATTTAATTTTTTATTTTGTTTTATTGCTTAACGTATATATTTATTGTATGTATTGTTTTGCAGGGACCCCGTGGTGGGATGGGAACCCCGTACCAGTTCTGCAACATCAACTCCCATCACTTTTGCCACTGTACTACTGCCTATATTAGCTATCAGATACTAAATAATTAAATAGTAATTTAAAGATACTTTGGTGGAATATCGTCCATAATCACCTAGGTGCTTTGGTGGAATATCGTCCAAAATCACCTAGGTGCTTTGGTGGAATATCGTCCATAATCACCTAGGTGCTTTGGTGGAATATCGTCCATAATCACCTAGGTGCTTTGGTGGAATATCGTCCATAATCACCTAGGTGCTTTGGTGGAATATCGTCCATAATCACCTAGGTGCTTTGGTGGAATATCGTCCATAATCACCTAGGTGCTTTGGTGGAATATCGTCCATAATCACCTAGGTGCTTATTTAATATCAATATTGAATAATTTAATATAGTATTAGTTATAGTTATGTGTAAAAGTTTAAGTAAAAGCGCCATCTATGAATAAAATGTTATAATTAACTTATTGTAAAGTTTGAGTCAATCCAACAGATGTAATAATAACTGCACTAAGATATAATCTTGTATCGCAGGCACTAACCAACGATATGGTATGAACTTCATATAATACGACATCCAAGACCGGTATGCTAAAAATGCGTCTTGGGAATAACAAAAGTTCCACCCCCCCAGGTTTCGAACCAGGAATCTTTAGCATAGCAGTCCGCTTTTTAAATCACTGCGCCACTAAGGTCGTTAAATAGCAGCAGCGGTAGGTTTTGATTTCGAATCCCATTGCGGACTCGAAATGTAAATTGATCGAATGATAGAAAAAAAGCAGGAACATTTAAAAATCTTCAAAAGTGTGTGTGTGAGTGTATTGTAAAGGGAATACTTTATATATATATTAAAACGGTGTATATTTTAGTTATTTATATTTTCCCCTTAAATTTTACATATATAATGTTTAGTACTTACCTTTATTATACGTATTTATACAATTATTTAAATTTTAAGTTATTTAAATTATAGTTTACCAATGATTACATACCAGAAAAAATAAACATGTTTCAGAAAATCTATTAAACTATTTAAGGCATAAAAATTAACTGTATTTGAATTTGACAGGAAGCGTTTCCAACATCAACATAGATCTTGGCATATATTATAATAAAAATAATAAAATATATTTATTGCCAAAACCAAGGTACAAAAAGAAAAGGTATTATAATTAACTCAAACTTAAATGTATTAAGTATTGGCAAAAGGAAAACAGCTCAGCTTTATGCTGCCCGAACATGTACGTTCGAGCGGCGCTGGTTTTCAGCTGCCTCCATATCCCTGAGATGTTTAATTAAAAATATAATGCTTATCCGTTTCTAGTTGTTAGGATAGTAAAAATAGAATGTAACTTAAAGCATAAAAGTTAAATTAAGCAATGTGGTTTAAATATTAAGTATCACGTATTTGTTGCCTCTTTGTCAAAAATCAATAATTTCACAATAATGACGTACAATTAAATGAATAATTGAGTATACAACTGATGTTTCACATAAAACTTTGCAGCACAAAGAATCAAAATGTCTAGAAAGGACTAGTAAACAATCAAGTCTAAATTACTTTAACCTTTAAATTGGAATTCATTATCTTATTCGTGTAGCTCATTTTATGGTGTTCTGTTAAAATAAACATCTTTGAATGTGTGATGTGAGAAATTCTAATTCTATACACCTTGTTATATATTTTATTCCTTCCAGTCATTTATATGTTTTCTGTCATAGCATAATATCTCAGAACGGTATGTACTTCAGTCAATGTTATATAGTTGACCCTGATTCACTAGCATATGACTCTACAAAGGACTGTTATAGGTCCTGAAGGGTTTGTCATCGACTTGGTCACCTCTTACTTCATCATCATCACATCATCATCATGTTCAACTACAACGAGTGCGGCAAGGGATGCGCTAAAGGGTTGTTGATGATTCTGAACGGATTTTGCATTGTGAGTTTGTTACGAACTAGAGGTTAGTCTCGTATTCGAATGGTGTTGACGTTTTTCTGTATAAACTGAGACAAGACTTAGCCTGTGTCCACTTTGAAACTCCATTCTTAAAAAAAAAAATTATAAAGGAGAACAATAAAAAAACCGAGTTCTGAAAGTAATAAAGCTCACCTTATAGGATAATTGGATGCACTGGTGGATCCAGGAGTGGTGAAATTAAAACCAGTGGCAGATCCAGAGGGTTGCTGAGGGGCTTAAACCTCCCGCAAAATACTAATATATCCGAGTTAATAGGACTTGTAGCTCTTACTTTGTTAAAACCCAACGTTAGTGATGGCAAGCAAGTTCCCTCAAAAGCGTTTCTAAAAGAAGGTAGTGTAAGTTTATAAGTTCGCGCCATTACATTGTTCGTTCCCTTTCAATCGGGTCTATTCGGCTGTAATCGCTCTTCCGACGCGCGTGAGCCTTGCGGAGTGAGACGGGTAGTAACCTAAGGGGTACAGTTTTTTGGTACCTCATATTAGATTACACCATTAAATATTAATTCTGGACAAATTCCGGATATTTAGTTTTTGTAGTCTATTTTACCTCTGCGCAAACGACAATCCTCGTTCACTGATCGGATGCATGCTTAATTTACATCAAACAAATTTTTGGCAAAATAATGGTAATAGGCGGCTTTTTAGAATATATTTGTTGAAAATAAAATCCCCGGGATTCGATAACCAATTGGATCCATATATTAACCTTATTTTTTGACTCGCCATGAATAAATATATGTTTTTAGTTTACACGCTAAAAAGCAAAAATCTATCTAAATCTAAAAAAAATAGTATCAAAATTTTATTTAATCAAGTATATTTATAAATATTTAGCTTGTATGCAAAGAAAATACATCTTTAGCACCCTATCTCCCCTTGAAATCTGCCACTGGTTTTCATCTCATAACGGGGGCATAACGGGGGTCCGGCCGTTATGCCCCCTTCCGGGTTGCCCCCGGCCGGCATGAAAGAATTTGTTATTCCGGTTTGCCCCCAGCTGTGTTCCCCCCATTTTCTTTTTAACAAGACTCTTGAGAAAATACTGTTGATAACAAAAGTGTTTAACTTAAGTGTAGACGATTGCTAAAATACTTACATACAATAAGATACAAGTGGTTCTCGCCGTGCCTGAACAATGGCTTGAGTTGACAAACTTTACCAACAAAGTTTCACTTGAAGTGCATCTCAGATTAGGAAATAAATGATTAAAAAAAGTATATTATTTTATATTGTCAAATGGTTGATGCGCTTGGGTAGTAAAAAATATAATATATTATTAGGTATTCATATCATATTTGGTAATATCTTATTGCTAGAAAAAATTTGCCGATTCCTTTAATTTAAGCCGGAGGCTTGAAGATAGATTGCAGATTACTAAAAGTAGAGAAAATCATATGTTTCTCTCGTACAATCCTAGATTTTCATAGAAAACATCTTCCATAGAACAATGATTGGTCTCCGCTGAGGAGCGCCGCGACTACCAATCATTAATCTATCCCTTCTTCAGTATTGTAATCTTTTTAATTTGCCTTAAAATTAAAGGTCCTTTGTTTATCATATTTTCATCACCTGATTGTTATTAATAATTCGTAAAAACAGCCATCTCCACCTACTCTTAACTAATTGTTCACACATCATATCAAGCAAAAATCTATTGTTTGTCAGTTGATAAGCCTTTGCACGTTCGGGTTTGCGGTGGTGGACTCCAGGATCCTGAAGCAGTATGGTGATGATCAGGCGGCCGGTACCTTCGCCGGAAACATGATCATCGTGGTGGCCAGCCTGCTCCTCATTAGTGTAGCAGTCTTCGGATGTGTAGGAGCCGCGAGGGACAGCGTCAAGTACCTTTATTTGGTTAGTGTTGTAATATCTTGGGAATATTCATACCATTTACCTTAGTCTTTTAAAAGAGCTAAAGGGATGTGCTATAGGTACTTAATAACGAGTTACAAACATATGTAGACGAATGTATGCTTAAATAGATACAAAATGTCCAAGACCTCTGAGGAAAAGTTCATTACACAAATACCTGCTCGAGCCGGAATTCGAACCCAGGATCTTACGTTACACAGCCCCTGAGGACGCAAATAGGTATTGCTTTTGGAATACATGCATCCCGGCCCGTCAGGTGATATATATGTATCTTCATGACAATATGTAGGTACAATAATTCAGCTCTGCATTAAAATCTCGGTATAGTTTAAACAACATGGTTACGAATATCACATTTAAGACCAGTGAGCAAAACAATTAATCTTCTTGCTTTAATAAGGGTTGGATTTGCCTTCTGCGTAGAAACCCCAAATGTCCTTCGATAGTACGGCTCCCAACTGGGTCAGGTTCGATGGGGACACGGACAGGTATGGCGGTCGTGCCTAAGCTTTCCATTTTGTTGTGTTGTTTTATAAAGACAATCTGATCAATTCTATAGGGAACGACAGCCACGGTAAAGCTGCTAAGGCCTCCCAGTGGGGTGCCTAGAGTTTTAGTACAGGGCAAGCCGAGAGATATACTTCATACATCCGTTGTGGACTTGCTGTCGTGGACGAGCTCAGCAAAACACTCAGAAGTTTGCGAACATGTCAGCAAAACCACAATTTCGGTGGCTTTAAAAAAAGTCGTTTGATTGGTTTATGAATGAATAAGAGCGCGAATTTATTTTAGTTTGATAGGGCAAGCCGGGCTTTTGGGCTTCTATGACAGTACCGCCACTGAGGCCTCCGGCCCGCAAAATTTATCGTTTAGGAAAAAAGAAAAAACTTATAACCTGAACCCGGAAACTTTTGCAGTTGGCCACAAACGCTGTCAATTTTAACATAAAACATTCTGAGCAACACTTCGAATTCTGATCAGAGGTTTTCATTCCAGTACGTCGGGTTCATTATGATCCTGGTTGTGTTGGAGCTGCTGATAGCCATCTACGTGTCCGTGCAGAGGTACGGGCTGGAGTTCAGGGTCACCGACTGGATACGGGAGGAGTTCTTCAAGAACCTCACTGGGATACAGGCCGACCAGCACCGCCTGCTTTGGGATGAACTGCAGTCCACGGTTCATTAGCTGAATGTATTTGTATTATTAGGGAGGATTTTACATGAAATAGGCAAAAGACCTTTTATTCTTTATTTACGATCGAAGTGATAGCTCAGGTGGTTTGCTGATACATTGGTTAGTACGATTTAAATAAATAGTTTTACATTTAGGTTTGTGATAGGGTAACATACTTGCCTAGATAAATACAATACTGCATAATACGTTGAGAAATCAAAACATCTAATCAAATGTGTACTTGTATTCATTACATTAATACCTGCTAGACAGGGTTCGACCTCATGGTTCATAAATAGCGGTACAGACGGTTGCGGGACGGAGCCTGTCTTTTGTTTCCTAGTAGATGCGGGTTGAGTACTCTGTGCAAATTTACTCTGTACAAACAAACTTACTACCGACTACTTCCAGTACGAATGCTGCGGCTTGAACGGGCCCGAGGACTACGCAGCTATTCAGCAGTCGATCAGCATGTCTTGCTGCCCAAGAGCCTTCAGAGCTAGAGCTGTCTTCGCGCAGAAACAACTCTACAAAGCCTGTATTGAGTGAGTAGTTTTATTTATTAAATATGTGAGGCAAGCTTTGGCCAAAATGTCACCTGAAGATAAGAAAGTGACGTGACCGAAAGTGGAGAATGCTTTTATGAAAATTCATGTGTTTATGATCTTTAATAAATGAGAGTAAAAAATTTGAATAAGGGTTGAAGGTATACCTAGTCAAGTCATAAATTCTGTCACTGTATGTTTAATATAAAATAATCGAAACAAGTTTATTCATTATGTAACCATTTATATTTAAAATGAACTTAACAAAACATAGATTCTTATGACACTAAAGTTTATTCAAAATGACCTCCGTGATTTTGAAAACAGGCCTCCAATCTGCGCGGCCAGTCGTCTATCGCAGCACTAACGAGGTCCATGTCAATATCGGCGGCTGCCTTAATCAAGGATGTCTTGAGTGACTCCAAATTGGGATGAGGCTTTGAGCACGCCTTTTCTTCCAAGTGTTACCATATCTTGTAATCTAACGGATTCAAATCTGGACTGGAGGAGGGCCAGTCTTCGTGCCGGATGGAATCGATTTCACGCGCCGCCAGCCAGTCTTGTGTGCTCTTCGCTCTATGAGTTGGCGCCGAATCTAGTTGAAACACCCAGTGCCTGTTATTAAACATGGTATGAGAAACAGGTTCCACAAGGTTCGTCAGGACTGTATTTTGATACACAACTGCATTCGTTTTTACACCTTTCTCACAAAAATGTACCTCTATTAATCCTCAATAAGAAACTCCCAACCATACCATGAGCGAGGATGGAAAATGACCTCGTTGGACACGCGGAATACGGTTGCTCGCTTCTTCACTACTGTGTGCGTACACCTTATTTTGTTTGTTGTACGGTACTCTTTTACGGTAAAAATAAATTCATCCGAAAAAAGAATCTCTTCAGTCTCAGGTCCATTAGACGAGCATTCAAACGATGTCCTGTTTTTCTTCGATATGCCCGATGCCCTAAGTCTTCATTTAACACCCTTTTCACCGTGGTTCTGCTTAACCCATCTGAAGGGCCAACAGTTTCTGCTTACGTTTGGGATTTCTTTGAATTTGCGCCTTCACAGCTTTTATCACTGCTGGAGTCCTAACAGACCGAGGGCGACCACTTCTTGACCTGTCATCTACACTAGAGTCTTCATTGTATCGTTTGATGGTACGATAAACGAATCTTTTGGTTACATTCAAATTTTTCAGTATGGCAAAAATTTGAATTGGCGCGTAACCGCAACGTTGCAACGCAATAACTGCAACACGGTCTTCTTTAAGCGTCTACTCCATATTTACAAATGAGTAAAATTCTAAAAAGTATACATTTTTATTTTCATGAAAAATTCGAAAATTGAATTCAACAAACATTTTTGTGGCCAGCATTCTAAAAGAAAAGTTTTTACTGTGTGACAATACTTATGACCTGACTGTGTATAACCTAGGCAGACCAAGATGATTACGGGATTGACGTGCTCTTGGAAACTCGTACCCCGAAGAGGTGAAGTTGGCGAAGAAAATTGCCAATCGGCAACCGATGATGCAACTAAAGATTATGATTGCAGCATGATAAAACTATATAACAAATATTTGTGTTCCAGGAGTGAGACTTACTACAGCGACGGATGCGAAGACCAGGTGCTGTATGCCATCAGGGTGTCGGCGGACTCCATGCTGGGCGCCGCTGTCATATGCCTCTGGTTCGAGGTACCTTTCTTCAATAACCGAACTGGTATTTGCAAAGATATTAGCGAGCACATCAGATGTTTGCAATCTGGTGACCTTGGTGTGACGGTTATCTTGTAGCCAGATATCTTGACATGATGTCTCTGCGACATATTAGATTTGGAACATTTTAGTAAACAATCTAGAATAGCTTAGGCTGCGGATAGGGTAGGATTATACATCTGGGCTTTCAAGTATAAGCACTACGGTAACTGTTTATCATCAGAATGTATGCTTGTTTGTCTGGCTGCTTTGAAATATTCCTCCTTTGACTATTAGGCAAAGAGGTTTATAAATAACTTTTCAACGACAATTCATAAACTCGTATTGAAACCTTTATGCATTCGTTTATTGTTCGTTTGTTGAACCTTCGTCAGGCCATGTTAACCTTCACAAACAAAGCATTGTTAGAACAGACAGCATTGTTATACAGTCGTCAAGGAGAATATTTAGAGCGGGAAAAACTAACACTGGTCGACAAAAATCTACCTTTCTTTTTTCACATGAACTTTTTGACATTTATTACTTTATTTCGACTTACTAAGATTGGAAACAGCACCTTAAAAAATGTTAAAAATTTAACTATAAGTTGTGATTTTCTGGAGTAATTTACTTAAGAATGGTCTAATGCAAGCGTATAACAAAAAGTAGCATACCTATGAGGAGTCCATTTGCTCTGGTATGGGTTTTCCGTGCCGGAAATATCGTGGACTATGCTCCATAATCTTCTGTAAAGGCTTCTAGTTTCTTTATAGAGTTGCGAGTGTAGGAAGTTTGTGTTGATCGACATATTACAACCTAAGGCTAGAACTATTAAAAGTTGATCTTTTATTAGAATTTTATGGTAACTTTCTTTGCCCAAAACTTTTGTACAACTTTTCAAAACTTTTCCATTCTTTCAATTAAGGTATTTACCAGGCATTTACCAGTTCAGTGAAAATTCGTCGTTGACTTTTGAAAGTACGACTACACACCACAGACGTATCAAAATTTGTCAGGATTATCAATAACTTGATTCCGCAAATTGAGAAACTAACAATGGTTAGGTTATGCATGTTACGGCATAAAAATAGGTAAAATCATAAGTGGCTGTCACAACAGACCTGTGGGTGACAGGAATATAATAGGTAACTTTTTGTATTAAGGGTATGTAGCTAAGTAGCCACATTATCAAAAAATTAACTCACGCCGTAATTAATCCCTCCTACCTCTCTGGTAGGCAGAAGTGTTAAACACCGGATTACGCATGTTTATGTGGAGCTGAACGTGATAGTTTGCGAATCTGTCGCCACTATCTAGGCAAAAGGAACATGGCAGCTATTACGGTAACCCGAGACTTGACCGGTGGAGTCGGTCGGTTAACCAAGGCACGTAACAAACTGAGCTGCCACTAACCCGCCCCCCTAACCCTTGTGGCAAAAACTTTGTCGGTTAGTTTAATCTTGTTTTTTTTTGGCAGGGTGCGGGTATGCTGTTGGCGATGTGGCTGGCCAACAACCTGAAGAACAGCGTCCAAGTCTATCAAGATACCGTCAAGTACTGAAGGCATGAATACTTCTTACTCTTATAATTATAAAGCACGTTTAAAAATTAAAATCTTATTCTTATACTAGGAATTTTATTTCATTTTATATAAATTATCGAAATGTGTACAGAATGCGATTGGTTACATGTTCCCCGGTAACCTGCCTAGTTCTATACCATCTTTGGTCCAATAGCCATCGGTAATAAATATAAGTCAAAACGTCCCAGGGACATAGTTCATGTTAGGGAAGATAAGATATCGGAAGCATTCGACGTGAAGTTAGGTTCCAATAACACCAACACCCCACACAGACACCGTCTCCGCCGGCGAGCCTCAGCCGCGTATCAGCGTGACACACGCTTTCGCGGTTGCTTTTCACCCGTACGCGTGACATCCCCAACCACCTAAACCGAAGTGCGCGTCTCCTTCCGAGGCCCCATTAGTCGAGCTAGGGATCCCTGAAAAATCATTGTTAGGGAGGTGCCCATCTACTGCCGACCCACTCCTGTTCCAAACCATCAACGGGAGCGTTGTCTGTTCTGTCGGAGACCTCCTATTCCGGTTCTTATTCGGTAACCCTTTTTCTGTTGGATCCGCTTGCCCCTAAGTCACGCAAGCCGAGGTCGAGCCGGTAGAGACATTCTTGGGTGACTTATAGTTTGTGTCTCTCCTTGCTCCTCCATAAGGACTAGAACGCCTTCTGCGTGGAAGTCCCTCGATAGTCCGGCTCCTGACCGGGTCTGTATTAGGTCAGGCTCGATGGGAAGACGGTATGCTTTTCGTCTTGTTGTGTTACAAACAAATCACATCAAGATGATCTGATCGATTGTATAGGGAACGATAGCCACGGTAAAGTAAAGTCACGGTAAAGTTGCTGAGGCCTCCGGGCCGCATCACTCGTTGTTTAGGAAAAAAAAGGAGCCACCAGCCCGGGGGCTCCAACATCAAGTGTAGGTTCCATAAAAATCTCGCTACTTTTTAAATACAAGTTCGAAAATTCGCACTGAAGTAAGATCAAAAATAATTTAAAAAATGGTCACCACTGCCTATGTTCTCCGCTAGTCACAAGACTCTGCCCAGTAAACGGTGCTATGCTTGGGCATACATATTGAATTGCGATCCTCTTTTGTTTTCGTTAAACCAAAAAGTGAGTAGATATTTACAATTTATCCGACTACGCCGAAGCAAATAGGAATAGGAATGTTCATCTGTTCCCTCATAACTTCTAAACTACTTATCATAAATTGACAAATGAAGTATCGTTGAATGTGTCGTAATCGTCTGCTGGTTATAGACGATATGACGTCGAATTAAATTGAATAGGGCGCCCTCTATAGGACATTACGTTTTTTTTTTTTAAATAATAATTTAAAATCACGCCTCAGATTTGAATTAAACCTATAATCTCTAACACTATCCAAAATACATTAAAAGCGAATACTTTTTCATTATAGATGTCTCTGAAATATATAGATAAATTATATCTAACCTAACCTAGCATAATACAATATTATTTTGTTATGTTAGGTTAGGTTTGAGTAAGTTTGCCTGTTACTGTAAGTGGCATAAGACCACTAAACTAAACTAGACACTAAGCTAAACGGAATAGTTTACTTAACAAGTTCAGATGAGAATATGTTCTTTTTTCATTCTATTTTGAGCGCCGTTTTCAGTAGTCGGGTTTTAGTTTTTAAACTACATTTTTTTTTACCAAGTAACTGAGTGACATATCTTTCATTGCCGTGAAATTTTCATTGTAATGTGACGATTTAGATGCCGTAGTACATTTAATGCTTCAACACAATTAATAATTAGATTCCCACAGTTGTTTTGAAGGTATCCTTTATATATCCTAATTATTATTATATAATTATCAAGTCTAGAAAAAAGGTAGGTGAGTGTTATATGAAGTATTACTGTTGGTTACTCCTTTAACTGACCACGGACCTGATCGATACCACTCTCATAATTGCACTTTACTATTCCACTTTAAACCACAACAAAGATTTTATCGTCAAATCTGATTTGCACTGTAACCTCAACGACATAAAACTTAAATTGAGCTAGCCGCTTAAAAACAATAGACGACTGAATCATTAAATTTAACGTAATTAAGTCTTTATGTTTAACAGGTGTAAGTAAGTTTTCTAATGGCAAGATAAAATTTTACTACGATGTTGCTACTTCTTTGATAGTTCACGTGATTGAATTTCAGCTGAAAATCCGAAGGTATTAGGTTGAGTTTTATTTAAATGTGAAGACAAAGACGGCATTGAAGATAGGATATGTGGGAAGTGGACAACTGTATTCCCACGCTCTAAATATTGCGATACAGTGAAGAGCTTAGCGGGAGCGATTCCATAAGAAATGCGATTTACAATTTTGGTGAAAATTTTATACATTTTCACCAATACAGGTTACACATACACATTTACTCATGACTGTAAAATAGTTTTAATATCTTATTAGGCACATAGATTCACTGCATCTTAAGTTCATGGCTTTATCGTATTCCCAGTATCAGGTATGGACAAAGTGACCCTGCTATTAGTTCATCACCGAAATCATCAAGATGATTCTATCTTTAAAATATGAAAAAAAAAAAATGGTAACCGCCGCTGTTACTTCAATATGCCGTGACCGTCAGCAATCAGTATGGTGGTCGTTAAATGCAGATGATCGATATCTACCCCACAACCGGACTTCACTTCCGCTGCTGACCACGTGTGGACAGTAAAATATATCGAATCAACCCCCAATACCTTCAAAAAAAAATCAAAAATGAAGTCGCGAAGTATTCGATGCATGAAGTTCTTTCTTACCCTTTTCAATATCATTTGTATTGTAAGTAATAGTAAATAATTAATTTGTTTTGTGTCCGTTTCTTTGTACCTGTTGTAAATCGATTGCTTCTTCGTCGTTTATGTCTAAATATTGATTGATTGTTCATATTTGTATGTTTATATGAGTCATTTAAAATGTTGTGTTTATAAAACATTACCTTCATTTCTGGACGTGAACATTTTGATGTTGTTATTACATAACATAAAGCAAGGCGCAGTTTCTAAAATTACTATTAAAAACAATTTTCGAGCTCATTTTTCATGAATAACGCCATCTATCGGGGTTTTACTGAAGCGTATGTAATTTCGCAGCTTTTCGGGTTAATATTGATCGCGGTGTGCGTGATCAATATGCGCGACCGCAAGTCCAAGCCGGAGCAGCAGAGCGGGCTGTCCCGCGGGGTGCTGTCGTTCCTGGTCACCTTGGGCCTGTGCCTGGTGGTCACCGCTATCCTCGGATGCATTGGAGCTTTGAGAGAAAATGTCAAGATCCTCTATGTGGTGAGTGGGGGTTTTCGGACTTCAGGACAATCATTACGTATGTTAATTTTGGGCCGTTTTGGGGCTTTTGTTACGGTTACCTTTTATGTCTCACCGATTCTATACCGAATCGAATGACCTAATATGTAGACTTATTATTCTCCTCATTATTACGTTACAAGGATGATGAAAGTGTAATAAAGTCTTCCAAAAAAGGTAAGGTATTGTTAGCGTCAATGCCTTAACTTATAAGCAAAGTGAGCTCAGTATTTCGTCCTGCAGCACGCGTCGTTCTTCATATTCCTGGTATCCGTGGAGGTGATAGTCGGTGTTGGAGGAGCTGTACTCAGCGCCTGGGTCGGAGGAGGGAGCGAACTTAGGGTCCAGTTTTATAGAAACGCCACTTCTGAAGACGAATCATCTATCAAGAACCAAGTCTTCTGGGACAACCTGCAGAGTGAGGTAGAATCAACATTTTTATCGTCATTTAGTAATATTGTATGAGATATAATAGATTATTTTAATTTTTCTAAGGAAACTAGAAATTGCTAAAATGGCCTGGGATTCGAAAGAAAGGGAGGAATTCATCGGGATCTAAATCAAAAGATTTGAATCACTCAGTATGTTCAGTTCATCTTTAAATTACCTGAAAAAACATCCCAAATATTATCTATAAGCTTTTCCAATAGGAACTTTTGTCAATAGACAAGCGTATGTTAATAGATTGAGTGTTGCGGCGTGGACGGCCCTCAAGATTATGCTATCCTGCACCGTGAGATCCCCGCATCATGCTGCGCCCGCGCCCACCCACTCCGCGAAGGTGGTGCTCGTCGCCACCTCCACGCCACCTGCCTCAATGACAAGACCTACTACACCAGGGGATGCGAGGAAGCTCTGCGCCTCAAGAAGTCCGTTAAAGGAAACATCTTCATATCCACTGCTGTTCTTTTCGCTTTGCTTGAGGTGCGAAAATCTTCATTAAACAAAGCGATCTGATTGAAAGTCATTCGAGTGTTATAACTTAAAAGAACTGTATTTTTGGCAATTCCACAAAAAAAAACAACTTGGATCATTATCATTCAATTATAATGTTATGCATTTGTTTCTGTAAAGTCAATTAAATGTATCTTTTTGACAAGGTGGTAAATATATGAATTCGTTTCAGATCCTCTGCATAGTTCTGTCTATATGGATGGCCAGGACGGTGAGGTCTGAACGTAGAAAACTGCAGCAGAACTTGCAAGCGCACTTTGAAAGCTAAGCTGATCGAGGCACCACCACCAACCACTTCACCAACTATCACAGTCCACACTCAAACTAAATTACCTAAACACATGCAACTACGCATTACATTTTCATTGAAACTACGGCAGCTGAAATGACGCGAAATAAATCTATCTTCTATCAACAGTAAATGCACAAAAGAAAAAGTATAAATCACAAATGAATTTATGAATTTGAAACTTTTCATTAAGGTTGTATTTTTTAAATATCGAAGTAGCTGTACTGTGATAATAAGTAGATTAAAATGTAAAGAGAAAAAAAGCTGAATGGGGCCAACACGTTAAGTAAAAATATATTACGCACTGCCAGAGTTATTGGATTTTATTTTCATTTTGCATTCCGATTAATTTTTTACTTTGCGATTTTAAACTTCGAAAAATTATCTTGCGCTTTAAGCTGGTAGATAATTATTTAACAGGTGTAGCCGCGAAAATATAAGGGTAGGATTTCTATTAGTTTTTAACTTTTAATCAAATATAGTTTTTTTCAAACTTGAGCAAATAAACAAAATCTGTTTATTGCCGCATGTGTCTATTTGTTCGTGTTTTTGAAATGAGTGTATTTGATTCGATTATGTGACAGTTTAGTACGTAACTTACATAGTGAAATATTCATAGAAATAAACATTGTCTCACAATTAATCTATGGTATGTCTAGTTTTAAGAACCTCTTATTGTTTTTCATCAAATATTATAAAAGTAAACGTGCCGTAATTGCACTTTAAAGAATAATGCATTAAATAAATATATACTGCTGTGTGTACGAGTCATTACAATAAAATAGATGTTCACCTTACTATGTTTTATTTTTAAAGTCGTGTCTCCGTTTGAGCGTCTCATCATGGCGGTCTTGATATTGCAGACTTCTGCCTTGCGTATTAAAGGATTTCCTAGGTGTCCTAGGCACCTGGCTTCCTCTTCTGCACTTCTCTAAGTGTGTCCAACTCCTTCTGCATCCTTCTTTATCACCTTTATGTTTGTTACATGCTGTGTTCAGGATATACGAAGCAGTCTCCTAAAGGGTCACATCTCGAAGGACTCCCGCTTTTTCACGCTTGATTTTTTGATTTTCAATTAATTGAGAAAACTGTTAATACATATTGCAAACTTTATGATTTTTGCACCAATTTTAAGTGTCTCAAATTACCTACTTGACTTTTATTAAGGTTTGTTTCCTCCGAAACGGTCGAATAGAACTATACTTGATGACGTTAGTGTGTGCTATTGAAAAGTGTGTGTAAATGATTATATTTTAAGCCATACAGTAATACAATGACGAATATTTAAAGGAATCCTTGATTGGCAGTTTTATAATTACTGTAGCTATTATCAGTCAATTGAAATTTATTTTGGCTTGAATAAAACTTTTATTAATTTAAAAAAAATCCTTTATTGTGTATTCAAAACTTGAAAGGAAATTGGTTTGCAAAAGTGGGTAAATAGGTAGATTTAAGCTTTTACTTTATCATAAGACGTAAATCCAGAAAATACACGTCCAGGACCAATTTCTTAGTTAAGGACCAATTTCTAAGTTATTTCCAGTACAAAATGGATGATACTTTTTGGCGGGAAACTTGACATTTGAGTATGATATAAACGGATTCACTAGTTCAGACCGAAACATATTTGATCTTAAAACCTTAGATTAGTAGTCGACTTCGAAAAAAAGAAGGAGGTTATCAATTCGACTGTTTTTTTTAGTCATCATCTGAAAGGTAGACTAATTACAGGCTTTAAAAATTTGATTCCAAAGATTAACTATGTGGCATGAGTAGGTAAAAATAGGTGTTATATACTGTTAATTCCTTTATTTAATAACACTGATAGCATTTAAAAACTTTGTTGACATAGAATTCTTATAAAACATTTAACATTTTTATCATTACAATCTTATGGTGGGACAGATAAATACTCTTTTATTTATGTAGGCTTATTGTTAATTTTGTACTGAAGTTATTTGGTTTGCTGTCTGACTAGTCATTAAAAAAATGCCTAATTAAAACTTAAAAATTATAATTACATACGTAAATAGTCTATTTTTATTGCGTTTTTGAAAAAAATATAAATGTAATGTAAACTACGCTAAAACATCGTTTTTTTAATTGTTAAATAGTATTAAATGCGTTCAACACTTATTTACGCTATCACTTATTATAAAAAGTTATATCAATCTACGACAAAAATATTTGAAATCTTGCTATTGCTTCCATTAAAATTTAGTTAAAGTTACAAAAATCTAAAATTTCGTGCGATAATCCTTACGTACAATCATGACATGTAAATCATGAAATAAAATACTACAGCTGCTAAGGTCTCTACCCTATGAGCACTAGGATAAACAACTACTTATGTTGTACAAGTTGAGCAAAAAGGCGGTACGGCCGTACCATTCTTTTCCCGCAGCAGTTCAAGCTATTATTGTTTATTGTCGGCCATCTTGACTGTGCTGAAACCGTGCGTCAGGCGTCCTGCTAACGGACGATCGCTTTTTTTCATACAAAACGCGCGGAGCTGCGACCGTGCGACAAACGCACCACAAAGAGGACGGAAACGTTTTGTATGATAAACGGCGAACGTATAGATAGCTTCGGCACCCAAGATGGCCGACAGTAAACGTCATAGAGGATTCTTTTTAACTAACCTATACATTATTTGTAGTTAAAAAGAATGTATAGGGCAATAAAAGAAACGTGATGTTTGTGGAGATTTTTGCTGTACTTTAAGGATAATCTTGTACGTTGATACGGAACCTTTGGTGTTCAAGACTAACTCGCACTTGGCCGGTTTTTTATTTTAATGTACTCTATTGTACCAGGTTCGGCTAGTGAACTTAGGGTAGAGCATCAAACTTATACTACTTATATGCCTACACAGAAAAATCTTAAGTAGCTTATTTCATATAAAAAATGAGGGAAGAACACAAACGTCAGTTGGACTAATTTATTTTTTTCTTCAAACAAAATACTGACCTCCACAGTAACGTTTGTTGAGTCTAAAAATATTACAATTAAATATCGAAAGTTGTTCTACTTCCCGACTAGCTATTTTTTACGGATTTTGTATGGAACTATATTATACTCATATTTATTGAATAAGGTAACTACCGAAAAGCACCTCTTTTTGTTCAGTGTCATATATTTTGTAGGAATTAATGCATTAATTAAGTAATTAAGGTCTTATTTAGGAGTTAATTAAATAATAATAAGCGTCATAAAATAATTTCCTCTCAAAACTATTTTGTTTAAATAAGCATAAATATGTTTTTTTTTTTTACCAAAATCTACAACTTATTAAATAAAACATGAAATAAAATTTGTTGTTTGGAAAATATTATTTGTTCGATATAAATAAAACGACCAAGAAGTAATGTGACTATTAAGTGGAATAATACTTTTTGGATCCTATTGGTTGGATTGAATCCAACTACGACTTAATAAATTGTTGTGTCCAGTTTAATTCAACTGTTCAAAATAATACTGTGGACAAGATCTATGTTTTTTTTTTGTCACGGCACGGGACCCTAAAAAGTCACATACTTTGAAATTCTTATATTCTATATTCTAATAAATTAGGAATCCTTCGAAATGGTTGCCTATATTGTATAAGTTAAGCGTTTAATTGGAAATATATGTAAAAAGTGAAACTTCTCTTATTGATTTCGCTGGCTTAGATATGGGAGATTTTATCGTTTTCTTAGCGTTAAATTAGACAATCTTTAAAAAAAATACTGGAAGTTGCTCTACTTAATTTCTTTACACGTAACTACACAAATTTTTCATAGTAATCGTAAGTGTGAAGTAAATAAAACAAATAATTAATAATATTAATAGGCAATACACCTGTTAACGCAATGCTGGTGTAATATCATGTTGTTTGATTGTTCAGGCAGTCTCCCGGCTCTTGCCTTCCGTTTTTATTGCGTGCGCCAACCACAACGCTAGGATAATACCAATCACCTGAAAGCGTAAAGGAATACATGTTTTAGCTTCTATAAACATATCTATCATCATCGAATAAATTTTACCTATTTTAAATAAGCTGAGCTCGAAAGTTGCTCCACTTATACGAGTGGTATATAACTGAAATCATCGTGTTCAATAAAAAAAAAATTGAGGTCTAAAACTATTAGGCAATGAAATTATCAAAAAACAATCGAGGCCAATAAATTAGGTTAAATTACTTCTAGAAGTTTGTGTTGAACCGAAATTAAAACATACTTAAAACAGAATCAAGTAGAGGACATTTTCATGTTAATCTTATTGAAGGATCTAAATAAAGCATTCATTTCTAGCTGGGCAAGCTGGCTGGCGATCGTAAAGATTTCAGATTAGCTGAAAATATAGAAATGGCGTGCCTCAGCCATTAACACAGAAATAAAGGTGTACTCGTAACTCCAGCACTTTGAAAATAAAACCACATACTTATAACACTTTCTTTTTTTCTTTTATAAATTAGTTTTTTAATATCTCAAAAATACTAAACCAGGATGTAGGTTTTTTTTGTAAACTAGTAAGTAGACAAAACTTCATTTTGGCTAAGAAATTTTAGGGCCACAACACTATTTTATAAGTACCTACATTACATTATAAGTACCTACTTTTTAAATAGGAGAGATGATCGAACATGCTTTGCTTTTAAGGAAAGTAGTAAACAGAACTCACCTCCAGGAAACAGAAGAGTATGCCGCATACGATGACCGACAGTCCAGCACTGTGGACGGTGGTAAGCACCTTGTCTTCGCAGCCTTCCTTGAAGTACTTCTCCATGGAGAGGCAGTCGGAGCGCTTGATCTCGTCAGCTCTGTCTGAAGAGTCAGCTGGGCAGCAGCTGAAGGAAGGGTTGAGACGAGGTTCAGACGCGCCGTAGTTGTCAGGGCCGGTGATACCGCAGCATTCCAACTGGTAGAGCATAAAAATTTAGGATAAGGACAGATGTGAACTGAAAAGTTAGAATTCAAGTATTGTTTAGCTCATGGCAACAACAGGCTTAGCCTGGTCGCATTTTGTAGCTTTCAATGGGTTTCCACCTTTCTTGGAACAATATTATTTTACTAGTTTTGTAAATTTTTGCATATTAGATTTAGATTTTTGATCTTGATTCTTGATCATTGGTTTGAAATATTGCAAAATGTGCAAATTTCACAAAAAGTTCATAGAAATAATCCGGTACATTTATATTTTTCTGTGTTGGATGTCGATTGTTTAACACTTCACTGGTTTATATTACAAATGTAAACTATAATAATGCACCTGTATAATACAAAGATCAAGAAACTCACGTTGCTCTGGATGCGGTCCCAGAAGTCCCTGTAGTAGGAGTCCTCCTCGCGGGTTGACTTGTTCTTGATGAAGGAGGCTCGCAGCTGTGTCTTCATGGTGCCTTCGATCTGAGGGCGCAGAGCCGCCGCTGCGATACCAACCGATAGCTCCAGCAGGATGATCACGACTAAGCAGCCGGCGAACTGGCACAAGAGAATTATTGGTCATCGAAGAAATAATTTTTAAGTAAACCTTAGCAGCTACTTTAGTACACTAGCATTTAGCCCGCCCGCCTTAGAAGGTAGGGTAAGACTGCAATGTCACCACCCCTTTGATAATATGAAACACTTAAATTAAATTTAACTGAGACTGCTAATTAAATTAATTAATAATGCTACTTGCATTACTAACTAAATGAAAGAATGCAAAATGATTTCAATTTGTATCAGCATTTTCTAATATATTTCTATTATAGTTTTTAGAGAACTTTAGGTTAAATAGGAATAAAATCCTGTCAGGATCTGTGTTTTATTTTTATATATTGATTTACCAGTAATTGTTACACTTATATAATTTCCGTTATTGTATGTTTTTTAAGAGAAGAACTTAATTAAGGTAAACACTGCATGCAAAATAAATAGATTTAATTTATTCATCGATAGTTTTTGATAAATCACATACGACGCTAGGAATAAAATAAAATCCTTAAAAAAATAAAAAAAATGTTAATTAAAAATATATACCGGATGTTATTTCCACCATTCCATTTGTACCCCATGGTAAAAAATGACCCAATTTTTATTGTATGGTGTATTTCTGTGTATGTGTGTCACCGATGTCAGAAATAGATTAATTTGACAATACAGACATGACAGTTTATTTGTTTGAGTTACGTGTGAGTGTGCCTTAGTTATAAATGACCGGTCTGTAATAATATATAGAAATTAAATTAAAATTTTAATTGATTATTGTTTCGAAGTGAAAAGCTTCATATTTTATAAGAGTACATAAGTATATCTACAACACGTATAGGATCTTGAATAGCAAAGTTCTGACATTGCTGGAAGGTCTTTGAAATTATTACCTAAAATCAAAGCGAAGTTTACACTTTGAACTCTAAACACGCATTTAAAATGTCAGCCTTAGCTTGGAACTGTATGTATATATACCAGATGCTTTTCTTCTGGTATTTTGGCTAAATGGTCGTAATTTTACATCATACTCACAATATACAGCAGCTTAGGGCTCTCCTTCCAAGCGCCAAAGCAACCGAAGGCGGCGATGATGATGATCAGCACGCCGATAGCAATCAGTGCCGCATCCGTCTCGTGCCCCGACGGCTCCATGCCCGCAAACCCCTTGATCATGCCCATGTCCACGCATGCCGTTGCTATGATCACCACGCCGAAGATCTGGTAGAACATAAAGTTTGAGAGTCAATTCAATGTTTATTTTTTGTTACAAATCGTATTGGGCGAAAAGCCAATGTCATGTAAAGTTATCATGTAAATGATAATGTTCATTTGCTATCACGGATAATAAAAGTCTGCTCTTTTCTATTAAGCTATATAAACCAGTGCCATCGAGCTGGTCAAAATCGACGTTCTACATGCATAAAGTAGTCATGATCATTGTGAAGTTTTGTCAGAAAAGTAATAACATGAGTAAAACAAAAGAAATATCCATATTTTTATCCATAGTTTCTATACTCATCTGACAATAAGCTGCAGTGTATTCTGTCCCTGAAAAATTTTAGCAATTCGTAGAGAGTTACTAAATTATAATTTTCACAGATCATATTTATGTTTGCCTAATTATAAAGAGAAAGAAACCATTAAGAAAGCCTATATATTCATTTAATACTATGCACTTCAGGCCTTTTTTTAAAACTACAGTATGAGCAATTCTTGCAATTGGAAACAAGATTTCGTAACGTCAATGAAATTTTATTGAGCTATGCCATTTTCCTGATAGGCATCTTAACTGCCGTAGTAAAATTAAAACGATAAATTGTATAACATTAAATTGATATCTCAATTAAAGTAACGACGTTTATCGGATGGTTTGTTTAATTACGTTTACTGATTATAGTTTTATGGAGGCTTTCGAATGAACTGAATGTTAACAACCAATTGGAAACCGCCCACGTTGCCTCCACGATAACTCTACAATCTATATCATTCTCCTCAGCTTTTGTCTCTCAAATGGCTCATATAATATGATTAGAATAAGATTCCAATCCATATCATATGCCATATTGTATGATATGGATTGGACTTAGATGAATAATCGTTTTTGATTATTAATTCATGTAATGGAAACGTTAAATACTGTATTTATAATGCTAGAAGTCTATTGATGAAATTTTGTAGATTATTTATATTTTACTGCTTTTAGTCTCTATAACGATTGAAAGATTATTGAAATAACTGTTGTTTTGAACAAATTAAATAAATAAAAGACACATATAGAGACAGACCGTCCCTTCTCTATTACTACTAATTTAGTTACACCTACGCGTCTCTTGAACTATAGAATCTGAGCATTTGTACTATGCGGTGTCAATGTCCCAAACATTACACAATTGCTCGCTCTACACCCACAATGTTCTAAAAATTGCTTTCCAAGATTAGGTGAATATGTAGAGACCGGTTTTGTCCAAAATTTCTGAGCTACCGTATAGAGATATGTGTAAACGATTTGTCAACTTCGTGCGGCATAAATGAACTTCCAATAAATATTCCTACACTACGCAACAAATGAATTAGATATATTTTATAATTTATAAAACATTTTTTCTTTTACATAAAAGTTTTAGAACCAAAGAAAAAAATAGGTCACTTGTACTTTAATTTTTTTTTAAATCAAAATCTAGCAAAAGTTGAAATAAGTACGAGTCTAAATTTATCGTTATTTAATATTAATAGTTTATTAGTTACGATAGATAACGCTGTAGTTTACGTTATATAGTTTCGATTAAAAAAAACAGACGTTATAAAGCTGAAGTCGTTTATGTTGATCCAATTGAAATTAGGTCAGTTTACGAAGCAGCGTCTTTAATGGCACAAGCCAAGGAAACGCTCCATAAACCACATGGCACGCGCGTCACTAAACTTTCCATTTCAGTGTCATATGGCATGGCAGAGTTTTGGACTATTTATTATGTGCTATACCATGGCCCATCAGTTTCTGTCGAACCATGAACGAGTCATCAGCATTTGCTACGAGGTGGCCATAGGTTACGGTGGCTTACTTCATGTCATCAATTTATTTATTTATTAAATGTTTTTTTTAATGATTAAATGTTAAAAGATGTATAAACTGTATCAATTGCATCGTTTGGTAGCATATCATTAAATACTATATCTATATAAACTACTTATCAGATTTTTTTTAGGAATTTCGCATGTGTAGTTAGTTAATAATTAAATCACAAATGATCACAAATCGGTATAAATCTACCGATATAAACCAAAACACTTAATTAGTGGTGCAATGTTAAACAGTTTCAAAGTCGCCTTAGATAAATAGTTGGCATACTCGAATATCGATTGTTAATGTGACGATTATAAATAATAACTACATATTAACAGCTCAAGCTGTTAAATGGCGAATCATTCCAATTAGTTACAGACTGCAACTTACAGTGAACAATCCTTCTATAGGAAATATCGATCCACATACGATATACGAGTAACGCAACTATTATTATGGTAAACAAACCTCATTATTATTATTGTATTATTATTCTAAAAAGAACCAATCCTTATTTAAATATCTTATCTATTACTGATTCATTACTTAATTTACAATTACACCTGTATATTTAAATTTGTGTCCATTTAATATTGTTCGCAGTTAACCTTGCGGTTGCATCCTGCAATATATCACGGTTGATGGTCATCATAGAAACCTCAAAATAGAACCTTAAAGCTTAGGAATAAGGTTGTATATATAAGACATTTTGTCAATGTTGTACTTGCCACTTCCGACACCGTTTTCGCTACTCGTAAAGTGTGTAAAAAATTCGTCATTCACATATAGAGATAGAGTAGAATTAGTATAAAACAAATATGACTTGGCTTTTTCTTTCATATAGGCCAAAACGAAAGTTGCTTTTTATTGTTGTAATTTTAAACAGCAATCACCATATAGCACAAACCTATAAATAAATCCGATGTCAATCCCCGAATAAACTCAATATTTAAAAAACAAAGTTTTTGAAGATAAATGAAAAAAACGTCTTTCTTAGTTGGTAGAAAATTTCAACTCAATGCAAATAAAGAAATAATCTGCTAACATATAGGTACCTATCAAGATGTTTTAAATGTATGACATCATACATGGCTGCGTGTAGGTATGTATGTATGTCAGTGATCTTGTGTAAATTGATTTAATTGATGCTGTGACTTCATACAGCTTCAATTTTATTCTAAGGTCTAAAAATTTTATTGTTGAAGATTTTGCAATGCTTGATTAATTACACATCAATCGTCCATTGTTTATCTAATTTGAATAAATTGTAAGGGAATGGGTTTTCCTTTAACCAGTATTATACATTAAATAAATATTTATGAGCATGAAATATCGACTAATGAAATTTTACATCGAAATTATATACAAAAATCAAAACATCTATCATTCCATTAATCATTTTTATTAAGGATTTATTCCCAGGGTAAAACAAAACCTTACAAGTTTAGCTAACCTGATTTTGATAGAACATTCATAGATAGGTAGTTAGGATTCACAAGGGAACTGACAAAATTACTGTGTCAACTCGTTATTTTTAATACACATTATTGATGCTTTAAGCCATGGTTTTAACAAACGGTTTACAGATAAAATCAAATCACGACTTGTTTACTTCAATCTTTCACGCCTGTCGAACTTTTCAAGTAAATACTATGTAGGGACATTTAAAAAGTAATTTTTCCTGTATCGACCTAGTTTGCCGACCTGCCGGTGACCTGTTGATGACCTAATATAGTTTCATACAACACCATCCTATCCAACGAGGACATTAATAATAAATTAGGCACAAGCTTCGTGTTTTGACACACGCCCATGGATAAACCTAGCCTGTTTTGAATTAACTGTCCTTAAGTTGTACAGCATAAGGATTGATATTGCGCTGGTCATGTGAATCTTGAGTTGTGGTCGACTGTACCGAAGACATTAAATACTTTTCGGAGGTATTTAAACAATATCCTACTTCCTATTAGTGAATAATAAAGATATTCGAATTAGGGAGAATACGAACTTAATTTTGTTTCTTTGACCTGAAATTCTGAACAATAAAGTACTAATATTGAAGCTTCAAATATTTTTTTGTATTGTAAAGGTATTTGCCAAAGATTAAATAACTGTCAAAAAAGTAAAAGTGAATTTGATTTTCAATTACGTACAGTTTTAACATTAATTTTTATCATTCGTTATGTAATGCCGTGTCAATGTGTAAACTATTTTTAAATTCCTCCAAACATAGCTTCTTTGCCTAATTGAAATTCTTCATCAACGCTCTAATAAAGACGTGATTTATTTTACTAAACGCACTCGAATCGTTGAAACCACTTACATGTTGTTAGGTGAGCAGGATAAAAATACAATTTTATATGGAACTGTCTCTTTCGTTTATCGTTTTAAATTCTTGGTTTTTCTTAATCAGCCGCCATGTGTTTCCCATTCGTTTTTGTTTGAGCATTCGTCCTGTGATCTTTTGTCGGTTTGAATTAAAGATAGTCAGACACTGATTGAATATCCTGATATAAATGTACGGGTTCAAACATTTAATTAACCAGACTAAATATACAACAATACGAAAGAGGTTATGTGTGTACAGACACACATAACAATACGTGCAAACATACAGATGGCTCTGCCGTAGTCGAGTAGAATATTAGAATAGAAAGATAGTAGAATAGATTGAGAAATTGAGCGTAAAGAAGTTATGGAAAATATGGTGAAGTATTCCCTAAATCCAACGTTATCAGAAATTCGGTACCTATCTTAGTTCCAAAATAAATGCCCGAAACCTTTGCTAATTTGGAATTTATGCATTTAATCATTTATTTAGTAATTTCTATAACAAAATCGCTGACTAAAATTGTTAGATCTGAGTTAACTCAAATCAGGCTGTCTCTCTTTTTTTTGGCTGTGCAATGAATTAGAAAACAATTTTATATGATCTTTGGGGTTCAAAAAGAAAAATCCTTATTCTCAAAAAAAATATTTATTCATTTGATGTATTCTTCTAATTTATTTTATTTTTATTTATTCATATATAAAGTTACAATATGATAAAAGAGTAACTCCAATCCAATATTGTACTTACATAAGAAGATATTCAAATTCCATTAATGTAAAAAATCATTATTATAATTTTAATATCAATTCGCATTTTAGTCACCATTTACGTATCCATACAAAAATGTCAAATAAGTGAATTGCAAATGTTTAACCTTACTTACTAACGACAGAAACTGATTCTTTCATATCCTGAAATGCTTACGATAATGGAAGGAGCTTTACAAAATGATTTGGTAATTAAATTACGCATTCCGATGTGTTTAATTAATGGCAAAAACGTGACTGAGATTAATAGCAACATATTGGATTGTTTATTTTTATTGCAAGCCGTAAACTCCATACCAGTGACTTCCTTGCTGGCCCATTGCGTCATGCTTCTTAGTAATCATACCATCAGATACGTGATGGTCGAAATCAGTGTTTTATTATCAAAAAATGTCATTTACTGTCCAAAAATTAAATAAGTATTCGCTAAATCCAGTCTGTTGGTAACAAAAGATGACTTGATATGCTTATTAACCACTCATGTTGAATGTTGTCGGAATTTCCTACAAGAAGTCACTTCTTTAGATAATTATGCGGAGGGATGTAAAGCATTTGACAAAGAGAATATAATAATAATAATCACATCACGACACACACATTAGCACACTTAGCCCTGCAGTAGGATTGTAGGATTGTGTCGCAGGTGCTAAGCAACTATATGGTATATAATACATTATATTACGATTACGATATCCAAGAACAGAAAGCAAAATAATGTGTATTGCAAATAACATAAAGTTCCTCTCCGGGATCACTTGCGTAGCAGGCAGCTGAATTTGGGAGGTTGTAAGAGATGAGTTACACCTATTGATGGAAGATGGACTGTGTCTGACAAAAGACAATCATGTAAGAACTAGAAGTGCAAAATGTATAAATTAAAAAATTAACCCTTTGAAAGATCAATATCAAATAACCTAAGTACACTTTCAAAATGATTAATTACTAAAGCAGCCAATCGATGTCTATTAATGTATTTGTTTGCTCGCCATTCAACTTGAAAATCAATAGGTTTTCTTTGTTTGGTTCCGACTTTAAATCAATTCATTCTTTTGGTCGTACTTTTGCGAAATGCCATTGAAAACGCACTGACATTGATACACATGTGATTTGAGATCTACTCAAGGATGAGGCAAATTATTTATAGTTAAAGTTAATTTATAAATTTATTAAGGTTTATTTGTGACCTTTGCTTTTATGGATTCGTTTTATCTAACAATACTCGATATGGTTTTTGATATGTAAAGATTATTAATTTATACATATAGATATTGACTTTTCATACATAAATAATAAACTTTCAATCCAATATTCTAGGAAAGAAAGCAAGCTAAGACCTTGAGGGCGGTATAAACCTATTTAAAGCCGGCTTGTTCATTGCTCATGAAGGTTTTTAAAAAGAAATTCCATGTAAAGTATAAAGAAATCCGTGTCGTGTGATTGAAACGTTGCGTGACCTCATACAAGTCGCACCTCACGATATATATACTATACTTAATACATAGATCGGTTATATACTACTGTAGTTAAAAGAATCAACGTTTTATTTCATACCTTTACACATTTTTATACATATTTGTGATAATTTGACCTCATAATTGTACATAGAAATTTAAATATAATTTTTAAATACATTGTTTAACCTAAAGTTTTACTACAATGGTAGCCGCCTCCGTGTATTACGAAATGATTAAAAGCTTTGCTTTCGATGCCGGGGGCTACAGGTTCGAACATTATGAATAGATGAGATATTTTAAATAACTCGTAGTAAATATCAAATGAGGTAAATAATGAGGCAGTAAAGAATGTCCTAATTTAAATGGAAAAAGGGTAAACCAAGTATGCCCAGAAAAGGTAGGTTAACCATGTAATACAGACAATATTTTTATCGAAATATTTTATAATTCCCTGTACCTCAGTAGTACAAAAATTTAAATTTTGTTTCATTTAAAGAAAAAACCACGCCTTTGCTTAAAATATCAGATAACATTTACACCACAAAAAGTAAGCCTAAATCCTTAAAACTATCAATATTCTTAAAGATAGACAGATTGACGACCATATTTATAATATTGATCCCCTATATAGATATTTCACACTATATATGTAAATAAATACATATACAAAAGTTAACGAATGCCGCAATAGCTGTAAAGAATAGATGACTCAGTTGAATGCATTAGGTAATGTTTCCATTATAATGAGGTAGGACGTAATTTAATTGTAAAAATGTTTATAAGTATTTTACCTAAGCAAAGGAAGTGTGACTAATAACCACGTGGTATCCAAGAGCAAGGGAAACTGGACCCTATCACTAAATAAAAAGCAAGTTGTAATGTTTTTTATTATTCTAATTCAAAAAAGCTACTGATTTTGTGCTGCTTTTATTTAAATAAACAAAAAAAATCTTTATTAACTCTACTCTATTCTACTTAAGGTGGCTCAAAATACTTAAATAAAACTATACAAATAATTTCAATGTCAACAATATTTAAGAAATTTATTCATAACAAAGGAATAGTCCCTGGTGGGTGGTGGCAGTTCTTATTTAAAATTAATGTTCTAATATTAATAATTAGATAAAACTTTTATAGTTGCAGTGAGTTATTAAAAGTGGTTAGGGAAACTTGAATATTCTTATTTGGTTAAGACCTAGCTCATGCCTTGTTAGGTTACAGACACGTGTGAACCTTGGATTACTTGCATTAATGCATTTCTACATTTGTAACCATTCAATAGACCAAAATCCTGTACCTACTTGGACTAATAGAGTCAAAGCTCTAGCCTCAAACTCAAAGGAAAAAAAAATACAATCGAAACGCGCGCGACATTCAGTGATCGTAGACTAAAATAAACAGCTCTAAGAAAAACATGACTCAGATGTATTCTTTAGGAATCATGAGGAAGCATCTAAATTTTAAATTGATTGGATTAATTCTAGTAAAATATAAAAAATGAATAAAATGCACGAACCATAAACAATCCATTGAAAATTATGAGGAGAAATTTTATACAGCTCATCCCGCAGCCTTCCATTTTTGAAAAAGTTTCAAAACTACACCACAATTTTATTTTAAAGTTTTCAAACTTGAATCCGCGATAAAACCGGCACGAAATGACAGATATTTAAAAATCGAACGTTAACTTTTCCTGAACACGTTCGCTCCGCGCGGCGAGGGCTAGTGTTGTGTCCAGCCAATGTTCCGTAGCGAATGCGGTCACACCCGATTTATCAGGAGTTTAGTACCCCAAGAGTTGGGTGGTGAGAAATCGCGTGAGGACCAACTATATTGTGGTGCCACCTACCCACTGGAGTACCACCTCGAAATTACTTTGACCTCCAGATTGTATGCTGTTAAGTTTGATAGAAATCAGAATTAATTGGCATGTTAACGAAAAGCTAGATTTTGAGGTTATTGAGCTTTTTTAATTTGTAATTACATATTTGATTTGACGTTTAAACTAAAAAAGTCAAAATAAAAAGAACGCCTTGGACCTCTTCAAGTCGAGAGTAAATGAGATTTTTCTAAGCGAGCGTGTTCAATGCTTTTGATCATTCGTCATCGACATCAAGTAATATTATTTCCAAATGCTTACTTTTCTTAACATTACTGAAGTTCATAAACTATAACAGCAGATAACATTGTTCTGACGAATTTTATTTTTAATTATTTGTACAGACCACACGTTGCATTCCAATCATTAATTTATGGTACAGACATTGCTTCAACAAATATATCCTATTGGAAATATTTTCTAACACATTTTTATAACTTCACCTGTATATAAGTTTGTTTGTAACGGAACCTTTGAGCTTGATTTTCCCCTGTTTTAAATCGAACTTTAAAAAAATTGGAACTGAAATCTAAAACATTAATGTGTGTGTTTTGCATGAACAATTATTTAAGGACGTGGTAGCTCAGTTTGTTTCGTGCCTTCGATATCCGACTGACCCGACCGATAGGTCGAGGGTTCGAGTGTCGGGTTGTAGCTGCCATATTTTTCAATGTGCCCGGATAGTGGCGACAAATTCGCAACCTGTCACACTAGGACTCAACATAAACAAGCGAAAAGTGGTGTAGCAAGCACCTCTGCCAACCCCAAATTTAATTATGTTTATGTGTGATTATTTTAGACAAGGAGGGGAAAGATAAATTTAACTACCTAAAACTCCAGTATATTTTAGGAAAAGCAGTTAAATGTAATCCTGGAATTTTTATAGGGTGGTTACCATGACGACCGACAGCCAACCATCAGTTTTCAGCCGACTACAGACCCGGGGTCAACACCATCCCATTTCTTACACATTACAAGTTCAATGACGCTCAATTAAGGAACACATGCTTAAAATAACTCGGGTTCCGTCTATCCCTTTTTATGTAGGATTTAAAATATACGGACACCTACTGAACCGATCTTAAAAAGGTACCACACGTAATCGATTTGACGTATTGTAACAGCTGACTGCAACGCAAGAGGTTCCAGGTTCGAAACCTGGCAGTGGCGGAACTTTGTGTTATTTGTAAGACGCGTTGTTTCGCTTTCTGATCTTCGATGTAGTATTCTTAACTTTGTAGTTTATACCATATCGTTGCTTATCACTGCGACACATGATTATGCCTAAGTGCATTGCTAAGTCAATGTGTGTATAGTGATGTGGATATTATTATTATTAAATGCGAATATAAGAATCTATCATAAATTTGTATTTAATAAATATAATAATAACTTTTGCGCCGCGGAGCTGGGATGATTTTGTATACAATTTCGCGCATTATCCTTTGCTTCTAGATAGATTTTGATTTAAGATTACCTTTAGATAGGTTTTTGCCCTTGTAAAACATAGCTGGCCAGTTCTCTCATCATCAGCTTTTATTTTGCACACACATGTTAATTCTGTGTAACACGTAAATTTTAGGTTTGTATGGAAGAAAAGTTTCATTTATTTTCAAGAATTTGTTACTTCAACCTTAAAAATAACAGATTTTTTTAAAAAATAAGTAATTATATTTAATTTCTCAACGGTGACAAAACCATTTCCACATTAAGTTTAACGAGATTTATAAGGATCTCTAAAAGTTAAGCTGTCATAACAGTCTTTTTCCTGTGTTAAATTAATTGCGTGTTATATTTCCAAACACAGTCTAGCGTTGGACTCGCATGATGAATTAGCCGCAGTACACTAATAGGCATTAACTTGAACCCTAAATCCACCCTTGAACCCTGAAAATGTATTCTAAAAAGCTTTTTTTCTATTTTTTTAGTTGATCAAGTAACTGTAGCTTGGGGTTCTTTAATGAGGGTGATAAGAAGTTCTTGCAGGATTGGCAAAGCCCTGATATTGCTAATGTCCAATAGGCAAAGATGACTGCCTATCGTTAGGCAGGCGGTATGCTTAATTGCGACCATAGAGGTATTAAAAAACATTTATAAATGGCTAGGTAAATTTGGTGGTTAAAGAAAAACAGATTTTGATATCAAGTATAATTTTTAAAGTGTCGTACCAAAAAATATAAATATATAAAATAAATAAATAACCACATCACGACACACACATTGACTCAGCCCTGCATTAAGTATCGTAAGAACTTGTATCGCAGGTGCTAAGCAACCATGGTATACCATATCGTTGCTTAGCCATAACCATATGGTATATATATGAATACGGGTATTTAGTTGAAATTAATGGATTAATCGTTTTGTTATTATTTACCTGACAGATTTTATAGATAAAGGTATGTACAAATCGATATGAAAATTATTAAAAAAAAAATTAAGTATAAGGCTATAATATGCTATAAACATTCTTAAACCTTAATGAAATAAACAATCACAAAACCTAGAAACACACATATCTAAATTACCACAGCTATTTTCTCCACAATCATTTCAAAAATTCATGTAAAAATAGCTTCAAGGAGGTCAAATTTGTTTTCGTTGTAAGTTGATAGAGGCCGCTAATGGCGTTGGTCATGTTGTTTCTCAACATTGATTCCCCTATCTATGTAGGTCTAGCAGGAAACATGGCCTTCTTACTGAAATTCATGAGGTTAGAATTGAGATTACGCTTAATTTATTCCAAGAGTTTATTATACTACAAATGTATGTACTCTTGCAGTTTACGTTTATTGATTATAAAATTGATTTGTTTCTACTGCTTACTTCTATTTTATCATGTCATAGATTTGTCGAAAATAACCTGCAAATGCTGCGAACAAAGAGTGAGCATTATTTTTCTATTACGGTTCATGAGATGTAGTCCAATGACATTCAGACGGATGACAGCGCAGGTGTACTATATAAAGCAACCTGCACCCTTTGGGAACGGAAACCTTAAACTGCACGTGATGAAAATTAATGACATAACAATAAAACTACAATGAGAAAAGCAAGCACACTCCCCAAATTAAGTTTCAGTCGATTCCCTCGTTTCCGTACTGAATTAAATCGAATGGTTTAAATGCTGAACCATTAATCATGGGGTGTAGTCATAATGGTTTGGTAAGCTTATGTTGTAGACAGGGTTTACCATGGTGATGGCAAATCGATTACTTTGAATATTCTACATTGGATGGAATTACAATAAAAATTGCATTTACTATTTAGTGGCAATTCCAATCAAAAGAATCAAGCCATAGAATTACTGTGGTTACAAGTTAGGTTGTTCTTTGTTAGGTGTTTGTTGCGACATTTTTTTTTGTTTTTTATATTTCAAAGAGGTCAAATGGGCAGGCGGTTCACCTAATGGTGAGTGATACCGACGACAATGAACACCTGCAGGCAAAACATGTCAGCAGATGCGTGCCGACCTTTTAAAAGGAGTAAGCCCTTTGTTGTTTAAGTCCGGGAACACCGCTTTCGGCAGCTGATTCCACAAAGTGGTAACACGAGGCAGAAAATTTCGCGTAAATCGTACAGTTGTGGATGTTTGGACGTCAAGACAATGCGGGTGAAACTTTGAGGTCCGAAGCAAAGTCCACTGACGAAATTTAGCTGCACATGATACATGCGATAAAAGATGCACCGATTTTTTTTCACAAATCTGCTATAATCATATTTTTTACGAAAATTAATTTTAGCACGTTATCAAGTAAATAGTTCATTAAAGTTACACACGCAAAACAAAAAAAGTTAAAATACTCAAGTAAATTAATGTTTAAGTAATAAAAAAGAATATTGTTGAGCATATTATAGGTACGTAATCTGCAAGTAGTCTACTGAGTAATTTGTTCGTCTTGACCGAGCACCGGAACTCCTTGGATTGTATTTAAATTTTGTTAAATCACTGAAGGATCTCGAATGTTTACTCAATAAGTTTTGCCACCAATATTTCCCTATAGTTCGCTAACGGCTAAATAAAACGTGGCTAGATATCGATCATTGCGATGCCCAATTTCTAACTGGGCATGGTAACTTTAAGGGCAAAACTTTATTCATTTAAGTTAGTGTCGTCACCTCATTACGAATGTTCAACGTCGGATCATGAATTTATACAAACTGCCCATCATATCTTGTGGGAGTGTAATCTCTGGCATGACGAACGGTCAATCATGTTAAATTCGATTCAAGTTTCTGCGTCTAGTCCTATTTATTACCTAGATCTTGTGAAAACGAAGGAAAACTTCCGTGCCTTTAAAAAGTTTTGCCACCAATATCACTGGTGTAAGATTTAGGTTAGTATTTAATTAATCCCCTGTTAGGTAGTGGTATACCGTGGTGTTTTGACGGTCAGGCGTCTCTTGACTGTCTCCGCTTTAGTTTTTTTGTTGGCCTCTGGGCCATTTCAATTGCTGTCTACGCTTTGCTGGGAGGGAAGTCTGAAATCAGTTTCTTACTACCTCCTATTTCTTCTGATTAAGTTCGTTGCGGGTCTCAAGACAGCCGGTAGGGTGTCCGGGCACAGCCTGTGGGTCATTACAGAGCTGCATTATTCGATTGATCATCGAGTGGAGGGTGTGCTCCGATAATTATAACAAAAATCAATCTTATTCAGACAATAAAAGTATAAAAAGTTAGTAGCTGTGTAAGGTCGCCTTATTAGGTTTGAGCTACGTACGTGTGAGGCATCGCGTCTGTTTCGACTGCAGTGTTGCAAGCGCTATGCATATTGCTTGTTGTCTTGTACCTGATGGTTTTTTGTCTTTTTTGTTCCTAGAGGGCTCGATTTATGGCCTCTGTGCCCCAGAGGTGTAACAACCTGACTGCTACACAAAAGGTTCGAATCCTGGCCGGGACAGAGTATTCAGATAGTAGTTTATACCATATCGTTGCTTAGTACCTGCGATACAAGATTATTTCTTAGTGCAAGTCAAGGTGTGTGTCGTGGTGTGGTTATTACTATTATTTGAAGACTGGTTTGAAAAAAAATTGAAGATCACAAAGTAATACCAAAACATTCGAATCATTAAATTTTTGGCGCATATGGCAAAATGAGTTTGATTTGATTCACTAAATCAATTTCTTTTATTCCAGTTCTATTCTTGTACGACATTTCTTTTACGTTTTTAATATACGTAACTATATATTCACGGTAAACGGTGTGTAAGAAGGTATACATATATATACCCGTTAACCGTTATGATGTGAATAACAGTCTTGGTGTAAAATTAAAAAACACGTCACTTACCTTGTTGATGCAGTGGAAAATCAATAAAATGTTATACGAATCGAGGAAGTTGTTTTAACCGAACATACCTGTTTTCACTGGCGGATCCAGGGGGGCTAGGGGTGCAAGCCCTCCCAAAAGCATCTGAGTTCTTCGGGCCTTTAGCCCTTATGTTGCTAAAACTTGACTTCAGAGAGTTCAAGCCCCCTAAAATCGTTTCTAAAAAGCTCGTTGATTATGAGGGTGTAGAGCCCCGCTCAAATGACAATCCTGCGTACGCCTCTGCCTGTTTTGTCTGTAATCAATCAATTATGTATACCTACTATCAAAACAATTTAATATCAGAAATGTGAATGTTTGACAGTCTCCACACTTAAATTCTGCGTTTTGGGATAATACAAATGAAAAGTACAGGCTTTTTTATTATGTATAATACATGTAATAATAGTTTGTACATAATCTACAAGCATCTTTATTTTATACCTATAGAGTTAATAAATGTCTAACCTTCAGAAAAATAGAAAATCAACATAAAAAGAAACATTACGTTCCGTAAATACGACCTTTTCGTCCATTATACGCGTAAAATACGCAAAACCATACATAATTGCGAAGTCTCTTTTGAAATTTGAATAGTCCTTCGAGCAAGGGGTGGTTACCGCTACCATCAGTCATTGTGTGGTATGTTGTGTACTGGTTGTCGTGGCAACCACTAGTTCTGAGTGGCAGCCTTTATCGGGCCGATGGCTATGACCTATTGCTGGACAATCAAAGACTAAATGTGTAGGTTTTTTTGCTCAATAAAAGCGACTCATGTGTTTTGAAGGTAACTTAATGTTGAACTTGAACTTAATGTTTAAGGTATATTTGTTGTCTTTTGGGCTGTTCTTTTATTCTATATAGATTTATTATCCCATGGAAGGTACCTAAACGTAATATTATGATAAGAGGAATAATTTTTCTAAGATGAAATCAGTATAGAACATATATTTACAGGTGAAAAACACAGTTTTACAAGCAAATCAGTATAGAACATAAATTTACAGGTGAAAAACACAGTTTTACAAGCAAATCAGTATAGAACATATATTTACAGGTGAAAAACACAGTTTTACAAGCAAATCAGTATTTTTTCCTATACATTAGATTTTTTCAAACTATCGGTTAGATTAATTTCCTGATCTAAAGAACTTTTGACAACGACGGTACTGTTTAATACAAACTCGCTGGCAAATAATATTTTGGTTATTTGAAGCTATAATGAAGCTAAAAAAACACAATATACTCGTATGCTGAGCAAAATGGAAATTTAGTTTTAAGGAAAAGGATGGATATTGATTTTCATGATTGTATTTTGATTCTAAATGTGGATTGAATAGTGTTTAGCTTAATAGCTAAACATTATAAACTCAGTGGAAAAAAATTGTAGCAACTATAGTTCTAGAAAGTTCCTAAGAAAAAAAACCCAATTGGACATTTCGACTGTTCATCCCCACTATCGACTCCCATAACTTTTGAATGGGGGATCCGATATCGATCAAACAGCTACTAAACCAAAAAAAACTAAATCAAAATCGCTTCATTCGTTCGAGAGTTATGATGCCATAGACAGACTCGCCAAATTATTACACTCCACTTTTTGCATCGGGAGTTAAAAATCAATCATAACCTCTTTGAAATAATTTTACGAGTAACTAGGCATTTTAAAGTAAATCAAAAACGAAAAAAAAAAACCAACGCTTATATTTTCTCAAATGAAGAGGCCTTTACATCTCATTTTTAAATAAAAATGTATTCAGACGAGTAATAAACACGTCACGATAAACACATTGACTCAGACCTGCACTAAGAATTAATCGTGTATCGCAGGCACTAAGCAATGATATGGCATAAACTACATAGATAATAATACGACATCCAAGAACGGTAAGCGAAACACTGCGTCTTGCAAATAACACAAAGTTAATATACCGTCGGGATTTGAACCCAGAAACTCTAACGTAGCAGTCGGCTGTTTACACCACTGCGCCACCGAGGTCGTAGTATGTAGTTACATCGTATTTAACATGAAAAGTTCAGTTAAATTTTGACACACAGCATCTATTAATTAATTGTTACCCAGACAGAAACAAGTGATTAGCTTATTGAACAGAAATTTCACGAAAAATTCACTGAAATTACTGACGGATTTTAGTTTTAACGTTTTTCCTCAAAAAATAAGAAACAGGAAGAAATTCAACAATTGCGTCGACACGTACCTCAGTAAATGGTAAAGCACGAACTAATGTATGACGTCAGCGTCATGTACAATCTTAAAGTAAATAAAACACTTGTTTTACAAATGGTCAAGTCTTGTCAGTTAACTTGTTAATTTCTACCAGTTATTATAATAGAAACACGTGCTTGGAATCTTTTATAGGGATTTCTGTTCAATGACGACTCTAAAAAAGGTACTAATCTATCACATTTTTTTAAGATAAATAATAAATATCTAACCACATCACGACACACACATAGACTCAGCCCTGCACTAAGTACCGTAAGAACTTGTATCGCAGGTGCTAAGCAACGATATGGTATAGACTAAATAAATAAGAATACAACATCCAAGACCGGTAAGGGAAACAATGCGTCTTGCAAATAACACAAGGTCCCGCCCTCGCCGGGATTCGAACCCGGAACCTCTAGCGTAGCAGTCGGCTGTTTACACCACTGCGCCACCGAGATGTGTGAGTTTACGCTCTCGCTAACAAAATCTAAAAAAAACAATCGATGTTTATTATTATGTACTAAAATCTGTTTATTGCCCTGGTAATTCCAAAATAAAAAATGGCAAAATAAAAAACTAAAAAACATTTGGCGCTTTCGGGTAGATTAAAAATGTGTCTGATCAGGTTCACGCTTTAAGTAGGTAGGCCAAATGCAAGATGAAATTGAAGAAAATAACGGTACGAAATTTTAATTACGTTTGTGATTTTTTTTTCACAATCCCTACTGAAAAATAAAACATACTTTTCCTCCAAACCTCGAACGAATCAAAATTCCTCGTGTTATTTAATGACTATTTTAATTAAACCCCAATGAAGGGAAATCTATTGAAAATTACGTGTAGTAAACCACCGCACACCTGCATACGTCAGAAACTGTGTACGGCGCATGAATGATCATATTTAACCCAACACTTTTAATAAGTATACAATATTTTCCTTTTAAAATATAGTGTTAATTGAACTTGTAGACTGTTCGCTTCTGTTCTTATAAATATGGTTTATATGTTTTCGTGTTTTACGTAAAGATTAATTGAAGCAAGTATTGTAACGCAGTTAGATATAGTATGGCGAGTTTTATGGTGCTTTATTGTTGTTAAGTGAAGCGTTCAACCGATGGCCCATGGTTTATTGTGGTTTGGGCATTAGATACTTTTATTGTATAAATGACGTTGACTTAAATGCTATTTTCATTATCGGATCAAGGCCCGGAGTGGATACTGGGACGCCATGGGACAGGCTGCAGGTGGGAGCACTTTTTTAAACTTTGCATTTTTTTTAATTTTACAAATTTATGAAAATCTAAATTGCATGCTTTTATTTTATTTTGTTTAATTTTAAAGTCCTCGCATAAAACTTTCTTTACTTAATTTTCTGTGCACTTTCTTTTCTAAATCTGTTTTTACTTTCTTCCCACGCAGACTAATTAAAAATCAATTCTAACTGAAGATTCTTCGAATTTCTTCTATTTTACTTATAAAAGGTAAGTCTATCTTATACTATATCAAGATCGCTTAAATCTGATAGAGAATATATCTTTTATTTAATAAGTTATTATTTACATTCAGAATTTATATTAAAATGACATAATATGCATGTTAAATATTGTGAATGTTAATCATATGTGACACACAATGACCTTTAAAATCTTCTTTCTCTTTTCTTTTTAACTTTTAATTTATGTTCAAATTGTTGTATTTCTTATCGGCACACGTATTAATCTTTTGAAACTTTTTTTTTCAATCTCTTTTCTTAATATTCGAAAAATGTAAACTAACTCTCACTAAATTAACTCTCACACGTTTTCATTAACAAATAGGTGTATTAAAGTGGATTGGTGTTAAAGGGAAGCAAGTATCACTAGACATGGCGGAGGAGGACGAGCCGCCAGCGGTTGGCGACAGTCTTGAGGCCAAAGCCAGCAGGTGTTGCCCTACGAAAAGCCTTAGGTACGGCTACGTAGCCCTTGGAGTCATCACCGTTGTAAGTACAACTCTATATTATTTACCTTAGCTGCCTAAGTTTTCTATTTACATAATAATCATGATAACATCACTACACACATTTTGACTCAGTCCTGCATTGAGATATTGCATCGCAGGCACTAAGCAACGCGTCTTGTAAATAACAAAAATTTCCATCTCCCTCCGGAATTCGAACCCCTAACCACTAGTCGGCTGTTTACACCACTGCGCCACCGAGGTCATTCAAACACTCATATGATCAGACAAATTAAAGGCTTAAAAGGAAGCAAAGAAAGTCTGTTCAAAATAGAGACAAATTTTAAATTATATGAGTGGTTTTGATTATTGAAACCAACAAAAATTTACAAAATTTATTTAATATTCACAATTATATATGATTGTCATAAATGAAATGAATGAAGATGATAAGAAATGAAATGAGTGAAGATGTAGAGAAATAAAACTTATGAAGTTAGTCTAAATAACTTTTTTATTTAGTTACCAACAGTGAAATCGAAATTACACACAAGCCCTCTTAATTAATATAAAAATTTATATTTATTTTTAAGAATGTAAAGAAACTTCTATGCTTTCAAATTTAGTATATAAATTTTTCAGATTTTTTTTAATTTTTTCTTGACTTATTAATATATACCTCTAGGCGCATAAAATTAATAATTAATAGTCATAAGAGTTTTTGGACAGAAATAAATAATCTAAATGTATGGTTATTTGTTACCATATTCTGTTTCGTGTAAAATAAATATTTTCAAAGTTAAATAAAAAATCTATTTCAAGTGAACAAAGAGTGTGATGAAATCCTCAAACATCTCTTGCAGCTATTCTCAATCTGGTCAATAGTGGTGAGTCTGACAGGTGCGGTGTTCCACCAACGTTACAACGAGGATCCCTCGTCGCGCACCATCGGCCTGGTGATGGTCATCGTGTCTGCCTTCATCAGCATATCCATCATCGTGTCCGGCTCCATCGCCCTCATCAAGAGGAAATACAATTTTATGACCGTGGTATGTATACCAACACGGTGGTTTCTTTTGAACCTAAGGGTCTCTGCCCACGACAAATAGTCTGTTAAATTTTTTTTGTAGACAAAACATGAAACGTACGTGCGATAGTAAAACGCCCATGTCCTATAAAATCTGGTAAAAAAATTGCTTGTAATTGTAGTAAGCCTAAATTGCATTAGTTTCAATTCTTAATTATGGCCAGGACAAAAACAATAGTTTACTTAACAATTCCAGATGAGAATACTTTCTTGTTTCATACTTTTTAGACAGCGTTTTTCAGTAGTCGGATTTAAATTTTTAACTTATTTTTTATATTCGCTATTTTGGAGTAATCTGTAATGATAAAAGTATTTGTCGTTGATATATTTTTGAAAAGATTAAAGAGAATTTACCTTTAATTAATATTTTGGACGTGATTTTTGAAAATATTATAAGTTATGAGCGAACGGATGAAGAATTTATACATACAAACAGGTCAAAATCATAACCATTTTGCTTCAGCGTAGTCGTGTAAAAACCGAAAATTTTGCATTGTCTGAAACCAAATTTAGCACTTCACACATATTCTTAAAAAAGTGATTTTTAATAGGATCTTTAATTTACTATTTTATATTCTTTATTATAATAAAAAAGTCAATCAAACACCGCCAATAAACAAATGGATAGGCAAAAACGACAAGCCTATGAACAAAATAGAAGCTTTTGATAAAAAACTACGAGACAATCGATTGAAAAGACAAATCTATGTATTTATTAATAAAATACGTACAAGCTATACAGAATTACAGGCCAAAAACACACACACACTACAGGTATACATACACTGAAATATTTGGGGAATTTCGTGGTTATTACATAGTAATAAGTCTTTAACATGTTAGGTTTTATTGAAAGGATATCCTAGAACGCCTTACATACAGTAAAATTCTCACGACGATAAATAGCAAAATACCTATATCTAATAATACCCATAAGTAAAGTTATTAATTTGTTTTATATAACAATAACACACCACTGCGCCTCAGAGGCCGTTATGTATAAGATCTTAGGATATAAAAACATCGTGTCGATGTTTGTACAAAAAAAATAGTTTGAAATGACGGAATTTAGCTCCTACATACATACGCATACAACTGGAGATGACACGGATATCCGGCAACTATTCGGCATCGGGTTCGAATTTTAATATCCGGTCGGATACTGTATAATAAAAACTATGGTAATTTCATAAATTAGGTAAGTTTAAGAATCTTTGGGAGGTAAATAATGCTAAATAGATTGTTATTATGATAGCTTTTATTTGAAGGTTAAAAACCAAAAAAAAAAAAATTGTGTACCTTTGACTTCAATGATAATTAATTAAATAAAGTATTATAATACCGAAAAATTCAAAAGCCTCGAAGATACTCGAAAATTCTAACTAGTGAAATTAATTACTTGTCATAATCAAAATGAACGAAAAACTAATGCATGCAATAAAAGTAGGTTGGATATCCGGGCACCGGATATTCCGCCATCCGGCTGTAAGGCGCGCCGAATATTCGATATCCGGTATTCGGTAAACCGAATATCTGTTTCATCACTAATACAAAATCTATTTTTTTATAAAACAACTACACATATCGGTGTATTTACATACAGTAGCAATGTAGAAGAGCAGGTAAATCCTAAAACACACACACATAAACACAAAACATATAAAGTAAATCCAATCTAGTAATATAATACATAAGAACAAGTATGTATACGTTGGCGACGTAATGTCTCATTCATACAAAAACTCATGCACACATATAAATATGAAATAACTAACGTTAAATCACTTATTTACTCTGCATTTTTCATGTCAAAACTAAGCTATTTTAATTATATACATCAACTTGCATTCGTATATAATAACAATAACATTAGAATAGTGTGCAACAGCTTCGTTTTAAAAATAATTGAATTACTGTAAATAAATATAAAATCATGACGTATCTAACTTAGTATATGCTGAAATAAAATTTTAACAATAAGTCGTAAAACTCGTAAATCTGCAGTAAACATGTTTTAATAGATTACATCTATTAATAATGGTGTTATAGCTTTTCGTTGTTCATTTAAATATTCAGGGTCATTGACATGGTGTTAAAGTAAGACCTAACCTTGGCAGTTAGGGAGGGTCTTTATAGGACTTAGAATGTTCAAAGTAATCACTGGTATAAGGGTGGGTTAGGAAACACCCACTTTTTATACACTAATCATACAGTCGGTTTTTGATACGATCTCAAAGAGTTTAATATTAAGTCAAAATGTGTTTTTCCTAAGTAGATTTAAAAAAATATATAATTGTTTAGTAAGCGTATTAGTCTCTGTAAGATTAAGTACGGTAGCAAGATTCGGTTGGATCCCAAATTAAGGGTGGTAGTAGGCCATGTATATAATTATACCACATTGTAAACGGAAAACCCACAACGCGAAAGCCGTTATTCGGTTCGGTGAGGACGTGGCAGCTCAGTTTGTTACGTGCCTTGGTTAACCGGCCGACCCGACCCGACAGGCCGAGGGCTCGAGCCTCGGGTTGCCGTAAGTTGTAGCTGCCATGTTCCTCATTGTGCTCGGATAGTGGCGACAGATTCGCAATCTATCACACTGGGACTCAACATAAACATGCGATATGCGGTGTGTAACACCTCTGCCTATCCCTCTCGTGGGATTAATTACGGCGTGAGTTATGTTTTTGTTATTGTCAGGAATCAAATCAGGAATTTTATACTTTTTATTAACAACATCTTACTCAATTTTGATCATTCTGTAATTGCCAAAATTGATATCCACGACTATCTACAATTCTATGGCGTGAGTTTATGTATCATGTGTAAATTTCGGTACCGTATCTTTTGGTTTGACTGCGAGGCAAAAGGTGAGACGTTGATTTTCCATTATCGAGTTAGCAGTTTATTTGCTATTAGAGGCACAATTTTCAATCGTCTAATGCGACTATTGGCGTATCTCGAGTTATGTTCGTGGAGGCCCCGATACTTATAATGAAGTTTACTGTAGCGACAAAGAGGTATCAGTTTTTGGGCGTCCAACATAGAATTCCGAATTGGTAACCCAATATCCTGGGGTGAACACTAGACTAGATCATACTGGGTCTAGATTTATCGATCCTACAAACAGTCATTCGTGTGGGAGCTTGTGGTGTAGTTGGATAACACGATTAATTGGGTTTATATGCTTATCTGTAGGTACTGTCTTAGGCCCTGATCTCTTTATGGTCCTGTATAAATAAATTGGTAATTACATTAATTAGTTACAAACATAATACAGTTCAAGCAGAGGTTCAGTGAAATGTTAAGCACGAGGCTCCTTTTAGAATACTGGCACTTGACATATCACGCGATCAATTCAAATTGTACCTACCTTGTTTTCCTTTTTAACAATTACCTTTTTAAAGTTGAGAATGTTTTACGTATTCCTGTATTAAGTTTTTGCTCAACATTGTCCGCATATAAAACGGACAGTTATTGTTTGAAATACTTTTGCGGTTAATTCTTGAAGATTCTTGATTTTCCTCTGGTTACCTAGCTTATAGCGTTTTAAAAACAATTAAATGATTAAAGATTAGATACCTTGAAACTGCAAAGCTTTTTGGTCAAGTGCTCAAATAATTTAAGACGACAATCCCTATTTTCCCACGTTTTTATACACTCACTTTTCTTGTTTGTTTGTTTGTTTGTCGTTCCGTTTGGATTTTTGCAACTAAATTTTGAGGCACTTCCCGATAAGCTAGCAGGCTGAAATTTTCAGGCCGATGAAAACAGGAAAAAGTAATAAAATAATTAATAGATTTAATAATAATAGATAAAAAATCTAAAAACCCACTTTTTTAAATGTCCTAAAAATAAGAAAATAACCCTACGGGGCTGAAAGAGGGGCCACTCGAAACGTGGGGGCGTATCTTTGCAAGTTAAACCCACGATCTATACACGCCATGTAAATATATCTCATTAATAATCCCTTAAATAATATACAACCCAAACAAGAGGTTCTGTTTATATTGAAACTAATGAGTTTAAATATCCTAAGGTTGGAATCACCCTGTTGGTGATGGCTGTGTTCCAAGCGGCCCTGGCTGCTACATCAGTGAGGATATCCGAGAACGATGAGCAGCAGATCGGAGAAGCACTAGTTCAGTCCTTCAAGCTGTCCAGATTGGAAAACACCAAGGAACACAAGCTCTGGAGCATCTCCCAACATGATGTGAGGAACTTTAAACTTTCATTTTCTCTATGGTTGTATAATAGGCTTAAATATCTTGGGTTTACACATTTTATTCAATAATAGACTATATATACATATATATATATAATTTACTCGTATATCTGAAAAAGGTAGTTTACATGACCTATTATATGTATAAACTATGTAATTGGGATACCCATACTTTTCTAGAATCTATTAGAAATAATGATATCCTATTTCAAAATAATACCTGCTACCATCCAATTCAAATTTCTTATTTAAGTGGCTTTAATTTAATTTAATTTGGTATCTGTAGAATCTCAATTTTTTTAAATGTTCTAAGTAGCAAGTAGATCAATGTACATGTTCCGGCAGCATAAAGCTGAGCTGTTTGCCTTTTGCCAATACTTAATACATTTAAGTTTAAGTTAATTTTAGTACCTTTTCTTTTTGTACCTTGGTTTTGGCAATAAATATATTATTATCATAGTTACAATGTTGCGGTCTGGACGGACCAGATGACTACAAGGATCCTCACTTGCCCGATTACTTCGCGCCTAGCGTGCCAATCTCCTGCTGTCCACAGTATAACCCTGAAAAGTTAGTATCCGGAGATTTTATCTTCTACGTGTGTCTTGAGAAGTTTGCTCTATACCTTAAACAACCTCAACACATTTATATGTAGATCTACATGAAAGATCGTCTGGGTTGTTACCACCCTCCTTTTTCTGTACAGCATTGGATGGATTAGAGTGCCAGTGTGATTGTTAAACATGGCAATACTCATCGCGTTTTAAGACGTTAAAAGAGCCGTAAAAACATTCACAAAAAAAAATGTAGGACATCATCATGTCAATTATAATCAGAATAATAAACCAAATCACGACACACACATTGACTCAACCCTGCAGTAAGTATCGTAAGAACTTGTGTCACAGGAACTAAGCAACGATATGGTATAAACTACGTAGCTAAGAATACTACATCTAAGACCGTTAAGCGAAACAATGCGTCTAGCCTATAAGTAAAACGAATCCAGAACGTCCAGTGTAGCAGTTTGTTCATACCACTGCGCCACAGAGGTAGTCAATAAGCGGCGGTGATGACTTTTCATCCGGTGAATCTTCGGCTGGTTCCCATGACATTATTTAAGAAAAACATTAAATACGTTTAGGGTTGCCATCCGACCGGGCTTCCCGGATTTATCCTAGTTTAGAGCACGTCCGATGAGCATCCGGGCGGGGTTTCATTCTGAGAATTCCCTTGGAGAATATTGAAGAAGTGGGAATGGCAACCTTAAATAATTTGATGTGTTTACAGGTCTGAAGCATCACAGAAAGGAAGCCGAGCCAGATGCATATTTCTCAAGGGCTTCTATAAAGTTGGGTGTAAGAAGCCTATACTCAAGGTTTTCAAAACAGGGTCAAAAGTCACGACTATTTCTCTGGTCATCTTGATCGTAACTGAGGTGAGGGATGTTTTATTTTGGTCGAAAACAAAAATAACGTTCGGTCCTATACTAGAACTTATGGGAAAAAAGTTGGCGCCAAAACTTACACGAGCCACAGACTACTCAAAACAGCTGAACAGAGAGAACAGGGTTTAGGTTAGGTACAGAATACAAACTCCTGCAGTATTTCTTAACTATACATGAAGGGCATAATAGCTAGGACTATATATCTAGCTTTGTTGAGTGTCCAAAACATACTAGTGAAAGATGCTAACCACTCATCCTTAGTGGTACAAAAAGTCAGTTCCATGTTATTTAGGACGAATGTTTATGATCAATGCATTTTTTTAAGTAGTATAGTGTTTGAGATTAGATTTATTAGCTTAAATAAGGTAATACAGGTTGGTAATTTACTACAATGGTTTCACTTATTCTACCTATCTGGCGTGCAAATGCTTGTAACAACAATTTTAAATTATAGTAGTATAGTAATATGTTTTTTTTTAGGTCCTGTTATCGTTGCTGTCAGCTCTATTATACAGTAGAAAGAAAAAATATTCAGACGCGGATATGAGGAACGAAACAAATAATAAGCCATCCAGTCGAAGTAACGAGACAAAAGCTAAATCGCCAAGTCCAGAACCAGTCAAGAGTTAGCCTAATCAAGAACAAAACCGCTCAAATATTTATACCTACTTAGTTATAAGAAATATACCTACAGTCGAATTGGGACCAATATCAGACTTTTCATATCTTCGACCCTTTGTAGATATCCGTTATAGTAGGAACGATGAAAACGAAATATATTTTAAACTATTTATTACAAATAATAAATAACAATATCAAAATGATTTATTCAAGTAGACTTGTGTAAGTGTTTTCGAATGGTCATTTTGTAACTAATACCGTACAGTGTGGCTGCCATGAGTTGTACCGTCGCTTTTACTTCGCTTGCGAGTGCAGTTACAAATTTGTATGAATCTTTGTGCGCCTCTAACGGATTGATGAGGAATTAAGAATGATCATACAAAATCACTGTAGTAATCTATGTTACCGGACGTGTAGTAAAACTATACAATATACAACTAATGGCAGACACAGATTCGGAAGTTCAATCATAGTGATAAAAAATTAAAAAAAAAAATCGTAAATCTTTTTAATTAAACACGTGCTTATTGTATAATACAAAAATTCAACAAACTATTGCAAGCATCGGTGGTTCAGTGGTAGAATGCTCGCCTGCCACGCGGGCGGCCCGGGTTCGATTCCCGGCCGATGCAAGTCTTTTAGTCCATTTCAATGTTTTTCTGTCTTTTGAGTGTAATTCTATCTTTTTCAAATTGGACATAGGAAAAAAAAAATTGGAAATGGCAAACCTGAAATTGTATATTTAAAAAAATGATTAAGTAAACAATTTTTTAAATCTTTATCAGCAACATTTTTAAATTGAAGTTATTTAATTACACAGAAAGTGTTAATAAAAGTTAATAACCATGACATATTTAGCTGGAATGAAATGTTTACAATGGTACGTTTTGTTTAACGATGAAGTTATCATGCATTAGTGGCTTGCTTAGCATTCTACGCTGTAATGTATTAGCTAATATCGTAGTTATTTTCATGATTTTCAAAACCAGTTTTTCAAGTAAGCTTTTAGTTTTAAGATTGATTTGGTTTTAAGTAATCGTTGTGGACGTGGTAGCTCAGTTTGTTTCGTGCTTTGGTTAACCGATCGACCCAACTCGACACGTCGAGGGTTCGAGTCTCGGGTTGCGGTACATTGTAGCTGCCATGTTCCTCATTGTACCCGGTTAGTGGCGACAGATTCGCAACCTGTCACACTGGGACTCAACATAAATGCGAACTCATGCGAAATGCTGTGTTTAACACCTCTGCCTATCCCTCTCAAAGGATTAATTACGGCGTGACTTTATGTTTATGTGTGTATTTGTATGAAAAAAACTTAAAATCTTAAAAACAAGATTACAATTTAAATTAATTATTTTCAATCAATAATTACATTTAAAGGTATTTTTATCCAACTACAGAGAAACAAAGGTTTATGATTTTGACCGATTAATCTTAACCTATTCAGTTTTAAAGAGGTGTTACTTAAATTTATTGACTATCTCGAAAATTTAATAGAATAACAAATGGTAAGGGGTACTAAAACCAAATCGCATAATCTTTTTGAATTTAAAATGACACAAATATCAAAAAGTTCGGTTTTTACGAAGCTAAACGGCTAAATAAAATTGAGGACGCTTACTCAATAAAATTTTTAGGACTACATCTGGAAAACAGTTTGACTTGGAAATCCGATATTGAAATTGTTTGCAAAAAACTAAATAGATAATCATACGGATTATACTTACTTTCAAAAGAATCAAAAAACAAAATCGACAGCTTACCATGGCTATGTTTCCTCCATTTTACGATACGGTATTATATTCTGGGGTAATTCGACGGACAAAGAGTTAATATTTAAAGCACAAAAAAAATGTGTACGTGCCATTTGTCATCTAAAAATTACTGATAGTTGCAAACCTCACTTCATTCAAAATAAAATACTAACACTCCCTTCACTGTACATTTATGAAATGCACATGTTTGTCCGCAAAAACCGCCATCTTTTTCTCGACAGCCTTAGGAGTGAACGGAACCGCCATATGTTACAATCTGTTTCGTGTAAAACAAGAATAGTCCAAAAGAGTGTTTTATTTATGTCCACTAAAATTTATAATAACATCCCTAAATATTTGCGTGACATTAATAATTTAATATTTTAAAAACAGGACCGCGAAATCTATTGATTGAAAAAGCATATTTTTCAATTAATGCATTCTTAAATGACAGAGGCTTGCGTCACCCCTTACATATTTAAAATTTAAATAATCTGACATCGTCTTTTAATTATTTCTTTTTTTTTTCTTTTACACATTTAATTAATTACACATTTATTCTGTATATTATTATTGTTAGACATTTAACTTTACTTATTTTATCGTAACTATAATTTAATTGCTAATAGTTTTTCTTAAATTTTAATTTAATATTTTGATGGTATTTTATATTTTCATGAAATGACTTTTGTATGCCAATTGGCTGCACATACCTGCCTTGCCTCAACATCTGCTGTATTTACCTAACGTATTGTGCACGAATAAAATGAATTTGAATTTAAATATACAAATATATCATACAAACTTAGTCTAGAATATATGTATGTTCCTATAATTGTTCACATTAAATTTAAAAAACCTTACAATGAAGCAAACGACAACCTTGTTAATGCCAAAAACTTTTCAAGAAATAAAAAAACAAAAAAAATCTGATGAGGTGAATAATGAATGGATGAAAATGGTAGATGGAATGATGAAGTTATCTAAAGTAACCTGCTAGTACTGTTGTTGTACGCTTTATTGAGTTATTTGGGAGATGATGAATAGAGTAGCCAAATCGTCGTATTTCACGTTCTCCACCCTTATACAGCACTCACTGGTTACAACACTAGCATTTTATACACTAAATTCTACTGACATATAAGAGAAGAAGAAAGCGCCACTTCCCATTTCCGCCACTTCTTCCCTATCATATTTATATGTATTAAGTGTTAGTGTAAGGTGACCGGAAGGTATAGTGTAGGACGGCACCCATGAGGTGGACGGACAATCTTAAGGCTGCAAAGAGATCTTAGAGCTAGATGAAAGCGGCAGGAGATCGTTGCATTTTCCATACTGGCAAGCCTCGTCTCCAACATGTGGCTCAGCCGGGGCGACGGGCTGCCGCCGAAGTTCGGCGACCTCCCTGCGCAACTCTGCCAACTGGCTTGTGAGCCGCGCATTTGCAGCCTCCAACTTCGCAACCTCCTTCGACATGGAAATATTTGTGGGAGAGCAGTGGACAACTTCCGGCTAATGATGTTCGTTTTTCCCAGTCCCTCACTATTCATGCTTCGACAAGTTTGATGAGAATGACTGCAACCAGAACCCAATTCAAGTCTTCTACTACTACCGGCCAGGGTCCAGATGTGAGGTGAAGACCTGGAGGGGATGCCCGACCCTCAATATTTACGAGACGGAGGACATTTGCAATAGATTTTGCATCTACAGGATTAGTTCAGGTACACCTTCTTTGAATTATTTATGGGTCACGAAACTTTCCTAACAATGAGTAAGTCATGTTACGTACTTAGATGCATAACTAATGTGTATGATTTAATTCTTAAAAGGGTTCACAGATGTGAGCTATACTTACGCAAATATATATGTCGGCCATCTATTCAACTCTGTCTAGGATAATTATGTATACCCCTTAACTTTTTAAAAAAGAAGTTTAAAATAATAAAATCTATACATTATAGCTATTGCTAGGAAGAATACAATTCCTAGCAACTTCGTTCGATTAATGTGACCTACTAAACTGACCCCGTGCTTTGTTCCGATTTATGATATACCTGTAACTACCTTTTATTGATTTTTTTGTCTTCGTTCACGTACTTATAAATAATGTTTTTTGCAAAAAAGCTAACAAACATGTGTCCACGATTTTCAGGTGAGGACGACTGGGAGAAAGAATTAGAGAACCTTTCTGGCGAATCTATAAAAGTAATTAACGATATATTAAACAATGCAAATAAGACCAAAGAGGGAGCTATCCCAACTACTGAATTCCCATTTGTAACTGAAAAATTAGTCCATAAAAAGAACACCACTATTCTGAGAACAACGAAAAGAGATATTGAACCTAACACTCAGACAACAGTGAAAACAACTGCTACAACCGAAACTGCAATAACTAAGAAAGCAAATAATGAACCGATAAAAACAAAGGCACCAACATCTCAAGCATCAACAACTCAGCCTACAACAACTCAGGCGTCAACAACTAAGCCTTCAACAACTAAGCCTTCAACAACTCAGGCACCAACGACTCAAGCATCAACAACTCAGCCTACAACAACTCAGGCGCCAACGACTCAAGCAACAACTCAGGCACCAACGACTCAATCATCAACTCAGGCACCAACGACTCAGGCAATAACTACGCGCAAAACAGCAACACCTGATGAAATTGATATGCCATAACCTGTGTAGGTCCCATTCCTAAACTTTATTTTAATCTGTAAAATATTATATGCATACTTGCTAGATAAATAGAAGTTCGAAATTTTTATTCTTGTAAAAATATATTTTATTAACAGTGACATCTATGGTCGTACTGCTTAACTACAAAACTTTATACATGACAAATGTTTTGAATGTGGAGGATATGCCTAAAAATTCTTATTTAGTCTAGGTGGCGCTTTTAAGTCAATATTTCATTTTAAAAAATGCCGTTATTTATTGAATACAATTGGAATTGAGGTTCCAACGTTTAATATAAAAAAAATTAAATATACTTTTTTAAATCAAAATTGTTTACTGTATTAGTACGTCTATTTAATACAAAATTTAACCCATAAATAGCAAGCATCGGTGGTTCAGTGGTAGAATGCTCGCCTGCCACGCGGGCGGCCCGGGTTCGATTCCCGGCCGATGCATCTTTTTATGACTTATTAAGCTTCACTCGGTTCACAACTACGTGAGACTCTTTTGCCTCTTTCTTCAAGATTACGCGACTACGAATCATTAATATGTGCTATTATTATTTTCACTCCGCTCCGATGTCACGTCTGAGTCGTGAAGTAAGGTCAACTATAAATTAAAACTGGTCAAGTGTGTCCGATCATTTTGGGTTCCGCACTATCGTATAAGATCAAGACAAGACAATTTCGTAAAAGACACAAGAACAAGCAAATAATTTAAAAAACACTTTTCTTCTATGGGAGCCCCACGTAATCTTTAAATTCTTTATTTTTTTAGTATTTATTATCATAGCGGCAACATAAGTAGACATCTCTGAAAATCTCATGAGTCTAGCTATTATGGTTTATGATGTACGTTATGTTTGGGTACGGAACCCTAGCCAAAACGACTCAACTAAACGAATACCAGTGGTATTAGTTGATCGGTATAATTGTTTTGACCATAACAAAACATAAACTCACGCCGTAGTCCCTCGAGATGAGTTGTCAGAGGTGCTTGCTACACGCTTTTCGCATGTTTACGTTGAGTCCCAGTGTGATAGGTAGCGAATCTGTCGCCACTATACGGGCAAATTGAGAAACATGGCAGCTACAACTTACGGCAACCCGAGACTCGAACTCACGACCTGCCGGGTCGGGTCGGTCGGTTATCCAAGGCACGTAACAAACTGACCAGTCCCGTCTTTATTTTTTGCTAAATGTCGCCTTACTTTAATTCTATAACCTGAACCGTGGCGTTTATCAGGAATTGGAAATATACCGAATACCAGCAGTTAAGTAAAGAGTTACTATTTGGGAGAGGTGGGTGGTGCGTTAGACCCTTGTAACTGACCACCTTTTTCAGAAACGCTTTGAGACGGGTAGGGCTTGATCTAACTTATCTGGTCAACAAAGTAAGAACTCAGATATGAGTTAGGAAGGGGGCTTGAGAACCCAAGCCCCACCCTGGATCCGCCATTGAATACCAGTCTAGATTTTCAAACCGATAACGCGATACGATCTATTGGAAACACAATCGATATTTAACCTGTAATTGACACAATAATAGGCGTAAATAAGTGGTATGTAGAACGTATCTGAAATCTGACATAACAGTGTATGAAATAACGGCCTTTAATTTTTAAATATAGTTTTTATAATATAGTTTCTCAGAGAAATTCTTAGGGTCTCGTTTTGTTATAAAGTGAATATATGAGTAGTATATAGGATCTTTTGGTATGTATGTAATTTACAAATTTGATCATTTTAATTAAATTCAGATGAAAAAAGAGAGGTGATAATATTAGTTCGACATGTGTGTCCTTGAATCAAAATATTAAATGTAATAGGCAAAACAACGCATTTTTAAATTAATACTTTTTGGAAATTTATTTTTGTGTCGCGATTTTTTATGTAGGATTTTTATACGTCATGGGCAAACTAGCAGACGGTTCACCTGATGGAAAGTGATACCGCCTATTGAAATGACAATGCTTGATGTCTGGAACGCCAAGAGCACCGCCAATGCGTTACCCATGTTGAGGTAAAGATGTTATACCTATCGTGCCGGTAATTACACTGGCTCTGCAATCCTTCGAACAGAAACACAGCGAACTGCTTCACGGCAGAAATAGAAAGGAGGTTATTACCAACCCAGACGATCTCGCACGTAGATCTAACACCAATAAACGCTTCGGATTAAAAACACCTATCTTTTGGATCGTTTTATTGAAAGGGTTTGTTTTTTTAAATTCAACTTCCTTTTAAACATGTTTACTGATAACTAAGAACAATGTTACAAATTCTCAGTCCGGAGAAAGAGATTACAGAATATAGATGTAATTCAACTCTAAGGAAACCGGATAGCTATACCTACCAATAACATGTAAGTAGGTATAAATAGCTTTTTGTATCTTTGTAAGAAATTTCAGGGCACACTCTGTCCCACCACTGCAACTCCTGTTCACCATGATCAACAATGGAGTCCTTTGATCGAATAATCAACAAATAATGCAGCTGTGCAATGACGCACAGGCTGTGCCCGGACTCCCTACCGGCTGTCTTGGGACCCGCAACGAACGAAGGTAGTGAGAAAATCTTTGAAAATAAATAAAAGATTAAGTTAAAAACTAAAAGCCTCGTAAAAGAGTTTAATAAATTAGTTCTAACACAGCATTTACCTAACCTAACTACAAAATGTCTATAGTTTACAGTACATTCTACCTACCTATTTCGTTCGAAATTTCGTGTCTGTTACTAGACTAGACTAGTGGATGACATTTATAATCATAATAACCACATCACGACACGCACATTAACTTAATCCTGCACTAAGATATAATCTTGTATCACAGGCACTAAGAAACAATATGGTACAAACGACACAGATAAAAATACAACATCCAAGATCGGTAAGCGAAACAATGCGTCTTTAAGTAGCACAAAGTTCCGCTTCCGCCGGGATTCGAGCCCGGAACCTCTAGCGCTGCGCTCTTAGCACTGCGCCACCGAGGTCGTCGGATGGTGTGTACTGCGAAGCGCGCATTGTATAAAAGTTGACTTCTGTACTTTCTCTATTTTTGTCTTATGACTCTTTGCTTAAAATTAAACAAATAATCCCTTACATTTCTAATACGAGTTCAAAAAGTGTCACAATATTAAAACTTTCTATAGAATCAATTTATATATATATCGCTTCTAGCTCCTTCATAATGCGTACTGCAAGGGTGTGGAATTCTTTGCCTGCCGATGTGTTCCCTGACCAATATAACTTGGGCCTCTTTAAGGCAAGAGTGAATAGGTTTCTCCTAGGCAGGCATGATCCACCTTAGACCTCATCGCCGCTTAACATCAGGCGGGCTTGGGGTCAAATGCCTGCCTGGTCATGAATATAAAAAATTGTTATTAAATGTGTTATGTATGTATGTATGTACTATACACTTATACAATGAACAATGTATATATATACTTTTAAATATAAGCATTCCGTCGTGTTTTGATAGTCAATTAGTTACTGAGAGAAAAATATCGGTTAATTTGTTATCAAAATTAATTATCTAAGTTTTATTTAACTACAAAAAAAACATTTTCAAAACAACATTGATAATGTGGAATTACATATCATTACATTTTCTGCTTTATTTCTGTGATAGTACGGTGTAATTTCGATCGTTCCTTCGACCAAGAGCCTCCCCTATTTGGCCAGTTCACCCTTTTGAATGTCAAGGTCACCTTTAACCCTTCACAAAGGGGTGAATGAGTAATATTAGGGGAATAATAATCACAAATGCGATGACTGATAGATATTCAAATAAGTCTGGACTCGTAGGGGGTAGTTTATTTTTAAGTTCATCTCCCATTTTTTAAAAGGCAAGGAGTGTCAGCATTTGCTGCTTAGATTTAATTTTTAAGACAAACTTTATGTTTTTTTTTTTCATTAACGACGAATGCTGCGGGCCAGAGGGCTTAGCAGCTTTACCGTGACTATACTTTACCATGGCTTTCGTTCCCTATACAATCGATCAGGCTGTATCGTCTTATTAGAGGCTACACAACAAGACGAAATGCATAGGTATGACCGCCATATCTGTCTGCTTCGCAATCTAGCCTTACCTAGTACAGACAAGGGGCAAGAGGAATCTCACAGCAAAGTGTTACCGAATAAGAACTGGAATAAGACTTCCCCGACAGAACGGAGAACACCCCATCTGGTGGGGATGGATGTGATTATTATTTTATCATACATACATGTTGAATATTGTGGATAAAAACACTCAACGAATTGTTGAATCTGCTACAAATCTTGCTCCAGACTACTTGACATCGTGTGAGATGATGAGAAGTAGGTATTAGTGGGTCTAGGTTGTTACAGTCAGCACCGAACCTAGCTCATGACCATAACTAGTTGGCAAATCAGTATTTTGTAAATTCTACATAAAATGCAGTGGCTACTAAATTACTCAGGTTTTTTTGATAAAGGATGTCGGAAAAATATATGTCTATCTTATAAAACAATGATACAAGTACAAAAAATCACTCTACCTGTTCCAGTCACTGGTCATGGCCAGGGTTGAGCGAGATTGTGCTTTTTAGTTGGCTGGTGACTTGGTGATCGATTTTTATCACAAATTTAAAATAAAAGGACACCAGTACCAACAAGAAGTAATTATAGCAAAAACTACAAAATTCAATCCCGCTTTTGGTTATATGATGCCCCCTTCATCATTATGCTCTTCCCCAGGGTTCGCTCAGGTAACAGTTTTGGAAATTCATTCTTAAGTATGTGTTTTAGCATCAGTGTAACAAAATTCACAATTCTACTTTAATCTGTTTTTATATTTTAGTTTATTATTGATGGTTCATTCTATCTAAAATATTAAATTTCAGTCGACTGTAATTGACGAACCATGGAAAAATATACAGCTGTATCAATATGTATTTCAAAAGATTTACATTTTAAAATTTTGTCGATTGAAAAGTGATGAAATAATTTATAGAACAACTGTGTAAACTTATCCATTATAAATTATTAACTCATGTCTAATTTAGAGATTCTTCACGTAAGCATCGGTGGTTCAGTGGTAGAATGCTCGCCTGCCACGCGGGCGGCCCGGGTTCGATTCCCGGCCGATGCAACTCTTTTATATTTTATAATAATCATATTTCCATAAAATACAAATCCAATGCTTATTAGAAAAATCCAATATATAAATTCACAAGGTCAATTAAAAAAAAAAACGTGTTAGAAACAGATGGCGGTAATGCAAGAATTGCATGATACAAGATTGTCAGCAAGCTAGCGAGCCAGCTGATCGACCGCCCACCTGACGCGAGCAGCGATCGGTCACTCACCCAGTTGCTCAACTGGCTGACAAACAAGCGTTTGTGTCGCTTCAAGCAAGTCTGGCAAACGCGGGCGATTCGTTCGACAGTCGCTCCCCGCGTCGATAGACTGCGAACGTACCGTGCACTGCGAGCTATTTGTAAACCAGCATCTAACAATGATAAACGAAAACAACGCATGACTGTTTTGGCGAATAACATCGACTAGCTTCAAAGACAAAATGTGAATCGTGTGACGTAATTTTGCAACGAACACGCAGCGACCAAGGAAAAGCTTGCTTGATATAAATCGATTTTAGTATACAGCAAATTCGTTCAGTGTGTCTAGGTCATTCGGATGATTTGAATGGGCTATCAGTGACATCTTATCTTTAATGTTGTCAATTCCACCTGTCAATGAATTTAAATTAAAGTAGAAAAGCGTGCATCATTAGTGCTTAGTGTTGTGAATTATTGTTAGTTAATTAATTGTAAAGTGAAAGTTTAATTATTGTGTGCAATTAATTAGTGTTTTATATCTGTTTGTGGGTGTTTCCGCTGGCAGAATGTTCGGAGTTTTCATGAAGCGCTGGAAACCTAAAAGGTTGGTATTTAGTTGGTTGGTTCGGAACGATTTTGAATGTTGAATCTTTGCTATCTACCTACAATTTATAAAGTGACAAGTAAATTAGAAATGTTGTATCAGTTGCGGTTAAATCAGCTTATTTACATTTTCTGTTTAGAAATTGAAATGTAAATAAGGTGATTTATTCTACCTACTTATTATAAAAATCAGCAAAAAAAAATTAAGCACGAGTGGTTTTAACTCTAGAGGGTTCCGTACGATACATTAAAATGGATATTTCTTCGTGGCGATATCTGTTATTTACATGCGCACACGTTTATACATAATATGAACACATCACGTAGTTACTTCCTATAAATTACTTATTTTATTTGTAAGTAAATAATTTACCAAATTCGAGGAAATCTTCATTTGATACATGCAATCAACGACAATAAAATGTGACAATAATTGTATTAATTACTGTTGACTCGGGGATTCTTATGTCAAATCAAATGATGACTAATAAAGAAACGTCATTAAAATCCGACCGTTTTTTATCAGCCGCATTTGAGTGCAGGAGGTAGGTTATGCATTTTTTCTCTGCAGAGCTGAGTCAGCTAATGCACTGACAGCAAGGTGTCGGGTTCGAACCCCGACAAAAACATTTACGGGCCGTCTCACATGCCGCAGACAGAAGCTTGAATGACTTATGTTTTAATGGAGTGGCAACATTGATCTAGTTTGACATTTTTAGAAATGATATCGCCAGTTTTGAACAAGGTATGAAACATGTCTTGAACACCGTAAAATGTGGATGGACTGTAAATGTAACGCGTAAAAATTCATTGAAATCATTGTTCAGCTAAAACCAATAATAAGATAAACATTAAAAGATGGATATTAAAAAGACATACACTAGATAGAAGATTGGCAACTCCAAAATCGTGATTTTTGTGACTACAAAGTTAGAGATGATTTTGTGAAGCGTCGGTTTTAACAACTATCCAATGTATATTATTCAAATTTAATGCTAATAACCATATTTTAAGTATTTTTTAAGCGAGGGAGGCACAAGTCATTAAACAAAGAAGGCACCATGTAACCACACTGCTATTATGGAAGTCATAACATAACAAACGAACAAAAACAAATACGAATATGAACTACAAATAACCAGAACACTTGTCCTTCAGCAGATTCTTGTATTTCGTAATTATCAGCAAACGTCATTTGTATGAGCCACTATGTTTTCTTACTGGTAAATTTTCATTTACTCTTTAACTATATACTTTTATTAACTTTAATAAATTAATTCCTTCATACCTATCTTGTAGCTTTTAGAAAACGGTATCCCAAATTTTCGATGTTCCTATCTATAATTTCATTTTACTTCATTAAATAAATACATTCAAATATCAGCTTCTTATGATTATGTGATGATACATAAACACAGTGGCGGATCTAGGATTGTCCTTTAAGGGGGCTCACACCCATCTGGTTTACCATCTTTTAGTCATGCTTTTTGGGGGGTCTGGATGTCACTATCTATAGGTTTTCACAAAAGAAGGGTTACAAGTCCGAAGAATTCCAGATGCTATTGGAGGGGAGATTTGAGCCTCCTAGCCCCCCCCCCGGATACACATATATCTATCGTTTTGTTTATTGATAGCATGGCAATAGTGTAACAAATAGTTAACATAAGCAACTCAAGTAGTGTATAATATTTACCTAAATGCGGTGAAATAAGTTCGCGACAGTAACCACTATGAATGACCTTGGTAAAATTGTATTTATTTGTACCTACATACAGACGGCCACACACAAAGCTGCACATAATAAGCGCAATTTCAATCCTTATGTTGTATGACTAAAAATTAAACCAATTTCAAACAGATGAAGTTTATTCATGGCTGTATGTACATGCCTACTTGTTATTAAAAACTATAAATATTAATTTGCCAAAAACTAACAGTAATTGCATAAGGATTTTATTACACGATGGGTAAAACCCCTTACTATTTCAAATATTTGAAATCTACTTAAAGGTTGGTATTGTTTAACCAAGTAGGTAAGAGTACTGTTGATTAATTTTAAACACTATTGCAAAAAGATACGAATTATTTTTCTTAAACAAAATCCGCCTACACAAATTGAATATCATTTCAATTTATCGTCAAATTCTTTATCAAATGTTAGATAGAATTACATAGATAGTAAAAAACTACTGCAAAATTGTTAGCAAACTCCTGAATCAGCACATTAACTTACGATAAATAGTAAATTTACATTGCAAAATACCGTCATGTGTGTTAATTAATGTTAATTTTAAACAAAACAATCATTTAAAAGTTCTTTCAAAAAAATTATCATGTAAATGTTGGTAGAAATATATTTTTATTACACCAATAAGTATGTAAGTTCACTTAATTATTTTGCATGCACAAAGCGGATGAAAAAAAAAAAACAAAGCTTTGTATCACTAGCCATTTCCGTCGCTATTCGTATGAAACAAGAACATAAAAAAATATATATAATGACACAAAGAGGTTCATTCCGAAACCTCGATTAACATGACTAATTATTTCGATTTGTAAATTTGACAAGGTAATTTGGTTTTTTCTTAATTTAACCCTTCCCGCCCGCGGTAAACGACCAGACCTTGGAGTAACTCTATACTTCTTTCTTTTCGTCACTTGCGCTTGTGCTGCCCCCAAGCGGACCACCTGCCGTGATTTTAATTGGAAATTGGCCCTCCTATTTGTTAAGCCCACAACCTTGTAGGGCTTCACGCTGTGTGGTCACCCTACCGTAAGGTTTTCGCCTACGATCCACTTTTGAATAATTTTGGATAGGTCAGTTATGTTACGGGCGGTTATTTTTAAATGACTTTTTGAATACCGGTTATTATAATAACGTTAATTAAATGAGGCAGAAACACGCCTAAATAAATCGATAAAATCTTATCTACAAATTTTAATTAACACTCGTTCATATTTTATAAGACTTATTTATTATTATTCTATTTCAAAAATGTATTATCTTGTTGGTTGTTGGCATAGTTTTAAATGAAATAACTCTGTACAATGTAATGAAAACTGCAATAATTAATAAAGCTAATTTAAGGAAACACATCTCAAATTCACTTCACATAATATTTTTATATAGAATTGATATTTTTATTGAAACCTCATCGCTGTCGTTGGTCACACAGTGACATGCATGACTTCCTTAACTTAGATAAGTTAAAGAATTATTTTCTACCAAAGATGATACTCTAATGAATGTTAAAGACTATATTGTCTTTGGCCTTTGAACCTAATTAATTCTTAACTCCACTTTTTGTGGGAAGCGAGTCTAGAATCTGTTTTTTATATTTCTTTTAATAAAATTCGCCGTGTCTCAGGAATAGAATATCCGGGTTCCTAGCCTGATTCTTTTTTTCATATGACACCATTGATGGCCATTGAACGTCATTACAATGGGGAACCCTAGCGTGAGGAAATATTTTATTCATAAAGTTTTATTTTCTTTTAGCGTAAACGCTTGCGGAAAAAGGTATTTGTCTAAGGGGGCTAGATAAGTTAAGATAGAATGGTAGGTGCTCCGTGAAGATCACTCGGTATATAACAGGAACCCCTTAATATATCCCTCTCTCTCTCAACTGACCTTCTGGGAATGTTTTAATTATTCTTTGAAGTGGCGTTACGTAACATTTAATTATAACTCAGGATACACGAGAAATTGATTTGTTATGTCTTTGATTACTAAGGTAAAAACTAAAAACTACTTTATAACGCTTCAAATATGTGTCTCATCCCCTTTCAATAAGATTCAAATTAATTCTTCTATTTCCACGTTCTGTCTTTGTTTACATTTTTTTCTTGTTTGGTCTCGGTGTTGTCTGACTCACAAGTCGACGATTTGATTTTATGTTATTTTTAAACTACCGAATAGCTAAGAAAAATATTAGCACAAAAAGAAAATACATAAAAACGGTAAAATACAATTGTCCAAAAAATATTGACCCAAAGGACGAAAAGATTCCACTAAAAAGTATTAAATAAAATGATAAACATCATCCGATCGTTATGTGCGGATTCGTGAACAGAATACCTATTTGTTTGTTATTATTGTTTGGCAGCTGATATCGTAAATTTTAATGAACATAGATATCTGCGTCAATTACTACTTTGCAAGTGCAAGGCGATTGATAAAAATACGTCATTAGTTGACATCATGACTTGTTGATAATGTCGCCTCTTGTTGATTTGACATTCATATGGGTCGTTATGTAATGTTTTTGTAGAGTAATAGGCTATATCATATTTGCTATAGAAGCACAGGGGGCATGGGCCGGCCTTCACAATATTAGGAGGGCCTCCAAAAGTGTAGGTTCCAAAAGTGAGCCACTTTCTAAAGAAGGCATCAAAAGGGCGTAATCTATCAGTAGGGGGGCCTCCGAAGTAGTTTCCAAAAAAAGATTTCCAGTTAGCGATGGGCCACGATTCGGTAGGTGCCCTAAGACCTCGGCTAGCTTTAATATGGCCTTAACAAGCAACCAAGCACGCTCAATACGACAAAGTCTACGAAACAAATACATTGCTCCCATGTCGTAACTAAGAAAAAGAGGGAGAGACATAAGAGATATGTCGAGCAAACCGATGGGGAAGAAACTTTATGGAAGCTTGCAGTTAATAAATATTACGTTATGTTTTATAGAGTAACCCGACTGGGCTGCACGGTCGGCAAAATACGCGGAGAGGCTATTGTATCAGGAGCGCTGTTACATTTGATAAACATAAACGTTATTATCAGACGTATACTATAGCCAGAACTTAGATTAATTATTGGTCAGAGCGCAGCTTTGACTAATAAATAAATAACATACGTGCAAAAACTTATAAATCTAGGACTATTCGAATTTCAAGTACAAAATGCATACTTCTTGGCAAGAAACTGCCTATTGCAATGACATTTGAGCATGGCTTTAACCCTAGGTCTTTTAGTCCACTTATAGTAAGTCGGAAAAGGTTTTCTTTTTATTTCTCTACCTTAGCTAATTGGCCCGACGAAGAAACATGAGCACCCAGTTTTTATTTCGATGTAAGTAAAGCCTACCAAAAGATCTTGTTAACCCAAAAACCTTGCACAGTCCAGGTCAATAGTCAATACCAATAAGATTAAGTATTGACATGAATAGAGATTGTGTTTCTCGATCAATACGAAACTCGAACAAGAACTAGAAAACTTTACCTCACTTCGATTCGGTCAATTATTCTATTGAACTCTTAAACTTTCTCGACGACTCGATGATTTTATGGTATTTTTTGTTTGAAGTCAATATTTAATCGTTGAAAATCTATATTATTTATTTAAGCAGTAGGTCTACGTAGAATTAAATTCTAGGAGGTTCTTTTCAGTGAATAGTCATACCTATATGGTGACAATATTTTTTTTTCTCATTCTATAGATTAATCTACTGTTAGAAGGTACGACAGTGAAACTTTCTAACAAAATCGATCATAACACATAGTAAGTTTGTAGCAGGGATAACAAAGAGTAACCTTTTTAGAAGGCTTTCATAAAAAGATAATGTCATCTGTAAGATCATCGATTGTTTTATAACAGTGTCATTAGTGTGAATTGACATAATGATTAATTAATAGACGAAATGTCATCATAATACAATCCATAATACTGTTTTTATCATATTTCTCTCCTTTGTTAGTAATTTTCGCATGCAATAAGCTAGTTACGAAACACTTGTTACGATTAATGTTATGAAACTTTCCTAAGGGAATCATGTTAATGTACTTTAAACATTACATAGACAGAAGCATTAGCTACTTTATTTAATAAGTCTACATAAATGTACATTCTTATCTAGCAAGTGTTTGTATCTCAGTATTATTATGTATAGTTTTTGATTGTAACTTTGTATATAAGAAAGATCTATTCCTATAACTGCACATCCGATTTAAAAAAAAATGATGGATACAGGCTTCATTCAAAGCTACAAATTCGTGAGGCAAAACTACAACAAAACCAATTCAAACCAACATGTAGATACTTATAAAGTTATTAGTATTTTCAAAGTTTTATTTGTCGGTGGCAGATATTTAATTTTATTGACGACAAATCATTTAGCTGATAGCAACATTAGAACGTGTATTCAGTTGACAAAACAGACATAGATCAAGTACGCAATTCAGTTTTCAAGGATATTTTCGTAATAATGCTAATTTGTTAAGTAGCTTTTGTTTCCAACCTGACGATTCAATCAGTATTTGAATATTTGACGATTGTTATTCAAGTATTTCTTTAAGGAACATTTAAACTTTCGGTTTTGAAGCAAAAAAGAAGCACACGGCAATATTTGTTCTGAAATTACTAATGATATTGATGAAATATAATTTGTAAAGTTTTAATAGCTACTTCATAGTTATTCCAATTAATTGAAATTGGTCTTAGTTAATAATATAACGCATGACATCGAATGTTACATAAACTATTTATAATGACTCAATAAAGTTACTAGTATCGAAGTGAAGTCAATGCCAAAAGTTTTTGCGAAAACAGATTATTATAAACCAAACAAGTTAATTTTAAAGTTATTAAGTACCCCATTTAAATTCAAATTAGATTAGCTTCTGTTATATTTTCGCAACATTTATTTTGATATAAAGGTAGTTTTAAACTGAATTTCTTATGCATACTTTATATTTTTTCGCCTACTTAGATTCAGTTTAAATATATACACTATAAGATAACTTTATTTGTGTTCATCGCTTTGGGAATCCACCTTGATACCTACAATAAAAAAGATCTCTCTATAAAACAAATTACTCTATCAAAATAAATAGGTATTAAACATTATCTAACACATGTAAACTTAAATAATCATTCACAAATTCTTAAATATATAATTATATAATGTGATTGATTATATCTAACACACGTAAACTTAAAAATAAATCAATCACAAAATGCCTACCCACCAAACATTTACCCGTGCCGGAATTCTAAAAATGAAAGTTTAACAAATCAGATGTCTAGGTGACACTTGTCAATCGAGACAGCAAAAAAATTATCCAGTTAGACAGAATTTTGTGCCTCAATTAACTATACTTTCTACTTAGGACAATGCCCTCAGATTAGTTCTGTCGAATTTCTTTTCAAATAATCCAACTGCAAAAAAAAGCTATTCATTTGAGACGCATGTTCTTATCAGTAACTGCAAGAAATACTGTGAACAGGGAATTAAAAGAATTTTAATTTACGAGTATTGAATAACAATTAACTCTGTATTCAACAGGACAGTGGCTCCCCCTATACTAATGAGAGCTTATAACGAAATTGATACGATTGTTACCTCCAAAGGGTATAGGAAGTATTTATTTCCACCAAAGACACTTATTCATGCTATCAGTTAATGAAGGACGCATGTACATTGAATCGTATGTTGTGTCCCTTTCTTTAGACTTTAAATTGTTAAGTAGCAAGGCAAAATTGGGAAGGGGCAAGTAGGCCTAATTTAGGGATCGAAATCAAAATAAAACAATTTTGAAGGAGTTTTTGTCTTCATGAGAAATGCCTTTCTTCAAAATGAAAGTGAGTTTGACCGAAAAATGTATAAAAATCCTCTAAATCAAACTCACACAAAATAAAAGCTTCCAGGGTTCTTTAAAATTCTGGTTCTATGTGGATAGTTCAGATTTTTTTTTGTGTAAAATAAACTATTGAAAAATGCGTAAAAAAAGCGTATCGGCGATGTATGATTTACCAAAACAATTACAAGGTATATCAACTACATCTGATTCACTGTATTCATCTGATGGCCGTGTGAGTAATTAACACCTTAATTAATAATAATAATAATATGAAAAAAAATCTTCCAGGGAAAATATAAAAATTATCTACAATGTGATAAAATATATTCTCTCATAAACATCTTCAATATGAGATTGTAAAGCCCACAGTTCGTCGTTTTGGTTCAGGGGGCCCCTAGCAAAAAGCCCTAGTTACGCCCCTGCCCAAGTGTGGAACAAGTCTTCTGCAGAAGTTGCTGGTGGGCATCCGAGCGATCAAGCCAGTCGACTGGAACGAAACGTCAAAGTGATTGTTTTACATTTCCGATCCGAAGATTAATACGCTCAGTAGTAGCTAGTTTACGAGCCGGTATAAGTACGTAAATACTTCCGTCTTAAAAGGCCCTTGTTATACTGGTTGCTACTCTGTTTGTTTTAATAGGTACCTAATTACATGTAAGTATTTGTAGAAACATCCAAAAAAAAAAAAAGAAATGATTCGTCATTTGTAGTTCGCTGGGTAATTGCAACATTACTCTTTCGTGATTTTATGAAAAAATAAGTGGTATTTTAAGAAAAAGTAAAAAGTTGGCAGGAAAAGTACTTTTCTTGTGTAAGAGTGTTAAAATAAAAAAAAGAAAATGGCAAAAGATATTCCGATACCGGGAATCGAACCCGAGCCTCCTGGGTGAGAGCCAGGTATCCTAGCCACTAGACCATATCGGATGATATGTGGTGAGTTGAATTTAACTATAAACTTCTACATGAGTTCGATAGCTAAAGTAAAACCCCACAGTAACTTACTATTATGAACATATTTTGGCGATTCTTATTTTCTCTATATTTGTTTCAAACAGGAAAATCGCCTGACTGGCCATTAGATGTATGTTTTTAATGTTACTCATTAAATAAAAAGTTATCAAATGTAACGATACCAACGATTACAAAAAAGCTGCATCGGCCGGGAATCGAACCCGGGCCGCCCGCGTGGCAGGCGAGCATTCTACCACTGAACCACCGATGCTTATCTCTCAGTGTCCATTTTACAATTTATGTGCAATTTTTTATCTCGATCGCGAATGTTATTTGAAAACCTTGTTTTTATTTTCCGGTAAAACTTGAAAGTTTTTTTCCTCAAGTGTTCGTAGAGGTAATCCATCTAAGTGAAACCTCTAGAAAATTCTATCTTTAGGGTTGTCAACATGCAATATGTAAAATTAAATCACCCATTGATATTTCTATCGCTAATTTGTCTCGTAATGTTGAAATGTATGAAGACACTAGATGACTTGTTTGTTCCCTAGATTTATGTTATAAGTAAGATTAATAATTTTAATACAATATTAAAAATAAGAAACAATTTTATCGTTCGGTAAACAGTACAAAAACTACTGCCAGCTTGTTTTTATCTGAAAGATTCATCTCGAACCTTGCTCATAGGTATTTATTTAGTTAAAAGTTATAGTTGGCAACCCTAATAAATTCCCCAGCTAGATATTTCTGAGGAAGGTTTCCGAGTGACCTAGTTCCATGATTACATGAAAAATATTAAACACATTTCATGTAAAGATATTTTATTGCCTGCCTAGGCATTCTCACTAGATATGGATCTCATCTGACAGTTCGTTTTAACAAAGATTTTGTGACTAATGTTACAAGTAAGTAGATCTGAATGTTCTGTTTTATTGATTCAGATACTTTTATGTTAAGTGGCGTCTTCTTAAGAATTCTTTTGTATATAAAAAAGAGCTATTCGTTAGTATCGCTGAAACTCGAAGACGGCTGGACCGATTTGAATGATTCTTTCTTTGCTTTAGCTGTAACACGGGGAAAGTTTGAAAGTAAAAAAATAGGGTTTTACCAAAGGAACGGGTTATTTTCGTTATTTAATAATCTCTTTTTGATGAACTAAAAGATGAGATGACACTTATCAGTGTCGTAAACGTAGTTGACACTTTTTCTATGTAACAATATTAAATATACGAGTAAATGGTTTATGAAATGGCAGTTTATTGTCATCTTTTATAGTTTATTATCCGGATTTTCTTATGTAAAATGTAAACGCTACTAACAACTCTCTTGCTCTGTCAACGGCTTAATTAATGATTAAACTGACTTTTAATTATAATGGCTGAGTAATTCGTGTTTTCAGCGTAGCTAGTTCCACAAGTTATTTAAAAAAATGGTTGGAGACAGATTAACTAAGTACATAGGTATATTAAAATTATAAAGATTCCGTATCACGAGCGTTTCGCTGATAGTGTTGCAAGCGGTTCTAAGGTTTGTTAGCCACCTTTGTTTATTGAGTTTCAAAATGTTAAAATACACGTTACAGAGGAGAACGTTGACCTTATTTCTAGTAACAATATTTATGCAGCTGATTTTAATAAAATAATGAACGTATTGTATTAGTTTAAAATGAATTACTTTTAATATTAATAATAATATCTTTAGTTACTTAAAACATTTAACATAATTTATTTTATCGTAGACCCTGCACTAGGCGAGCCTGTATCGCAGGCGTTCAATTTCATACGCTATGAATTATAATATACACAGCACACAAAACAATATAATATACAATAACAGAATAAATCTAGATGGATAAATTAACACAAATCCGAAGAACTGAGTTGCCTGGTGGTAAGTATTTTGCTGCCTCTCAAAATCAGATAACATTACTTTAACGGTGGCAGATCTACGTGAGATAACGTCTGGGTTGGTACATTTCCTTCTTTTTCTGCCGTGATGCAGTTCGCTGTGTTTCAGCTCGAAGGATTGGGGAGCCAGTGAAATTACAGGCTAAGAGGTGTTTTTCTTCTGCATGGGCAATGCATAGGTTCCACGACATCAGGGGCAACGTCGTGTCAGTAGGCGGCGGTTAAACTTTCCATCATGTGAACTGTTTGCTTGTTTATAAAAAAACTTGACTTTTTTAAAACAGAATATAAAAACTAAAAACAGAAGTAGTTGGTATTCCTTGGTGGGTTTGCTAAACTTTGTCTTTGAGTCCTATTGGCTCAGACATCCAACACCCTTGGGATGAGACCTGATATCGAAGAGACGCATGCTGCATCACAAATAACTCTATCAACCTGAATCTCTGATGAAATGGATTCATTTTACTTTTTGCTTAAACTTTTGTGGATCAAAGGCAAAGTATGCTATATATTCCTGGAATTTAGTTGATTCGTAAAATTTTCAAAGCTTTATTTAGGGAAAGGGTATTTTGGAACTGTCTGTGACGTATGCTAGACTACGAGTATGGTGCACTAAAAAAACTCAAAACATTCTTACATTCTAACATAATCGCGTTTGGAAATGGAGACATAATGAAGTAGGAATTTAAACAGTTAAGTTCATCCTTGTATTTATTATCTATATAAAAGAAAAGCCCTGACTCTCTGACTTTAACTCCTAGCCTAAACCCTTGCTCCTAAAAAGCAGATTTTTCAATATAAAATACGCAAATTCAACCCTTAAGACAAAAAACTTCTCAAAAAATTTCAAATCTATGTTATTCCAAGTTAAAAGCAGCGGACAAAATAGTATCATACAGGAGCAAGATTCGAATGTTATTATGTCAAAAAATATTTAATCAATAATAAGGATTTAGTTTCGGGGTGGACATACGTTAAACGTATTATAAACATTATACAAATACGATGTTTCGGTCCAAAGCAAATGTTTATTGAATCAACAGCCTGGTTTCGCTGGTCGACCCATATCCCACAGAGTGATAGCATCGGTTCAGCATGCAACCCACGTACTATTGTACATGTTTAATTGTAATAGGCACATATCGTCCAATTAGGTTAGAACTTTCACTCAGTTCGTTTGCTTATGCAAATTAGAGGATAATTCAGTTTCCTAACCTTGATAGGTTGGTTGGTAGTTGCTTGCGAAGCTGAACGTCTCTTGTTTGAATCCAGGTGTGATGCAGAATTTAGTTGCTGAAGTTTAAAATGAGTGTCATTTTTTTCGAAAGTCAAACGCGCGAATTCCCTCTGGATCCAGCTTATTGAAACCAGCTGGGTTGTAAATGCAGGTGCATTCATCGGCCTGAGCGCTAAACACCAAGTAAATGTTTTTCTTTTACTTGTATATTTAGATATTTCGTGTTGAAAAAAAACTAATAATGTAATAATTAATAATCAAACATGTCAAAGAACCCATTCCTACAGGACACATGTTTTCACATGATGGCTTAACACATGCGTGCCTCTGCATAAGCTTTCTAAACAGTATTACTTTTTTATATCAGCGAGTCGTTCAGTTTTCATTGTTTATTCCTTTTTCGCTAGCACCTCAAGATGCGGTAACAAGCCGCCGTCGCAGCGTGAGATTAAAAAATATATTTCAAAGATCGAACAAGTGACAACAAAATTTCTAGAAAAAAAACTGTGCCCTCTGCATAGAGCATGTGTTTTAGGTATTAATTTGAAGTCTGTAGAGGCCAGAATACGGAACATCAGTAATTCAGTATCCATTCTGAAGCACTGTGGTTGCTATAACGAAGCATGCCGTAAACCTTTGGTTCGCAGTAATTTGAAGACATTAAAATGCACACAACTGCGGGCGCGACTGTCATGGTGGTGCCGTGCGTTCAACCTTACCTACTAAGCTTGATGCACACTCATGCATTTCATACGATACTTTCTAACCTTCTTATATTCTGGACGGATAAGCTTCAAACACACTATCAATTAACGAATTTGAATTTATTTCATAGTAGCAGTTGCCCATGTTTTCTTGTGATCCCATCGGTTTTGTTCGCTTAAAATTTTAAAATAAAAAAATGATACTCATCCTTATTACATTGAAGAAATTCTTTTCACATCTACCATTTGGAATTGATTTTGTTAAAAATTATAGGGGTTTAATTTTTTTGCTACGAACCCTAATTGCAAAAAAAATCTGTGTAGCCTAAAATGTGCCCAGAAAAATATGCTATCCTTCAGTGAAAGTCCCGTCAAAATCCAGTCTAGCCGTTTCAGAGCCCGGGACAAACAGAAAGACACACATAGAAAAAAATGTTAAAAGTTTATTTTTTGTCTGTATTCTTGGAGCACAACGACGTCACTTCCATCAAATCAGTAATGATACTGTACGAGATGGGTTTTACATCAGTCAGTCATGGTCAAACTATGATTTTTAATGTAAAGCAAGATTGCAATCACTGATCAGAACAAACTACATGAGGAAATCTCTTGTCAGACAAAAATCCATGCAAAATCCATAAAGAATACAGTCGAATCTTCCTTCTTATTTGAAAGACAATTAAAAAAGAGAATGCTACAGAATACACACACATGCTAGACTATACACAATACCTACATGTCGTTGTACGAGTATTTCGTGTGCAACCAGCCTAATGGCGCTGACGCAGCCCTGGGGGCTCGTCGGGGTTGCTATTACGAAAATGTCAGGTGTTGCCAACGCTAAATTGTTTCCGGGATTAAGCTCTTCGATGCTTAAACCTTGACCAACTTCGTGTTTGTGTAGGTGTTCTAGGTTTCGAATTGATAGTCTTGGAACTCTCGTCAATAGGGCTAAAGTAGTTTTGAAACGTGCTACGATAGATATTTTTAGGGTTCCGTATCCGAAGGTTGAAAAACCGCTCTGTGAGTTGGCTGTATATCATGAACCATAATAGACTAGACTATTAAAATTTTCAAAGAATTTATTTCTGTTGAGGCCATTACAAAAAATGTATACTAATAAAAACATAACGAAAGAAACGTAATTTTTTCGACATACTTTGCTTATTTTTGTTTTTTAGTATGAAAATCTCTAAAAATAGTTATTGTTGAATCTTGTACGATGATGCGAAACCCTTCATGTGCGTGTCCGATATCCTGTTTGTTTTGTTTTTATAATTGTTACTGTCAATACAGTTACAATTAGCAGAATTAAGTGTGTTAAAATGTCAGTGAATAAGACATGTGTATACAACTTTTGCCTCATATTGCACTATCTTCAAAGCAACACATTAGAGCCGGTAGTAAGCGTTTATTACCATGGCATGACAGATTCATCAATTAATTTGCAATTTTTAGTAAGTTTTACTTATTTTTTAAATGTGTGAAACGTCTTCAGCCCGGGCAAGGCACGCCTCGTACACGGCCCGGTGTAATATTAACTATCCCAAAGCCAAGTGTTTGTATTAACGGTGGGCAACAACAAATACTTTTCTAATATTTACAAATTGAAAAGGCTCTGAAGTAGAGTTCTGACGCTCTCGACTTCCTTACAAATAAACCTTGTTTGTGATGCTCCTCTTCAGAAGGTGTCACTTGAATATCATCCTAACAAGATAGCTCTCATCGACTGCAGAATCCTTTGGAAAATTACAGCCTTTTGTCATCCTCCGGAGTCGAGGCGAAGTTTATATTCCTCGAAGATACCGAAGTCCCTATTAAAAAGTAGAGCTTTGTGATGCTGTAATGTAATAGTTTCATTTACTTTTACATGGCTACGGAGGAATTAAAAGGATTATGATTTCAGTATACATATTTATAAAACGTCATGTGTAGACTAGCAGATGGTTCACCTGTATTAAAGTGATACCGCCTATTGACTCGACGATGCATTTGATGTCTTACAATACTAAGAGCCCTACGAATGCTCTTTTTTAATCTTACTTTTTTTTAGTTTTGATGTGATTTTATTGTGGTTTTAATTATGGATGTAACTAGTATTGTATTATTATTTTGAAATTATTTATTTAAATTTAATGTATTTGTTTTACCGCGTAATAATTTGAATAATATCTCTATGATAATGTTGTGTTCCTCTGTAATTGGGAGAGCAATTATCTTGTACAATAATGGAAATACTGTCAGAAATTAAATTTTGTATCTCCTGTTGAGGATCCTATTAAATAATTAAAATAAAATAAAGGTTAAATGCCTATATAGATAGAGATAAAAGATGTCATAGTTCTCGTGCCGGTAATTACACTGACTTCCTTCCAGCTCCTTCAAACCGAAACACAGCGATCTGCTTCACGGTAGAAATAAAAAGGAGGGTGGTACCAATCTGTATTTTTATGTATTGTATTTGGCTGTTTCGATGAAATGGTCACGCCTTTTACTAATCAGAGGTTCGATTCTCCGTGTGGGCGGACTTAGTGTTAGATACCTAGTTCCACTTCCCTGGCTTAGTGATCCTGTCGATATTTAAGCCCTATAAGATTTAAGATTATTGTAAGACAAGGGCTAGCTATGCATTATTGTTAATGAAGACTAGTGAGGGCAATGCCCTTTGCTCGAGCGAAGCAAATAGCTTATCTTTGATTGATCGCTTTTTACTACGTCGCGTGTGTTAGTATAATCTAATTAAAATGCAGATTCCAAAGTTTATATGACAGATATGAAAAACATATATATATTGCATGTTAAAGTACTTCTCGTAAATATATCACTGAGAAACACACGTTATTTATGCGTTCTAAGAATAGGGGACGCACCTACGTTACATCATAACTTATTCAGGGCAATTCGATCTCGAATGTTCGAATCCGGGTTCAAGTAGGGAAGTGGGTCAACCCTTAGTCCGTTTTTCTAAACCTCCTTAAGGAAGTAGGCCGCCGAGTAATCAGATACCTCTGAAGCTGTATCTACCTGGACTCACTCCACCTTTGTTTTCGAAGGTACCGCTTTCTTTTGTCTTCAATATTCGTCCATTGTTCGCTTAATTGCAAGATAAGCAGTTTTATTATGATTTTATTCGCTTTCCTTTGATAACTCTTAACTCTCTTGCAGCAACATTAACTAGACACGAGACAAATTACATCCATTAATACGATACTCATGTAATAATCGAGAATCACATAATAATTTCGTTGAAAGACATGATAAATAGTTAAGTAAATCGGCACACACAATTTGCAAAGCAAATGGCGAAATAAATGATTTCGCAAAGCGAGGCAACGGCACACAATCACATTCAGCCAACATCAGCTTTGCCTTAGACTAGAAATAACAGAACATTAGTAATACCTTAAGGTGAAACAGTTGACATGTCAAATTTATTAACAATCCAATTGAGTTACCGACTATCGATTCTATCGTTCTATTCAAATCAACTTGATTGTAATGGAAATCTAATACGAAATTACAATAACAATGGAAACTGCGCAGGTTATTCATATCTGCAGATATATTTTACCTCTATCAGTTATATATTCACCTGCCAATTTGTTTATTTCGTTAAGCGTGAAATTTCAATTCCTTTATTTGCTAGGTTCGTCTGGCAGGTTTTGCATAAACAAAGGGCGCGTTGGTATTGGAGTAATGTAAGCAAATATTGGAAATGAACAAATTAACTCCCGTTGCATGCCCTGAGCCCCTGCACAACCGGGATATGGTGCAGCTGCGTTTATGCATGGAGCTAGTCTGCTAGTCGCCTTTTGCCACCATAGAGTAAGCACGCGCGTACGTGGCGATAATAAAAAACTTAATCTCACCGGCAAATAACCAATCACACCCAGTATTGATTGACATTTGCCCTATTTTATTTAACTACGTCCCTAACATCAAACGCTTATCGCCTGAAAATGTTTGTTATGTTGTTAAACAGTGCAGCTATAATTTAAATTTAGAATGGTTCATATTTCCGAACGAGCGCTGGAGTTAAATGTGTGTTTTAAATAAATGGGGTTACATCAATGTTTTGATGACTGTGTTTTAATTAGTGATGTGAATTCGCGAAATGTTTGGAGTGTTTATCAAACGCTGGCGCCCCAAAAGGTAAAAGCAGCAATTTCGAAAGTACTTTGAATTTACAGGCCTTTAAATTCTAATTAGTTTTAAAATCTATAAAATTTTAATAAAGGTTAAACCTTGATTGAACAAGGAATAGCTTGAATTTTAATTAATCATTCTGGTTAATGATGACTTAAAATCATTCAATAACTTATGTGATTGATGAATGAAGGTTTTAAGGCCATGGCTTTATCTTCTACATTAAAAAAAAAAAGTACGTTTGCATTGAAATGAAATAATCAATTTATCTATCTATGTATGTGTGTATAGATCTGTCTGTATGCAACATCTGGTGATAGGTATTTTAATGCTCTTATATTTTATTTCCCTCTGTTGAAATTTTTATTTGTTAGTTGAGTTTTTTGTATGCCTAAATATTTGTGTAAAAACCGGATGTAACGACATTGCGGGGTCCGTATTAACATGGACTCTATATCCGATAGTATTTATAGGCGGTACGTTTGCTAAGAGGTTTTAAGGGATTCGGCCGGCTGGGACCTCACCATTGAGTCAATCCGTCGTTATAAACGATGTCGTTAAAACAGATTTTGACTGTATGTCTATTTGTTTGATGTTTTATGTGGAAATTTGGTGGCTTGGATGGGACTTTAAGTGGACCACTAAAACTCATATCTCCTATCTACTGCATTGTATGATTCAGTAGGCATTATTATGAATTCACAAGGAATGTTTTTATCTCTAGAGAACAATTTGTTCACTTAGTGTTAGGTCTAGTGTTAAAGATTTAAATGTGTATTAAAAAAATAGTTTTACACTAATATGATAGACGAAACGAACACTTAACTTACTTTCACCTTTTCTTGAATATCTAAACCGCTGAATGTATTCCGGAAAATTCGATACGAACACAAACTCCATCCTAAGTGTGCTACTGTTAAAAAAAACAAAACCAGTTTTTAAAATATAATTTTCCAGAAATTTTCAAGTCGACAACAAGTCGAGTTAAATATTTAACTTTTGTCGCAGAATGCGAGGTGTAATTTCGCGTTAACTTTAGCTATAGGCGTTTGAGCTATAGGCATTGAAGATAAGAAAATGGCGGTGGATGGTGTGCATAGTTTGGCATTTAAAAATAAATTGCCGGCGGAGTGGCATTTCTGGAAGCTCACAAACATTTCCAAAGGCAGGGCTGTCACCTTTGTATTTTATTTTTTAAAATCCATTCAGTCAAACGCGCTCAAAGTACTGCGAGAGGTAGGTCCCTTTTAAAATGCTTGAACGTAAACTCAGCAATTTTATTGTAATCTCGTGGCGTTGGTATTAAAGTTCGTTGTTTTTTATAATCCGTGACGAAATTAAATAAACATAATACTATATTTTTATTAATTTTACAAGTAGCCGCATTTTGTAAGAATCAAGTCAATTTCAAGATGATCCAACGATTATGTTGGTATTGAAATTACAAATGAAAAATAGAATCCATGGTTACTCCATTTAAAAAAGATTTCAATGTCTTTGTCGTCGCCAACCCTTACTGTGACGAAAATAGGGTACATCAACCCAACGCATTCCGTTATTTATAAAACATTATTTGACAAGATTCCGAAGACGTCACACGGTTGATGCAACGAGCCTATCAAATGATAAACGTGGATATTTTTAATTAAACGCATTTTCGTCTTATCAATTACTTCGGAAGACAATAAACCATTGAACTTGGAAGATATGGGGTATCTAAGTCTTTCTTTTATAATATTAACAAGGGATACGCTTTCTTTGCGACAAATTTGGCTTAACTTTGACTGTATAATGGATTAAATTAGATTAGGCCTGTTAGATTTGTGTTCATGATTTCATAAAAATGCTAAAAAAAGAATAATTGATATAATGGTCTAACTGAGTATTAAGTTTAGTAAAAGATTTAATGACAATTCTTAATTTTAATTTGTAGGTTATTACAATTTTTTTTAGTATTCAACATTATATTAAGTAAAACATAAAATCAAGTAAAACTTCACAAAACTCTGTCCGTCTGTATCGGAATTTATATAAAACTCCTGCTTTCTACGTGTTTTTTTCGCATACCCACTGACTGTTGACTTTTTATTTGGAAAAATGCATTTCTCTGCCATCTCGCCGGTCCCGCAGTCTTTGACATTTCTCGGGTAAAGCTGTAAATTGTCGAGAGCACTCGTTAAAAAAACATACATACACAGCTTTTAAAATATTTTGTAAACTTCTAGCTAAACTAGAGTTTGCCTGCGACATCGTCTGTATACACAATACACGTTTTGCGACGTTTTTGTGCGAGATTGCTATTTTTTTCAAGATAATAAATACCCTACGTCTTAGTACATATCATGTTCTATCTGCATGCCAAGTTTCATTTAAATCCGTTACGGGTCGGTTGCCTAACAAACATAGACAGTATGTCGGAACAAACTTTCATATTTATCATATAGTTGTATGCGTTATATTCGTCTTACAATCGTTTCTTGATATTATATGCTAGTATTATAAATTAAATGATAAAGCTTGTGATTTTGATCTAGTTTTGTCAAAATTCAAGTTTTCTATAAAAGAAACTCGCCACGGCCAGCATTTGGTTAACGTCCTGCCCTTAATTTGCAAGAAAAATAAACTGCCATGCGGTATTTGAAAACAATAGTTGGAATATCATAGGATAATTAAATTAATTAACTAATAAAGATTGCTTGATAGTTGCAATTAAGACACAATTCTACTCCCTATAATGTTGCAATGGCAAAAACAAATGCCAGATGACGTAATTAAATACCAGGAGAAATAATGCGCAACGAGCACATGTTTTTCAGGTTAATGTTTGCAATTAACATTATAATAGTAAATGGTTTAAAATGTTATTCGCTAACTTTATAATAAAAACAAATTCAGTCTCTGCGGCGCTGTGGTGTAAACAGCCGACTGTTGCTATTGGTTCCGGGTTCGAATCCCAGTGGGAACGAAACTTTGTGTTATTTGCAAGACGCATTTTTTCGCTTATCAGTCTTCGGTGTAGTATTAATATCTGTGTAGTTCATACCATATCGTAGCTCAGCACCTGCTACACAACATTCTTTAATCTTACTCTAAGTCAATGTGTGTCGTGATGAGGTTATTTATTTTTAAAAAGAAAACTATATTGAAAAACTATAGTTGTTAGTATTGAAATGGAATCGATTGATATTTGTAGTACATATTTGTATTTAAATTGTAAAAAAATCTGATAGGTACTTCTCTTCTATAACAACTAAATTATACGAAACCAGTTCATCCACCAATCATAATTTACCAATTTGATGGCTATCGATAAATTATCCAATCAAAATAATGACTTTACCTTAAAGCTGAACGTTTCGATTAGTAAACTATAATCATTAATTTATCTTGCTTGATCTACTAAATAATATATTAACGTTAGAGATTACATAATTATAAATAAGAGAAGACCGCTATTTAACAAGATATAAGTAGAAAAGAAGATATATGAACAATTTGGTTTATTGTTATTTTTTTTTTAAATCTGTTTTGGGAAGGTTCTTCATGTTTGATAATCATTGCGTTTTGTTCTTCTAAGTGGATTGTTTGTAGGCGTTATTCGTGGGCGATGTGCTTCAGTAAGTCCAAAAACCAGACATTTGAATTTATATCAGTTATAGTAACTACTGACCCTTAAACACGTCAATCATGACTTAAATAATTGGCCGTTCGCAAAAATCCCGCTACATAAATAACTGTAGGTGCCTGCAAAAAACGAAGGTACAAAAAGCGATAGGACTCATACATGTGCTTTTGAAAGGAATGTGGGTCAAAGTGTATTCAATGGCCCAGTGATTTTTTTGCCACGATCGAAGCCATAAAAAATAACTTGTCTTAAACGAAATCAATTTCGCCTTATGATGACTCACCGACGACCAGATAACAAGAGCCATATCTCCAAGATAATTCTATAGAGTCACGGGCCAGAAAGAAATGGTCTTTAGGGTTGCCGGTGCGAAAAAATTGCAGGTTAATTACGCGGTGAAAAATAACAGTTACCGGTAACAGTTATTTGTTTTCGCTATACGCTTTTTGAACGGTAGTCGCTTCGGTTCTTGTAAGTGGAGTAGGCAGTGGTGCCGAGATGGCCTGCTGTTAAATCTACTTTTCTTGGCATTATTTTATCATTTGTATCTTTATAGAGGTCTAAGCCAGTTCTTGTATAAACATTGCAGCAAGGGCATGTGTGATAGAAGATTCTGAGCTCCAACGAATAAGCAAGGTCAGGCAGTGTTACAAGAGCTGTTGGACTTGGAAATAATAAGTAAGGAAATAGGCAATGTTATGAGGGTCAGCGCTTGCATGAAATATTTCTGATAGGTTAAAAGAAACCAACCCTAACTTCTTCTACTGTACCTTAACCTGTAACTGCGCTATATGGACGATGTCCCTGGTGAAATAAGCAATTGAAAGTCAAACAGACACAAAGTCAAAGTACAAAGTCTAGACTAGAATGGGATTCCCCGATGATCTGCTTTCTAGAATGGGTCTGGGTATATTTACTGTGTAAGTCAGTGAGATCTTTATTTATTGAAGTAACACAGAATCTTATTGAAAATTAATAATCACAGAAATTTGTGTTTTCTAAAGATATTGAAATGACACTATAAGATGCTGCGTTACAACCGTGAAAGGGTATGAATCTCTGCACTGTGTCAGCTCTAACGAAACCGACGCTGATCTTGCGTTGCACCCCGATGTATTCCGATAATGAAATATAAAAATTTATGAATGTTTCGTACCCTCAAACATAACATGTACACAGGATTACTGTTACATATCTAGAAAAGTAATAATTTACAATAACTTATTTTACATAAATGAATGTTTAAAACATTAAAAACCAAATAAAAGTAATGTGTACAATGGAGTGTGCCCATAGCACTGGCTGCATTTCCACGCTGTAAAGCGATGAATAGCTTCTATTATTATTTATTTTGTATTTATACCTACGCAAAAGACTAATGTTCATATAATAGACACAATATTGTTTCGTTCGTGTGTAGCTGATTAGTAGGTACTATGTATATATAGTAAACAAAACACACACAAATAAACTTGCAAATATTGTCGATGCTAATACCAACAAGCTTAAGGATTTCCTTTTTGACATCTAGAGGCTTCCTAAAGTGTGATAGTATAATGTTGGTGTTGCTTCTATAATGTTTTTGAAAAATAATTACCTTTTTAATACCTTCGGACGGCGCGTTCTAATTGCTTGTATAGTATGCAAAGGTTTATTTATTATTTATTTTTCCTGTGCATTTACTGTAGTATTTTACAACAACTGTACTGTGCTGACTGTGACATAGAAAACCTAGCTTTATTTGTCAAGATAGCATCCTTGTGTTGTGATTTCCCTACGGGTTTGAATGCTGGAACAATGGACTTTAAATTGCTTTCTTTTTTCTTGACATCGTATTTATTTAGGTCAAGAATTTGCATAAATTGCTTCCCTTAAATTTCATTCTACAAAGTTTGGCATTAAAAGACAATTAGACAGTGATTTATATTAGTTTAATGTGTTTTAGACGTCTTTCTATTTTGCATCTTTGGTGATTGTTAAACCATAAATTAAAGAATTCCACCAAACACTTTCGATTCAACGTTTTTAATAAGATTTTGTTAGTATCATCATAAATAAGACTAAATCGGAGAAAATGTCCGACCTTGCAAGAATAATAAACCGGTATTTTATGAGATCATTAATGCCGTGATTCCAAGAATATTAATGTTTAAAATCTACATTTTATCATAATAAATATTTAAAAACAAACAATAGAAAAAAAAATATAATCAGAAAACTTCTTAATTATGACTTTCAAGCGTATATTCTCATAAAAACTAACATAATAATAAAGATTACAATAAAATGGCGTAACAGCCGCCATTTTGGAAACTTGCCAAGTTGATGTTGGTGTTCAATGTGTTTTCCGACCGATTCCTTAAGACCCCTTTTAAAATGCTACGTCTCTATTAAATGACCTATTTTCTAAGGAAGACGGGATGCATAGGAGGTCAAGTTAAATTTGTTAATAGTTTAACGTGAGTGGAACATTTTAAAATCAAATTGCATGTGTTGTTGCTAGTGAAGGGGTGATTCTAAACATTTAGTTACAACACCGACCAGTGCATAAAATAAGTGGCAACACTGGATACGTTAAAACAAGGTAGCCAATGTGACAATAAAGTTCCAAGTTTGTGGTGAATTTGTAGACTTTAATTAAGGAACTTTAGTAGTTTCTACGTGGAAAGTCGTTGCCGTAAGACTAGCCATTTTATTTTGATGACTTTTCTCCGTATTCGCTTATCTTTGCTGATACATATAATAAAGATACGTATGTTACTCTGTATCTTACTAGGTAGGAGGTCATCGAAAGTACTTAATTTTTTAAATTTATAAACACGAAATTGACTTCACGAGTATACAGTTTTCGATAGCTCATAGTTACCTACATGCAAGTGTAGTTATGCCCTGAGACCTGAGGTAAATGATTGTAAATGACGAAGTTTCATAAAAAATAGTTTCATTAATAGGATACTTTCCCATACCATCGACTTTCTACTAGTTTTTTTTATCTTATCTTCCTAACGGAATTACGGAACAGACGTTATCGCTAACAGGCTGTTAGTGTAATGTAATGAGATACATAATCTCGCATACCATTCATATCAATTCCGTACAGACATACAGACGGACAATATCTGCATACTGACACAGAGGATACTTTTGATTGTTGATTGACGTCGGTTCCTCTTTGACGCAGAAATTGTATCATGCATTTTACGTAATGTGATTTGGCCTTGCAAATTTTTGATAAACAATTCAAGTTAATATTTCAGCTGGAAGACATCGATTTCGATTTTTGATTAGTTTATGTTATTGTTGTAAATGTTGTGCTTGCCTTTAATTGGTATGTGTATAATTGTATTTGTCCTGTGAAAATTGTGTATGTGTATTTATATAATTGTGATGAATGTACTGTTGGCTTGCCTTAATGATAATAAATAAATAAATAAGACTTTCACTGCTAAACAAAGTTCTCAACCAAATAGTTCTAATAAGGGCGATCAAGGGTTGCTAAATCTAGCGGCTCCCTGCCTCCCCACAAGTTCGTTCGTCCACCACGTGCCATCCACAATACGCTCGTGCTCGCAGTTATACTCCAAAACTTGATTTTATAATTAAAATATTTCAAATTGTAATTCCAACTACTACATAGTGAGGAGGTCTCATTTACCTGTTCCTTTGTCAATTGCATTAAAACATAAATAATTCGGTATGTTTATTCAACCCAGCAGTCCCATAAGGTAAGTTCTCCCACCTTTGAGATGACAGCAACCAAAAACTACTTTAATTAGTTTATAAGCAAGAGTAAAGTTTTTAGTTTTTTACTCAAAGGGCCTTAAAGGACCAAAAGGTTGGCAATGCGGGTTTCAAACTTATTTATTGCTTGCTTGCTAAATTTATTGCTTCCTATCAAGTGGGGTTTATGCCTATGTTTTTCGAAACAGAGTCACAAATTGTTGTATGTTGACCTAGAAGGGAGGGTGTGTTTTTGCAGTCAAATGTAATGCGACTGTATGATGCAATCCAAATAAGCTGGTAGCCTACATTTAAGCCTGTTCTGCATACTGTTCAACAGATTAACTCTGCCGGACAGCTGGGCTTATCGTTTATGGATTAGCCTAAATCATGCCTGCGGCAATATTACTTTATGAACTATCAATATGTACCCGAGTCAATTAAATTGCGTCACACACGTGTTTTGGTACGGTTGTGAGATTTATAATAGCGATCTGAAGGAGTTTTGAAAGTAATTCTAAATCAAGTTTAATTGACAAGCGAAAGTGAGAATGGATATTTAAGGCCTTTACTTTTTGGTTCAAACATGAATCTGGTGCCTTAATAAGATCCTAAAATAAAAAACAACATCTGAATCTGCGTAAAACCTGATGTGATGCGACAAATGACGAATGTGGTGACAACAAAAACAACAATGCTTCGATACAATGAAAGAAAAGTCAAGGTAAAACCCACCCATTCAGTAAAATTGTCCTATAAAACTCTTGTCCCCTTGCCAACCTTGGCATTGGCATACGAACCAATACCTCCTATACTTGAACAACCTAGGTTCCAAATGCACTAACAACAGAGACAAAAGATACATCTTGTAAAAGTGCATCTCTTTCTACAACAACGTTTTTCCGGAAAGAAGACTCGAGAATTTTCTCTAGAATTTAAAACAAGGCGTTCTGCCAAATACGTACGACTTGACTTTTGCTTGCTGCACAAAAGTAAAATGTTATTAACCGGCTGAGGGGTAGCCAAAATGGTGCTCGTGCGGTCGGATTCTATTTTTTGTTTCTTGCGAATTGGCTGGAATTCTCCACCGACGGAATAGGGAATTGTGCACGACAGGAATTTCATCCAATTTCGGTGTAAGTCGAAATGGCTGTACCTAAATTAGATTTTAAACTTTTGCTGCCCATGTTGAATTTATAAAACAGTACGTCAGAAATACTGTACGGCCGACTGAGTAAGCCCTAAGTAAAACTGAAAGTAATTCAACAAAGTACAGAGTTTGGGGCTGACTCAAAAGCATTAACATTTTCACAAGACAAATTTAAGATTATCTTCAACTGATATTTACTGTTTCTGTCGTTGTTTTGTGGTTGTTTGCGCCATTCGTTACAGTTAGATACGGTCGTATATTAATTTTATAACTCTCTGTGGGTGTTTACTATGTTTAGTTCTGCAGTAGGTCGTTAAGTGGTTCTTTGAACATCTAATAAAACAGGCGAACTGCCGAAAACTGACATTAATTAAAAAGCCGTAAAACGAAACCTGGAAGTGACCTGGATAGTTTGTGTCCATTTCGGTAGGAAAAGCTCAGTTTCAGGATGCCTTATTAACAATGTAATTAGGAAAAGAGGTTATTGAGCGAGTGTAGGACACAACGATGAGATGGTTTCTAATATGCCTGAAGTGGTTTTCCTAGGGATTGGTCATATCTTTGGTATTAAAGAAATTGACATTCTACAATTACTTAATCAATAACAAAATTAATATTAATTAAAGAGCTCAAGTGAAAACATCGGCTTTACAATTATACTTCAAGCTTTTCAATTATCCTAAAGCGCAGTCCTAAAGTAATATTATCAATAAAATTATAGATCTTAATTATTTCATAACGCATCTTGATTGAACTTTCTTTAAGTGCATCTCCAATAAAACATAACGAATGAATAGAAAACTTTCTACGAAAAATCTTTACTTTTAGATTGTTTGTGAAAACAAATTATTTATTACATTAAACATCAATTGGCTTAATAGAGAATGTGAATGAAATTTAATTTGATTATTCAATAAATTTTTCGTAAAGTAGATGGAAATAGTATAAAACATTTAGAATTGAAAGATAAACCAGGGAGATATAACCATTAAATGTAAATATATCTATCTCGCTCATCAGAACAATATTTTCTATGGAAGTTGTATGCGCCTGTGTACTTTGACGTCATAGTACACATCGGATCTTTCTGTCTAACCAAAGACTGAAGCTTTATAACTTAGTTAATAATTTGAGAAAATCTAACGGATTTGTGTAAATATGTGGAACGAATTATAATAAATAAATAAAAAAAGTCATGCATATTCCCTATTCGTCGTCACTTTCAATTTAATAACATCTAATCAAACAAAACAATATTTTTTAGATTTTAAAAGTATATAAGTACCATATTAAAGACACATCACACTCTATTTTGTGGAGCTAACTTGTATTCGAAAATAAATTCATATCAGTTCTAAAATTCGATAATCTATATGTCTGATATTGGACAAATAGTGTTCAAAATAATGAAAAATGTTCTATGTGCGTATCAGAAACCAAGGAATCTGTTATCTGACGTTTTAAAGTGAAGTACATGCGTATCTTCGTCTTAAAATACAGCGCGTTACAGCTGATTTTCCCCCCGTTCACACGGAGTCAACACGTTAGGTCAAGTTATAATGATTTTATCTACAAAATAAGCGAAGGCCCAACGTAACTTGAACGACGTTCGAAAACCGAATACGTTTAAGCTGGAATCTTATTATGATGGTTCGTCGTGTTTCTTCTTAGAAAACCATCATAACTTGAGCTCCGAAAACGTGCAGTACAATGCGATGTGAATGGAGTCTTATACGCTGTAAACAACTACTGTTTACTTTAGAGCATGTCTGTTTCACGATATGTCAGGTTATTACGTAATCTGCTTGTAGTGTGAGTTTTTAACGTTAAATAGAGTTCATGGCTCCTTCCCGTTTGGACACTTTCCCGATTCGTAACCCTCACTTAATAAAAATTTTATATTCCATAAAAGTTGCGTTTCGTATTAATATTTCATACGTTTTGTGGTCTTTGGACAATTTTTAACTCTCATTGACAGTCGATAAGCTTAGTATTAATAGAGTTGATAATAAATTAGGCCGATGAGGTCCACTGCTGGGCATAGGCCTCCCCCAAATATTATCAGTGGGAGCAATACTGTGCCGCTTGCATCCAGCGACTCCCTGCAGCCGGCAAACGATCATCAGCCCGTGGGGATGTGTCAATACTATTGTTACTATTTCTGCACATAACTTTTGCTTTGTCGATAGTGTGGCATCGATTCCTGCGCTATTGTGACTAGTTATCGAGGTCAGAAATAAAAAAAAAACCTTTGCATGAAACTTAATTAGATTTTTCAATAATTTGTCGTAATGTATGAGGAAATAGTATATTTACAGTGAAAACAGAATTAGGATTCTACGATAAACAAGGGAGATAAAACCTTTAGAAGTAAATATATCTATCTCGCTCATCAGAACAACCTTTTCTATGGAAGTTTTATGGCGGCTGTGTACTTTGACGTCATTGTACATATTGGATCTCTATATCTAACCAACGACTTTGAAGCTTTATAACTTAGTTAATAAGTCAGATATTTGAGAAAAGTAACGGATTAGTGGAAAATAAATAAATAAAATAGTCATGCATACCGATAAACTATATGCTATGCAGTTTTAATTAAATACGCCTCGATTGAGTTTGCATGTCAAACTAAATATGCATGGACTAAGGTAATATACTCGAACTGACTTTTGATATTGGTTTTGGCTGTTTTATGTAGGGACTGATTGATATGCTCATATAAATTGGCCCATTTATGTTGGGATTGGCGAAAATTTTCATTAGTTCCACTGTTAGGAATAGATTTCCCTGCAGCGGATGCCTTCGAGCACTACAACCTTCACCTCTACTCTTTTTATACATCATGGGCAAAAAAGCAGACCATTCATCTGATGGAAAGTGATACCGCTACTAACACGACGATCTTTTAATGTCTGGGATGCCAAGAGCACCGCCAATGCGGTCCCCGTGTAGAGTTAAAGCTGTTATTCCTTTCGTGTCGGTAATCACACTGGCTCTTTAATACTTCTACCTGAAATACAGCTAACTGCTTCATGGTGAACCAATCAACTCAGTCGATCTGGCACTTAGAACCTTTAAAATCTCGACTTACTAGAGGGTAAATACTAAATACTTAGCCATTTTTAGGTGAGATGGCCCTAAATTCGGCCAAATCGCCATTGCCACATCCATCAGACTGATCAAATTCTTATATTAGGTAGACATAAGGGTTGCCCAATAGCACTAATATTATATGATACTCGTGAAGGTGGCTAGGTTGTTCGTATCCACAAAATGGCTGGAGAAGGCAAATTGTCACTTATTAATTCAAAAATGGCCTAAGATTGTTAAATAATTTGAAATGACCTTTAATCGGACTTGACCCACTGACCTTTAGAATCTGGTATCAATAAATAAATAGATACCTATACCAAACATTATGTAATGAATGTTGTTAATTTAATAAAACATCATGATTATAAAAGTTGATAGAGAAGCAGGCGAAACAAGTCTACAATTAGGTAAGTCTGTAATCAAATCAATAGGAAATTGCAATTAATTATTGTAAATCATTTGCCCATAATAATTTCATCGATCCAAGTGATTAAGAAAAACAAGGTTACTTATAGGGGATCAGTGTGGGAATTGTGTTTAACTAGTCATTATAATTTGTAATTGATATTTTTTTATTTTATATTTGCGTCGTCTATATTAATAATAATTATTATGCAAGCTGTAAATGAGTGTAGTGCCATTTTGTAAAGATTTTCTGTGAAAACTCGATACCATGAGTTTTTTTACCTTTTTTTCGTTTTAAAATTGTTAAGAGGGCTAACTAGATAATATGATAGACCTTAAGGAAGGGAATTAGCGCTATACATTTTACACTTACAAGCATTAACATTCTTCCTCTTATTACCCGACTACGGTAGAGCTGAGGAAGGAGTATGATTTTAGTATATACTATTATATTTTGCACTTTTTAACTATGTTTCAATGCAGTCCGTTTGGCTGAATGTTCAAATTTAGCTTTTATGAAAAGAAGAATTTAAAAAAGCGGTTAAGTGTGAGTTGGATTGGCACATGAGGAGTTCCGTACTATATTTTAATACTACTATACTACTACTGTACTATATTTTGTAAGAGAAACCAAAAAAGACAAAAAAATCGAAAAAATCACGTTTCATGTATGGGAGTTATAATTAATTCATAATTTCATAATGTTTTTAATATTTGAAGTTATAGCGGCAACAGAAATAGACATTCTCTGAAAATTTCATTAGTCTAGCAATTACAGTTCATGAGATACAGCCCGCTGACAGGCAGACGGACAGCGAAGGCATATTAATAGGATCCCGTTTTTTACCCTTTGGCTACGGAGCCCTAAAAATATCTAATTCAGAAACGAATATCCCTTTTTATAAGACTTTGAATAAAAATATCTCAATCAATTCCTATACTGAATACTGTCTGTAATAAATAATTTTACTTGCCACACGAACTTTATACACCAGCCACGCCGAATTTCAAAGGCCTGCAACAAACTACCTCAGTGAAAGAATGTTTAGATCAAATATTAACTTAACTATATATACACCTACTTGAATATCACACTCTCTAGGACAAACAAACGGATAGACAACGTTATCAAGCCCGTGGCTTCAATATCATAACTAGCGTATTGTTGTTAATGAAGCCAAATTTACAAAAAAATATTTTCACACTTTCAAAGACAAGTTGTGTTTATTACTCGAAAAAGGCGAAGCAAAAAGGCGGGTTGTGACCACGGTTAAATTAAATAGTTTACTGAACAATTTCAGATGAGAAAATTTGTAACTACCTATTGTACATTTTGATTTTGACATTCTACTTTTTGACTGTTCTTAAAAATATGACTTTTTACTGTAAGCAAATATTTGCATACCTTTTCAGAGGTATACATGTACGGGTCTTCCTTAACTTTGCAACATTGCAACCTACATTTTGGCAAATAAAATAAAAAATTATTATTAAAAATTCTTGTTTCATACTCTTTATAGCACGGTTTTAAGTAATTGAGTTTTAGTTTTTAAAACGAAATTTTAGTAGTGACTAGTTATTTCCCAATTTTAATTTCATTAATTAATTCCATCTTACAAGCTAACAGATAAAACATCCAAAGCGCTTACAAGGTATTTTTTTAGGATTTAGGCGTTTGTTTGTGGGTATGTGTGAATAAATATTCGTCGATAACTCAAGCATCGTTGAACGGATCGTTGTGACAATTGATAGGTATACTAATGAGGCAAAATTGATTGTTCTATTTAAATCTGACTGACTGAGTCTGGGTTAGCGAGATAAATCACTAGTATAAGTAATATACTTAGAACATTGACTTTTCTTATGTCAGTCAGTCCATGTTTTCCACTTGCGATGAAATTCAACTCTATTATTTAATCCGATATTCACACGTAAAAGTTGTCAGCATGTAAAAAAACATGTGCATTTTTTGCAGTATTATATTAAAACATGTGCATTTTTTGTAATATTATATTAAAACATGTGCATTTTTTGTAATATTATATTAAAACATGTGCATTGTTTGTAATATTATTTAAAACATGTGCATTTTTTGTAGTATTATATTAAAACATGTGCATTGTTTGTAATATTATATAAAACATGTGCATTTTTTGTAATATTATATTAAAACATGTGCATTTTTTGTGGTATTATATTAACACATTGGCATTTTTTGTAATATTAGATTAAAACGTGTGCATTTTTTGTAGTATTATATTAAAACCTGCGCATTTTTTGAGTATTATTATTAACATCTTGAAATTGTGAAGCTAATCTGACACAGCTTAAATTATGTTAGATAATGTTTGTTCAAGTATTATTTCCTTGCTGGAACCATTCCTCCAAAAAGTTGATATACCATAAAATACAAACTTATTTTTGGTTTTAATGTATTTAATTTGTTACACCTCATCTATTTACAAACTTGCTAGCAATAGAAGAATCAGTGGTGGGTAGATATCGAAATGTTCTAGTTTTGAGCTGTAAGGGCTATAATTTATTCCTACTTTACATAAGACAACGTTTCATTAAGTTCTAGCAGACTGTTCCTCTATGACTGGAGGTTATAAGGGCCTGTAATTTACTTGTCACAGACAGACGACTTCGAAACAAGAGCACAGTATATTTGTTTAGGTATCAATGTACAATGTAGGTATTCATTACGGCAACAATCACTTCACTAGACTGGACGGCGCGAAGCGTGCGTCTCGATACAATAGTCATGATACTTTTATATTTTTTACATGCAATTGTAGTAACTTTAGGTACAATCACGGACGCGCACGCGATACCACCTTAAGGTCGAGTTTTGCTTGCAGGTTTTGCGGCTTGTGGCTTTCATACTATATTTGTGAATGGATGAGATTATCATACTTTTAAAACAACATCATGATTTCAATGAATGATTTGCTTCCTTTACCGTCATTGGTAATAGAGATTTACTACGGCCAATTAGGATGGCTCTTGCGATCCAACCCCTAGAACGTAGTATTATCGCGTATCGAAATTCCTCTATTTCGATGACAAATGATAATCCGTGGCAGACCTCGACTGTAAAACAGCAGCATGCATCATGTTTATTACAGTTGGTAGTGATGATGCACATTTTTTTTTGTTTACTGAAAAAGCTTGGTGTAATTTTCAAAAATCGATTTAGTTTGGCAATTATTTATGAGTTTTAATTTTTAATAGATTTTGACTCTAGTTTAGGTAGAATAATAAAATATACAAACGTATCTAGTCCAGTTATAAGCGCATTGGCAGACTCTCCATCTTGGTAACTTTTAACTAGATCGATTTGTCTGTGGGTCGATTTAAAAGTACTTACATTTAAGTCTATTTGAATAAAATCTTTGTATTTGAATGGAGAAATGACATGTTGTTAGTAAAGCATCAAAGCTGTCGGTTGTTGTATGGTGCGCATACGCATGGTTGCGACATCTCTCCGTCCATTGAGAGCGCGCGTGGGCGACGCGGCGTAGAGTGTTGTGATAGTAAATATTGCACGCCTCTGCCCGCGCCTTCTCTTAATCTTACGGCGAAAACACAACAGTGCAGTGCACCACAAACTACGCACTGGTTAAATATTGAAAAAAAGCGCCATGGTGGGATACTCCCTGTCAATGGTGGATGTTTGTCAAACCAATTTCTCTGATACCATCCCTTTCTAGACCTAAACCAGTGAACGCCGCTGCTTCGCAATTTACATAGCAAGAAGAAACCTATTGTTTCATATTCAGTAATTAGAAAACTATAATTATTATTTCACAAACTCTAAGTTGGAAAAGAAAATGATTGTAATTTATACTATTAAAAAAAAATCAACTACGGAGGTTTCTTGCCGGAATCTTCCTCGTAGAAATAACATTTCTGAATGCCGGTGGTAGTAAAAATTCGATTTGAAAGTGCTTTTGCTTTTGAACTACCTGGTAACCAGGATTGCTTTTTGAAAGGTTATGGTAAGCCCCCAGACAGTCAACGCTGTTTAAAACGCGCAAAAGAACTTTAAAATGCTTATCTTAAGTCTTCGAATAAAAACATATTGACACCGCGTAAATCAGCGATTTTAAAAGGTTTAATCAGGGTCTTGCGTTGCGGCGCGTTGCACTACACGGGTGTGTTTTCACCCTTAGATCCAGGCCACAATGCTCTGTAACAATTTAATGTTTAAATTGTATTATACTATGTAAGTTGGATCACATTCACAAAATGAAATCGAGTGAAGATGAATTGTGTTCTATATGCGAGTACCCCTTAGCCTTGGAAAAGTTTATTTGCTCTTGCTTTTAAAATAACATCTGCTGTGGAATGAAATTGGCTTGAAATTAATTAGAATTAAAATAATTGTCATTAAAATAACACTATACATGATTAAAAAACAAGGCCTTTTAGTCACGAAGCCATTTTAACAGGGTAACAAAAATTAGTTTGAAAGAAACCGGTGGTCAAGCCTGAATCGGAATCGCACATGATGGGTTCCGTAATATCTTATAGGATTAAATAATATGTACTTTTTAGATACTTTCGTAAAAGATACAATACCAAGCAAATTGTTTTTTAAATCACGTTTTTTGATGGGAGCCCGCTTTAACTTTAAATTTATTGATGTTTTTAGTATCTGTTGTTACAGACAATAGAAATAGACATTCTCTGAATATTTAAAGAGCCTAGCTATTATGGTTTATGAGATACAACTTGCTGACAGACAGACGGACAGCGGAGGCTTAGTAATAGTGTCCCGTTTTTTACCCTTTGGATACGGAACCCAAAAAAGCAAGAACTATTGCATTTAAATCCTGATTGACAGTATGAGTATCAGGGAAAGTGGCGGAATACCAGTTTTGAGGCAGCTCAAGTTAAAATGGTCGTTTACGGATCTGGTGCAAATGTGTAGGCGTATACCATGGTCGTTCGTATAGCGGGATCCATTAATATTGAAATGTTAATAATATTATTATTTTCTCTATTTTAAGCATCAGCATGCTTTAAAAGATAAATGTATGGTGGTTGATGGTTTATAAATACCCCATTAAATTCCGTATTACAAAGTCAGTAGAGTTATTTTTTTCTGAATTTCCAACAATTGGTTTTTTGATTTTATATATTACTAGCTTTTGCCTGCAGCTTCGTCCGCGTAGAAGTCTGAAATGGTTCCAATATCATTTTTCATTACTTAACATTTATCGTTATTTTTTTTGGAAAATTCACACAACATCTTTATAAATTATGGCCCATATGTTATTCTGTTATAAAAGCTATATTATTGTAAAGTTTCATTAAAATTGATTCAGTAGTTTTTGCGTGAAAGAGTAACAAACATCCATTCATCTGTACATCCTTACAAACTATCAATAATATTAGACTACGAATAAAGCCTGTCTTCCTCAGGATATCCTTGCCAAATAAAAATACATTCAGTGGTTATCGAGTAACAACGAAGCGAAGAAGAAAGAACTCAATGAGAAAAAATTACTTTTGTAATTTACAAAATTAAATAGGCATTACAAAATACTATAATGTTTCGATCCGGGGTGACTTGTCTCTTAACCAGGGGTCGTAAACAATGAGTTAACAGGCCGTTTCACTGCGTAGGTGATTTCTGACTTAAGTATTTATGTAATCTAGGTTAAGTCAATTGAATTACGTCTTCTGCTACAATATTACTATTGCATTACGTTATTATCTAATATTAAGTAAAGTTATCTTTAAAACTACTTTACTAGGATTTTTTGTAAAGAACCGATAGTATAATATTGAGTCGACGACGTACGGAAATATTCATATAAATTGTCTTTATTCTAATTTTAAGCTTATTTAAGCATAAATATAGGTATATATATATATATATATATAATATCCAAGACTTCTGTGTGCTTACCTATAGTTTTACCTTCAACTGCCGCTTGCGACTGCAGTTATAAATTTGTATGAATCTTTGTAAGCGCCTCTGGATCGATGGGGAGTTTAGATTCTTAATACAAAATCACTGTAGTAATCTATGCTATCGGACGCGTAGAAAACTAATCCGAACTCATGGTAGACACGAGGAGGAAATGTAATTAATGAATTCTTGCAATGATTAGGATAATTATTTATTTATAATAAAATTAACGGATATGCACCCAATTAAATAAATATTATAAAATATTATTGCTATTTTTATCCATCACATAATTCTAATTTCAATTAAAACAAAAAATACAGCTATTGTATGGTTAATATCAGTGTTCAAGTATCCACCAGATATTTATTTATCTGTTTCATACAAACAGAAGGAAATGGTTAACTTCAAGAGGTGGGAGTTAAGATTAATAGGCAATAAATATATCGATAGTAACAGGGAAGTGTATTTCATCGATAAATTCTTATCGACACTGAACGGTCCCACGCTCCAATGGGCCAGTAGAAAAGTTAATTTTATGGTTTAACAATACTTTAATTGCACTTTTCTTTACTTTAATTGCGTTTTATTTAACTATAACAATTTTTTTCTACCCGATTCATATGCGAGACTAGCTTTCTGACCGTGTTTTTGTTGGTGTTTATAAACAATGTGAAAGTCCATATTGAACATGATAAATTTCCGTAATCATTTCGTTGATATTATAAATGAACAATAGGTAGATCTGATATAAGTGAATTCTCGTATACTTCTCATTTAATAATTCTTTCTTCAGTTTTTCACTTTTGTGCTGAAGTGACACTCTTTTCCTGTTCTTCTTTCACATTGTTTTAATAATGCTATCCCTTTCATATCACTTGATAAGTGTTAAAAATGTGTATGTGTGAGTGCCGCTATGTTTGGAGCATTTTTCTCGATGGATTTTTAAGCAAATAATTATATAACTTTGTTTTGTCATATTTTAATAAGTTATAAAGCTTTGATGATTTTTACGTACAACCTGTTTAAAAATAAATAGCGGCCCGCCCCAGTTTTACTCGGGTGGACATATAAATTAAAACATTAAAATCGCCTATGTAACTCGGGGATAATGTAGCATTCTATAGGTGAATGATTTTTTTTAATCGGCCTAGGAGTTTTTGAATTTATTCGTTACTTATATACAAAAATAAATGTTTCCACTTTATAATATACTAAGTATACATTACCTATGCTAGCATTTAGCCACAATCTCACCATATAGTAAGCGACGGTTTGGTCATAGCTGAAGGATAGAAATAATGGATAAAATGTATCCATTAATTAATTAATTAATTTGACTTGATAACAAAACAGTGTTAAGACAAATATATCTATCGCCTCGCAGTTTCTGCGGCGCAGTGGTGTAAGCATCCGACTGCTTTGCTAGAGCACTAGAGGTTCCGAGTTCGAATCCCGGTAGGGGTGGAATATATTGCAATACACATTTTTTTGCTTACCGGTCTTGGATGTAGTATTATAATCTATCTATCTATGTAGTATATTATACCATATCGTTGATTAGTGCCTTTGACACATGAGCTTTCAATCTTACTGCAAGACCAAGTCAATGTGTGTCGTGATGTGGTTATTATTACTACGGCAGTTGTAGGTACGTATCATATGAACAGAAATTTATATGATACCTACGTGTAGGTCTTTGTTCATTGTTAACAAGCATTATTTACAACATAAACACAATATCAGGAAGCCTCAAGCCCCACGTGTTAGGGGATGACATCCCCTGGACCGGCAGCATCCCTCTCTAATCCTATACAATTCTACCGGCACAAAAGACCACCCCTATGGACGCAATATGAGCGTACTTCAATCAAATTTGTTGTTAGGGTTCCGTGTTGGATTTAAAAGGATTAAATGGTTCTTTAAAATAGGTAGATATCAACTAGTTAAAAATATATATCATGTATTCAAAATGGGTCGGCAACCTAAACGTGATACCTCTGAAGTTGCGAGCTTCCATAAGCTACGATAAATACATTCAAGAGGGTTTTAAACTACTATACCAGCTTGTTGCTTACTAAAAAATGACATCTGACCTTTTATTTTAAACTATTTATCAATACCTTAAATATTGCCGTTTTCAAAAATGTTCAAATTTTAAAATTCTTTTTCTTAAATATAATTAATGATTTCTTTAAAATAATTATACTTTTAAATTTTTCATCACTACTAATTTAGGTAAATAAAATATATTATATTATACGGAACCTTACCAATATTGAATGATTTAATCTCATTGCGACCCTACAGTACGCTATAAAGTTACCATTATAGCAGATAATTGAAACTGCACCTCGTTAAGATATTGATTTGATCGCCATTTTTATAGCCCCCGTAATGAGTACAGCCCACTTGAGTTACATATATTACAGCTGCTCTGTTTAAAACCTTATCAACATTTAACTATAGCACTTGATTTTTTTACTTAGATATCAGCTCAATGCATTTCGTTAAAATTTATGCGTTGTTTCTATTTATATGTCAAGCCAGCTCATGTGTTGAGTCGAGAAAAATTGACATTTTCTAGGCTATTTTTGAACTTACTTAGGCGACAATGTGATGCTATTTTATACCTAGAAAAAGAAACTTAATTTTTTAAGCTTTTTATGTTCGATTAAATTAAATTTTAATTATGATTTTTTTTCTTTGCAGGTAAATATTAAAAGAAAAAAAAAGATCTCGAAGAACTCGTTTACATAGTACTGGCTAAAAAGTTAAGCAACAAGTGTAGAATGTATGAGAAAGGTAAGGCAAGCTTACTCGCTTTGTAAGAGGAGGTAGTATGACTGGGAGCCTGTATGCCAAATTCTTCTAGAAGACTACTGCCGAAACACATCACACTTACTTCATCAGATTTCCTGAAGAAAAAAAAAACTTAAACATTAAAATAACGATGTACAAAGTAAGCATTTACTTAAATATTTTTGTCTGACTTTCTTCATAACGCTGTTTTTCTTCTGGTAATATTTTGCCAGTGCCAATGAAATAATAAAGAGATGAATCATGATAGATGGAATAGTTAATCTGGACGCAGTTACATGCTAGTAATATTACTGTAGGCTCTAATAGGTTACTTAGGCGATGACGAAAAGTGCAGCCAAATCGTCGTATTTCTCTTTCTCCACACTTGTACAGCACTACAGAGATTCACCGGATAAAACACTAGCATTTCATACATTCAAATCTGCTGATACAAAAGAAAAGACAACAACAAAACAAATCCTACTAATATACCAGTAGAGAAGATAAAATATGAAAATTTCAAGTGACACTTCCCGTTCCCGCCAACCAACCCCCATAACGTCATTCAAAGGAAAGCTATCTTCTGTTACATAATCCTAAGCTTTGTTTACATAACCAAAACATTAACAGACTGCAAGAAGACAGTCAGGAGGCTTCTAACAATACCTCATTTGTTAATATACGACTAGTAGTTTAGAAGTTATGCTGGAACAAACGAACATACATACATACATCGGTAAAAAAACAAGGAAGTCTGTGAAAGGTTTGCTACCAAGACCACCATAATGAAGAGTGTACACTTACCCATTGTATCAGTAAATAACAGACCATGTAAATACATGCGAAGGTACCACGGCAGTTGACATTAGCGATCCAGAATGTGTTATTTCTTTGGAAGTCAGTTTGCACACGGATTATACAGTAAATATGTACTAAAATAAGCAAGTCTTAAGTGGTCTTTATTACCAGTTCTGTAAAAACCAAAAACCAAAATCCATTATTTTCTTTAATAACGTTAAAAAATTCAATAAAATGTGGTGAGACTTTTTCTTTCTACTTATTTATGTGTGAGCCGAAGATTTAATTCTCTCGTCGGTACGTTCGTATCCTTGTTTATGTCATGTCATGTATCCCATGCGTCCGATGTATGGCTACAGTGACGTCATGTCATGTAACTGAACAGACAGTTTGAACTTGTATCCAAACATTTACAAAACATAATATTTCGTTGCTTGAATCTTGTTTAGGACGGAATCACACTTGTCAGCATGGATCAGCATGTTATGTATAAAATCGCCAACTAAGAAAATGTGTGGAAAGCTGAATGCGTACGCATCTTTATACTAAAACGTACATAAAATGCTGATTGGCTGGAGTGTGATTCCACCCTAAGTATGACAGGTTTTCGACTTCTCGACTAATTTAACTTATTTGTATACATATATAAACTCACGCCGTAATCTCTCGAGAGGGGTTGGCAGAGATGTTTAACACCGCATTTCATTTGCATGTTTCTCTTAAGACCCAGTGTGACAGGTTGCGAATCTGTCGCCACTATCCGGGCACAATGAGGAACATGGCAGCTACAACGTACGACAACCCGAGACTCGAACCCTCGACCTGTCGGGTCGGGTCGATCGGTTAAACAAGGCACGTAACAAACAGCTAATGTAAAAACATTTTATTCTAGTTTTTATTGTTTTTACCCAGTCTATGTTTTTAGAACATTAATTTCATTATAAGATATTATACGCATTTGAATTTTAGTCGAATTCTCAATTCAGAAACCGGCTGATAGTCAGTGCAGCCACACCAGACCTAGAGACTTACTAATTAATTAGCTAGCTGTATTAGTAGGTAGGCATTGTCTAGCCCTGGCTAACGGTTGCGGTGAGCAAATGGGGACAGTGTAACGTTTCAGTTACACGACACCTTTAAGGCAACTGGAACAGCGAGTTTGAGCTGAGCAAATACTGTGTTTACCATGAGTTCAGTGTGCATGAGTTTCATCTTCGATTGCGCGCGCGACTGCAGTAACTTTGGTAATGAATCTTTGCAAAGCGCCCCTTACGGATTGATTGGGAATTAAGAGATGACTGTAGTAAACCAAGTTACCTGACGTGTAAGAAAATTGTACCAACCCGTGGTAGACACACATTAATTTTCGTTCAGGTTCTATAGATCACTATAGTGATGAGTATTAGAAATTTAATTCCTTATCTATCTAGTAACTCATAGTAGACTACAACGCAGGTTTCCGGACTCAGAATATCGTGAGCAAATTTGTTCCTAAACTAATAAAGTTTTACTTAATTAAAATATTATTACAAATGTATTAGGAGTGTTTTTTTGTTTTGTTCATTATTTTTAACATAAAAATATCCAACACATAAGGTTTCATTTACTTGCAATTTTAACTTCATTTAGTTTCTTTATATACTAACATTGCAATAGCGTAAATGCAAGGCCGCTGTTCTGTAACTGCGTACTAAATGTCGGTTTCCTGTTAAGCGTACTGTCTCCGTCCGGCAGTGGTCTGGGGTTCGGTTCCCGGCTTCACACTTTTATTGTTTACGCTTGAAATTGACCAGATTCATTGCCGGTGTCTTTTTTTGTTATTGTTTTTGAAAACAAAGGTATTTAGCAATTGAAAAACAATCATAAATAAAACCTTAGTAATCCTTAGGATTTAGGATTTTATTTTGACACTTACGTCATGATAAAGAGTAAGATATGTAGACTATGCGCATAACATATAGCATAACGGAAGAAGTTAGAAAACACTAAACGAACACTTGTAAATAATATGTCCTTGCCTGTAAATAAGTAGTAAATAAACGGTTTAATATTTATCTATTATCATTTACTTGTAGAACAATGTTGTGTCATGTCTGTAATATAAATTATAATACTCATTGTAATATTTTAAATACTCATTAAAGTTCGATGACCTCAGAAACGCACTGGCACGGTAACTTGGCTTTTTCAGATTTTTTTATTGGCAGGTTCGAAGTGTTTCGGTCGGGACAGTCTGGCTCACAGTTACATTAATTTCGATCGAACATTGTTTGATATATATTGCATCAGAAATCTTACTCAGACACAGAAATATTGATTTCGGAAGCAGAGTTATAGTTGATTTTATGTTCGGTCGATTTAGTAGGGTCCCAGGTTCGGTACAGGAGTTCACTGTCTTTCAGTTCGAAAGATTGGAGGGCTAGTCTAATCCTACTCGAGAGGTATAACATTTTAACCTCTACATGAGCAATGCATAGGCGGTTTCGTTCCATATCAGCGTCATCGTCGTGTCAATAGGCGGTATCGCTTTTTATTAGGTGAACCGTTTGGACGTTTGCCCATGACGTAGGGTTAAAAAAGGTCCCGGGTACGAATCCCGGCAGTATAGAATACGAGTATTCTCTATGGGGTTTTAGATGCTATTTTATCTAAAACCCCAGATGTTTTAACATTTGTATCTTTATAGGCCTTAACCTAAATTAGGATACAATTTGTGTCAATCATAAAGATCGTATTTAAAATGCTACCAGTTAATTTATCTTTGTGGTTTCTTCTTGTGGTTAATATTTGTCATTTGTAATAAGTATCCGGTGACCTTTTGTGTAAGTATTCAGTGACGTTCTCAGTTTTAAACTTTTAGCTTGACGTTTCGATCGCGTTTGCGTTTCGAATTATATGATTTAAATACAGAAAATTTGTAATATCAAGTAAGGAGCGTACTTTTATTTAAAAGGCCTGCAACGCATTTTGTAGCTCCTCTGGTATTGCAAATATCCATGGGCGGCAGTATTCACTTTCCATCGGGTGATCTGTCAGTTCGTTTGCCCCCTATCATAAAAAAAGGTATTCACATGTCTTTTTCTATACAATTTCACACATTTTATTATTCGTGCATTTTTCATGCTTTATAACGCTTTTATACAACTACATGGTTAAACAAGCAAACGGTTTAGCTGATGGGAAGTGACACCGCCGACTATGGATGATGAGCTCTCTGATGTCGTGAAACGCCAGAAGCACCTATACGTTGCCCATGTAAAGGTAATGACAATGATGACGAGGACTTTGTTGTGTCTAAGAATAACTCATAAATTTTGTTTACCTATTTTATGTGTATATATAGCTTGTATATATATAAAGTATATAAAATAAGCGAATTTTTCCATATAAATGAATGGTTTCCTTACATTACTCAGGTAGGATATAGGATTTTGTTACAATGTAGGGCGATATTCATAAGAAACCTCGTATCGAAGGAAATCCATTATTTATGTGAAAAGAAATGGCGGCAATGAATTGCGCATTCCACTTTGGATGTTTTATGAAACATTTCATTGAGCAATTTCCTTGAAAGATTTATAAGTGTTTGAGAGTTAGTAATCTACCCTGGCTCTGCTCTAGTAGGAGAGCTATAAATATTAAACGCCAGTTTGTGTATTCTTGATTAACATTATTGAATAAATTCAACGTATTTCGAATTACTTAAATAACAATTTAATTTTAAAAATTAACATCTGTCTTTGTGTCTTTCTTAAAGTTTTGCCTAATTTTATTGCCTAAGTATTTCATATGAAAACATAGCAGCGATAGTCAAATACTACCAAAACGTTAATCTGCCGATCAAAATTATCATAAAACATGAAATGTTACAAATTTATTTTAATTAATAGTAGTGCTGTGCAAAATATTGCAATATGTTTCCTATTGGACTTACAATAAGGGTTATATCCACATAGTCGTGGTTGAGACCTATTTAGCTGTGCTGGACAGGTGACGGACTGAGTCTCCCAGGATTAGCTGGCATGCGGACGTACTGAGGTATTCAGTTATTATTGTCACTTCATAGAAGACTGACACACCTGCCACCGTCTGGAATTATGCGTCCTTCTTTTTATTTCTTTGCAGTCCTATATGTGAGTATGTCTTAGTTAAAATTATTTGGTAACAAAAATGTTTTGTAATAGATTGAACCTCCCTTTTTCGGCAGTTGAGTAAAAATCTAATGTTTACATTCTCAGTGTCTTTTCAGACATCTTTTTTTGTTTCAAATACGTAAAAAGACTGTAAAACCTTTGACACTGTTTCATGTTTCATTGGTTACAGCTAATTTAATGTTGACATTGTTTTTTGTTTAATTAATCACAGCTTATTTACGACTTTGAGTTGAGACTTTCATACGATGGCATTGCTATAAAAATCCTGTTTTAAAAAAAGTTATCCAGAGAGAAAGTATGGTAGCTTACGAGAATTAAATTAAGAGATAAAAAAACCGTATTCCCAGTGTAATAAAATGTTTTTTTATTTAACGTGTTGAATGCGAGGCGTCGTGGATATGCGCATGCGCCACATTCCGCAACAAAGCACAAGAAAGTCAACATACAGATTAGAAACAGAATGATGTTTTATGAGAAAGTCTTCTTAGAAATCTTATTCTGAGATCCTGGTGAAATTAAGAAGCTGAAGCGAGAGTGATGTCCATACATTTTTAATTGAAATTGAAAAAAGTTTAGAAATTGTATGATTTAATATTGACTTTAATAATATTGATAGGTCTTCAAAGGAAACTGCAGTTAAGTTATGCAAATTAGCCATTATCTATATATGATATCATAAATCCGGATCATAAATACGTTATATTGTTCAAATTGTTTGTGTCATAATTTTAACAACATTTAAATCTGCTTGAACGTAATTGTCACAGGGCGACGACATCTTCATACAATAGACTTCACTCGTTATTTCAATAGAAAATAACATCGCTTCTCGTGCGTAATACTAGCTCTCATGACATGTAGGTACCGCTTAATTCCATGACTTGGGCCGGGTTGTTTAGTATTACTGAAACGTGATGCGTGAGATAATGCGACCGCTACTACAAGCACGCCCATACAAACAAATACAAGTGTAAGTCCATACAAACATACGTTCGTCTCATGTATCTGTGACAAGTTTATCATAATCATACAATGGCTACGCGACGTGATAGCTCAGTTGGTAGTGTCTACGAGAATAGCGTTCCGGGTTCGAATCTTGGATAGGAATATTTGTGTGACTCACGTCATTCTAAAGTCTTTTCAAATGAACATTGTTCAAAGATTAATATAAAAATAATAGTATCTAGTGGTAATAGTGAACCCTAATTTTACATAGAAGCTATATATTGGATTAAATGTATTTTTTATTTTTGGTAGAATAAAGAAAATAGCTTGAAGTCCTCACTAACGACTATTAAACAGTTGTAGCTTGTACTGCGTCCTTTTGTATCTATCTTATGTCAAACGATTATTATGTTATAAGCCATCTTGACTATGGTTAAATGTAAAAAAAATACAATCACCTTATATGAAAAGAAATTGCGCTATTCTTGATTTACGCCTCAGGGGTTTAAGGTTCAAGTTAAAAGGGGATTCACGTTTTCCTCTCGAATGAAAAAGATATAGAAAATATGTATTCTTGACTTAATTTTCCGAATCACTGGTCTCGTCTATATCTTATGTTTGATATTTCTCCTTACCTTATAACATAAAACATAAACTCACGCCGTAATCCCTCAAGAGGTTGGCAGGGGTGTTAAACATCGCATTTCGCATGTTTATGTTAAGTTCCAGTGTGACAGGTTGAGAATCTGTCGCCACTATCCGGGCACGATGAGTAACATGGCAGCTACAACGGACGGAAATCCGAGACTCGAACCCTCGACCTGTCGGGTAGGGTTGGTCGGTTAACCAAGGCACGTAACAAACTGAGCTACCACGTCCTCTGAAGTACACGTACTACATAACAGTAAAATTGATTGAGTAATGTATTTAATTAGAAGGATTGTTATAAGATATTCGCTGGTATGCAAGATCTAGGTATATTGAGAAAACGAAGGGAAATTTCCGGGCGTTTGAAAAGTTTTTCCACCAATACTGATAGCTGTAACGTTTAGTACATCTCCCTGTTAGTTAGTGGATTAATGTTGTGTTTTGGCGTCAGGTCAGGCGTCTCTTGGACGCAGTCTACTTTAGTTTTTTGCCCTCTGAGCAGTTTCAATTGCTGTATCCGCTTTGCTGGAAGAGAAGTCTGAAATCGGTTTCTTACTTCCTTCTATTTCTTCTGGTTAAATTCGATTCTGGTCCAAAGACTGCCGGTAGGATGTCCGAGCACAGCCTATGCTTTCATCCTCAATACTACGTGGATTTCTGCAGGAATGCATACTGTGATTGAATAGCACAATTAATGTCCATATAATTTGTTAATTTTTGTAACATTCATACAACTTCATAAACGTTCTTAATATTAATGTTACATTTGTATTTAATGTGTGAACACATATAAAATTTTAATTTTGTTTGTTTTCCTTTAATTGTTATATATTTGTTTTCTTTCATATCATTGTTAATTTTCTCTCAATTTTATTTCATTTTATATACTAAATTTTAATTCAATTATGTAGCTAATAATTTTGTAAATGTTGTATAAGTCCTTAATTGGGACACACATATGTACCTTAGGCGTTTAGTTATAAGTTATTTTCTGTGTCTGATGTGTGTCCTGGGGATTTATTAAATAAATATAAAAAAATAGGTCCATATTATGTGTATTTTAAGAGTTTACATTAAACGTTACGAAATCTAAATAAAACTAAACATTTCGTTATGTTTATTTAGGATTTTACGACCTACATTTGCCGAGCAACCAATGTAAATAGAACTCTGTCATATTTATGACATTCTCTAATTAATGTAGGTCAGGTTATTTTGGTAGATCAAATCAATTTGAACCCTATGATAATTCCAATAGGGTTTATTTTATGTACATTTAAATGTTATAATTTAATGTATTCAAAAGATGCACGTACTAATTAACTATAGGGTTTACATTAATAAAAATATCTACAGAAGTAAAAAATAATATATATTTAAAAATATTGTATATTTATTTTCATACTTCCTTATATAAAAAACATAAAAATTCACTTCATTTGAATTGTATTTCGTGTATATTTCATATTAATATCACAAAAAAGTGTATCTTGTCTGATACCCTTTCAAGACTTAACCGCTGCACCGAAATCAGTGAATTTTTTAATTAAATCCTGCTGTTAGTTATAATGAAATCATCCATACGCTAGTAACATCTTTGGTAACACGACGATGTGTATATTAGATGGTAGTTGTGAAATATGACACCAGTACCTTCAAGTCGTTACCATGTGGTTACTGTTAGTGTTAGGTAATTAACTGTAATGTTACGTAATTTTGTTGGTACCTACTTAGCTTCAGTGTCGAATGGGCGTTGTCTTGACTAATTTATGCAGCTCAACCGAAAACATTAACAATCTAACTGAATATACAAAGGTGAAACAATTAAATTCATGGTCAATAAATGCGAAAGTATATCCGTCTGACTGTCACGTTTCGAAGACGAAATCGCTGAACCAATATCGGTAAATTTTACCATGGGAAAAGGTAAAGCTTTTTCGTGTCGCGAAAATAAAATTCTACGCAGATGAAGTCGCCAGCACTAGCTAGTTGATCATAAAACATAATAACAATAAAGAATCTGATTAATATGGCGCTACATCGCTAAGAGATTTTTTTTTAATTTAGAAGCTTTTCTCTAATTAGGGTTTGTCAGCCCTTCGCTAAGCGATTTTTTTGAAAGATTGGAAGAAAGAGTGCTTTTACTTGGTTTATATAAGTTTCAATCTTATTTACAATATATACTTTTGTATATAACAATACTATAATTTCAATATTGTAATAGACCTTCGATTTATACATATTTTTAGAGTGACTTAATCAAAATGAATTTAACCTTTTTAACATTTAACCACAATAGTGTCTTAGATAAATTATCTGTTAAACTGTACTGTTTTATTAAAGATAAAATATAAAATTACAAAGTATTTGTACACTAATTAAAGTTTTATTTACGATGCTTCAATGTATCCGCATTGGGTGTAGTGGCGCGAAATAATTAACTTTTTTTTTAATGGAACAGCTTCGTAAAAACAAGTGGTAAAAAAACAAACGCCTTGGCGCCACCAGCGCTGTAAAAAACTCGTTTAAAATTGTTAAAAAGTAAGTTCCGATATTGTATTGATGGTTGTTTATGCACAAACTTTTTTAATTTTGCTGTTTTTTTTTTAGCACATAAGTGATCAGCCATAGGCGTCACGTTCGAGGATGCGTCAAATTTCCAAATGAAGGGCGCCAAGAAAAATACCGAACTCTATGTTCCGCGATGACTTCGTGTCTTGGTGGAATGAAGATGTGAAGATTCGTTTAATACTCTTTGCCACAAACACTCCTTGAGCTTAAAACTAAACATTATATTTAGAAGAAAAAAAATTGGTGCTAAAGAATTATTTCTCCGTACAATTTTTTTTTAACCCTATTGTATTAAATTAAAATAGAATAAAAAAATAAATATTCAAAGGAAAAGGTTATTTATTACTTTGCACCTGTTAAAAGTGTAGTCAATTTTGAACATTCAAAGTCGTCTAGTTAACCCGTTGGGACTGAGCTCTTATAGGAACCTGTTAATTACTAATTACGGAGACGTGCGCTCGTAATCTGTTGTGACAACATACTGACGGGTAACGACTTGTATCAGAGATATAGACAAGTAAAAAACTAACTAGGGAAGATATGTTATGTACTCGCGTTTTGTTTATAGCAAAAAAAAATCCATAGCAATCTTCGAAAAAAAAATTACGGGACGAAACCAGTGAATTAATAGAATCAATAATTTAATTTACAGACCTTAAAAATTCTTTAAAGAAAGTAAAAAATATTTTCTAACATGTTTATTGTTTAAATTAAAATTTTCCACAATTTTCATGAACGCGTGGTCACCCTACCGACCGCACTATGAGTCACGGACAAGATCCTGAGGTTAATTTCTTGTTTATAAATCATGTACTATAAAGCTCCGTCTACCATACCAGTCTGTCCCGGGCAGCACGGGGGTTATTTTTACTCAGTAACCTGTTCCTTCCCCGACTGGCATGTCCACTTGTTACTTTTAAGGGTTTTCGTGTACAATTTTTACAGTTACTGGTATACTTGTACTTTATATCGAGCCTTTGCAAGAAAAATATCGTAAGCGACATTGTTTTTTTTTCACGGAATATAGTTTCAACGTTATGATTATCTGACAATGATCGAAGATTCGATAGATCGAAGTAAGTTGTTTGTAGTCATTTACGATACTTCTACGACTTTCTTACTGTAAAATATAATAATGATTCGGTTAATAAAAGTAATATCTAAAAAAGTAAATTACAAAAAAAAAAAAAAACATTTTGATATTTTTGGCGCCTATAATGTTCTTCCGAAAAGGTTCGATATTTTAAATGTTTTAAACTTAATTTCCTTTCCTTAATTATGGTTTAGCAGTTATCAATTAATACGACAAAGACAACACACGGAAAACTTTCGCACGCATGCTGTACAATTAAAGTTGTTTTCCTGTATTTATCAACAATAAAAGTAACAAAGCCAATACCTCAAGAAGGAAGCGACATAGAATAACTTCCATGGTCACATTGCCACCTATTTCAACCATAAAAGAAAAACTCAAAGACTTTTAATGCCAGTTTTAACGACACGAAGCATTTTTCTAAAACAACCATTCTCTTATCTTTTTCCTTACATAGAAACTTGACGTACAGTCCTCCTCATTAGAAATTTTAATAAAACAGTCTTTACTGGTATTGTAATAAGTATTATTTTGGTTGTTTTTGTTAGGTATACTTTGTTGTGATGTGGCGAATCAGCGTAGCGTATTACGTATTGCAAGCAACACATTTCATAACAGATTTATATGGGGAAGGGAATGTTCTGATTAGTTTCTTGTAGTTTTTTTTAGTGAATAGGGTGGCAATGGCAAGTGTGCTTGAACCCGGGAAAGCTTGCGCCACTAAAGGCATAACGCGAAACACGATTTTAATTATTTGTAACGCGAAGGTTTCAGGTTTTTCTGATCTGCCCTCATAGACCAATACCTTTTTCCGCAGGTGTTGCCGCACAGAATATATAATAAAATAATTAATAGATTTTAAAAAATCTAAAAACCCACGTTTTTAAATGTCCTAAAAATAATAAAATAACCCTACGGGGCTGAAAGAGGGGCCATTCAAAACGTGGGGGCGTATCTTTGCGAGTTACACCCACGATCTATACACGTCAATTAAATATATCCCATTAATAATCCCTTAAATAATACTCTGCCTCAAAAGTCACTCCATACAAATTTTTATCAAAATCGGTTCAGCCGTTTTTATAGTTGTAAATTGCATTGTCATCGGGTTTGAAGCTACTCTGAAAATTTCAGTCTGCTAGCTTATCGGGAAGTGCCTCAAAATTGAGTTGCAAAAATCCAACCGGTACGATAAACAAACAAGAAAGTGAGTGTATAAAACGTGGGAAAAGGTATTGAAATGACATTTCCTTGCGCTCGCGATACGTCATTTGAATACATTTTCTTTTGGCGTTAACGCTTGCAGTAAAATAGTAGGTATTTGCCTAAGAAAGCCAACCATAAAAACTAGGTCAGTAGCTAGACTAGCCTTTAAGTTGTGAGAAACAAAAATCTAATAAATTCCTGTAAACAGTCTTTACAAAGGTAAAGACGTATCTCATGTTAAACAAAACAATGTGATTGCTTTGTTCTTTCGTATCTTTTTGTGCAGTAATTTTAATTGAATACAACCTGTAATAAATACTGTTGTGAAAATAATCTTCATTGATCGCGACCTTTACTTTTCATTGCAGCTCCAACTTGAGCTAAACCTTTTAAATCAAAGGTTAAACAGCAGTGTTGCTTGAAATTGGAAACCTACGTAGGTAATTCCATTTCCAACTGTTTAGGGCCTATCGAAATGGCAATTGCAAAATGCATTCCTATCCCAACAATTAGGTTTGAAACTAGGAAACAATCTCCACTGACACCAAATTGGAGAGCATTTGTGCGCTGGCTCACGATCTCAGTAATCGTTCGATACCGCATTCGATATCCAAACACGAACAAAAATCACAGCTCGAATTTAGATCTTATCTACTTGTAACAAGGCTGATAAGCTTGTAAACTAACTCTGATTTTTAAACCAAAGTGAACCCTGTTCGACAGGGTTAAGGTTCAGTTTAGATTTTTGGTTTCTGGTATCAGTTCGTGTACAGTTTAGTGTATTTGCAGGTTCCCATAGAGTCTCCTGAGCATTCCCACGGATCTTCATCACTTCGAATATCCATTAGATTAATGTTAACTTGATTTAGATGTACAACTTTATTTAGCAGACTCAAACATTAAATATTAAGCAGACTCAAACATTAAATATTAATGTTTTTCGTGTCAGATCTGTATGTATATATGTTAAATACATAAAAAAAATATATAAAGAAGCATTTTATTTTAAATTGATAAATTTTAGCCAATCTGTCACATTTCAATCTTTTGTATTTTTGTTAAATACAATAGGTAATTAGATTTTCAATAAAGTAGTTTCGCTCTATTTAATGTTACCGACAGCGAAAATAATACGAGCAGGTCTTGAATAAGTTCATCTTCCACGAATCGAACCTGTAACCCTAAACTTTAAACAAGCAGCCTAGTTATAAAAGCTGCACCTAACTGGTCTTCCAGTTGCAGTTAACATTGTTATTACTTGATTACTATTACTATAACTACAATTGCGCAATCCAAGGTTTGCCGGTTAATCTGCAGAAATAGGTTCTGCTTCGATTTAAGTTTGTACCATTCTATGTCACGAAGAGCGTTCTGTTATGTTTGTGTTCAGACGTGTACATGTATATTACTGTAGTGTGCGTTACCTCTACTGAGAAAACTTGAGGTAACGCACACCGATACAACGTTCTAGTACACGCACAATTATACTAACAAAAACATTATTTAAACCACAAAATAGAGTGTACAGAAGTAATGCTTGTGTGTGTACTTGTACTAGTTTTGACAGCTCCGCTCGATGTGTAAGGGATGTCAATTTTAGACTTAAGCAAAAAAGATTAATATAAGAAAAAACTGACGTGGCGATAAAACTCATATTGAAATATTTATTGTTTGACGTTCAATATTTGACGTGAATTTCACGGTAGTTAATTTTTATGTAGGTATTATGAAGGATTTGAAAAAGTTCAAGAATTTAAAAAATTGTTGAGTGTTCAAAGTCCAACTTAACCAAAAAAACATGGAATTACAAAAACTTTCAACTCGTCCCACAAAAAAGGCGAGAATCACGTGTTTGCGGTGAGTGTCAACCGCGCATGCTTCCTTCCCAATCCTTCCAAAATATCGTGTCCGTGAATGATTTGTCTATGTGTGCGTTCATAAAGCACGCATTGTATGAAGCTTTCCAGTAGTGTGTTTCTACCATTAGTTCGCATAGTCTTTCTACACGTCAAGTAACATAGATTACTACAGTGATTTTGAGCAATCTTAATTCCTCAACTATCCGTTTGGGGCGGTATACAAGGATTCATACAAATTTGTAACTGCAGTTACAAGCGACAATCGAAGGTTAAACTCATGGTAGGTACACAGAAGTACTGTCTGTTTTGTGATCAAACGGTCTTTGTGAGATGGAAAGACTGTACTAGGTAAGCCTTTTCTTACTAATTTACGGGTGGAACGTGCTTTAGAGTTGTTCTCTGGCTATTACTGATATTATCACAGCTAAATCGCTTGTTCAGCAAAGAAACCTTAATTAAAGGAAATGAGTTGAAGCGAATAATTAGTCTTCATGTACGGGTGTCTAACTAACCGCAAAACTGAAACGTTTAATATTTATTGACCTGTTAATCAATTTAATGTTACAGGTTAGTTTTGTAAGGTTTTCCAAAAAGGAAAAAAGATATTTTTGTTTCAAAATCCTCTACAATACTCTAGATGGACGTCAAGGTCATCGTAAGGCGGCGGTATCACTTTCCATTAGGTGAACCGTCTACTTTTTTGCCCGTGATATTGTATATTTAAAAAAATCCAGCCTACTTTTTTGTATCTCCAAAATACTACAGATACAGTACCGTTCAGCGATACCGATTCACGCTTGACATTTTTTTTTTCGTATCTTAGAACACCAACGTAATAGGAAGACGCTAGTTGGTAATATATAGTATATAATCTGAATGCGGAACACTTATATAAAGTGAATGAATGGTACACCGCAAAACCGCTTATACTGAAATTGCAGGAAATGTTCTTTAATCAAACTTTTCTGATGCGACGCCTTTTTGCTTTAAAACTTTAAATGAAAATGCAATAAATCAAAATCGACGTTTCAAAAGCAATTTTAATCGAACTACTTCAATCATTATACACTGAAGTCGGTGATCTAGTAAAACAAACAGCAGGGTTGTCACTTACAATTAAAATTACATTTTGACTGCAAGCAAAAAAAAAAATGTTTTACACACCTGACTTCAAAACTGCCTGGTTTACGTTTTAATTTTTGAATTATTAAACGTTAAGTCTGAATAATTTGAAATGAAATACTTTTTTGGCAAAGGCGCAAAATTCTAGATAAATTTATGAAAAATCTTAATATTCACTTGAAAAGCTATCATTCATTCTGTCAGTTTTCTTCCTTTGACTTAGAGAAAAAAACCAACTTTTTTAAAATATCAAACTTCATTATTCATAACTCAAGTAATTTCGATTCTTGGAAAGCGTAAAGCTCTTTTACATGAAGGACTGGCGAATAATTACTTCTAGTCACATATAGCTGGCGGTAATCATATTTACTTCATTAATAACAAAATGAAAATAAGTGTTATAAAAATGTTGTAACATATAAATTGAAGCGACAACCCTGGTTACAAAAAATATAGATTATATTGTAGGGCTGTGTAACCAATTTCTTGAATTTATTACCTTTGCTGCCTCCAGTTGTGATAAATGACAGTAATCTGGTCTGGAACGAAGGACCAGACGTATCGGATTGCTTCCTATGTTTATGCTTGAATTTTGTACAGAAATAATGACGCAGAATTGATAGTTAATAATGTATATTGTCCATGAATTTTTGTGTTCGTAGACTTTAAATAGCTAAGGCTGTCGAATGCTAGTGATTTTATTTAAGACCCAAAAGTTTCACCTCACCATTAGCTGTTAATGTTATTTCCATGGTGTCTAAATAAAACCACTGTATAAATGATTGTATTTTGTTGGAAATAATTTTCTGTTTAAACCTCGTTTTGAATTATAGCGTGACATCAAGTAGGTGAAATTTTCAATTGAATTTTTGAGTTACGTACCTTCTATTTCTATTTACACATTCAAAACTTTAAATTTAAAATAAAAGATTAATAACATATGTGCCCCTTTTGTTTTGATTTTCGATAAACGTATTAAAAACTTTAAATTTTATAAAAACGTTGCCAATAATTGATTCTTGTGTGTCTTACTTAAAATATTTAGCTGCAAAAATTTTTATTCTCTTATTTCTTTACTTTGCGTGATTAATTTGATTAGATTAGATTTATGCAAATGTGTTAAAGAACGCTCAAAAATTTAATTTAAAAGTTTTTTAATAAAACTACTAAAATCTTTTTGTATTTTACATTGAAAAAATTGAGTAAATTTATTGCTTACACATTTTCGGAAAGTCTCAAATTTCTCATCCCACTTAAAATTTAAATTAATGCTTTCGAAAATGCTATAAATTGCACATTTCTGGGATATTTTGAAAAAGTACAATCAACTAAAAGAATAGAACCTTTTCAGTTCATAAATATGGTTCAAAATGCTTTATTAAGTTTTCTCGGTGACCCTAAGACTGTGGGTCAGTCCCTTGGGTTTTGTTATAGTCTGACCTCAAACCCAGCAGGGAGTCAGGGATCAGATGACAATCAAGATGAAGCAGTTTTTGGAAACAATAACAAACCACTTCCGATTAGCCATATGTTTAGAAGTGAATACTGGGCTTTGTTTTAAAATACAATGAAATATAGTGGGTTCCAGACTACTCATTAACTTTTTTAAAGACAGCAAAAATAACTTCTTTAGCACAATTTATAAGGTCTTGAGAAATTGAATGATTATTTGTATTAGTAGAACTGTTTTCCTAATATAACCTATTTAATTTAACTCGTACATAACTACGAAATATTCCATAGACTATCTATAGAATCATTTAAGCTATTCAACTACATACAACCTACGCTTCCTCTTCTTTGATGACCTCTGTGGCGCAGTGGTATAAACAGCCGACTATTACGCTAGAGGTTCTGGATTCGAATCCCGGCGGGGGGAGAACTTTGTGTTGTTTGTAAGATGGATTGTTTAGCTTACCGGTCATGGGTGTAGTATTCTATCGTTGCTTAGCACCTGCAATACAAGTTTTTACGATACTTAATGCAGGGCTGAGTCAATGTATGTGTCGTGATGTGATTTATTATTAATATTATTATTACCTACTAATTCAATCAAATCAGCTAGGACGAATAGCGATTCGTGCGTGGTGTGATTTGTTTAAAATACGCTTATTTTAAATCACATCACACCACCATACTTTGAGCATGTAAGCGTTCAAATTGTCAATATTCAAATCTATATCGAGCGGCTGCCAACCGTAGCTTCCGAGCTATCGGTTGACGACCCCTGTTCAATGATGCACAGGGTTATGCATTCCTGGAATTTACGAGACAATCGAACAAAGCCTTGCGTGAAGCTTTTTGTTCCGTCTCGATAAAAAATAGCCGTAAATATTTTATTTTATACCCACGCAATGGACGCTGAAATAAATCGACAATCTTGTTTATTGCATGCTTCCTATAAAGCTTCATGTGACTTAATGTAATAATAAAATCTAATAAATAGCTTAATTTAGTTTTATCTCTGAATTTATTATAGAGGTAGTTAATAGTTGAACTACTGAAAAATTCAGTAGCTACTAAGTTATTTTAGATAGTAATTAAAATCTTGATTTTGTTAAATTAAAATATATTTTCTGTTCTTTAATTTAGAGTTCATTTTTGAATAATTTAAAGAGTAATCTTGTTTTTCTATTTACAGGTAAGACTAGAGTTAACAAATTTTAGCTGTTTTATTTGGTAAGATATTAAAAAAATAAGGTTTACTATTTTTCCTTGGCTTATTGAAAGGTACGTATATATTTTTTTTATGGTTGTTTCTGATTCACAAATAAAAATATGGCTGTTCGTCCAAATTTTTTTTTGTTTATTATTAAGTTCAGTAATTTATTGACCAAATGGTTGAACTTTTAGAAATTCGGCTCTTTGTTGTTTTCATATTTTATTTATTTTAAAAAAATGTGACCAAATAAATCCAAAAATGGTACTTTAATACAATGAGTAAGCATTTTCTATGGAATCTCGGATCTATACATTATGAAATACATCTTAATTGGTCACGAAGAGAGTCGATTTACGCTTTCAGAGTCAGCTTTTGTTTCACTACAATAATATTTATCACTTATTTATAATAATGAACTTTAGAAACTAAAGGTCATTATTATAAATAACATTGGTGAAGAAACAAATGGAGTTTCATAAAATATACTGCAGATCGATTTTATAGCTTTAGATAAGAAAGTTATTAAGCTGTTACATTGCACATAGCAATAAATAAAATATTTATGCGTCAGTTCGTCGGTAAAAATGTACTTTTCTCTTTTGTCTGCGCGGGAAGGTTTATGTTAAATTAATGTCTGTTTTGAGTTTAAAATGTTTAACAAATAATAAGTCCGAATATAAATCACCGATACAAAAAAACTTAATAATATTTATACAAAAACGCTACTTCTTACTGCTTCAAATTCTAAACAATAATGATGTGTCGTACTGTAACGTGTCACATGCATAAAGTACTCAGTAAAGTGTATTTGAGTATTGTAAAAGTCAGCTTGTCCTCATTTTATTTCCGACTGGAAAAATCACAAAGGGACATAGATAAATGTGAAATGACAAGGTTTTCAATTTTGTATTTTATAACAAATATCGTATTATACTCAGTAAGTAGGTCAGGCTTGCAAATCTGTTCATCTTTTGAGTACTTAACCTGGTGCTGTACTGCGAGCGAAGCTTTAGCTTTTTTTTCGAGTTTTGCTGAAGGATGTAATTAATTCAATTCAATTCAAATCATTTATTTGCTAAACGTAGGTCCTTACGGACCTTATTATAATACAATGTTTCACTACATTAATCTTAATTCTAATTCTTAATTAATCTAACATTAATCTTACAAACACATGGAAACCAAAGGATTTTTTAAATCTTAGATCATTCCTTATTGATAACACAGCGATGAGTTATTTATTATATTTCTACTTTGACAAAATGCTTACAAATCCAGGTTTAAATAAAATATGGTATTTATGATTAAATACTTAAAAGAAATAATTATTTTTTATTAACATACATTTCTAACTTGTTTAATACTACTTATTATTAAATAAGAAAGTCAATGCGAACAAAAGTGAAAGGAATTAATGATATCTTCTGTGAACGAATTGATGAAAAGAGTCATTATTAATTTTTCAGTATTACAGCTTGTAGTAGAACTCAAGGTTAATTCGTTTTGTGTCATGAAAAATTAATGGTGTATTAACAAAAGGCTGTTTTGTATACAGAAATGACAGTGACAATAATAATACAATATAACTGCGGCTGAAATAAAACAATTAAGATAATGTACTCTTCCACGCACAATATTGACAACCCAAATTGAATTTACTGTTTGACACTTAACTGTCATTGGTTTTGAGAAACGGTAAATGGTTGAAAACAAAAATTAAGGAAGGTTTTCTTTAATTAACACACAAGTTAGTTCATTTAAACATATTAAAATTTGAACAATTCTTAACATATAAAAAAAAATCCCCATTGAATTTAAATAAAATATGCTGTCTCCAACTTTCTAATTGCAAAAAGTGACATTAGTAATTGCTCTTGTCAAAATCACTACATGTAGTGAGAAAACGAGAATGCTGTAGTTGTTTGTCAAAAAATCTCACCTGTCAAAACAAGAACACACACACACAACAAGTAGCGGGAACCTCGTTTGTAACGATGCCGTGGGAAATGCCAATATGGTTAATAATTAGACATTCACACAGCGTTGTATTGTGTCATTACATAAAGACGAACAACCCGTACCTATCTTTGCACGTTATTTTGTTTCTATTCCCTTTTCTAACTACTAAACCGATTCTGACGGCCTCTGTGTCTGTGCGCAGTGGTATAAACAGCCGACTAGAGGTTTTGGGTTCGGATCCCGGCGGGGACAGGAGGGGGGGATCTTTGTGTTATTTGCAAGACGCATTGTTTCGCTTACCGGTCTTGGATATAGTATTTTTACCTATGTAGTTTATAGCATATCGTTGCTTAGTTCCTGTGACCCAAATATCTTACGATACGTAATGCAGGGCTGAGTTGTGTGTGTGAGTGATGTGGTTTATTATTATTATTCTCATAAAACTCAGCGCCCCACATGTAAGTTCTCATGACATGGAAAAAACTTGTCGATTTGCAGTTTCGTACAACAAAACAGTTTACCTAAACATATTTGAAATGATAAAAATTGTCCTTAAAAGTTTCTTCATGTTCCTTTCAAACTTAATAAAGTGTTTAACGCTTTAGCCTTCAAGAAAAGTAATGACAGTCGGATTTACGCGTAGTAGTACTCATGTCATACACGTGTTTCCAATCTACCTTAACAAGATGGACCAATAAACTGTTATATAGTATATACGTAAGGGCATTTCTTACTACCTCCTATTTCTTCTGATTAAGTTCGTTGCGGGTCCCAAGACAGCCGGTAGGGTGTCCGTGCACAGCCTGTGCGTCATTGCACTGCTGCATTATTCGTTGATTATTCGATCAAAGGACGCCACTGTTGATCCTGGTGAACAGGAGTTGCAGTGGTGGGAAAGAGTGGCGGGTGTGCCCCATATACGTAAGGGCATATCTGTCGGATACAAAAGACACAAATCTTTCTGTTTCATATTTCAGTTTTAGTTGGTTACTTGTAAGTTGAAAAAGGGAAAAATGGACCTGGTAGCTCAGTTTGTTTCGTGTCTTGGATAACCGACCGAACCGACCCGACAGGTCGAGGGTTCGAGTCTCGGGCTGCCGTAAGTTGTAGCTGCCATGTTTCTCAATGGGTCCGGATAGTGGCGACAGATTCGCAACCTGTCATACTGGGACTCAACATAAACATGCGAAATGCGGTGTGTAGTCTCTCTGCCAACCTCTTTCGAGGGACTACAGTGTGAATTTATGCTATGTTGTTGTTTACAAAAGCGACCGTACAACTAACTGGTCGGGAATTTATAAGTTATCAAAGGATGCCCATTGACATGCGTAAGCGTGTATGTATCCAACGTGATCGGAGTTTTAAAATTACCTCCTAGGTTGAAATGTTTTCACGCTGTTGCACATATTCGAAATCAATATTTCTGTAATCTGTACAGGGTTTACGTTATTGTAGTATATTTCAATATGTTTTAATTAAAAAAGATAATTTTAATTAACAATTAAGGGAAATAAGAGAGAGTTGTTGTTTCTGTTTTGTGTTTTTCTTAAGAAGGTATGTTTTAATGACTAATAATTATTAAATATTTTATGCAGCCAGAATATAGTGTAGCACTGTACACAGACGAAACATCTGCAATATTTAATATGTACTATTTTCACAATAAATCAGTTTGATTTTGACTTTGAAGAGTGCAGATTAATTTGAGTGGATAACGTTGAATAATACGCAGCTTAAAGAAGGTTCAGCTAAAAGATGCGCAGAGTAATGTAATGTTAGGAAGGTTGCTGGTACTTTTAGGGTTTTTTTTTTGTTAAAAAGGGTTTCCCCTCCTCCAAAAGGTCAACGGCTGAAACTAGGAAGGCCTAAATAACTTTGTTTGTTCAGAACTAACTTTTAAAATGCGCTTACTTGGAAAAAGTATAAAAATGTAAATTAAATTATTTAAAATTCAATTATAACAGTTATGGGTGAATACAGAACCCTATTCTACGCGTTTTTTTTATTTAAGTTTTGCTGTAGCATAGATCGCCAGTTTGCACACCATGAAGCGCGCATGCTTGTTTAGCGCCTCATAAAAAATAAAATTTTATCTCCATAATCGAAAATGCATGGTTGTTTAAATAAATAAAAGATCACTTAAGTTCGAAAACAGAAGCACAGCACAAGTATCGGTTTTTATTCGAAGTCGCATCATTCAATTCGTTGCCGTTTCACAATGACCAAGAACTAGTTTCTTTAAAGATTCCAAAGGAAACGCCAATAAGTGGTTTGTACAGGAAGTCGGTCGCAGGTGCGTCGCGTCTGTCCGTCTGTAACCAGAGACACTTCGTCTTCATCCAGAATTACATCAAAGAGAACGGTTTCGGCGGAGTTTTTTTTGTACATCACCTTAAAGTTGTTCCGAACACGATTCTGTAATACATTACCTAAGAATCAACAGGCTGCACCTTAAATTGAGTAATTACAACATTCATTGAGCATTTATTCTGCCAGACGTTTAAAAAATTCGTTAATAGCAGGTGCATGATGAGTGCGACCATTTTGAATTTATTCAGCTTCGATTCGAAATTCGAACAAAAACAGGCAAAGGAGAGCAGCTGTTACAGCTCGTGCGCAGCGCTGGAACAAGCGTCAAGCGCTTTTTGTTTAAACGATATTGCTTGGTTGTTCTATTTTCGATTCAACAATACATTTTATGCTTTATTTTTTAATATTACTACAATTTTCGCAGTTGAACCTACGTAAATTATAGCATTGAGGAGATATATAAGAAGAATACTTAATTGTTCAATAACAAATTAGTCTAGTATCAATTCGGAAAATTTAAGGTATTCAAGATTCAGAATCTTACAACAAATATTAATTTTTGCTTTAAATCGGTTTTCTTCTAAAGTGTTTTTACTTTCAAAGCACTAAATTTTGAGCTCATTGCGCTTCATTTAAAAGACAGGTGCGGGGCGTTAAATAAATTAATTGCTACAAATGTTCGGGTAACGGTTTTTAAACTACATTTTAATTTATGAACTCGTTTTAATTCAAAAGCAATATGTGGGCGTGAACTTTTAATTTGGATTAATTATTGAACTATGTCTTTTTTTACGCTTTTATTAACTTTCTACTCGCATTTGGTTGAGGTGCCGGAATACCAAGTTCCTCATGTGTCTAGATAGTGGCGACAAATTCAACTGTGAATGTGTCGCCACTATGTGTTAAAAGTCTTGGATAAAACCCCAAAGTAAATTATTAAGGGTAGGACTCAATCAGTTTCTTTGTTGGAAAGACCTGGCAGTGAGGAAGCAGGAACTAGTGACAACCTTAAAAGTAGTTAACAAAAATGTACGGCTCTGGATATAAATCTGAATAAATTACAATTAGAAATAAATTAAAAAACACAGTATTTACAATGTTTCTGTTGTATTATGCATAGTCGTGTTGTATTAAGCAGTGGTTTTAAGTTATCAGGGTTAGTTATGGAAATTGGTTATTCTGAGAGTATTTGCTGATTACTAAGTTTTTCTAATTGCGAAACTAAGTTAATCGGTCTAGACTAAACTTTTACATAAAATTCGCCTTCTAATAGTAGGGTTGCCAGATATTTGAAAAAGGATCTTGAATATACATATACATTTTTTAATTTGTTTTACTTTAAGCACGTATATCTTTGATTACATTCGTAATAAATGCTTGTGGCCAAGCTTGGCTACAAGACATGTGTGAAGTGTCCAAAGAATACTTGTATTAATATGGAATTACAATACATTTTGATTTTGCACGGTTGTATTTTGAACAGCAAACTGTCTTCACAGTGTCATGGTGGCGTTAATGACATTCGTAACGGCATCCTCGTTTAAATAATTTATACTTCAAAGAATAAGGTAATTATGTCCCGAGCAGAAATATTTTAAAACATGCCTTGAATACTTACGAGTTTGAATTCCTTCTCCTGAGATACCTAGGATAAAGAATAAAGAGTCAGAGACTTTTTAATTTAATAATTTATGAAAAACTAATTTTCCCGGAGAAGATAATATTTTTAAGTAATTAAATTAGGATAAAAATAATCTTTTTTCAAATTTTTCGACAAACAAACGAAGATGGCCGTTTCTAGAAAACTTTGATTAAAATTGCTTATTAATTTAATTTAATTTGATTTGCAACAGGCAAACATACAAGTTCAATTTATATAACTATAGAAGTAATCCAAAAAAAATATAAAAATAAGTATACATATTACTAAACGTAATACAATACTTAAAACAAAATGGAAATCAGCTTAGTTCCATGAAGCATGAGTTTAGTTCAATGCATGAGTTGAATGGTCGAACCAGCAGAAGCAATGTTTAGTGGCTTATAAGTCGCTTATTTAAAACAAAAAATCAACATCCACATCAAACGTCAAACGGTTAAAAGATGTACCCGGTACAGATTACAAGTGTACCTTAGGTTTAGAAGTACAGTGGTGTAATAAAGGCTGGTTGGTTGGTACGCACGCTCTTGACCCGTCCTGACATCGGGCGAGGCACGCACAAATGTATGCGAGGACTTAACATAACAACGCATATCTCTAACCCATGAACATTTTCCATGTCACAAACTCCTTTCGGCTACAGTTGTGGTTGTGTGTTGGCAGACGCATACATGAAAATTGTTCTAGTGTGCGTATCGACTTTACTGAGCGAACTGGAGGATACACACACTTAAACAATACGCCCATACACTAACAACAACAGTCGAACTATCTTAGTGAGATTGTATGGGTGTACTTTAAGAGAGAACCTACCTACGCGTACTAAAGAGACATCCTTGGATTAGTTGGAAAATGTCTGAGTACGATATGTTATATAGAGTAGGAAAGTACTTTGTCGGCTCATAAAAATAGATGCAACTGTATTGTGTAATGTTTCAGCTCAGTTTTCGAAGTGAGGATAGTAAAACAATGTATGCGCAATGTTTGGTTAGAGCAGCTAAACCAAGTAACCAACGTGAAACAATTGCGGATAATATTTTGTAGTAAAAAAGTACTTTAAAATGAATATGTGTATGTATTGTTAACAATTATATGTCTTAATTTTATCCATGCTTTCGTAGTTGAAAATCCAGTTTACAGTACACATCAGTATGCATTAAAACTTAGCTCCACTTAGCATCACAAAAGCCAAAAGCTATACAAAGAAGTGGAGTTTCAAACAAATGCAAATATTTACAAGTTATTTCCATTCTGCCTGTACTTGAACTTTGCAGTGGTGTGGTCAGCTTCCTTATGTTAAGTCAATACTAAAATATCCCTTTGAGCGTGTTTTCTCGCATTGGATTTCTTCAATCTCTGGATGTAGCGACTAGGTTTATACGGTCCCTTCAATGTTGTTATATCCAATTTAACTGTATGACTGGTGACTGGAACTAGACAACATCATGACGGTAACGGACGGTTATCATCTAGTCGTCATACATCACACATACATACATAAACTCACGTCGTAATCCCTCGAGAGGGGTTCGCAGAGATGTTAAACACCGCATTTCGCATGTTTATGTTGAGTCCAAGTGTGACAGGTTGTGAATCTGTCACCACCTATCCGGGCACATTGAGAAAGATGGCAGCTACAACTTACGGCAATCCGAGACTCATATCTTAAACCTTCGATTGCATTTTCATATACCTCCAAGATGTAGTAAAATAGACTAAAACAATGAATAATTTGAGAATCTTGAAATTTCCTACTAAAATAGAAAAAAATTACTTTACAAATTTTAAACATATATTTCCGTTAAATTCGAACTGAACCTAAGCCAACATAAACTTTTACAGGCTTATCACTGCCCTTGAAAAGGGATAAGTTATGTGACAGCCCCTAATGGGCCGTTTTATCAGGCCTTAAGGGCTTATTCGGGAGATATGGCCCGTGAAAGATATGACCACTTGCGCAAACGGTGGACCGTTAACTTTTTATTGCGGGAACGTTCAGGCATTAGGGATTTCATGACAGTTTGTCAATAAAATATTTGTCCACTTTACAAAGGTTTACAACCTTGGCCGTATGCTTGGAAAAGATGAGTTATTACGCTCGAGTTTCTGAACCTGCTGTTCTCAATTCTTTTAGGAGTACTGATGATTATTCGTTCTAGCTTTAGAGGAAATTATGTTGGGTTTTGATGGTCTTTACCTAGAAATCTTTACTAACGGTTCGGGGCACACCCGTCACTTTGTCCCACCACTGCAACTCCTGTTTATTAGGATCAACAGTGGCGTGCTTTGATCGAATATTAACGGTTATTTAATTTTATTAAAAATAAAGCTCCATTGGATAGTCTGGTGTAGTGATTATGCGATACGAACCAATAGCAGTGTAAGAATAGAGGGTTCGAGTCTCGGGTAGCCGTAAGTTGTAACTGTTCCTCAATGTGTCCGGGTAGTGGCGACAAATTCGCAACCTGTCACTGGGACTCAACATAAACATGCGAAATGCAGTGTTTAAAACCTCTGCCAACCCCTCTCGAGGGATTAGAGTGTGGGTGTATGTTTATGCAGTGTTAAAGGGGTTAGTATTAAGAAATGACCAACAATACCGTGTTGCTTCTGAATCTGCAAGCGTTGAGAGGTAGTAATATTAAAACCACAAATGTTATGACTTAATTTAAGGGCGACAGTTAACCTAGTTCGTTTGCGTCTGCGCACACGATCCCTGCAGGTATTGTTTTACTGCCCCGAGCTTTATATTGCGGTGAACATCACAAAGGGCTCGACACAACAAAGGCGTCTTAATTTTAAAACAGTCTTAAACCAGGGCCGTAACTCTATTTTGTAATAAAATCCCCGTGCATTACGTTGACATTCGCCGCGAGATGGAAAGGAACCTTAGTAACTGAGATTAATAGGAATTTAATACACACAAATATACTTCAAGTTTTAAAGTGCAGGAACTTAGAGCCACTAGGTACAGAATAGTTAAATTAATGAATTATGTTAAGATCTGTGTGACCATAAAATAACAACCGTAGGCAACAAAGAGTCATACTTGGATCAACAAATATTCAAACGCATACAAAACAACACTCGGCATTGAAACTTTACCAGTTTTCAGTGTTTTTTTTTCGGTAGCTTCGAAATAATTATCTTAAAAAATATGGAATCAGAGTATTAAAACAAAACCGCATTCATCAAAACATTAAACTCCATTTTTCCTCTCAATTTTACTGCCGGCTTTAAGGTTTTATTTATGTCAAAAGTCAAAGTGAAACCGGTAACGATTGTAAAACGGTAGTTTATGGTGTTTTCGAATGTTTTATAAATATATAAAAAACCTATAAATATGGCGCTGAACTGATAAAATGCTGATTTATGCGTTGCCTAATGTAATCAGTTATCCAACTTTCCTATTTCTCGACCCATACTTACGTAGGAGTATGTAAGGAGAATATTGATGATAAATATTTTGTTCTTGTTTTAATGAGTGATACCAGCAATGGGAGTAAAACTTACGTATCACTGAAATTTGGACTTACAATTAATTAGGCATTTTCTGGGAGAAGATTCTACAGCTTTCACCGCATCGTCACAATCCATCAGGTCAGATTGGAGCCAAAGAGATGCTTGCCCATTAAACATGAAAAGCTATTGATGAAGACCAAAACCCTTGTCTAATGGAGCTTGTGACAGTCAGGTAATATTCTAATTGATGAAAGGTGGTCAACATAACTGTTTTATTTTCATGTGGTGAAAATTATGATCAAAATTTAAATTGTTAAACTAAATCACAATTTAGATCTTTAAAAAGTACTTTAATTCTTATCTTGCTTAACATGAACATAAAATATTTCTGCTAGATATGTTCGAGTATGAAAGCAGAATAACAGCTATTAAATTCATCTTTTTTACAATCTCCGTATTAAAGTGGTTGTTCTAATCTCTATTTATCTTTTCTGAGAAACTTCCATCCAGTCACGCGTCTAGAAATAACACTCCAGTTATTTTAACTGTGACTCGAAATAGTAATAAGGACTTTGCAATGATTCAAGAGTTTAGACATTTTTAACTGATCAGAGTGAAGTTTGAATATTTAGTTAAATAATATTTTTCACTAAAGAAAGGTTTGTCTTGACTTGTCTTTTTAGGATAAATAAGACTGAAAAATGCACTATAAAAGTGCGAAACAATATTTTTTTCAGATTTCTAAGAAAACTTCAGTTTTTAAGATATTGTTGTTATGAAGTAATTTTTAAGAAATTCAGTTTAGTCGTGGTCGTTTATTTCACATCGAAGGCGTGGTTTTAGAATTTTATCGGTGGCATGCAGGCAAAACCGCAAGTTAAGTCTAATAATATGTTTACATATGAAATAAAATTATTAATCCCTTTAATCTGATACAAAACACGGCCATATTACACGATTTTTTTGTTCATCACTATGTCAATGTCCTATAGAGGGCGTCCTACTCAATTTAATGCGACCTCATATAGCCTATAATCAGCGGACGATTATGACACATCCAACGATACCTCACTTGTCAATTTATGATTTTAGTTTAGAAGTCATGAGGGAACAGATGAACATACATACATACATACCGGTCAAAATCATAACCATCCTTTTTGCTTCGCCGAAGTAAAAATCAAAATGATTCTTCCAGGTATTAACCAAGACAGGCAGGAGTAACTTTTACATACAATTTTATTGGTTTAAAAGCCATTATAACCTAAAATTAAGTACAATCTCATCCTGTTTGCTCTTATATTAAATATATCTGGTGAAAGATTGGCATTAGTGCTAAGCTAAGCTACACTGCACTATATTTGCTATATGCACTGTATTTTTATGTCTGTATGTGAGTTGCGAGTTATTTTTCCACATGCGAAATCAATTCAGTTTATATAATCCTGCCTGTAGACTGCATGACTGTTAGTTTAGACATAGATTATGCACATGCAGATAGATTAATGTATCCATCTTTATTTTACAACATATCATGCCTACATGACTTCATCGGGAATATTCATAAAATTTAAATATTATGTTGACCAATTAATTAATTATTTTGTTAAAATGTTTTATTACTTTATAATCCTCGTGAAAGTAATTAAAAGTAAAAAAATAAACCTTTACACCAACATAGATCATCTTAATTATCTTGACTGTTTATCTAGAGGTCATTATCAGTTGTCGAGCATGCTTAGAATGTCATATCTGTCCACGCTTGCGTGCACCGCGTTTGGCGTGGCGTGCTCGCGTCCAAATAAGGCAGGTTGCGTGTGCAGTGTAGGTCATGGGCCCGATATTGCCCTGTTGATGCTGCTTGCTCTTTGATGTGTTCCGCATTTTTGTCTTAGCTATTTCTTTCTGCGCTGTGTTTGCTATCGATTGAATTGTTGTTCAAAAGAATGCTAAGATACATGTCACGTGACTTCACTGGAGGCAAACGACTAATTCTCTCAGTTTACAATACATAAGTGCTGTCGTGTCGATTTTGACTTTATAATAATTATATCCATATACAATTGCCTTAGCCCCTAACTAAGCCTAGGTTATTATGGGTACTAAATAAAGATACACATGTCGAGATTAATACATGCTTAAATAGGTCCAAAAACTCAGGACAAATTATGGTTTTCATCGCAAAAACACCTTCCGCAATAGAGACACGACCCGAGACCTCATGTGTCATGTTTAGACCGCTGCCATATAGATCAAGTTAACTCACACTCCACTCTGTTCTAAATATCTCACTGTTTTCTAAGAAACCACTGTAGTGCAATAAAAGCGATCATTGATTAAGGCGCAAGATGTGTTAATTTGCACTCGTAATCACGGAAGAGTCCGTACGAACGTTAGACTCACTGTATTCCGTTCACACTGGATGCACCAGGGCGTAAGCATGTATCGGTTACGTTTATGCACTGGTAACCGTTTTCCTTGCCATTAAAGTGTACTTAATTACAATCTGCACTTATTTAACTAATTCAAATAGGAGCAGCTCGACTGTGGATTTACAAAAGTTACGTTCCGTTAAGGGTGATATGAGATTATTGAGAATTTATGGGGGGACACGCGCGCATTTTCAATTTATGCGCTACGATTTGCGATGGTGTTTCAAATACAATTCACACCATCATATATCACTTAACTACATAAAGAAAATCATTATGCTTGGTCGTGAAACGTTCGCTGCTGGATACCGGTCTTCCAACTAAATGGAGCGAGCCTGTGCAGCTTCCAAAAAAATATAAAATCTATGATATTTCCTTTTGAATCTTTTCCTATACTCTATTTCTATTAAACTTTAACATTATTGTATTCAGTACAGTGTATGCTTAGCTTTAAATAAATTCAAAGTGCTAAATAAAGCTGTTTATCTCCTGAATTGATTCATTGAATTGCTCTACGCTGATAATAGTCAATTAATCCTCTCAAATGAATAGAAATAAAACTATACTCGCTGGAGTGCAATGAACTTGCAGTGCGTACGAAATACTGTGAATGCACAATGTTTGTGGTCATGTTTAGGTGTCCATTTCTATTTTAATGGTTGTTTTTTAAAGCTTTTTGTTTTGCTATTGCATAAAGGCGCCCCTAAAAAGACCTTTCGTCTATAGTCGATCCCGCTAACTTCGAACCACGTGACCGGGATCATTGGGATCATTTTTCATTTATTTTACTTTTCAAAGCATTAATATAAACAAACAAAGAAAAAAATAATCATGAATATTTAACCTTTTAAACGTACTAAGATTAATAGAAAAAAAAAAAAAAAAGTATGTATGTAAATCGGATCAACCGCCTTCGAGAGACTAATAAACAGCTCTTAATGTACGAGTCTTCTTGTATCTTCTCTTTTTTTCTCTCTTACATCACATATGTACGACTCGTACACAACACAGGTAAAACAGGTGCCTCTCATGTTCATGAGAAACTTTCGCTAACAGACGGATGAACAACGGAGGCTTTGGAATAGGGTCCCGCTGGTACCTTTTGAGTACGCATCCTTAAATATGGTGATCAATTCATCATAGCTGCATTACATTTTACACCAAAAGCACCTTTGTGCACCAAAGGAAAAAGCCGAATAAAAACATGTTAATAACTAAACAAGGAAACAAACTATTCGCTATTTGTACTATTAATTCATTTTTTTAATTTATTTAATCAAACTCATATGGCACGGATATGGTTAACCGCTAGATAAATCTGGGAGTTAATTTTAACTTGGAGTGTTACTAATCGCGGTTGCCTCATTTCCGTTGAAGCTTTTTATTTTGATTCGTCAATTTTTTTTCTTTTTTTTTAATAATCAAGACATGAGACTGAGGCTGAGGCTTTGGTTCTGATTGATCTTCTGGAATCTTAAAGTCGTTGGTTGTTCAGTAATATTATTATATATTTTATACGTTATAAAGATAAATTAATAATAATTTGAATGAATGGTGAGATAAAAATGTTATATTAGTACATGTATGTAAATAGGCAAATTTAATCAATTAGGTATATTTTATATTGGAAAGATAAATGAACAGTCATTTGAATGAATGATGAGATTGAAAATTGTTTTGTTTATACATTTATGTACCAATAAATAGGCAAATTTAATCAATTAGTTGTACGTATTTGTAACTGCTCAATTAAAAGGTGATTGGATTTCAAAACTCATGGATTTCAACTAAGAAATCTGGTTTGTTAATCAAATATACTAGTAAATAACTGAAGTTCCATTGTTAGTCATCAACATACTTGTCTATTTATTTATTCGTTAAATTTATTTGTGAGATATAAAAAAACCATATATATTTTTAGTACTTTATAATTTTATAGGTTTTAAAGGTGAAAGGATTTTAAAATCATTTTTAATATTCGTACATTATCACAATAAAAATTAAAAAACAAATGTCACACTTAAGGTCGGCAAATAAATAAACCATTAATGAGCACACTTTTTCCATTCACATTTCTTTTCAACAAGATCAAAAGTCTGCTTATTAAATTAATGCACTTAAAAATAGGCAGTTATCTGCAAAACCTAACCTCAAATTATATTCCAAGTGCCTTAAACGACATTTAGCGAGTCAGCCACCCGTTCATCTTATCAATCTAGATTAGAGTAAACGAACTGGGAGCAATAAATTGTAGATTTATGCAAAATATTTAATCTATGCGAGGGTATTAAATCAAAATAATGTTTATTAATAACCGGTTATCTTACTTGTCCTTTCGTAAAATGAAGTAAGTCAGTTTTTGTAAAATACAATTTTATATTTTTGTAAAAAATAATACTTAAATAAATTTTAAAGTAGGTATAACAATAACAGTTTTTACTCATTAATTTTATGCATGGTATGAAACCTGTCAATCATAAAAATTAAATAAAACGACCTAACTCAAAAAACAAGGTTCATTAACATTTAAAGTGATGCATTTTCAAAAGAATTCTTTTCTCTTAGCAATTTTGGTATAAATGAAAAGCTGTAAAAATCCACTTTCTCCATTTTACATCGACGCATACACCCTTGCTAGGCTGTTTTATGGTGTACCTAAAATAGAATAACCTATTTAATATGAATCATGCTACACTCAGTTCTTTATATAATTAGCTCTCACGGAACCATTATGTTTATTGACTTGTTGAATGCAGTGATTTATTATGTAACTGCAGTGTTTGTTTCAGATTTAATTATTGCTACATCAAAGGCTTTAAGTACATGTGATTTAATAAGATGTTTATTTAACTTTTTTGTTTTAATGTTTTGATATAAATATCCTACTTTAATTAAACATATTTACCATAGTGAATTAATTTCTTAAACATTTTAAACATTGACGACCTCGGTGGCGCAGTGGTGGCTGCTACACTATAGGTTCCGGGTTCTAATCCCGGCGGGGGCGGGACATTGTGTTATTTGCAAGACGCATTGTTTTACTTACCGGTCTTGGATATTGTATTCTTATTTATTTTGTATATACCATATCGTTGCGTAGCACCTGCGATACAAGTTCTTACGACACTTACTGCAGGGCTGAGTCAATGTGTGTGTCGTGATGTGGTTATTATTATTATTATTTTACTGAAGAAGTGTTTTATTTAATTTTAGAAATATTTAGGAAATATACAATTTTTGTACTTACAAATAACATTACTGTAATTAATACATGAATCAACAGAGTTTCCTTCAATTAAATGTTTCTATAATTTTTTAAAACTGAGATTTTGTGCAGTAACAGCGATTGTGTTTAGGCTTTATCTGTCACAAACATGAATTAGTTTAGCCAATTCTAAGATATCTTGTGGGAGGATGAGGATATCATAACTACATATAAAAACTGGCAAAATACGCAAAATGTTTTCGAACAATACTTCTTTCAATTTTCAAGACAAGCAACATTTGCAATACTTTTGCATTCTATAAAACAATACAGCATTACATCAGCGGAGCATCTTTTGTTCGAAATTTGAAAGAGCAAAAAACTATTTAGTCGTAAAAAACGACTTAAATTATCTACACAAACGATCGTTTGTCGGTACATCTTTATTTAGAACATTTTCTAAATGCGTCATTTTTGAACGGGAAGGAAGCGAGTGGTGGCACAGGTGTAGGTAGAATCTTAACCACCGCAACTACTTTATTAGGAATTCAACCTAATCTCTTGAGAATAGAGCTTTAATTCAATCGGTTATAATTAGAGATAGGATAAGAAGAAATTTGGCGGTAATATTTTTGTCACTTTGTATTTGATATTTCTCTTTTTTCAGTGTCTTCTTGTTCAACCACGGAGTATTTGTATTTGCAGGATGCTTCTTATTCTTAATTGGGCTTTCAAATAATAGGGAATGAATACTTCTTCTATTATATTCTATTGTTTATCTCAGAAGTGAAAGAAGGTACAAACAAAATACATAATTAGAGACAGATACATTTTTAAAGCAATACAATTGAAAGGAGTGTGCACAATGCATTACAATATTATTAATTTGACAGGTGGACAGACTTAGCGGGAACGGGAAGTGTTAGTGAGATTTTTTTTCTTTTACTCTCTTCTTATATATCAGAAGAATTTAATGTGTAAATTGGTAGTGTTTTAACCAGTAGGTAAATATCCGTAGTGCTGTACAAGTGTGGAGAAAGTGAAATACGACGATTTGTGCTGCTTTTTTTGTCATCTCCCAAGTAACTTAGAACCAACAGTAACCGTACAAGCATGTTACTGTAGGCAGATTCATCATTTTCATTGTTTATCTTATCATCTTCATCTCATTTATCATCTCACCATCTTCAATAATAAAGAAATAATATTTGATGTGATGATTTGGCAGTATGGTAATAAAACAAATGCCGTTAAAGAATTACATGAAAAAAAAAATCCAATGAGTTTATATAATACAATACGATACCAGAATATATCTTAATGCAGGGCCGAGTCAATGTGTGTCGTGATGTGGTTATTATTATTATTACAATCTGGCACGCTTTAGCCAGTCTGTTTTGTTTTCATACATTCACCTCGCATTACAAACCGTAGCGGATTTAAGGCCCAGTGCGTGAATCACTTAACTGGACAGCATGGTATGGCAGGCATCAAAGGCGCCAAATTGAGAGCCGTGCGTTGAGAAGTGTCAAAGTGCTTCCTTGAAAGATGTTGATGGAGTTATTTTAACGTATCTCCCGATCGGACACGGTAATTAGGGACGAACTTTACCGGTTCTTGCTTTACCGTCATTATACATTAAAAATATCTACGTGTTTTTACATTGATACTTATAGCGTGCTTTTTAATAAAAGTATTTAAGTATAAAGTTGCGTTTTCCCGTCGCTTAATGGATTAATTATACCTACAGTCTACAATTCCGTTTAACATAATCACTAGTTGCAAACCGGTACTTGCATTAACATCCTTTTATTCCATGTTTTGTTTATAAATAGCAAAGCGTATCACAAGGAAAGCATGGAAACGGTCAGGCACGAATCCAGGGCAGGGGGGCCCTTAAGAAAGAAATTAAGCACCTAATAAATAAACATAGGGACGAAAACAATTTTAGAAACTGGGGTCTTCTTGCCCCCGCGTTAAGGCTTTTAGCCCACGATAGTCGGTGACCAATTTTTTGTAGGTGAAGAATGGAAAGAAATGATTGCAAGAGTGAAACGCCTACATTCTTTTAAAAGTCGATACCAGTAAGATTAGGAGGGAAATCTGTCTTGTTCGGTCTTTAAAAAAATGGGCGGGGAGCCTAAAACGCCTGCATCCGATTCTTCAGGATTTAATATGGGAATGGTAACGGCTGATGATGGTCATTATCATCACGGCGCCAGACACCTTGTGGTAATCACATTTCTGGTTTTACCACTTTACCCGGGCACGGTAGAAATATGTGTTAAGTTAGCGCACATAATGCATCACTCTGCAATTTTCCCATAATTCAGAGATTATAAATACTTAATGGCCACTTTCTTATTTATAAACACGAGCTTCGAGACATCAGTTTAGTTAGTCTGTATTTGTGCTTCATAACACATTAAATATAACGCCATGTTCATGTTTACATTTACACAAAAAAAGAAAAAAAAAGTTATATTTTTGGAATATTAGGTACCTACTTGATTTGTATGTATTCGTCTAGAACTTAAGTGATTGTTTAAGCAAGAACCTTTAACAAATAATAAGTTAAGGATGAGGGTTTACTTCTGACACGGGTGCATTCTGCACTCAAAAGAAGAAGCCTATCATTGTTCAAGAATTACCTATCAATGTTGTATGAATTAAACAATTTTTTAACATGTATCTAAAAATATTGAAGATATCCTTTCAATATTTTTAAATGTTTTTGTGTTGTTTGTAATTGTATTTTGTTGTATTTTATTGGTTTGTAATTGTTGTGTTGTGTTTGCATGAATATTTATTTCCTACAGTAATCATGTCTCCGCGCCGCACCATGTAAGTATATAATGTAGGACAAACTATTTTTCAAGCTTACCTACGTCATAAAAAAGAACCTGCCAATTAGAGTATGTATGAGTATGTATGAGTATTTATGAGTATATATGAGTATGTATGAGTATGAGACTTATGTTTAATTAAAGGTATATGTTTTAATCATCCATACGAAATATCTCTAATTCGCAAGTACCCAAATGCTTATGGGCGGTCCGTTTGTCTACCACCTAATCTCTATAAAAACAGGTCATTGTAATTCCAAAGACAGCAACCTTTAACTTTTCATCGATACTATCGATCGATGGCGTCACGTGGCATGAAAGCGAGCTATGATTAGCCAACAATAACATCATCACGACGCATGTCAATTCAAATCGCAGTAAAGACTTCTTACAGTCACGAATAAGCATTGAGCATAAGCTGGCATTACAATACCCATCGCCTGTACACAGCGCTAGTTCCAACCAGACAGCGGAAGCTTAAAACCGAAGTTATAGTTCTGAATGTCGCCGCGTCCTGTGATTTAAGGTACAGGTTATCTTTGTTCCCTTCATTCGATCTGGTACAAAAGAAACGCGACTTTCAAAAAAGGTCATTTTCTGGCCCTAACTGTACTTGAAATTCTTTTGTGGCGTATGTTCGTTTGTATTTTATATAACGACGTGACATATATGACGTAGTGAAGCCAATAAATATATTTACGTTTGCGTTGTATGGTCTAGGTGTGACAACTCGACCTGCGTTCGTTTTCAGCCATTTTCTTTTGAGTTTGTTCTGATGTTTTTAAACCGTTAAACGGAAATGAATGAAACTTAATTATACTGGATTAAGAAATGATGTCCTTTTATTCGAAAAACACGTGGAAAGAAGTAACAAAAGCTAGTTTAAGTACAACATTCCAGAATAATCTCCGGTTTCATAACCGGGATTTCCTTTCACCCGATTACGAAATAATTTATTATGCATTTAAATAATATTCTTTATTTATTACCAACAACTAAGTACCAATTAATCTGACTGCACATCAAAAGATATACGATCGAGATTTATGACATTTGTTTGGTCTACATTCGAATTTGGTATCTGATACTAAATTTATTATTTAACTGCCTCAGCTTCACTCAAGTGGCGAAAGAGGTTATTTAAGGATTTGTTTTTTTAGTTGAAAAAGTGCCTAAGGATCTCTTATTACCAAGCAGTTCTCCTTGTTTTAAAGTTGAGGGACGGATAACATGACAAATTGATTTAGATGTTCAAAACATTTTTGATTATTTTATTTTATTAGGAAAACTAACATTTTTATACATAACTTACAAACTAAGAACATCCTAAATTAACATACTTAATGTGAAAAATAATTATAGGTAAACATGTCGTGCTTAATTAGTAATCTTACAGTGTACTATTACAAATAAATAACAAAACTAAAAAGTTTGAAATTGAATCAGAGAACAGAGAAAAAAAAACAAAACAACACAAATTAGAATGGTTTATTTAATTACGTTTTTATGAAATATTAATCTGAATTGGACGTGATACGTAGGTATCTACATCTTAATATGTCTCAAAGCATAGAACTGAAAGATGATCATGAAACTAATGATAAACATAAAAGAAAAGTTCAAACGTGATATTTTAACTAAAAAAGCTCTTTCACTTGACAAATAGGGATTTATGTTTTGGCTTTGGATACTTGAAGTTGGACGTATTTCAAGTTGGTAATATTTATGACTGCGGCAATACTTTTTTGATTAAGTGTTGCCATGCCGGGCTATTTATCAAGAAGCAGTTTCACCCAACTATGGCAAAGCTAAAAAGAAGGGTTATCCTCGATGTAATTCGTCGTAACTAACAATAGACAGTAACGCGTAGGTACATTCAAAATTAATTACTTTAAAGAGAGAGAAAAAGTAGTTGATTAACGATTCTTATCTCATCAATAGTGATTTCCCAATTTGATTTTTTTGTAGTTTCTCGATTTTTCGAACTTTATGTGGTAGATAAGTTACGCGAAACTGCTCTCTCACCGACGTTATGAGTTTATTATGGAACTTTTTTTTTTTTTTTTGTCGAAGAGGAATGCATTTACGCACCATGCCTGCCGCTAGCCATGCGACAGGCGTGTGTGGGGCTCACCCGGCAAGCCGGGAATACCCACTAAACCTCTCCGGTGTCCATCAAGCCCCTTTTGAGTCGGGGGAGAGTTTGGGATCCGCAGAGCAATTCTCCAAACCCCCCCCAGGGCCTCCCGGCCTTATGCCGGGGTTCACGCCAGTGGAGGAGATGCCCGGACACGGAACATCCCCCCAGACGGGGCGGCCTGTGCAATGCACACGGGGAGGCTAACCCCCGTGTGCAGGCCGCTCTTACCGGACCTAAGGCGGGCGTACATGTGCCCGCCTACGATGGCCCGTCCGCCTACGCCGAAGAGGAGCGGCTAGAGCATCCCCCTCCCGCTCCCTCTCCGCTGCCTCCTTCCGCGAGATTACGCTCTCGCAGAAGGAGACCGCAGCCTCCCAGATCCTTTCGCTTCCAACCATAGCTCTGACCATGGCCGGGAGCGAAAGGAAACTTCTGCCGAGCGCCGCACTAAGAATACGGCGCTCAGATCGCCAGGCCGGGCACACGCAAAGCGTATGCTCGGCTGTATCATCACTGGCGTCACAATGATGACACCGCGGTGACTCCTCCCGCCGGGCGATCCTGTGCAGGTAGTGACCGAAACATCCGTGTCCGGTCAGTACCTGCACAAGGCGATAGGTGAGGCTGCCGTGCCGGCGCCCAACCCACTCCTCCAACACCGGACGGATTGCCTCTACCGTCCGGTGGCCGGCACGCGGGGCCATGAGTGCCTCTCCCCACTGGCTAACGGCCTCCCGTTTCGCCAGGGTGCGCACCCGTCTCACCTCCTCGAGAACGGGGCGCTCCCCCCGCAGTCGTGCGGCGACCCTAGCCCGATGGACCCTGGACAGAACCAGGGCCTCGAGCTCCCACGGAGGCGTACCTGCAAGGACGCAGGACGCCTCGTGTCCGACCGTGCGATACGCTCGCACGGTCCGGGTCGCGATGACCCTCTGCGGTTGGCGCAAGAGGGCCCTTGTGCGGGGGGTGAGGCACTCGGCCCATACCGGGGCTCCGTACAGCGCCATCGACCGTACCGTATTCTGGTACAGCCGACGGCACGATGCATTGGGCCCCCCCACGTTTGGGAGGACCCGTCCGAGGGCGGCGGCGGCTGCGCAGAGCCGGGGAGCCAGGAGCTTAAAATGCTCCTCGAAACTCCACCGGGGATCCAAGATCAAGCCGAGGTACTTCATACACACCTCGACCGGAACATGGACCCCCTCCACTCGGACCCGGAGCCCCGGAGGGGTTCTGCGTCTGGGGCCATGGAATGCCATGGCTCTCGTTTTAGCGAGAGCCACCTCCAGCCCCAGCATGCGGATGCGGCGGACGACCAGCGAAGTGCCGACCGACGCAAGGTGGACCGCATCCCTCCAGTCGCGAGCCCTTGCAGCGACCAGAGTGTCGTCCGCGAAACAGACGACCTCCGTCCGCGGCAAGAGCTCGCCCCGCAGAACCCAGTTGTACCCCAAGTTCCATAGTAGGGGTCCCAGCACGGACCCCTGGGGTACACCTGCCGCCATCGACCACGACTGGACGCGCCCCCGTCCATCCTCGTAAAGGACCACCCTCTCGCGAAGGTAGTCCTCCACTAAGGCTCGGAGGTAGAGGGGCACTCCGTGAAATTTGAGTGCCGCCTCTATGCACTCATGGGGAAGGCTGTTAAAAGCGTTCGCGATGTCGAGCGACACCGCGATAACAGCCTCCCCTCGTGCTGTGGCCGCCTCAGTCCACCTCTTGAGGCCAGCCACCGCGTCCACCGTGGACCGACCGGTCCGAAAGCCGAATTGGACCTCGGCCAGGTCCGGCCCCTGGCTTTCGAGGTGCTGCAGGATTCGGGAAGCTATGATCTTCTCAAAGAACTTCCCGGCCTCATCCAGCAGCACCACCGGTCGATACCCCGATGGGGAGTCGGGAGAGCGACCGCTTTTGCGGAGGAGGCAAAGCCTCCCGACTCTGCATCTCTTGGGGAAGCGGCCCGTCGCGATGCAGGTGTTAAGCACTGCGCGGAACCGCTCCTCCAATGGCCCCAACGCCAGGGCAGCCACCTTTGAGGGGACCCCGTCCGGTCCCGGGGCCTTCCTTTTGGAGCGGAGCCGATCTCTTCCTCGATCGAACTCCGCATCCGTGACCGGAGGCCCCTCAGTCCACACCTCCGGGGTGGCCACCCTGGGAAGGGCCGATCTGGGAGGAACGAAGTGTCCTGGGTCGGGAAAGAGAGACACCAGGACACCTCGCAGGAGGCCCGGCTCCATGCAGGACGTCGGCGGGGCAGCCTCAAGAAACTTGCCCCGCACGACCCTGAACGGCCTCCCCCAGGGGTCGGCGTCGAGGAGAGCTAGAAACCTCTCCTCCGCCTCCCCCTTGCTCCTGCTGATGGCACACCGCAGGAGCTTCTGGGCCTAAAGGAACTAACTTAACCTAAAAGCTCTCCAAAAACGTCAAAAAAGGGTAATAAAGGGCCCTTTAGGGACTCCAAAAGTTCATACGGGAAGTTATTCTCTTATTTTATGAACATCTTAAGTGGGAAGGAGTGGATTGACAATAGCCTTATAAAGTCCCAACAGGATTTGAGGCTATTTATACAGGTATAATCCCCTACTAACATGGCTTGTCTTGAATAGCTGTCTGTAATCTTAATTTACTCAGGTATACAAGCTGTTTCAACAATAAATGTCCAGTTTATTCGAAAATATGTCAATCTGTCGTTTTGGTTCGAGCATGTTGTCTTAAAACTACTGTGACTGTGACTTGACTTGAGCTGTGGTTTATTTAAAGAAGAATAATGACTTTAAACTGGAGTTAATTTCATTTTTTGAACTCAATAAAATGAAGAAAAGATTTATTAAGTGTCACACACTAGGTAGGAATATATTTAAAATGGAATTCTAAATAATAGTTGCGTACATAAAGCCAAAACAAAAGGTATTTATTTTAAGGGTCTAATTAAAGGCTCTTTTGAATATGAATCATAATAATATAGCAATAATGTATCGCTTCTTCTTTTGAACTTCCTTTTGAAATGTTGATTCCCTTGATAAGGATTGTAAGGCCCGGTAGCTTTGAGCTATCTTATTTTGTTAACTCGCCTGCGAGATAACGATATCAAAAAGCTCGTAAGCTCGGAAATAGCTGTTTATTCAACGTTATCCTCTCTGCTCTGTACTAGTAAAAGTTTTATTGAGTGCTTAGAAGTGTCGCATTCTTAATATTTAGTGTTCTTATCCGATGTAGGATTTTACTTATGTCGTACCGATCTAGTTACTAAAACTACATCTGAATAGCTTCAACTTCTTAAGTGTATTTTTGTTCCAAAATGTACCTTCAATCCTTGCTTAGTTTTGAGTTTATCTTACCGAATTAGAAATCTCGTGATTTCAGCATAAAACAGCAACTTTCTAATTTATCGTAAAATTTGGCTTAACAAATAAAATGAATTTTCCGCAATACAAGTTCAAAAATCTGGCATTCGAGTGTTCTCGCCGCCATGGTTATGGAAGTGCTCAACATTTAACCGGAGCTAAGCTAACGAGTTAACTAAAACCGCGTAAGGTTAAGGAGTCGGCCGCCCGAGGAAAGTGCGCCACCGGTGCGTCGCAGCCGCGCGGGCGATCGACCGTAGCGCACGATACAAGGAACGTAGCCTGCGAAAGCGCGTGACGTCACGAGCTGTAGATCTAACTAGAACTAGCGATCTAAGAACAGTAGTGGCATCACACTAAAGAATACACTTCCAAGGTACACTTTTAGAGCGAGATATATGTAACGACGAGGCAGAAAAAACTTGATACCGCGATGTAGAACTTTCAAGTTTTTTCACATGAAAATAAAAGTTTTGAAGTTTTATTTCTCAATGGTCGTATTTGTTTTCTATTTATTTATGATATTGAGGAGAAATTAACGTTTTTAATTACAAGGTTTTCGGAAAAAATTGAAAATAAAATCGTAGTTTACTGCTAGCGACAGTCGCGCCATCTCTGAATTATGACGAGAACTTGTAGTTCCAAGTTTGACTGTTCAAGAGAATTTTTATCGGCGCTAGCGTAGATTTTTACCCTGATGAGGTTACAAATAAGAATACAGTAAACAGCGTAAGCCTTAGCACGCTCTCGAAGTCGGAATTCTTATTTTTAACTGGTCTAATAAAATTTTTTGTTTCAGGGTATCAAACAATGAAAGAAATGAGAGTCCTGGTACAGACGGCAGTGTTTCACCAGAACCTCCCGACCGACCACCCGGGAAAGTACGACAAGTGCATCCTGAAGAAAAAACAAGAGTCCTAGCTTACGATGGATCGTACCGTCGGAAAAGCAAACCAAAAACCCTGCCGTTAGAAGAGAATCAAATGTACAATCATTTAGTTAACACAAACGTCGCGATGTCGCCCGTGTACCCTCTTACTCCGAACATATGTATTGAAGGAGGAAAAATTGAGTTCATCAAGTCTCCGCCAGAGAGCGCTAGGAACAGTGTGGTGCTGGCATCGCCTCCGCAAACTCCAGTTATTATGCGACGAGGTTCAAAAGACAAACGCGAGGCTCGAATCTACGACGAGCAGGAAAAGTTCGATGGTGACAAGGTAGGTGGCGCTACTATTGAAATTCTTTTTTTTTAGGAAAATTCTGTTTCAGATCTTGAAATAGTAATTACTTCACTAATATCAAATCCCTTGTGACACCTAAAATCGATCACACTTTTTTTTTTATTGATTGTGTTTTTTTAAACTAAGCTGAGTAAAAGAGTAAGCTGGTGAAAAAAGTAAAAAGACACCGTAAAAGTTTCAAATGTAATATTGAAGGGCTTTGAACGAACCCCGAGAGAACGGAACGTTTAATTTGAAACAAATCCCAAACATTCAAACAGTTACCCTTGTCAAAAATGTCACTTATCAACATTTGACGCGTCTGTACTTTTCATAAATTGAAAATCTTCAACAATACCCTATCGAAATACAAAAAAATTGAATGAATCGAAACAAAAATTATATGAACCAAGTCCTTCACAAGAATATATCCTTTGTCATGATGATTCACTTAACCTAACACTTTAATATTTCCCGGTTTGTGGTAAGGGTGAAAAATAATTTGGAGTGCACCATAATGCGTCTTTAGTCGTCACTAAATTGTTTTTCGAGGCGTCCTTTGAGAGGATCGACTCAAAGCTACCCCGGATTTCTTTTCTTAACGAAATTTGTCATCCAAGTGTTTTTTTTCGACGACTCTATGAAATTGGAGATTGTCTGGGATGAGAAGATAAATATGAAATTGTGGGAAATTCATCGCATTCATACTGACATAAGGTCTAAAAACTCCTATTTGAATTTAAACTAGTACTTACTCAGTTTTAGTGCATTAGACCGATTCTACGAAATTACAACAAAATGCAAATGAGGCAAAATCGCGCGACTATTTAAACTATCGCAGACCAGAAATGCTAATTTCAAACCTTAAAGAGAATTAATTTGAATTTTGGACGTAAATTTCGCCTAATATGGCGGACGTGGCTCTCTAGAACGTCTGGTAAGATTAAAATCTGGTCTATATTCTGTCTAGATTCTCTAATAAATACTAGATTTGTGAGAAAAATTCCGAATATCTCCTTATTTTTAAAAATCCGATAGAATATTACAAAAGTAAAAACAATTTTTTTTTCAATAACATGGCTGTATGATATGGATATATTTAGAGCAGCCAAATCGTCGTATTTCACTTTCTCCACACATGCACAAGTCTACAGTCATTCACAGGTCAACATACTAGAAGTTTACCGAATATATTAACATAATCATCTCATCTGTCATCTCACCATCTTGAAGATTGAAGAAAAATATGATACGGATGACTTGTGCTGTATGAGCTAACGCTCTTTGCCTTTCCAGTTGAAAAAGAAGAATGAAACCAAAAAAAAATGAAAGTGACTTATGATGTGCTTGCGTTCAATTTCATAAAGGAAGGCCTGAATATATATAAAAGCTAAAATGTATTAGAATAACTCATGATTTTTCTCAAATTAATCTAAATACCTTAGTACCGATTTAATTATTTCTAATGACCTCACAGGAAGTTTTATGATGAACATTATATCATGGATCAATATATTGGAAGACAACTACTATAATGTGTTTGCTATACTAGCAGCTATGTTTATAATGTACATAATATTGGATATGAGAAATAAAAGGACAGAGAATTTGAGATCTCCAGAAAACATTAACGCAGAAGTTGTAGATATTGATAACGAAATTCCAGAGAGACTGTGTAATGGGAATAAAATTTGATTGCAACTGAAATTGAAAAAAAAAAATACATTGTTGTAAGCCAAATTTATTAAATTTCTTTTCATATTAATTCACAGTAGCTGAACCCCTTTAAAACATGAATAAATTAATGTAGATTTAAATATAGATTCGAGTAACAATTTAAAGAAGGAAACAGAGATGTGTCTCAAACTAACTGAGCTCAAAATTTTCTTAAATGTAACTATATAGTTCGGAATTTCTAACTACCACCTCGGCAAGCAAGCTTTTCTTTAATTTTTAAAAAATTTCGGTGAACATTCTATAGAAACTTGCAATATCAAAGGTATCTTGCCTTTTCTCGTCTTTGCAACCCTCTATACAGCTCAAGCGACCTAAATTACAAGCAGAACAGGTAAACAACACGGTTTTTTTAGATACGGTCTTCTGTGAAGACATACTTCCCCAGTCTTAAGAACAAATGGAAACAAAGTACATTTAGTTTATATCATGAAATATTTGTACCGACAAAAGTAGAGTCTGAATTTATTTGACATTTTAATGGGTATCAGATTAAACATTTACGCTTTGGTTTTTCCTTTTCTTCGTTTGTGATCGCTTTGTTTACTTTATATGAAAGGAGATAGAATGGTATTTAAGATGGACTATTGATTAGAATTACGTCAAAGAATTAGCATTTAAGGAAACACATAATTGCTTTCAACATTATTTGTTTGGGCTAAATATTTTAAGTAGGTATAATTTGAAGACTATAACAACCACTCAAAAAGACAAATCCAAATATTTTAACTCGTTAAGGCTAGATGTACCTACTCATCTTACCATTTATTCCTTTACTTATGAAACCAAGCTAATCTCTGACAAGTTATTACGCATCAATCTCGTTTCGACTAAGTTTTTTCGGGTATTTTATTTATCTTTCCGCTCTTACCCCTAAAAGGTTTCAACAACAGATAGGCAATAAGACAGCATAATGACAATCTACTATTAAACCACTCATCCTTGTCTACCTCGAGCCATTGAAACGAACATTAGACTAAGTACCACATACGTTATTTCTGCCTTACTCAAGACTTGCATTCTGCATCCCATCTTCGACTTTAACCATATACGAATACAGGCTGTAGAATTTGTAAATACTTATTGGAGTCTAAATGTGATCATATGTTATGCGTAAGCGCTTCTCAGTGTAAGAGCAAAAACTGTGGCGGCTTAAGTAAGAACGGAGTAATAAATGCTATGTTAGGACAATCTCAGAAAGATTGAAGTCAATTTTTTTTACATTTGGTAGATCTATGTGCGAGATCATCTGAGTTGGTTGGACTTTTCTATTTCTGCCGTGAAGTAGTTCGCTGTGTTTCGGGTTGAAGGATTGGAGAGCCAGTGTAATTACAGGCATGAGAGGTATAACATCCTTTACCTCTACATGGGCAACGCATTAGCGTTGCTTTTGGGGTTGTAAGACATCAAGGGCATCGTCGTATTAATAGACTGTGGTATCATCAGGTGAAGGTTTGAAAAAATTGTAATAAAAAATGTGTTGGAATTTATTTTGAAAATATATATGGTACAATAGGGAGTTTTCTAAAGAATTGTTTGAGATGATCCCACGACCGCTTGTTACCATCGCACCTCTCGCCATTGTCAGGGAAATAATCATTACACCTTCTAGCCGAATTGGTAGAGAACCGTTCGCTTTCAAAGAAGGTTCCTCCCGCAAATGCTAAGGCGGTGGCCGGAACTCCCTGCCATGGTTTTCCCAAGTTCTCGAGCATGGGGTTAAAAGTTTCATCCAGGGTTGGCTACGCGAGCGTGATAGACCTCGTACTGCAAACGTCTATGGGCAACGGTAACTGCTTACTATCAGACGGACCGTGTGCTTGTTTATACATAAACTCATGCTGTTATTAATCCCTCGAGGGGAGATGGATAAGCAGAGGTGGTACACACCGTAGTTCGCTTGAGTACCAGTGCGACAGGTTACGAATCTGTCGCACTATCCTTGCACAGTGTGAAACTTGGCAGTTACAACCCGAGACTTAACCCTCAACCTATCGGGTCGGATAACCAAGGCACGTAACAGAGTTATGACGTTAACGCGTCCACGTCCATTTAGAGGTATACAATTATTTGCAGAGAAAGATGAATGGATCGAATGGTTACCTCCAATCTCTTTACTTTTAATTAATGAGACCGTGTATTGATTACCGTCTCCTCTATTATTCCACCTGTCTAGATCCGTAGAAGCTAAGTTTTAAAGTTATAATTAAACTCAGTTCCTTTGAAAGCACCCAGCTGTAAACTTCCTTTGACAACTTCTGTTTTAAAATTGAATGTTTTTAATTAACTAAATAGACTACGTGAAGACGAACTTTGGTGTAGTTCTAGTATTATTTTCTTTGTTGATTTTTCTTTAATGGCCAGTGCACGCCTTCTTGTAATTGGTTTCCTCTGGACAGACTTGGAATAGAAAATCTTTCATTAGGGTCCATTAAGATTTCATATAAAAAGTTAATTTATGTATTCTGCTTTAAAAATAATCTCAAAGCATTGTATTGATCGAGTAGTTTCTGGAGCTTTGCACAAGATTTGATCTTTCTTGTTCTAATTTTGAATGGAATTAAGAAAATTTTAGATTGCCTCATTCAAACAAGAGTCGAAGAGCCTTCTTTATATTTTATCTAATACTGGTATCATTGATGGACAAGTATATGAATAGTTTAATCGATATGCCTAAATAGTATGAAGTAGAACAGCCTTTGAATTGATGGTTTAAAATCGATATAAATAATCTGTTTTTGCAAATCAGTGGACACACTGAATCAGTGGGTGGAGTGGATTTTATTTTGTTTTATATTTAAATAAACCTTTTAAAAAAGAGAAAATACTCGGCGAATAGATTCAAAGGCCTTTCTGATAACGTTATCTTCACATTTTTGTCAGATAATGCTTAAAAAACGCAAAAAAACTGCATGTAAACTAAACTGCATGAGGCGTTTATTTATTCACACAATTTTCCACACTCTCGTATAAATTGATAAACTCTAAAAACTGTACGCACCGCACGGCATGAATAAAGAAGGCTATAAAATATGAGCACAGTGGCTCCCTCAGCGCCGGGTTTGATAGATTTTGTTTGCGCTTTTTTTCGCGTTGTTGTTTTTCCGTTCGTACGCAATCAATCACGTAGATAACCGTCGATTAGTAGATGCCAGTGTCGATGTGTGTTTGAACTCTGTCATAAGGAATTTGATTACAATATCGATTGTTGGGAACTGTTCCGATGCTACGCGGGACAACCCTTTGACAACGTTCGCTTTTTTGCATCAACTCTGATTAAATTGTTTGAATATTTGTAGAGAAGCTTTATTGTTGTGTTTGAAGTATTTTAGTTTGAATTTTAAAAGCTTGTAGGCTTAATACGGTTTTGATTTTTGTTTCCTTTAAATTTAACTTTTAAGGGAAAAAGATTTTAAGATACAGTAAGACAACTTTATATGGCAAGACTGAATATTAGTTTTTTTCGTATTTTTTTACGATTTCGGGAAGTTCCATAGCTATTAAACTTGGCCATATTAGATGATGTACGCGTCCACCTGCTGGTGCCGCCATCTGGTGGGAACTAATTAATTCTGTCCACACTGGCGTTCGGCCAACATTTCGTGCCGTGCTTAAGCACTATGTAATAGTCCTGTATATTCTGTTCCTATCCGTCTATTAAAATAAACCTTTACGCACGACTAATAATACTTATTCTTTATTGACAAAAATATACAACAAAGATTAGCATCGAACCCCAAACTCGGAATAAACCTATATCTTTGGCGTCCAAAAACATCTTTCATTAATAATGAAATCATATTACAAAGCATTTTAAAAATGAAACAAAATTAACTAGTCGTAGTATTTAATTATTATGTAAGAATGAATACTTCTAACATAATAAAATTAACATTTGAGTATGTGTTTCTTTAAGTGTCTGAATTGATATGTATGTGTGTTTGTATATTTGTATGTAGTACATGAATGCGAAAGCCAGACATATTTGCTTACTTGCGAGTGTGTTTATGTCAGTGTATGTTTGTGTCAGTGTATAGATCCGTAGTTGATTTGTTTCCTTTAATTTATAGCAATAAGATAGTTCTTTACGGTATGTCCGTTTTAAACTAGTTTATTTTAGAAAAAAAATAGCCCGCGTTTTTCATAATGCAATCTATCTCCTTAACAAACCTTTATAAAAACAGATTAGCTGAGAAAACAAATAGACTAACAGATGGAGATACACATTAAGTTTGGAAAAAAATATATAGGCTTTGATTTTGAAAAACTAAATAAAATAAACTCAAATATGTATTGAATCTTTTTCGTTTGTCCGGACTACTGGTTGATAGGCTTTCATACACAATGAAAATAGCGATTTAAAAAAATGGAAGTTCAACTGATGTAAAAATGAACCCCTAGGCAAGCAATTTGAGTAATGGAAAACCAAATTTTGCAAATGGACATCCTTTGATCTTTACGCTAATCTAACTCGCTATGTGAATAACAGACGGTACTGTAGGTATATGTCTACACTTTTATTGATTTTTTTTTTCTAAGTTGTTTGTATTGCGTAGGTTTCAATTAGGAATATACATTACGAGTACGATTTGATTCAAAACAAAATTTTTGAACAATTCTTTTGATTTAAATGTTGTAAAAAAATTAATTTGTATTGTGGATCAATTTAATTTAGTTTAATAAGATGCACAGGTTTATCTAAACGACAGTTGGAGTGTAGCTAGAATTATTATGTTGAAAAATTGTAATTTGTAGTAGAAAATATTGTATTTGAATGTTGAAAAAAGCAACTACGGAGGTTTCTTGCCGGATTCTTCCCCGTAGAAATAGCATTCCGAACCGGTGGAAGTAAAAAAGTTTAAAGTTTATTGGTTTGAAAGGGGTTTTTTAAGTCTATTCGAATTCAAAATATTTTGACTTTGACTTTGAATAAACATAATACTATATAAGATTTATTTGTACTGAGGTGGTTTGTAACATCGAAATTATTTTACTATTTTCTTTTATTCTATTTACTATTTTCATAGAACACCGGCCTCTCTCACACTGCAACTTTATTAAACTCAAATAGGATTAACTATGGTGTAATTTAATAGTTGCATAAATCAATGCATAATTTGACGACCTCGGTGGCGCAGTGGTGTAAACAGTCGACTGCTACGCTAGAGGTTCCGAGTTCGGATCCCGGCGAGGCGGAACTTTGTGTTATTTACAAAACGCATTGTTTCGCTTACCGGTCTGGGATGTAGTGTTCTTATCTGTTTCGTTCATACCATATCGTTGCTTAGTGCCTGCGATGCCAGACTATATCTTAATGCAAGGCTGAGTCAATGTGTGTGTCGTGATGTGGTTATTTTATTATTAAAAAAAAACTACGATATGTATTTTAGATTCCTGTAATGTACTTCAGTACAAAATCTTTAACCATAATAACTAATAGCATTTTTTAGAAAATAAAGCAACTAAACAAAATTATACAATAACATTTGTCGGATAAATACAGATAAAATCATCTATGGAAATTTAATTATCTATGATCTTTGAAATATCGACGGCCTTTATATGACTGTTTATCGGACAATGGTACAGTACATTACTGTATCAAACTTGCTTCAGATGACAAGAGCATTGTGTGACGACCCACTTACAGTCTACGTAGAACAGTTTATCAATAGCAGACTATGATGTTGTCCCACTTTACAGGCACAGAACTTTATTACAAGTTTTTTAATCATTTAAAAAATAAGGTAGTCTATGAATTGATCAAATTTTTACTATACGCACACATACACACTCACACCTTCGTCCCAACTACACGTTACTTTACTATTAATTCTTTTCATAATCTCTTTTTCTGTCCCTTTAAAGTCTAGGTATTATGTCGGAGTAGGCAAATTAAAATGACATTACAACCACCTAACTTGAACGCTAATAAATGTCGTTTCCATACATTATTTTTCTGCTAGCGTAAACGCTTGCGGAAAATGGATTTTTTCTAAGAGGACAGGTCATTTATCTTGTATCTGAAGCACAAAATCTTGATTGCTTTAAAACTCGAGTAACACGTGTTTCTATCTTTAAAAAACTCAATATTATTATCACTTCCTCAATGATTGATTCAAGTACACGGTTAAATAAATACTAGGCAGTTCGCTGGACTTTTTTAAAAACAATACAAATAGTTAGGCGACATCTGTTATTTTTTAAAAAGGAATTAGTACTCACACTACCTCAGTGATTGATTCAAATACACGGTTTAATAAATACCAGTCAGTTCGCTGGATTTTTTTAAAACAACACAAACATTAAGGCGATCTCTGTTTTTATTGATGCTGTGGAACTTTAATTGAGGTTCATTCTTCGACCATCGTCAGTCCATATTCGAACGCGATACACAAGACTTGCTTGAAAACAATGCTCAATATATATTACAAGAGTTCCAAAAACAAATATTGATTCTCTGTTCTTTTCATACTGTTGCCTGTTAGTGATGTGCATTGCGTAGTGATGTTCAATAACAAATACAAAGATTATTGTTGTGATCGAAATGGATTTAATGGCAGTAATTACTATGCTAAGGTAAGGTACTAGTAACAATTTCATTGGTAAATCTAGCCATTATAATTACGATAGCTTTTAAAACAAGAGTTGTCTTGCGTTACTGTCTTTAAATGGTCTGTATAGCAAATTACTTTCAACGAGTTCAGATAATCAAAACTAGATTCATCTTGATCTGACTCAAGAATAAATATAAAGAATTCTCATACAATTGAACAACGTTTTGCTAACGTTTAATTATCAATTGACGAACTCAAACATCACAATTGCAGAACTGAACTAAAACAATAACAAAACTAAAATTAAGATGAGATGACTGTTTCATAAAAGTATGAATTGCTTACATGTTTATTGTTAACATGCATGAATTGCTTACATGTCTTGAATAAATCTTGAAAATTAAAAATATACATTTAAAAACAAGTATTTTAGTGTTTAAATTTTGAATTGGAATCAATCATTGTTCGTTAGAATTATTTTTAGAAGTATAAAAGACCTTGAAGCAACTTTAAAGTTTTTGTTTAAACTACTTTTTCATAGTGAAATACATAACAGTACTATTATGTTATGTACACTCGGGCATGGATCGACCTAACCTGTTTGGACTCTGTACCGTTCTTAAGTTGTACAGCATAAGGCTTGATATTGCTCGTGTTAAGTGAAACTTTATGTTTGGCTGTCTGTACCTACAGATTTGTAAGTGGTAAAAGAAAAACCTTTTCTTACTTTAAAAGTTTATTAATCAAAGTAATTGCATTTTGTGTTAAAAATAAATTAAATGATATGAAAGCATTTTTCAAATAGTGTTAAAAATAATTTATTGCCTACTTTTTTGATTATTTAGTAACATAATTCGTTAAGGGATAAAGTTTCCATTAACATTTCGTCATCTTTTGTTTAAGAAAAGTTACTTAAAAAGGTATTGAAAACTGTAAAAGTTTATAAACAAAAAAAAAATCATTTCAATAATATCCCAATATATTTATAATATACTTTATAATGTTCTTTAAACAAGACCTATTATTTTTCTTGTACATTTCCCGACACATTGTAAACCGCAACTCCTGGTAGAGTTTTCGAGTTTTTGTAAATTGGACTTTATTTTATTTTATAATAAGAATGGTTTTAGATTTTTAAGGAGTAACAAGGTACGTAGTTGCAGGTGTGCATTTGGCTTTAACAAATGTGCCTCCATCACGCGGAGGTACAGAAACTGTTTCAGTAAATTCGAAGAGCAAGCAGCAGAAAACTTCTCGATTCAAGGAATAATAACAAAAACGGAAGAAACTATAAATAAATTATGTCAGAGAGAGATTGCTGAGAAAATTACATATGAAATGCTGCAGTAAAAATCCGATGCATTGGAATTTTGCAAAAAATTTCATAGTTTTAACGTTTTTTTTTGTAAAATAGAAAAGTAAGCAAGTATAGGTACAGCCTTTCAGGAAAGCCGGTAGCTTTCAAGAATGAAAATTCGTTTCCATGGCTCAGATTGTAGTCGGAACCATAAATTTACTGTCCTAAAAAATTATGCCAACCTTACTATCCCGTGAAAACACTAGTTTTGTATTAAAAAAATACGATACCTGCTTTTCGTTGGTCTATGGAAACATGAATCTAGTGTTGCATGAAGATGTAAGATTTTCGACACGGTGGTTTAAGATTTATCGCCCCATACATCTAGCAGTACAAAACAGCAAGTGTTTTTGTAATTTCAGCTGTTTCAATATGGCGTCAGTGTTTGTTTCAGATTTAAGGAAAATGTTCTACTTACTTTTTAATTTTTAAATTGTTATGAAGTCTTTTGGTTTTTTGGTTTCTGATGCTAGAGATCGCATCGTAGTTTTAGATTTTAAAAATTTGTGTGTAAAGGGCAAAAAGTATTGTAAATTAGATAACAAGCATTTATTTTCTCTATTCCAATATTTTGCCTTATAACCTAAAAGTTGGTTGAAGAAAATTGCATTATAAAGCATATGCTATAAAGTAAGAAGTAGTTCAACCATCTGGTAACGCAAAACAAAAGTAAATACAATTAAAAACATGTAGAAATCGCACTATAATGTTGACAGAACAAGTTTTTTCATCTGGATCAATGTGGCTGCGTTCAAAGACTTGAAGAAAAAAAAAGGAGAAAAAGGAGAATGGCGGGTTTTTTTTAGCTAAGATATCTATGTTAACGAATATAAAAAAAACAATACCTGGACAGCTTTCTACAATTTTTAACAATAATGACAAAATAAAGCAAATGAAACCACAGGACATTTGAATCGTTAAATTTACAACTAGATTTTTTACTTGATCTTGGGGTAATGCTTCACAATTGTCGCGTAAACAATATCAAAGGTTTGAGGGTTTGACTCATCAATCACGCTGCGATCCCGTGGGATTCATGCAAATAGAAGACCTCTTAAAAACAAAATGGAGACAATAAAGGAGAATCAATAACCACGGCAAAAATCAAGCTACTTAAATAACTGTTCTTTGTTCGTACCAAGTTGGTGAATTTAAAGAAATGCTTTTATTAAAAAAATATAATAAAATTTAATTTGATAAAGAATTATTTTATTATTATAATTATTAAAAAAAGAGAGTCTTGACCATAACGCTGGTCTTAATTTCATTTTAATTTCATTCATTGTACACATGATTTTTATTAGGTTTTTTGAATGTATTAATTAAATTTTATAATAATTAAAATGAATGATTGTGAACTAACTATTCAATACAGCCGTAGTCATATGCTACCACCAGTATTAAACGATCATCTTATTTGTTTGTATTCTTTTGTATTTTGTTCATACGATTACGGCTATATTTCAGTATATAAAGATTTCGGGTTAGAATAATTGGAGTTGGGTAAGCAGGTTATCAAAAAGCTTTTATTATACTATGCTTAATAGAATTGGTGGAAAAATTGTTTTAGTCATCTTCTCGTATTTTGAAAATAGTATACATGTTTTTGGAATTTATTGTGCTTTGTGTTATTGTATTTTGAAGAAGAGGAATTGCCTGTTTATTTTATGCTTCGGATAATTGTGCGAATAATATTCAAGATTATTCTCTTTTTTACCCGACTTCGGTGAAGCAAAAATAATAATAATAACCACAGCACGACACACACATTGACTTAGTCGTGCACTAAGATAATCTTATAGCGTAGGAGCTAAGCAACGATATGATAAAAACTACACAGATAAGAATACTACATCCAAGACCGGTAAGCGAAACAATGCGTCTTAAAAATAACACAGTTTTACATAACTTCCGCCCCCGCTGGAATTCGAACCCGGAACCTCTAGCGTAGCAGTCGGTTGTTTACACCACTGCGCTACCGAGAACGTCAAAGGAGGGTTATGATTTTGACCAGTATTTACTCGTAATTTCTTGCTCGGGGTACCTACGAGTAAGTAAGTGTTGTCTTACTCCTTTTCATATAATTTTTAAAGTCAATTCAAAACTTGTTTTTTTACGTCTGTCAAATACTGTAGATGCCGTCAACTTGACAATTCGAGTTACGTGGAGGTTAATTCGGGGCTTGGTGATGAAGTGTCCTTTCCTAGATTAGCCATTGTCCGGTAATGATGGATGAAAGAGGGCGGGTTTTCGTCACAGTTAAAGCAAAAGCTGGAGCGGTTTGCAGAAGTGTTTGAAAGCTAGACCAAGTTTTTTTCATTACTGGTTCTGAGAAATAAGTTTTTAGTACTTTTTCTATGGTCATTCGCTTACGAATAAATCTCGAGTTATTATTGAACGATTGAACGAAAGAATAGTACAATTCTTATTAGAATTTTTATAACTTTCAGACTCTTTGATCAAGCTATCGATGGTTTCAGGAAAAGATGCCTTTGTAAGAAGAGATTGTGAAGTCCAAATAAAATAACATTAAAAAACCGGTCAAGTGTGATTCGGACTCACACATGATGGGTTCCGTAGGTACCATCTTATTAAATAAAATACTTTTTAGATAATTTCGTGAAAGATACAAGTACAAGCAAAACAAATCTATAAAATCATGTTTTTCGTATGGAAGCCCCCCTTAAATTTGTAATTTATTTTTGTTTCTAGTATTTGATGTTATAACGGCAACAGAAATAGACATTTACTGAAATTGTTAATTATGGTTTATGAGATACATCCCGCTGACAGACAGACGGACAACGGATGCGAAAGTATTTGGGTCCCTGGTCTTTTACCCTTTGGGTACAGAACCCTAAAAATGGTTTAATTTTGACTATTTATCATAACTCTTTCCGCTATTCCCATCGTTCTTGTACTACAAAACAAACAGTATGGTTTCATGGGGTTTTCATTTAATTCACGAGTTAATTTCGCCTCATTGTCTCTGGATGGCCCTCATACGTAACCCATGACATGTTATACAGTCAATGTTGAAGTACGGTCAAAGTAGGGACCGTTGTTGAAATTAACAGGGTAACATCAAATTGGAGCAAATTGATTTGTTTTGATCTTACACGTGTTATTAGCAATTATATACGTCTTGAATTGTCATGGGGACGCTTTCTAGGGTTCCGTACCCAAAGGGTAAAAATGGGGGATTAGTAACAACTAAGCCTCCGCTGTCTGTCCGTCCGTCAGTCAGCGGGCTGTATCTAATGAACCATAATAAGACTTTTGAAACTTTCATAGAATGTCGATTTTGAAAAAAATACTAAAAAATATAAAGAACCTAAAATTGGAAGGGGCTCAAATACAAGAAACGTGATTTTATCGATTTTTATATTTGTTCTTGTTTCTTTTATGAAATGATCTAAAAGGTACATACTGTTTTATCTTAGGTATAAGAGTGTACGAAACCTATCGTGTGCAAGTCCGGCTCACACTTGACAAGTTTTTGTTCAATGCTAAATTAAATTATAATTTTGTTACAAGTACTCTGTGAGGTAAACTTTTGTCAAATGATTTAAGCAAAACTTAGACTCAAATTACTATTATAGTTATTTAAACTATATTATTATTAATTAATTTAAATTTTATAATGGAAGAATAAAACAATACGATTTACGTTACTGAAATAAGAAAGATGTTTGTCTAAATGCATCTTATAGAATATATCATCAAAATTGAATATAACTTAAAGGAACTCTTAAAAGTCAGATAAAATGCAAAAGTGTATAAAATATTTAGTGTAAACACCCCACTGTGTGGATAGACAATAGAATCCTGGTTGACTTGACAAATGGATGGAAAGACAACGAGACAGCAGCGGGAGTGCCTTATACTTTGACATAGAGATGTAACAATCATTGGTGATTGTACAGATATATCTTTTAATATATAAAACTTCCACTTAAAAATTTCGTTACGTATGCCATGACAACCAGTAGCCGGTGGTAGATCTACGTCCGAGATCGTCTGAGTTGGCACCACCGTCCTTTCTATTTCTGCCGTGAAGCAGTTCGCTGTGTTTCGGCTCTTAGCGATCCACACATCAAAGACGTATGTCAATGGGCGGTATCACTTTCCTTCAGGTGAACTGTCTGATTTTTTGCAAATGGTGTTGTTTATATAAGGTACATCCGAGCTTTTTGGTAATTTGTTGTAGAGCTGCATTATTCCTCTTATAGGACGCTACTGTTGAGCCTGGTTACTAAGAGTTTTAGGAGTGGGGCAAAGTGGTAGGGTTGGCCCGAAAAAACTACGCTCGTTGTCGGTAATATCCTAAACTTTCAAACCAAATTCAATTAATAAAAACATGTTAACGGTAGTTTCAGTATGATAAATTAGATAACTACTTTAAAATCTAAGCGTTGAAATTAAAAAAAGAAACATTTAATCTTACAGCGTCCATTTGTTTTCTTATAAATCTTAAACTTATGCCCATGTGCTAAAATATGTACGTTCACAGAATGGAGCGATCCAAGTTGACATTTCGACGAGAATAGGTAAAGAACGAATGAATTTATCGAGTCCGTGAAAAATGATACAAGTGACTGAAAACTCAGGCCCTTGGGGGACGAAATTAAACAGGCCCTTGTCGAGTTATTCTTGGGGAAATAAAGCACCCCAAATGTGAATGTCCGAGGTGATAAATAAATGTAATATTCATTAGGAAATATCAATCATTTTGATTGTGATTCAGAACAGGAGCGCAGGCATAATATCTAATGAATAAAATGAATGAAAGCTTCGTGTTTTGTTTAGGTTGATATTAGATTTATCTGTGGTAGTAAAAATAGAAAGTGCTTAGTTTAGAAAAAAAAAACATTTTAACTTCGACTTTGTGCTTGTAAACCTTTTAAAATGTATGGTTTAGCTTATGTTTCCTGTTATATGATAAGTACCAAAATAACAATCGTAGTTTTAAAAAATGGTAGCACCGAGGCCTTTTAATCACTGACCTTATAAAAATTGACTTTTTGCAAAACATTTTAGGTTCATGTTACATAGTTTCGAATTTGCCATTTACACTAAAGCTTTCACAGAAAATAGTATAAAAACATTTGAAAAAAAACATAGACAACCAAAAATTAATCATCAAATTTCCCACCGAAAACAAGGATGTTATCAAATTGACGTATCTGGGAGCATTTGTCGTGATCTCTTCTACATTAGCCCCGCTAATGATGGCTCCATCGATTGACAGCCTCCAGGGGATCCCCCGACTGGTGCTTTGTCAACTTCTGTTTTAGATGCAGGATTAATGGGGATATGTTGCTTTTTTACCAATTAGAACTTGGCAAATAAAAAACATAAATTAAATCCGTAATTTTTGTTATCGACTAAGAACATTAGTATTTTGTTTTATAATTTCATCTTAACGTACTCGTGTTTTGAAATGGCACGAATAATAAATAAGAAAACGACATAAGTATTTTAAATGTACTTCAGTCGTTTAGTTCGTTATCGATACTATATTTTTTGACATTGTTTTTCCTATGTATAACTAGATACCCTAATTAAATAGGTATTTTTTTCATACGTTGACAGCCAATAGATTCTAAATCTCATTACTTTCGACATGATTCTTTCGGCGGAGTAAATTGAACATTACAATTGACTTATTTATATCCATTTAGTTAATATCGATACTGGTTTTTTAAACCATCTTCTGCTATCGAAACTGTAGATTTTAACAACATTATAATTATGCTAGTTGACATTTTAACAACATTATAATTATGCTAGTTGACATTTTAACAACATTATAATTATGCTAGTTGACATTTTAACAACATTATAATTATGCTAGTTGACATTTTAACAACATTATAATTATGCTAGTTGATATTTTAACAACATTATAATTATGCTAGTTGACATTTTAACAACATTATAATTATGCTAGTTGACATTTTAACAACATTATAATTATGCTAGTTGACATTTTAACAACATTATAATTATGCTAGTTGACATTTTAACAACATTATAATTATGCTAGTTGACATTTTAACAACATTATAATTATGCTAGTTGACATTTTAACAACATTATAATTATGCTAGTTGATATTTTAACAACATTATAATTATGCTAGTTGACATTTTAACAACATTATAATTATGCTAGTTGATATTTTGACAACATTATAATTATGCTAGTTGACATTTTAACAACATTATAATTATGCTAGTTGATATTTTAACTGCGAACTTTAATAACTACAGTTTTCACGGAATTTAACTATAAATACTGCATCAAATTTCAATTGTATCTACCAATCACGATTACAATAGCTCCTACGCATCATTTTGGTCCATTGTCTCAAAATATTACCGGAAGTTATTAATTCTTGAATATTTCCAAAACATTTGACTCCCTCCCATTGTCATCCGTTATCATATCTTATTATTTATTAATTCTACCCTTGTATTCTTCTTCTTATCTATCAAACCGTGTATTGGCGCCATGGCTCTTTAGTTAAAACGCATTAAATTGGATATGCGACTAAACTACTACAATTGTAATATAATTTTGACGAATTACTGAAAAAAAACATGATTTGATAAGACTTCGAGACATTAAACGTTGTTTAATTAAAAAATTACACCCCACATTTTTTATTATTTTAAATAAAAGTGCCAACATATAATATCACGGTTATCCAAAACATTTTGTCGATCATTTCCTGCGAAACTTAAAAGAAATCCTTTCTTGCAATAAATTGAGTCCGTTAACCGGATTAATGAAGCGAAAGCACTGAATTTCAGTTTCACTGTGCATATTTCAAATGCCCCCGCCAGAGGGCGCTCACTTCCGCCTAATGACGTTAGATAAACGACGTCACTTCCGGTTAACTTTCGCGCCATTTCCTCCGCCATTCAGTTTTCGTGAGAAATTAGAGTGACATTTGTTTGTCCGTTGGTTTTGTAACTGTCACTTTAATGGTGACGAAGGTGTTATGTCACTCGTCACCAGCTAATGACCTTTTGCTTACGTTCACGGTTTACTGTTCTCACGTAATATTATAAAGTAGGTACGTATAAAACGAAGTAATAAAAACAAAAAATTAAAACTCATTTATTGAGTATCCAACTTATAACACAAGAGAAAGAACAATAATTACTCCTCTTAGTTTATGCTAGGCGAAATATTTACTATTGTCCTATCTAAAAGAATCGGTGTGAAAAGAAAAATAAACAGTAAGCTAATTTGGGATTTATTGACGTCATATAAATGGAGTTTTTTTTTACTTTAGAATTAAAAGTTATAGCTAAAATTTATGTAGTGCTTCCTGAAATCATTAGTGCCAATAAAATATTTTCCTTTAAACGATCTATAATGCTAAAGTGGCATTTAAACTCATTATTACAGTCCGATCGTTAATTTTCTCGGCGCTCCACAAAGAAAAATAATTAAAAACAAAATGCTGACTTTAATGGCCGCCGTTGAGCGAAATGGCGGGAGTTAATAAATGTTTATAATTCTTTTTGTTTTGCTTTCTTCTGGAATACTTGATTTTACGGTAGATTTTGTAGAGTTATCTGATTTTGGTTATGTTTTAAGTAAGTAAATGAATAGGTGCAGATTTAAATTTGAAAAAAATAAATAAATTGAACTTTTAACACCCTCCAGGCAGACTTCTATTTAAGACTAAAATAAATTGGTAGGTACTAAATAAAATAATTGAGAATACATTCTCTCATATTTATCGAATAAAAGAAATAATTGACTCTAATTATTATTTTTCCATTGTTTCAGGAACTCCTGGAAAAGAGGATTAAACAGCTGGAATCCCAATTGGAAGAAGAGAAACGAAAGACGCAGAGAGAAAAGATGGCCGTCACCAAGCTGCAAAACAAACTGATCAAGGTAATTAATAATAACTTTATTTTGCACCACAATAATTTTTTTGTTATTTATTGAACTCATGAAGGAATGTTCCTATAATATGAAGTTTTGTGTTATTGTGGGAATGCATAGCCCGAGTTATAGAATTTCCAGGAAAAGTTACGAATCTTTTGAAGCAAGAATGTTTTTTCTCGAATTGTATTGAAAATGAAATCACAATGGAATACAAATTTGTGGATAATAACAATATTTAATAACAAATTGTTCTCAAAAATCGATAAAATATACATCAATATTTGTCAAAACAAACAAGAAATGGTTTTAAGCCATTTGAAAAAAGAAGAATTGAAAATGGTTAATTATGATAATAATGTACAATCTTTAGCCGTGGTTTGTCTCAATTACTTTACTGCTAAAATCTTATAAATAGATATTTTCCAAAGTAGCTCGGATCCTATAGGAATATTGTTCCATCCTTCCCCTCTTTCGTCTGCAATAATAATTGAAGCTCTACACTGAATGCTTCTCTCGCCATTTCATTGCGAATCCTTTTAGCTATTGTTAAATATTATCTTTCCTTAGAAACCGTTCGGTTTGTTTGATTTTGATTCGTTTTTGTGTTTACAAAATTTATGAGAATATTGAACTTTATAGATAGCTACATTAAATGCTTGTTTACAGTTTTAAAAAAGCTGTTACAAGACCAATGTAGGTTTCACTTTTTTTTTTTTACTTTATAAAATGTATCAGAAATAGCTCGATATACGCTAATTAGTTAAAGGTTTGGTAAAAAATGGAATGGGTATGCTTCAAATGCGTTAGGCTTTATGTAAAAGAAAACAATAACTTAAAATCGATACGTTTCGATGCATTTCGATTGTTAAAGACCAATGTATATACAATTTGTAAATTATACACAACCTTAAATATCAGACACTTGTCAATATTGGGCTTCTATTAATTAAAGCTCCCCCTTGCTGAATCGTTCCAAGAATATGGATTTTATGGCATAGACTAAATCACAGGCGTGGCAATTACTATTATTTTAACAACACAAACTACTCGGTGTTTTTTGTATAAAATATGCAAAGTCAACTACACATAAACATAACAAACTCACGTTCTCGAAAGAAGTAAGCAGAGGTGTTAAACACCGCATTTCGCATGTTCACGTTCTCTCCCTGTGTGACAGGTTACGAATCTGTCGCCACTATCCGGGCACAATGAGGAACATAAGAGCTACAGTGTACGGGAACCTGAGGCCGGTCGGTTCGGGACGGTCGGTTAACCAAGGCACGCAACAAACTGAAAGTCAAATCCGCCATGTAAAAACATATTCACAGTCTTATCACTTTGTCAGACTGTCGTACGAAATATATTAATATGATTTATAGTACAGACAGTATCAACTGACTCTTCTGCGCATGTTTGACCAATCGATTGTTTAATAAAAGAGGCATTTGTAATATTCAGCGAGAAACATTTTTTGCCGGACAAGTATCCGGAGTTGAATATTTCAATCGCCGTAACAATAAATGCGAAATTGAAAGAATTTGTTCATTACGCTCTTCGTTTTCTGAGTCAATAATTTTACAATGTCCATATTTAAAACACGGATTCAATGATTCTGCAGGGAGTTTTTTTTGGTTTTGATAAATGCAGATTATTTTAAGTCTTTTAAAGTATATATCGCGTTGTTCAAATATTTGAGTAATACTCCTATATATATAGCTTGATCACGAACTGAAGTTTTTTTTTAAAAAGCTGTTTTATTTAATATTGCCTTTATACAAAGCTGTATGTGTCTCAAACTTCTGACCGGCAGTGTTTGTTTGGTAAACATAATAATTTATGTAATTGGATATTAATAAAAATGATTCTAAAAATCAAAAGCTTCAGTGAAATGTACGCTTAACCTTATTAAACCTCATTGGTTTGTCTATACCTATTGTTAGGTATTAAGTTTCTTTTTTGTCGTGTGTTTTATTCTGAGCCTTTATATTTAGTGAAAAAATACCTTCTGGTTCATGGCACCTGAAGTTAGACATTCATCACTTACATCCACGCAAGGCTGCCAATTAACTATCTAAACGAAAAATTGCCTTTTGTTAATTAACCAACCAATTCAGAGGGTGGAAACGAATTATTTCAAATACTGTGGACTTCAGTTTTTTCGATTGTCAACCCTAAAATAATACCTTAGGGGATTCCCAGTTTGATTGACTCCGCGAAATTGATTGGTTGTTTTTTTTTAAATTTCTTTGTGGCCATGTTCATGGTGGCTGTTGTATTCGGTGTTTTATTAATAGGTATACATTAATTTATCAGATGAGCTCCTTTGGGAGTCGTCTGAGTATCGGCTAGACGGTTTAAATGATCGATTGTTGTATGTATTAGACAATATTCATGTTTAAGATGAACCTGCATACGTGTTTTGTTTGCATCCGTTCAAAGTAGTTCATATATTATGTTTGTATAAAATTACTTAGACTTGGGTACGAGTATTGTTATAAATAAAATAGAACGAGATGGCATGAGCACTTTTACTTACTGAACTGAGATAAAGTTTTGTTTTGACAAATAATTTCATCGTCAAGGCTTTGTTATTAATAAAACGATATAATTATGTTTTATGTTGTATAGCAATAAACACAATCTCGACACACACATTGACTCAGCCCTGCAGTAAGTATCGTAAGAACTTAGTAACAGGAACTAAGCAACGATATGGTATAAACTACATAGATAAAAATATATTGTAATAATATTTATATATATAATATAATATAAATAATATATATTGGTATAAACATCCAAGACCGGTAAGCGAAACAATGCGCTTTGCAAATAACACAAAGTTCCGCCTCTGCCGGGATTCGAACCCAGCCTCAAGCGTAGCAGTCGGCTGCTGATGCCACTGCGCCACAGAGGCCTTGTAAAAGTCTATGTTACTTCATAAAAACAGTAGCGTCCTATTGATTCATCCTTGGACTGATAAAAACAGTTCCACTGATCAATTGGTTTTATTATGCTTTAATAATAACAAAAATCTTCAATTGGTTGTATCATTAAAGATAAAACCGCCTTGATTGAAAGGTTCCGAGTTCGATTACCGGCTGGGTTAATCTTAACTTCGAATACTCCTTTTGTGGTGTTTGAAATCCATGAAGAGAAGCAGGCAACATGCGACTTTATTCAATAATAAATACAGTTAGTTTTTCAGTGATACGTTACTAAGAACTTGGTGTTAGTGCTAGTGACCGCCCCAGGACTCGTCTGCAAACAGTCTTGCCTCAGTTTACAGTCCGTCTGTGTTTAAGTTTAAGACTGCACTAAACCAAACAACCCTTATTTGTTTACTCAAAGAACTGAAATTCGTCTAGCCAATTGCTCTTACATTGCTTTCATTGCATGAAAAAGCTCGTTGCAAACGAAATAGAAACAGGTTTAAGTGTAATTTTGGCAAAGGATACCATATTGGAATTTATCCTAGATTGTTTGTTAAAAATTACCTTTAGATGGAGAGACAGCGGTCAAAATCTTATATGCTTCATTAAAGTTAGGTAAATTTGATCAATCAACTCAAGTTATTGCAAAGCACACTGTGTTACTAAGGGATTAGGGCTCAAATTGTTAGCTAGTTGATCAAAAACGGAATGTTAAAGTGAGTTAGGACGGCTTAAGTCGATTTAAGTGTGAAACGCGAAACATCCGGCTCGGAGGACCAGTAATTGCGTCGGTCATGAGCATTCCTGCGCACGCGCCGCTTGTAACGGCTTAAGGGGGGAGCCTGATTTAGAAGCTTCAAAAAATCGATTTTTTTTTTTTTGCATAAATGTCTTCCTAAACTATCTAAGAATGTGTCCTCAAAATTTCAGACGGAAATTCGCAATATTTTCGGAGTTATAGAAGAAAGAGTCGGCAAGCGTCGAGCAGGTATATACGAGCGGCCGGATCGCTCGGAGCGCGCGCGCTCCGCCCCTCGATCTATTGTTCGTGTTATGATCCAAACAGAATAACGGTCCTTCGAGGGACTGTTGACTGTTCGCAGAAGGTCATTGTAGAGCTATGTAGGGATAAAAGTATGTATTATAACGGTATATGTGACCTGGCAGCGTCGGTTCGAGCAAAGCTACATTTAGCATTTGGGTTCAGTTTCGATTTGTCTTTCGGCACGTGAACGTCTTCAAATCATGCAGAGCTATCCAAAAGTGAGCAAATCTTCAAGTGAACGCAGTGGAAAGCCACGGAAACGTAAATTCCACGGCAATCAGTTTCATAATGGCGGCTTTTAAACATCCACCACGTCTAATTGACGAACATGTCGAGCAGCACATTCGTCCTGTGTACGAGGACTTATCCAAGGACGAGCTGCTTACGAGGTGTTTGGGTGGACACACACAAAATGCGAACGAGTCGTTCAATTCCACTGTGTGGTGCATGACACCTAAACACCTTCACTCAGGCATTAAAATCATCGAAATTGCTGCTTACATCGCTGGAGGAATGTTCAACGAAGGCTACAGTGCAGCATTGAAAACCATGCAGTTGATGGATTTAAAAATTGGACAGCAATGTAACAATTTCGCCAAGAGAGCCGACGAGGAGCGCGTCACCCGACAAAACAGGCGCGATTCATTGTGTAGTAAAGAGGCCAGAACAGCCCGCAGACTCGAACAACAGGGCACAAACCAGGTTTTTGAAGAGTGTGAAGGTTTACTTTATGGACCAGGAATCGCTGATTAGCATAATAACGCGGTAAGTTTAAGAAAATTACGATTTTTCATATACGAAAACTTTGACGCACGTTTTCTCGAGTTTTCATTTTTACGATTTTTCCTAATTGGCGGGAAAGATAGGGAAAAAACTAAACGTCCTATCGAAATAAAACAAAATGCATTTTATTCGGGATGAAATTCTCTTCTAGTTGAACCTAAAAAACCTTGAAAAAGTTAAGATTAACATATTTTTTAAACAATCTAAAGTCAATTTTTTTTTTTTTTTAATGAACTTTTTTTTCAATTCACTAAAAATTATTGAAATTTGAACGTTTTCATCAATTTTCTTGGTTTAACTAGAAGCTATACTATTCAGGAATAAAAATATTTTTGGGTTTTTTGTTTCAGATGAAAATTGCGACCTGCATCATTCCCGCCGCACAACAAAAGCGCTCGCGAGACGCCTCGGCGAAATTCTTGTCCCGGGCATAATATTGCTTAAATCTTCATGAAAAAATTTGAGAAGACTGTTGAAATATACAACAATAAAACCTGAAAGTTTCATTCCAATCGTATATTTTTTTCCTTCCCAAAAAAATCCTTCAAAAAATCGATTTTTCGAAGCTTCTAAATCAGGCTCCCCCCTTAAGATGTTTCGGAGATTTGTTTTAATTTGAATTCTACTTTTTTTGGACGTATTTAATATAATTGTGTTTTTTGAGTAACTTAAAGTAAGTAAGTACCATTAAGGGTAGATAATATTGATATTTTTAATTAAACAGCAAAATATTGATACCTAAATAAATTATTTTCTATATATAACAAAAACTATTTATTAAAAGCTTCTGAAATGCGAAACGTTTGGTAATGAAAAAAAATACGTGTCAAATAACGTCCCAGTGTTGAGTTTGTTTTAGAAGCGCGCGCGCATGCCGCCGGCTTCACGGCTAATTGCCGACACGATTGATTAATTACTCATCTTCCTTATTGCTTTAATCTCAAAAACACTAGCTTTTACGCACGCATTTTAGCTACTTTAATTTCTGGATCAATATTTTTAATGCTATTTTTAAAGATTAAGAAGTTTTATTGCTTAACTGTTACAGATTTAAAGATGATAAAAATCAGAGTTCTAACTGTTCGCCCAATCAGGCGAGCAAATTTTCACATGAATATATTATGTAAATTGACTTGTATGAAATTAAATTAATTTAACATTTAATACATTAATTTTTAGTTTCAGTCTAATTAAACACATTAAGCTTTGATTATGTACTAGCGACCCGGCCCGGCTTCGCTCGGATATTATGCATGTATTATATACAAACAAACCTACCTCTTGAATCACTCTATTTAAAAAATCCGCATCAAAATCCGTTGCGTAGTTTTAAAGATCTAAGCATACATAAGGACAGACAGCGGGAAGCGACTTTGTTATATACTGTGTGGTGTTAAGAATGATTGGAACTACATACTTTTTGATTTTATTGTGCCGTTTTTGGAGTCGAAGTGAATGGGCTTGATTAAACATGAATTTCACAAATACTTTGCACTTAAGTAATAGGTAAAAAGAAAGTACTAAATAACTTCATTCTTAAGTTTTTTTGTAACCGCACATATATGCGTGAACCTAAAATTCAAATAAGTGTATTGTAGTTACTTAGCTGGAACGGGAACTGTTGGTTAAAATTGTTTTAGTATATTGTCTTTTCTTCAACATCAGCAGATTTTTATGTGTAAAATTCTTGTGTTTTAACCGGTGAAAATCATGTGTGGAGAATGTAAAACACGACGATTGGGCTGCTCTTTTCATCATCTCCCAAGTAATTCCATAAAGCCTACAGTAACAGTACTAACATGTTACTGTAGGCAGATTCATCATTCCATCTATTATTTTCATCCTTATATTATTCATCTCATCGAAATTTCATTCCTCATCAAATCTTGATAGTAAATATTACTTTTTGGCAAAGTTTTTGCCAGGATGATGGCAATGCCATAAAAATAGTATATTGTAGACTTAGAGTGTAAATTCTGTTTATGTACGAGTATGTATGTATCATATTATTTATCCGTTCTACAGGTAACTCATCTTTGTGATTCTGGCGTGCAATTTGTTACGCGTTTCTCGCATTAAGGCTATCAAAGTGAAGCCGACATGTTTTTCAAAATATAATTTAGCACGCCGCACTCAACATAATATGCAATTTATCATTACTTCAAAGAGCAAATAAACCTGCCTCGGTGTATTAGTGGATTTACTATGATTGACAAATCCAATAAGGTTAGCATTCTTTCATTTTTAATTGCCTTTTATCATCAAAAAGTACTGTTAAATCGTATCTTTTAAGACAATCACAAATAATGAAATTATTGTTTTGTAAATAATTCAGTCGTTCTTTCTTTATTTTCTAAATTTTTGTTAATATATTTATTCTTTATCAAACAGCTACGACCATTTTTTTACTAGTCCTGTAATACTCCGCCAGAAAAATACTGTTTTTTTTATTGTCTCCTTGATTGAAAGAAAACAGAGTTTTTAGCTGAAATAAGATCAGCTCGTCTGGGTAATACCCTTCCTTATTGTAAACCGAAGCCAAGGTAAATTGCTTTGTATTGAGAAGAGCAAGCTGCATCTCCAGACAATCATTGAGTGTTTTAATAGTAAAATCGTTTTCTATCACTGCATAATTTGGAAGTAGATTAACCAGGAACGACACTTTTTTAAGAAAAGAGGATAATTAACAATAAAATAATTAATAACACAACATAACATAAACTAACGCCGTAATGAATCCCTCAAGAGGGGTAAGCAGACGTATTTAAAACCGCATTTCGCATGTTGAGTCCGAGTGTGACAGGTTGCGAATCTGTCGCCACTATCCGGCCAAAAAAAGGAACATGGCAACCCGAGAATTAAGAAAAGAGTATTAATGTATTGTAAAATTTGTCTTGGTTTTTTTTGTAGTGTGCTGTGAATACGACAAATAAACAATGAACAGGAAAATTGGCTATTTAATATTATACTACTAAGTGGCAAACAAGCAAGACTTGCGCTTTGTTAAGCAGTAACCGTCGCCTAGGAACGCTTGCAACACCAGGGGCATAATCACGCATTGCAGACCCTATAGGAACTTTTAAGGAACATTTGCATTTTCAAACAAGTCCCACTAATCTTGGTGTAGTAGTTAGGTAATATCAATAATCGTAAAGTGCCAAGTTTAATCAAACTTGGCGTATTCAATTAGGGGCATATACGAGCCGATGACCCGCTCCTTATTGCCGAGACAAGATCTTTATGACCGCCGCTCCCTTCAAGTAGCCACAGAAACAGAAAATCTTGTCGGTAAAATAAACGCTGATAAGATATTGGATGTAGAGTATTTGTGTTAACTAACCGAAATGGATCTAAGTTGTGAAATAAAAATGTAATTGTAATTGTAAAACTATAACTAAACTTTTGTGCAGTTTATTTCATTACGTGGATATTGAAATTTATATATATGTTTTATCCAATACTTTATTAATATGTAACATAAATATCATCTCAAATATTCAATCAAATTTTTAGTCAAACAATAGAAATAGAATATTTTTTCCGGTTATGCTCTGTTTTTGGTTATCTAATAGATAAATCTTTCAGTGAAATAGATAAAGTATTAATCTACAATCGCTTATCACGTGAATTCATGACTATTTTAACACGACCGCGTTTAACTATCATAGTGAGTCAACAAGATTATTTGTCTTGATGTAATCTTCAGCACGTTTTCATTTATCTCTACTTGTAATTGTTTGCTGCCCTTTGTCCTGAATAATATTTGGTAACACTAAAGATTGGTTAATTGTTTATAAGTTTGTGTTCCTATTTCCAACTAATGTTACGAATTTGAAACTTTTGTTGGATGTTTGTTACAAAATTACGCACAGTAACAGTTGATTGGATTTGTATAAAACTTAGTAAAGAAACAGAATACGCCATGAAATAATAGATAGTGTATTTTGTGTACTAAAAAATAATAATTTGTATTAGAAGTTCTTAAAGATTACCTTTAAACGGAAATAATCTTAATTTGGCTTTTCAAGTTAATGTGTAAATTATTCAATCGACTTTGATTGATCAAAATTAACTTTATGTTCCAAGCCATAACATATTAAATACTTTATACTAAAAAAGGCCACTTTATTAACATTGCATTTGAATAAAAAATAATGTTATTTATTATGAAAAATCGTAATTTGGCCACATAGTGCTTGAGATTTGAGCTGTCTATGATACAAATAAGTATAAAATATTATTTATGTTGTGATGTTCTTCTTTTTGGAATTTTATTAAGAGATTGGGATTAATTATGAGTATCTGCCATCTTGCAAAAATTAGAGCAATTGTCTATGATAAGGCAACATTTTGAAAATAATATGAATTTCTTTAGGAAGCCTTTGTTGATTCGCATGTAATAGCAGTAGGAACAATGGTAATTTTGAAGTTTGATGGTGGTCGATGCATTAAAAGTGGAACATCTGACGGACACACATCTACTCTGGTCTACGATCAAAGCAATGTGTCAGATTTCATGAGCCCTTAACTAAGAAAAACAAACAGAAACGCCTGCCCTATGCGTTGGCAACACCTGCTTTGCTTACTTTCTAAGAATTTGCTTTACCTATTTTAGAAAAAAGATTAGGCAAAGACAAATACATAGTTTTGGTTTGTGGGTGCTGGTTTGGTTGATTGGAGGCATTTCAACTATTTTGTAATATTTTTGACGACATCTGTGACGCAGTGGTGCCAGCTGACTGTTACGCTAGGGGTTTGGAGTTCGAATCCTGTCAGGGGCGAAACTTTGTCTTTGTCAATCTTTCTGCGGTGCTGAGTAAAAGTGTGTGTGTTGTAATGTGCTTATTATTGTATAATATTTTCAATTACAGCCAAAGTTCAAATACATTTAGGGACAGTAAAAATGTTTTTATTTTTTCTCAAAAAGGTTAGGCCATATATTTGTCTGTGTACAGGTCGTTTAACATCGTATAAGAAATTAGAAATGAGGTGGTTTATAAACTGTCCCAAAAGAGTCTTTATTTAATTAATCTTACTTCTACCGAAGTTAAAGCGTTTCGTAGCTTGTAAACCATTTTTTTGTACTTCCTACACCTTTGAAACTTAATTAAAAGCATCCTGAAGTAAGTGACTGAATTCACAGTGAAATACATTTTTTAAATTTATTCTTGTTACCTTCGTTCCATATTCAAAGGACCGCGATGTAAATATGCAGTGCTTTATGCAACTCAAACCTGACGACGGGCTGAAGATTTTAAGTATTTTTCTTTATTTTTTAACTGGTAACTTCGACTTTAAACCCTTCAATTACGTTTTCAAAGTTTTACCTCTCAATTAAACCGAAACAACACCGCTAATCGTTTTTAACAATGAGTCGACAAAAAGCAAAGCGGTTGCTTCCCAAGCTAGAGCGCAATTTCTGATGCCATTTCTGAATTCAAATTCATTCCGGTGCATAAGCTTTCACCTGCACTAAGGTATTCAAACTAGTCTGTAGGTAGCTTAAGTTCGTTTGTTGAACCCCTGGGCTTGTGTTCATGACAACCTTTGAAACTCTAATACAGGTAAGCTATGGATAAAATAACTTTTTCTTCTCACGTTTACCTTGACTTCATGAACTGTTTTTGTCGACTTAACATTTGTTTACGTTATTGCTTGTCATAATATCTAATATGTATAATAATGCAACGATATGGTATCAACTACATAGATAAGAATACTACATCCAAGACCGGTAAGCGAAACAATACGTGTTGCAAATAACAAAAACTTACGCCCCCGCTGGAATTCGAACCCAGAACCTCTAGCGTAGCAGTTGGCTGTTTACACTACTGCGCCACAGAGATCGTCGGATTATGAATGTATTTTCATAACAATTGTCTAGGCTGATATTGTTTGAAAAGCCTCTGAATAAATAAAGAGAAGTGCCTTTTAATTCTAAAAACGTCAAATTTGATATGCTCCTGAAACAGAACTGCTGGAAGAGTTTTAATTTATAATAGTGCAAATTATGAATCATGCCTTTTTAATAAAACACAAAGTGTTCCTTGCAAACTAGTGTAATAACTACATCAGGACAAAGGTTTGCTCAAAACTGAACACCTCCCTACATACCTGCTTGTCCCTACTACTGTCCATTTGTATTTGAATGAATTTTCGAAAATACCTCAGGTTTTTTTCCCTTGAAAAGTAAAATTTATTGTTTTTATTGTTAGTGAAACTGAAAACATGCTTCTAACAAATTTTTGGCTACTTTTTCTTTCAAAAATATCCTCCCCTCTCATAAAGGTGCTTTAGTTTCCAAATACACTAAACGTGGTGCAGATAAATGGGTTGTCTGGGAGAATTTCCTGCAAATAATAACCCACATTTATAACGGTGATTATTGGGCCTGAAGCCGACGTACGTCAGAACACCCTATGTTTAAGGATTAAGTGTTCTCATTACGAGAAAATACATTATTATTGGGGTTATGTTAACCGACCAATTAGGAGATTTACGTTTGTGGTCGAACTTGGTATGGAACCTAATACTTGGAGATTGAAAATCATTAGGCAATAGAGATGTTGACAGATTGAGTGATCTTTATGGTTGAGATGTTAGCAATACTTTTTATGAATTCGGACTTCCATCGCAATCAAAACAATTGAAAAAATTAATTATTATTTCTTATATGTTATTTGTAATGTTGTATAATGTGATTTTATTATCTATTGTTTAATTTAGTTGTATCTATTATTGTTTACTGCACTATCGAATTGGTATGTAACTGTTATGATAGTGTATTTAATTAAATAAAAAAAATATGGTAAATTTTATATTTTAAAAATTGATTGAACAAGTAATTCTTAAGGTAATGCTGCTATATTGAAAACCATTAATTCAGTTTAATAATTCATAGAAACTGTTTAAGTCAAAAACTAAGTCATAGAGAAGTCATAGGTTCAATACCGTATCGTGATCCTAGTATCTTAAATAAAAAAATCAATTTAAATAGTATGGTGATACCGCCAAAATCATCAATATTTACGTGATATTGGATCGTGATAATATTATATAGAAAAAAAAAACAAAGAAATACTCCATTTTATCACACAAATGTTTGTCCGAGCGGGGGACTCGAGCACAGGCTCAGCCTCGCGGGCAGGGTCACTAACTGAGCTATCACGTTTTGATAAGCGAAAACTTCTAGAACCACCCCTTTCCGGGTAAAACGTATTAAAGTGTTGAGAATATTCTGAGCAGTTGCGTAGATGACAGCGGTTACCTCGATCCTCAGGGGAAAAGAAGTTTTATTTGTTCCCACTTTTATATCTACGACACTTTTAGCATTTTATTTTAATATTTTCCCTCTAACATGCTAACTTTCTGCGAATGTTAACGGCTGCGAAGTTGAGAATTTTTTCTTTATTTTTTTTGAAGGGAACTTTGACGTACGTAGCATGGTGTGTTAAAATCGATATGTGCTAGTGATGTTAAAATATATAGAAAATGTGAACGTTAAATAACGTGTGAAAGTTCGTCAGCAATATATTCCATCGATCGATAAACAATATTTCATCACGTGATCAATCCAACTTCTGTGTTTTTTATTTTCACTCCATTAACAAGTGTAGTCGTGTCTAATTTAAGAGATCTGTAGGCATTTATACATAATACAAAAGAATAAATATATCGGCTGCCTAGTTTTAGGTCTTAGGCAATATGTGAAGTCCCACTAATCCTACGTCTTTGTAGTCGTTTAGACGTGTTTCGTTTTGTTCGTTTGTCTTGGATGTAGTTTATAACATATTGTTGCTTAGCAACTGCGACTATAGATTCTAGTATCATAGTGCAGGGCTTAGTCAATTATTATAAGGCAAGAGTGAATAGGTTTCTCCTAGGCAGGCATGATCCACCTTAGACCTCATCGCCGCTTAACATTTGGGGTCAATTGCCTGCCTGGTCTTGAATTAAAAAAATATATATGTACGTGTCTATATTTTATATTTATTACTCTGTACTAGAAAATTACAATAAGGACAATGTTTTATGATAATTGTTAATTACATTTGTGTCATGTATATTTATTCGTTATGGTTGAATGAAACAACAAACAAACAATTAAAACATAAAATATTTGAATTAATTACAAAACTTTTCCATTTTGTTAATAACCTTTCAGAAATAACTTTTAAGACTGCCCGCAGTTGTAGATATACTTTATACAATTGTAAAGGTTATTTTAAGGGGCAGATGGTTCATTTTTATTTGGTCATATCAAGTAAAGGGTGATTTTCATAATATAAGATGGGGATCGTCATCTAAAATCAAAACATTTCACTTTGGTTAGTCTTTATTATGCAAACAAAGAAACTGCCCTGGAGTGAAACATGGTGAAGTTACTGCGTTGGGTACCTTTAGTTTACAGGAATGTTCCATGGAAATTACATTCATGATATGTACTACGAGAATTTATGTAAAAAAAATAAGTCAAATCAAAAAGTTTTCATTCAAGTAGTCTATTTGTGTAAGCTTTTTTAAAAATCAAAATAAACATCACTTCATTCAGTAAACATTAAAAAAGTACTTGGATCGTCATTTTTTTTTATTTCTTTGTTAAAAATGACTCGACCACCTGCTTGGTTTGTGTAAGTTTTAGTACTAAAAATAATTAATAGATTTAAAAATCTAAAAACCCACGTTTCTAAATGTCCTAAAAATAAGCAAATAACCCTACGGGGCTGAAAGTGGGGCCACTCAAAACGTATTGGCGTATATTATTTAAGGGATTATTAATGGGATATATTTACATGACGTGTATAGATCGTGGGTGTAACTCGCAAAGATACTGTAAAAATCCGGTGGCAAATTTTCAAATAAGATATTTAACTGTTTAGGTTTAACTTACTAGCCCAATGAAACCTTGGTGTTATTAAATAATGTTTTCGTTTACGTCAGATTCATATTACTACATTCGGAAGTATTTGCGAAGTATGATTACGAAGTAACTGAGCGTGACCGAGGGCTGGAAGTACATTGTACGCTTCTGGCGGATCCAAGGAGGCTAAAGGCCTGAACCCCCCCAAAAGTATTTGAATTCATTGGACTAGCCTTTACTTGGTTAAAACCTATCGTAAGTAGGCCAAGTACCCTCCAAAGCATTAAAAAAAAGATTTAATTATGTAATTTTATATCCAGCCGCAAAGTGACAGCGTACAAATATTAGGTATACATTAAAATATTTACGTTATTTTACAAAAAAAATAGAGTTAAACATTAACAAAAAGATCAATTTCTGAGATCAATACGAGTAGTAAAAAAGTGACTTGTGTATCGTTTACGCAAATGTTTTATTCCTATGAAGCTTTAATAACAGGAAGTTATGAAACACAGTGACCAACACTTTGAACTGCCACACTGAAGTATAGCCTTGTATATCTCTCCTAGTAGGTAAAGTTTATTTATGCCGATGTTTTTAACGGCTCTTCAAATTGAGATGTTTGTCGTTGGCCGTCCAATTTTTCATCATACAAAACGTTTCCGTCCTCGTCCGTGTCATGTGTTAGTGGCACGGTCGCCGTTCGTATGAAAAAACACGATCGTCTGCACGACTTCGACAACAAACGTCCAAATTATCGTTTATTCTTATACCATTTTTCAAATTTAAGCTATAACATCAATGCATCGTCCTTCATTGGTCTTTCAATGTTACGGAACAGAATAAAGGGAGGTTATCCTACCAAGTGAAAGGCCAAATCTCGTGGACATGATAAGAACCTCACTTTTTCATTAGTAATATAACCAAATCCCGTTTATTCCCGGCGGTGTAACGCTCGTAAAGACAAAATGGCGGACATCAAACACACCGCGTGACGTCATCAAATAACCTCCTGTAATACGGTCAACAACAACGCAGTTTATTTTCCTACTGTACCTTCAAATTTGGACTCCTTTTATGGACACTGCTATTTATTGTGTTAAAAAAAACTTACAATGAAATTACAAATAGAAAAAATGAGTGAACTCACTAAATAACATAAATTAAACACCTTTATATCTGGATTGAGTTGTCTTTTTTTAAATCCAAAAATTATAAATTTATTAACGTAATGGGTTTTTTGTGTAGCTGAAACTGAAGCAGGTAGGCTGTGTTAAGAGGGGGGACACGTGAGTATCTTTTATTCAGCCAACGGCTCCCCTGTCGATAGCCGAGCCTTAATTAACCCGCTATATTCACATGTTTTAATCACGACTGCCATGATTATACGAGTATTTCTGCCGGTAATTAGGATGCCGCGATAGCTTGTTGCCAGTTTGTTTTTTGAGGTCTGACTGTGGAGTGTACTTCTAGAACTAAAACAAGTTATATTAAAAATATAATTCTGTTTTTCACACTACATTATTGTTTATATTTATTTTATAACAAAAAAAAAATCAAATTAATTTCAAACTATATTTGAAAAATAATACTTATGATTAGGCATGATTATAAAAAGTAAAAAAATTACGTCCTCAAGCAAGAATTTAGAATAATTTTATGTGACCATAAAGTTAACTGAGGCTAGAAGTTTTTAAACAAAAATTACTTTAATTTTAAACCGCTTAAATGTTTTGGCCAGGAAATCAAAATCATAGACTATAATGTCCTTTGTCGCTTCGGCTCTTTTATTAGTAAACTCTAAACAAAGGAAATTGTTCACTTTTATTTGTAACTAAACCAGTAGTAAGTAAAAAACTAAAGCCGCAACGAAGTAATAAAAAAAACAAATCTCTTCCACATTTAAATATGAGTATGGTAAAAAAGAACGTTCCGTTCTAAATTTGAATATTTTTTGGGTCAGTTTTTCACGATTAAAGTACTTGACTTTATAATTAATCAGCAGGAATGCTGTCCAGCAATGGGTCCGGGGATGTCCCGGGACATCTGAGGTCCGGTCGTTGACCCAACCATTTAGGCCTGTCACAATAATTGACTAAAATGCTGCTTTTGCAAAACTCTTAAAATTTTATCAAATATGAACTACAAATATTCGACGAATTGTTACTGTAGTAAATGCATAAAAATTGCATTTTTTTTTATTTGTCCAAATAGTCAGCAACAGTTACTATGTAAAGATACAATTGTTATTACATATATGTATAAACCTATCCTGAACTCTTTTAGCTTTAGATTTTTAATGAATATTTTGTATGATGTTATTAAGAAAATGGTTTGATGTAAGCAGAAGTAACGAACTTTCCATTTGAATCACAACTAACTGCTACAATGAAAATATTGTTTAATATATATTTGTATGTTTGACTTTTTGATCGCGTTATTTATGATTTGTAATTAATTTATCTATATTTGGAATTTGTATTTAATTTTATGTTTTTGTTATGTTTTAAATAATTTAGTATTTGGGGTTTCCCGTTTCATTATTAATAATAAATAACGTAAATAATAATAAATAAATAATAACTGATCTTTTAGTCCATCATTGTCATAATCATTGTCCATCATTTATTAGGCTTAGGAAACACCTTCTTGATCTAGCCAATAAATCTCTCAAGTACTTAAAAATATTATAATATTAGAAGATTTATTATAATATTAGAAAGTTTACTCTTAAATTACAAAGTGAAAAAGTTTTTGTGAGTGTGTGTAATCTTCGAAGCTTCGCCGATTTCAAAAATTATTTAACATGTTAATATTTAGAATGGTCTTTCAAGATGGTCACACACTCAATTTTGGTTAATAACTCAGTGAAAGTGTCATTGTAGCGGCCCAATTTAGGGTTGGTAATCCCAAAAATTAATTTGCATTGCGCACCTCTTGTTTGCGGTCAGATATGACGCAGGTGCGAATTATGTTGTTACTGATGACCCTACCTCCCGAATGACAAGTGACAAACTAGGGATTGTCCTGTTTGAGGCTGATTTAAATATGTACAGAGGTTTAAAAATAATATTGTTTGAAAAGTAGAAAAAAAGTAAATATTGCTTGAGTTGTAGTAGTATTAAATTTTACCCATAATTGCTTACAATTACATTTTTTTGATAATAATCAAGAAAGAGAAAAGAAATAAATCTGAAATTTTAAAATAAATACCTAACTTCTTAGCTTTCCCACCATTATATATAAACTGCTTTATTGTGATTTAAGATATTTTAATTTGATTATTAGAGAGTAAAGTAAAATTAATTACTTTATTAGTTATATTTGTATTTAGAACAATAAAAAATTACATTTGGATAAAATAAAATAAAATGGCATATTATTTAATTTTATCAATACTTTAAATATGATATTTTAAAAATGATCACGTCAAATAGCAACGGGTATGCCGACGCAATAACACGTGCTCGTTCAATAAGTATCCTTTATGTGTGGAATTAAGAGTCTAATTACATTGCCGTTAGCGAAAGAACATTCCATGCAAGCAGCAGATATGAGCGGTATAAAACTCGCTTTACGATTACCGTGTGTGGTACAAGTCACCAACTAAGATGTTTATATAAATTGCTGAGAACTTAACCTGGTTCAATGAATCCGGCTTAATAGTTTGCAATCACAATTACCTGTATGCTCCGATACAAGAGAAGAACTAGCTAAATCTTTATGTAGAATCTGTTACAAATACGTAGCAAGCAATAATAAAAATAGTGTTTGAGAATTACAAAAGCAATTGAGATCCCTGAGCAAATATTCCCGTTTGTCATACAAATATCTGTCAGATCGATCACCGCATTTGCTTCCTGTAAACTAGGTCGTAGTTTTCATTAAACAACATTATTCGCTGGTTTTTTACTAACTATCAATGAGATGCGAATACGATTTTTTTGTGAAAATCCGATTTTGAAATCCATCAAAACTGACGCAGTTTGACGGAGTAGAAAATTTCGTGGGGTCACATCTAAATAGTGCCATACGAGATTTATGAAAGTAAAATGTTTTGACAGATATTTAAAAGTATCTTAATTAGTATAGCAATCAGCACACCCATTTCCTGTACTTTGGTTGTTGCGAAACCACTTTACCCGCTTATAAATTGTACCATTTGGATTTTACGCAAAATTTAATCTGCGGGGTTGTTAGCATTGGTCGTTAAAATTACATACAGACATTAAAGTCGTTCGAATTTTAAATACATTACTAGTGGTGGGGCATGTAGGGGGAGGGTGGACCGGAAACAACGAACGGGCGAGCTTCCGGTACATTTCCAGTACTGTAATCTGAAATGGGGTAAAATACGAATAAAAGTTCGTTCTAAGGGTTACACTTTGAAAAATACAATAAAAATTAAATAAATTCTGTAGACATTGATTTTTTTTAAATTTTAATATGTTACTTGGTCAGACCAATAGGACGATGATGTACTGAAATGGTAATATTTACGCTGAACGATAAAATATTGGAATACGCATTGGGGAAATTGGTAGCTTGTTTTTTAGCGAGTTTGAATTATCCCGAATAAATTAGTTGGTACATATTCCTTGTCTTATTCGAAAGCATTGGCGGTGCTCTTGGCGTTCCAGACATCTGGGGCATCGTCGTGTTACTAGGCGGTATCACTTTCCATCAGTTGCGCCGTCTGCTTGTTTGTCCTTAATGTTGTATAAAAACTGGGTATGTTGTCAATAGCACATTGTTTTCTTCGCGTTTCTATAGAAATATGACACTCAAAGACATATTAAATGTTTATAATGCTATTGTAAAAAAGTCATTATGTACTCGTTGAATTTAGTACATAATGTATTCGTATATGCAATATACAACGATCCACTCATAACTCGACATCGGCAAGAGTTTTCAGATTGGTTTGCAAATGAGTTTGCCTTTGAGTCCTTCAATTCCGGGGTTTCCAGGGAAAATTTGGCTTTTCATATTTCCAGAACAAAGCGTTATTTAAATAAAATGTTTATCACGGGTACATAGGAGACAAAAAGCCTTTTCACGGACTGTTAAATGAAAGTTCGTCGGCCAATTGTCGAAAATGTTAAAAACTGTACTTGGATTTTATGTTCTGTTTGTCTAACATGAGTTCGTATAGTTTTTCTACCCGTCAGGTAACACAAATTACTGCAGTGATTTTGTATGAGCAATCTTAATTCCTCATCAACCCGTTAGAGGCGCTTTACAAAGATTCATACAAGTTAAACCTGTGGGCACATAGATTCCTGTGTTACCATAGTTACAAGGTAAAAGGTATAATATACATGGTTTGGTATGGTATTTTGGTATGGAAGGGTAAGTTAAGTCAGAAAAAATAAATATGAAATCTATTTTAATCCGGTTCAGTTGTTTTTTAAAATAAAGTATGAAATAGCGGTTTATTATAAAAATATAAATTTTGCCTGAATTTCGATGTTAATAAACTAAAATTTCAATAAAACTAAGCTTTTTAATTAAATAATTAGTTTTCAACATCAAAACCATAGTTAAACTATCAACAGTACCTACATGATGGGCCGGGCCGCACTTTCATGTCGATCTTGTCAAAAAATACAAAATGATTGTAATAGGAAATACAAAATGATTGTAATAGGAAATACAAAATGATTGTAATAGGAAATGTGTATGAAATTAAATTTATCATAAGTATGTGGAAATGGTAATTTACAGCGAAAAAATAATTAGAATTGTACAATAAAATAAACCAGGGAGATGTAACCATTAATAGCAAATATATCTATCTCGCTCATCAGAACGACCTTTTCTATAGAAGTTGTGTGCGCCTGTGTACTTTGACGTCATAGTACTTCCATATCAGATCTCTCTGTCTAACCAACGACTTTGAAGCTTTATAACTTAGTAAATATGTGACATATTAGAGCAAATGTAACGGATTTTTGTCATGTATATGGTATCGAATTATAGTAAATAAACAAAAAAAAGTCATGCATATTCCCTGATATAAAAATAAATGTTACGATCGAAAAATGGATTGACTACAATACACACTTCAGAATGACTTCGATACATTAAACAATAATTGTTTAGTAATATAAAATTCTTAGCATTGATTGTAATTGTAAATGATTAATTTCAACAAGGATTTGATTGTTAATTAGCGTTGAGTGGAAAACATGTGTCAAACGCAGTTATTAATGATTTTACATCTATCAATAATACGTTGTAATATACTCAATAATATAATGGTCAATTAATGATACGTTCGTTCAATTAATGAGAAATCATTATTTAATACTAAACATAACAATATTTTCCCACGTTTTATTCACTCACTTTCTTGTTTGTTTCTTTGTCGTTCCGGTTGGATTTTTGCAACTCAATTTTGAGGCACTTCCCGATAAGCTAGTAGGCAGAAATTTTCAGGGTAGCTTCAAACCTGATGACGATGCAATTTACAACCATAAAAAAGGCTGGACCGATTTTGATAAAATTTTATGGAGTGACTTTTGAGGCAGAAAAAAAAATTGATTAAAAAAATCTAAAAACCCACGTTTTTCAATGTCCTAAAAATAATAAAATAATCCTACGGGGCTGAATGGGGCCCACTCAAAACGTGGGGGCGTATCTTTGCAAGTTACAGACACGATCGATACACGTCATGTAAATACAAATATATCCCATTAACAATCCCTTAAATAATATACGCGCCCATTTTTGAGTGGCCCATTTATCAGCCCCGTAGGGTTTTTTTCTTATTTTTAGGACATTTAAAAACGTGGTTTTTAGATTTTTTAAATCTATTAATTATTATCTAATAAAATTATATATTTGACACGTTATGTTCTGCAGAGCAAATTACTGAATTAAGAAATATGATTTCTTTTTTGTAGGAATAATAAATAAAAACTCTGACATGAACCACTTTAAAAAAAACGAATATTCGCATTTGTTTTGTCAGGCAAAGATAAACATTTCAACGCGAAACATTCAAAGTGTACAGTTAAGGTGTCACGGTGCAAGTTAGACTTCAGACTTTTAAACAAATGTCTAGCTCATGTCGCAGTCGCATAGGGACCAAAGAAAAGTCACGCTTGTCGTCCGAGGCTTTGAAACTGCAGCATTACGAATGCTATTTGCGAAGTTTGTTTTGCTGTCGTTTTGTGTCGCAACAACCCTTTAATGTTATGATCTAGACAAAAAGTTTAATGGATTGCTAGTTTACTGGTTTTATACACGCGAATGTTTCGTAGGATTACAGTAAATCGGAGCGATGGCAGGGAAAGTAATAGGATCCTTAAAGAACAGAACTTATTGTTATAAATACAAAAAAAACCTATGGGACAAAGTTGTTTTAATATAAGGAGAAGCGTCATTGGTATTATTTTTATTGTTTCAATGTTTTTTTCATGCCAAAAAGCTTTCTTAGCTCTGACGTTTAAAAAATTTGACCTTTGTAGATATCTTTTTATTTTCGACCCACAATATTGATACTACACTTTCCTAGCTATACCTGATAAAACAGAATAAGACCGAACATGTTTTTTTAATACACAACGCTTCCCTAATTCTCTTTTATTAACAAAGTTAAATTACATCACGTCTCGACCTAAGCTTACAATTCCCTAAACGAAAAACCCCTTTAAGCGTTAACAGAGATGTGTCAAAAGAAATAAATAATATATGCGAAAACGAATTAATACGGAACCCTCCAACCTTGTTAACGAGTTTTCTAAGTCATAGTTTATTAACAGTCGAGGCACAGTTAATTTACAGTCACAGCTCACATAAACAATTGAGGTGCAGTTGAATCACTTTAGTTCGAAAACCTATCGGTAGGTGGCTCTGTTTATAACAATATTAATAATATCTTAGGACAATTCGTACGTAAATGTAAGTTAATATAAGGCCATAAATTGTACTGAGAATTAGTTCTAATATCCGATTTAATTCACTCAATTAAATCAGATATTTTGGACTAACTAGATTAGCTAAAGGGAGGAAAAGTCAAATTCGCTTTGATGCTAGGTTAAAATTTTCCTATATATAAACAAAACCTGCCTTGAGATCAAATGTAGGTCTAGGTAGATCTAAAAGAAATATAGAATTCCATGTGTAATTTTTGGATTTTACGTAAACCGTTTTGTAATTTTTGGGTTTTTCTGAATTTATTAATAAGACTGGTATAAATTTTTAATCAATTTAGGATTTTAAAAAAAATGTAGAAATATGACTTAAAATAAAATTCCTGAATTATATTTTAAAGTATTGATTTAATTAATAAATCGGTTAGAGTGTTAAAGTGTTGAAGATTGAAGCATGAATTTGTAGACTGTGACGTCTGGTTCGTACCAGGTGTGTCTATAATTCACAATAGCAGTAGAGTAGGGGCGTGGAATCAGTTGTGTCAATTCATTCGTCTGTTATACTGAATTTGATCTATCTTATGTGCTTTGTTACAGAACTGAAAATTTATTTAAAGGTATATTGTGAGCTTTGCTGGAGTGCCTTTGATTTATGTACTGTTACCAAAATCAATTAATTTCTTTCTTTCTGACACAAATCTTTTTCTCTATCCTAACTATTTTGTATAAGATGAAATCAAAATCAAAATCAAACTGATGTTTTGTATGAGTTTGAAACACAGTAAATTCTAATATTTATTACTGAGATGAGAAACTATTTAACTTTCGAATAAAATGGAGACAAAATAATCTTTCAAAACCTAAAGATACTTTGTAATGTTGATTTTCTCATGTGATGTTAGGAAAGTCAGGTGTTATTTAGTGGTTCGCGTACTTTGCTACAATTTTCATAACAGCAACAAAGTAAGAAATAATTCCCATACATGTGAGCATGTAGTTGTATGTAAGTGCTTACATTTGTTGTTCTTGCCCTGCAGTGGTGCTACGGTAGTTTTAATAGTCTTAAATTAAATTTGTATTATATATTTTTTAATTTTATACTATTTTCATACAACGCCATGGGCAAGTAAGCAGATGGTTAACCTGATGGAAAGTGATACCGCCTGTAGACACGACGATGCCCTTGATGTCTGGAACGCCAACCGCACCGCCAATGCGTTGCCCAGGTGTGATAAAGATGTCATACCTCTCGTGCCTCTCGATTGCTTCACGGCAGATATAGAAAGGAGGTACCAAACCAGACGATCTCGCGCATAGATCTAGCAATTGTTAAAAAAAAGATATTTGATGAGTGAGTCATCGACTTAGTGCGTTGCCTGAAGGGACAATTTTTATTTTTATTTTTTATTCAAGACCAGGCAGGCATTTGACCCCAAACCCGCCTGATGTTAAGCGGCGATGAGGTCTAAGGTGGATCATGCCTGCCCAGGAGAAACCTATTCACTCTTGCCTTAAAGAGGCCCAAGTTATATTGGTCAAGGAACACATCGGCAGGCAAAGAATGTCACACTCAACAAACACACAACAACACAAATATAAAACAAATATAGAAATTTGCAAGATATAACACCCTAATAAATCACAATGAATTGTATTAATGTTATTATTTTGATTGCTTGTAAGGTGTTTTTTTTGAAGGGAGTTCAAATAAATAAATAAATATAAACATTATAGATTCGATGCAGAGTAGTGTTAAATCAAACGTTGGTAATTTGATCAACGTATTTTGTTTTGTAATCTAATAATGTTAATTCGATATTATACTCGCTTTCATCATTCTATGTCTAAACATGAGCAACTCGGTTAAAAATCTAGTCCAATTAGTTTATCAGGCACAGTGGCTACCATGAGTTTTACCATCGATTGCCGCTTGCGACTGCATTTACAAATTTGTATGAATCTTTGTAAAGCGCCTCTAACGGATCGATGAGGAATTAAGAATGCTTATACAAAATCACGGTAGTAATCTACAGTAGTAACAAACTTACGGTAGACACGCTAGTGTAGAGGTAAACTATTGTTTTTCTTTGATGGCCTTGATGGCGCAGTGGTGTAAACAGCCGACTGCTACGATAGAGGTTCTGGGTTCGAATTGGGGGGGGGGGGCTGGACTTTGTGTTATTTGTAAGACGCATTGGTTCGCTTTGATGTTTGACCGGTCTTGGTTGTTGTATTCTTATCTATGTAGTACATACCATATAGGTGCTAAGTTCCTGTGACACAAGTTACGATACTGACGATAAGTCAATGTGTGTATCGTGATGTGATTATTATTATTATTATTGTATTGATCTTGTAAAATACACTAAGGGCTCTGTCTCGCAACAACTTTTTATTTACGCAACCGGTACAAGGTACCTTTTATACAACTGCATACATTTTGTTGATCGTGCTACCGTATGGCCGCCATCTAGGTATCCTAGTGAAGCGTGGCCCTTACTCTTTGTTACTATCAGACTGACTTGTTAATATCAGAAACATAGCAATTTGTATATGTTGGTTTCCTCCTATGCAAAGTAAGTATTTTATTTGTGAAGCAAAATAGTATGCGGAGACTATTTTAAATACCAACTCATAGGCATACCAAAACGGCTCACCAGATGAAAAATTAAGCTGCCGCCTATTGTCTTTGGTGTCATACAACGCCAAGAATGGAGAAGTAGGGATGTACTTCTGACCTGAACACAACGAACTGCTACACGTTGTAAATATAAAAGAAGTTCTTGTGAACCCAGACGATCTCGCTAGTAGATCTACCATCTGTATCAAAAAATGCCAAAAATTATACATTAAATTATGTGGTGTTTACGTTATCTCGCCTAAGTTATTTATTTATTTGGAGATAAAACAGTGTATAAATTACAAATAATAATAAAAAACCAAACGGATATCACAGATATAAATTAGACAATCATGAACGTATCTCACTAAAACACAATATAGACACTCAAAATAACGCGACATACACAAAGGAAAAGAACAAATATGACAAGCACATAACAAAACACAAAAAAAAATCAGTTAATATTACAGCAAATAGTTAGTTATTCTTGTCATCTTAATGCAAAAGAGGTGTATGAAAAAGCACAACCACAAAAAAAAAACTTCTTAAAATTTCTTTCTTCAAATGAGACATGGAAATGAAAATGATATCAGGATCAGAAATGGGTGTTATAGCTGTCGTACACCGGTCTTAAGTGTCAGCCAGAATCAGTCAAGGACATTGGAGGACGTAGAAAAGTTGTGCGCCATGTTCTTTTTGTGGTTGTGCTTAAAAAAGCAAAAGATAGATATAAGAATAAGTTGTAATTATTGATATCGTAAAAGGCTCAGTACTAATTTTGTTGTATATACATGTATTGTTTTATATACAGTGCCGGCGCGGCGCCTCGATGTCTGACAATAGTTGTTATGTAACTTTGGCGGTGTAGTGACCGAGTTACCGTTCATCTTAGTAATAGTAAATACGAGAATAATATAAACGAAGGAATGTTTGGTGTTAGAAACAATTGAGTGAAATAACAATGGTTCCTGGCAGAACTTTTCTGTTATCGAAGTTTCTTGGTAGATTTGTGTACTTATAAATTTGTTTGTTTTTCAGTATCCGCCTATTTAAGTATAAATCAGTTGTTTAAGTCCATAATTTTAACAAAGATATGAACTTTAGGCGTTTAAATGTAAATCATTATTTTTGATTTGTGTCTTTTGGATTTAACAAATAAACAAATGATGAAGAAGATTTTTTTTTAGATTTTTCAAAACCAAAGATTAAGTTGGCAAGGGACGATAAAGTTAGATTCATGGATTTTTCTGAAAACCCTTATGTTACAACCGGTCATGTTTAAACTGTGGGTTAGCTAGCACCTCTTGTATGTATGTAACCTTTGAAATACATATCTTGCAATGGACATGTATTAAAAGATCCATGGCTAAAAGTCACCCCTGGTTGTCCATTTATCATCAAATCATTTACTTTCAGGGCACCTTGCTATCTTTTCCACTACATTACTCAATGTGTTTCTGAGTGAAAACGGTAGGCTGTGTGGGTTATTAATTATATTTTTGCTCAAGTCAGTGGTATATAAGGAAAATATATATTTACATATCTGGCTTAAATTTTCATTCTAGTCTAGTAATTATAATAGTAGTAATAGAATGAGAATTAACTGTCTTTTTTTATTAAAGACTGCGGAAATTTATTCTTAATTTGTTTCCGTAATTTCTTTTTACCATACGGTGCTCTTATTTAGTTCAATTTGTTTAAATTCAATATAATATGCTCTGTATAATTTTCTCCGAAACCTAAAATAATTAATATTTCAGCATTCATTTTAATTGTAATCCTTTTTTTTGTTTTTCATACATAAAACGGAATACGGATTTTTTTAACATTCTATCTCTTTGTACTGAATTTTTTTAAATTTATTTCATCAGGGATTGTACTAATGTCGAGGATAGTTATCATCTGAATACTTGACCTCCTGGAAGACTTAAAGACCTGCAAAGGACGATCTAAGGACACTGTTATATTTAAAGAATAATGATGAAAGTGATTAATTAGTACCCCAATTATATTTTGATATAAACAACTAGTGATCCGCTCCGGCTTCATTGACATGTAGATGTAAAGATGCATTAAGAATTTAATTATATATAGTACAAGTCGCTCAGTGATACGGGTAGCAATTCGTGAAAGAATGTTAAAAATATGATGAATGGTTTCGAAGATAACCTCCTACATACAAATTGTCACACCTTTAAAATAAATATAAGATTAATTTAAAAGATTTTATTTATACAATTACCTTATACAAAGCGGATTGTCTGCTTGTTTTTTAAAAACGTCACGTCCACCTGATGGAAAATGATACCGCCACCAATTGATGCGACGTCCCTGTTGTCTTGGAACGCCAAGTGCACCTTCAATAAAAGCTATTCTAATGTGCTTAAAGTTTTTAATAAGAAATGGCACTAAAAAAAAATTAAATAAATATTTTTTCAGTTTTCTGTTTCTTTATAAAGGTGGGACATTTTTTTTCTATATTTAACCCTAGCCCCTAATTACCGGGCGACGATGTACATAATGCTAATGCCTCGGGAGTGGGACTACGTATGCATGTGTACGTCCAAACCGCCGGGTTCGCTTCCGGCCACATTACCGGCGAGGAACGGTAGTCCCACTAGACTGAACTGGATCGCCGGTTAATATTTAATTTTCAACTTAGTTCAGGTCAGTTTGGTTAATTTAGTGGTGCAGTAGTGCTGCACTCCAGTTACTTAGTTTCAAACTTTGTTTCAAACTTTGTTTTTTAAAATATTACAAATAATTATACAAATTTTGTTGCATTCAAAATGAGACATGCTTGATGACCCGTAGAATGTAGACGATCGCAACACCAAAGGCATCACATAAGTGTTGCTGATTTCGTAATCTCGTAACCCTCAAAAGCCTGATGCAGTGCAAAGATCCATACTCACTAACTAGCTGTCACAATCATTATGTAGCTTCAGCTATCTAAGGGACAGATACTCAAGCTGATCTCAAGCTGAAGCTTCTCAAGATGATCAAACTTCTTTTTGCGACCAATGCAATTTTTGAAACGAGAAGAAATCTTTTAAGTACAAATTAAATTTAGTTATTATTATGGTGTATAAGTTTGGAGGGTAAATTTTATAAGAGAAAAAAACTTTAAATGGAAAAGTGCAACTACTGTATCGGTGCCACTTAAGGCCCAGCCGTAGTTTAGGACATCCGACTTGCGAATACGAATTAAGGCTCCGCTTTTGTCACCAGAAAGCACAACGTCCCGAAAGGATGGACCGAAAACGATTAAAATAATAACTGTCGCAGCTCCGACTCCAACAGAAACGTAATTTGTTAGCTTTCGACGATTCACCGTTCAAACATTTAATATTTAATAAAAAGTAAAATAGCAAGTTTTTGCTAAGAGGCCACTTATATTTAAGTGGACTAATTATTTTATTAATTATTTTATCTTGTCACAATTGATCATTTATTTTATCTATTAATAATCTCTATGGACTAGTCTAAATCCTGCTTTGAATCGATAATTCATATCTTTTATGAAAGAAGTTCAATTTGACTAACGAGACAATGAATTTTGTTATAAATTTTATTTATTACGTCCTTCCACTATAAATCAAAGTTCGGCACTTTCTAAGATTAAACGTCTGCCGTCGGCCCTTACACAAAGATCAGCGTAATGCAGGACTGCCAACAGAAAGAAGGAAAAAAAAAAGTTACAAAATTATAAATTCGTCATTATGTTTTTTTTTTGTTGTAAAAACATAATTTTAATAAGCGCGAAACTAACTGCCTTTTTTCCATTTTTTTAACAGAATAGCAGCTAAGCTTTTAAATTACATTTTTATTAATAGGTTAGATCGCGTTTGTGCAGAAAAGTTTAAACGAATTTTGGTAATGAATAAAAACAATGAAGATACGAGTATGTTGATAAGGCAAATAAAGTTGAAAGTTACATTATACTTTGAAAGATTTTTAAAAATTCAACTGTAAAGAATCATTCTGTCCTGATTTTTACGCAAGCCCTTTCATAATACCAATTTTTTACTTACTTTAACTTGCTTCGATTTTACTATCTACAGTTGGTATGGTGTTTGGCCGCTGTTTTTCTGGCGCCGAAGTGTCGAGAGTTCGTGTTTATTTACTATTAATATTACTACGTCATATTATATGGGGGGGTTGAATTTCATGTATTTATGGACGATCGTTTATATGATATATTAGCAAAAAGCACTCCTAAGGGTTTTGTGTTTCTTATGTATCTCAGTATTTTTATAAGTAGGTAGTATACACAATACACTAGCAATTGTAATAGATAGAGTTTAGGGGTTAGAAATTTGAACCCTATTTAAAATATTTAAGATGGTTAAAAACATCGCTGGTCTGGTGAAACATTAGCAGATTAATGCTTAGGTAACTTGCATATTTTTGTCACAAATTGTTTTAAACTCATTTGGTTTTATATAAAATTTCAAGGCAAAATATTGACGGAAAAACTCCTTTCAGTAGTTATTTTTAGGGTACCGTACCCAAAGGGTGAAAATTAGATTCCTGTTTTATGCCTTGGCTGTCCGTCCGTCCGTTAGTTAGCAAGGTGAAGGCATCTCATGAAATTTTCAAAGAATGTGTTTATTTTGCCGCTATTACAAAAAGTACAAAAATAATAAAGAAATTTAAAAATTAAAGGTGGTTCTTATGCAAGAAACATAATTCTTTGAAATTTTTTGCTTGTTCATGTTTCTTTTTCAAAATGTTCTAAAAAGTACATGTTGTTTAATCTTGTACTGAACCCTTCATGTGCGAGTCTGACTTGGCCGGATTTTTTGAAATAGTAGACCGCTTTTCTTCTTTTTCTCCACTTTTCTTGAGAATACGTTAACCAATCTACCCCCTGTCAGGTTTGGCGCCTCGGAGTCGACTCTCTCTTAGCCGCCATTTTTTATTCAACCCCTCAACTGCATGCTTCTATGCATAACTTTTATCTTTTGTTTGAAAAGAACTTTTGAAGAAAATACTTTATAGTAAAATGCCTACACAAAAAAAAACATACACACATACAAATACCAACCATCATTCAAATTTATTTGCGCCTTTTTTTTACATATACAAAAGCAGATAAAGCTCGGTTTAAAGCTTCGAGATATTCTTGAAATTTAAAGGAGTTTTTTCATTTAAGTACGAAAATTTGATTCACATAAATCCACGGTCCATCTGAAAGGTAAAAAGTGCATGGTGTATGGCGCGCGGGCGTCACTTCCGGCCGCGATGAAATATGGCGGCGGGTGCATATCCGGTGCACGTGGCTGCACCCCGATAATGGGTTTACCTTGCATTTTATAGCATTTCCCAGTTTCATTGTTTTTTTTTCACTTCATACCATTTCGCTGACAGGCCTCTGTCGGATTATAAGGATCGGGAGAGTGAAATTTTACTATTCCATTACTGTGTAAAATTAAAAATAGAGTAGTATTAACTATGTGAAAAGGACGCTCATTTGTTTCTTTGATAAAGGTTAATGATAAATTAATTATCTACTCAACGTTACTTTATTTCTTAAGTTTTTATCTGAAAATGAAAGTAAAATAATATTTTTAAATTTATATCGAAATTAAAAGGGCATTATAGCTGTCATTGACCATTTTGGGTGATTTATTATACCATGAAAAAATAAAAACATTAAATAAAATTAAACATTATTCATTCGTGAAAGTAAAATAATAAATATCCAGTTGGAATGGTAGTTTCGTGTAAGTTATATTCTAGTATATTACTTTAGATTTTTGTACCATATATTTTTCATTTTTTAAACATAATAAAAATGTCAGTAAATACGACGGAAATTATTAAATCAATAAATATAGAAGATAATATTTCAGACAACACACTAAGGACGGTTTCTAAACAAAAACAAGGCAAATGTAATGAAAAACACTGATAATTACAAAAATTACATTAAACAATATTCACTTTACAATGTACACGTTTGATACTCTCTATCAAATTACTAAACTCTTGTGTAAGAAATCAATAAACCAGAGAGCACTTTCGTCCGACCTTCACCCTGTCATTCCTCTGGCATGTGCCAGGGTATTGACACGCCAGAAACTTGGCACCGGACTGGACGCCAGATTGTCTGGCGGACCGACCAACAAACACGTATGATGTATGAGTGTTTTTACTGCTATATAAATGTTCTAAAAGCATTTACGTATTAGTACTGAGTAAATAGTAGAAAATTTAATTAAATTAACAGGCAGTAAGGCTCAATTTTGTTTGAGCAGTTTGCTAAACCTTTTTGTGCACACAGAAAATTAAATAAATAAGTATCTGATAAAAAAAGTATATAATTTAATAACTCACATTTTATTTATTTACATACTTAAACTTTTAATTGAATTGCATAAACAAAGGATTTATAAGAATTGATTTAAAATTCTGACTCCTTTTTTTAACACGCTTACATTAGCTCGATCTGTACGTAACGAACTATGTAATGCAATTTAAGGTAATTAATTTAACCATCTTCCAAGGGTCGTAGCGTACTGAAAATTGGCAGCTGTATGTAGTTCCAATGACAATACAATAATATGGTACTGTCGAACTGATCTGATGATGGAGCCGGAAGATATGAACTGGAACTTCATGATAGAAAATCGTATCTTGTTTTGGATTTTATTGTGTTTTTTTTTTAAATATATAAGTCTTGTAATGAACTTTGACCACGATATTAGGATTCAAGGTCTGATGATGAAGCCGGAAGATAGACAGGCATTCCAAGCGTGTTTTTGTAGTGTTTTTAAACTATTCATTTATTTAAAACCTATTTTAACGTTTTTCAAATGCGCGACAAAATAATGGAAATATATAAAAGATGGATGATAGATGCTCTTGACCAGTCTTTGCCTTCGATCTCTGACACCTGCTTCGTAGTAGAATGCTACGTGTAGTCCGTAGTAGTCTACTATAAAGAACTACGTTATCAGTTGACTGTTCGTAGTAAATCTTTCTAAACTCTCATTAAGAATCTCTGTCTTGTCAATAAATTTTTATGTTCACTTTGCATTTAAACAGTCAACATGCAGTCAGAAGTGTGGTACGTATTTGCTTCAAAAGTTTAAATTTGCAGGGAAAATTAACTTTAACCATTTTTCATAGTTACTTTAAACAATAATTGTTTTACATGAAATATTTTATAAAGTCTATGTAGGACGTAATTTTTTTGTTACCATAAATGTTGTGTGCATCTGTAATAGGCACTCGACTATGCACCCTTATAATGTAATATTGTATGGATTTATGTACACGCTGTTGATGAGCCAATTTAAATAAATACCTACAAATGCTATATTTATTATCGAATTGAATAAAAATTTTCTTATTTTTTTTTTCCTATTCTATTGATCGGATATATCAATGGGACTTGAACACATCTACATGCGGCTCCGCCTGTGTCGACGAGCTTGCACGCCCGCGACTACTATTATGCCGGCGAAATCATTTACATTCATCCATGAAACAATCTAAATGTGGTATAAGTACACAAGAGACATATGCATAATGCTTCCACATTGTATGCGCACGAAACAAATGATTTGACTTATATAGGTTTTTGGGGACTAACCTTGGTGAAGATTTAACTCCTAAACCTCGGAACTTGTTTCATCTTCCGGCAAATTGCCGCTACCATTAGAGAAGATTATGGCTTAAAGCTGTCAAAAGACATTATTAAATTAACCAATCTAAATTAATTTGTTTTTATAGACCCAGATATAGTACAATTTCCTTTTTTTTCATGTTTTACGCATTTAATATCTTTAATCAAACAAAAAATACGAGATTAATACTGGAACAGTTGAACACCAAAATCCTAAAAGATATAGATTTATTTTATTGATATATTTAGATATTTTAGTGTGGATCTATAGAATAAGATGCTTTGACGTACATTATGCTCTGCTGACGTTAGAATTGTCATATCAAATTTTTATCATATCTTTAGGATACACTTGAAATACTCGTACAAAGATATGTATGAGATAAAACTTAAAGATCTCCCCATTCTTGATATGTCATAATCCCCCAGTAGGAGGCAGCTTAAATCCAAATCCATTAATATTATTATGGTTCTTTTTGGTACTATTAGCAAAAATGTGGAAATCAAACATTTTAAATTTACCAAATTTTACTAGTGAAATTTGTGAGTGATCCCCTCTTGACCGTCTATGAAATCAATACGCCATTTTTTTTTTTCACTGCACAACACATTATTTTGGTTTAACACAGTCACTGTCATTCTCCACAGGTAATACTTGACCAAGTAACCTGTCACTAAGTGACTGTCATATCATCCAGTTATGCTGTTATTTTTGGCTTGGCGACATATCTGCCGCTCTGTCCCACCTGTAACCCCTGTCCACCAGGATCAACAGTGGCGTCCTTTGATCGAATAATCAACGAATAATGCAGCTGTGCAATGACGCACAGGCTGTGCCCGGAAACCCTACCGGCTGTCTTGGGACCCGCAACGAATTCAATGAGATGAAACACGAAGAAGTAAGAAACCGATTTCAGACTTCCCTCCCAGAAAAGCGAAGACTGACATGCCCCAGAGGGCAATAAACTAAAGAGGACTAAGGCCTGGATACGCGTGACCGTCAAAACTCATTACCATGCAACAGGGGGTACAGGGGGATATACTAAATACTAACCTACAGTTTACTCGAGTGGCAAAACTTTTTGATCGCTTGGATTTACAAGATGTAGGTAATACATAGGACTACTCGCGGTGACGAGTTGAATTGAACTTGATTAACCGGTATGCCGTATCATGTATTTCGTAATCCTGGTTGTCAGATCCCCACGCGTGGTTGCGGAAGCATTGATTGACGTCGCCGATAACTAACGCCGTCGCCCGGCGCCGCTCGGCACAGGCCTTTGTTATTTTGTCACTTGAAAAGATGACAATGCTGCAGGGAAAGTTACATGGGTTTCGGCGGTTTTAATTGAAACGTTGGTTTTGTTGAGTTTGTTGTCGAGCGTGGAGGTTTGTTTGGTAACGGTAATAGGTACCTGTGACATTATAGGCATATTTTACTTATTTCAATTCATATTAGTTGTACTTATACTATGGTATACCGTATTGAGTACAGATTGGTTAAACAGCGGATAAAATACGAGATTTCAAATATATTTATCTACATATTTTAAAAAAGGTCTTCACAATTTACAACATTTTGTATTTTCACTTCGAGGATTTCATCTTAGAAACAAAATTTGCTCTATTATTTAAAATAAATGTTTATTTGCACTTTACCAGGTGAATGTTGCTAAAAACATAGCAGGTATATACGCACATAGAGATGGAGCAGTAAATCATACTCTCTCGACTTGCAAAGTGTCGGATAAAAATAACAGCGACTTGTCTTAGTCAGTTATTTGATAAATCTATAGACGTCAATTTTTTATCACACACACACTGGTCGAAAACATTATTGATGTTTTATGTATCAAAAATTATATTCTTTGATGTAAACATTCGTTGTATATATGTAAATTTTGCCCAGGTATATACATACGATCTATGATTGGTAAAAGCGATTGAATATCTAACAGTAGATGACGATGAGCCGAAGCAGCCTGCTTGCCAAGACGCCTACTCTTGAGTTAAGAATATATTTCTAATGCTCGGGAAACACATCCGAGTCAAATTTTAACGAAACCAATTAACACACACCTTCATTGGTTTTGTCCAGCTCTAGTCAGATGATAACATGATACATATTTTTTGGTAGTTTGGTATATTTTATGAGTCGCAAAAATAGTTCTCATTAGGTTCAGGATCTTTAGATTTCAATTCCTCTATATATATATATTATTTTACTTTTTTGTATAATGGTCTAATCTAAACCAATGTTATTTTTCTTTGTGACCTGTTTTTATTTTAGTATAATGTGTGTGTAACCTTTGTAAATGTTGTGTTCGTCTGTTATAGGCATGTACATCAGTTACTGTTTATAGTATGTGATTTTTATATATTTGTGTAATGTACTTGCTGTAGACGTCCCTAAATAAATAAAATAAAATAGTTTGCTAAAATCAGGATAGTAACAGCAAGAAGATATGAGGCGGCATTTCAAATAAGTATTTCCAAGACTAGATTGTTGATATCTGCAAAGATAAAGTTGTGGGGATTGGATAAGATTCAACTAATAATAAATTAAATTATATAATAACCTGAGGCTCTTTTAGGCAAGAGTGAATAGACTTCTCCTGGCATGTTACACCTTGGACTCCATCACCGCTTAACATCAGGCGGGGTGGGGGTCATATGCTTGCCTATTTTGAAATAAAAAAACTGTTTTACCTTTAAAAATCATATTGTTTCAACATCTTATTTTGAACTGTCGTAAAATAGGCAGGTTCGTGAATTACGAGTAATTTTAAAGGTTATCATAGTTGCTTCTTGAAAACCTTCACAAAACATCTCATAATTATAAGCGATTTTTTTTTTATTTCACAAAAGCATTCTTTCATTTTATTTTATCCGAAAATTTGCTCTGTACAATTGATAATGCATAGTGAAACTATAATATATACTAAGGTTACACACCTTTTAGGGAATATTGGTGTTATTTCTTGGACTCCTTATTAGAGTTATAATATATTGCAAAACATGCCATCTATATATAATTCAGTTGATCGAGCCTAGCATTCTCACTTGGCAGTTATATTAATAGTAAATCAATAATATGATATAGTAACTGCATATATGGTTAATCGTTGTAATATTTGCATAATTTATACATGAATAGTGGTAGTTGCATCGTCTAGACGCTGATTTTTGGCAAAGTCAAGGCTACGACGAATCGGGTACAGTTATCGAGAACACACTTCAAAAATAGTACAAACCGTGTAACCGCTGTTACACGTTGTTTTGGCAATCGTATATTCTCTTAAGAGCTACTAAAAAAAATGCATTCCCCAACCTAATATGCTTATTAGCATTTTGAGACGTTTTAAGGAAAAAACATGATTTCGAGTGAAATTGCTGAGAATTTGCTGAGATACATTTTTTAAATTAACAAATAAATTGTATTATTTGAATCGAAATATCGTTTTAGCTTGTTTAGTTTCAACTTCGTAATATTCTTAGAAACGCTGGATAAAGTTTAATAAAGTTTAACAGCTCTCGGATTTTCATCTTGATTGTACGTATACGAGAAGTTCAAAAGTGATTCTTAGCCCGACCATATACTTTTATTATTGGTTAGTTTCCAAGTTACAAATCAAGAAGAAAATGAGATTTTTCATTGTTTTTAATCGTCTTATTTACCGTTTTAGGTTAGAGTAAGACTTATGATGCAGAACTCGAAAGCTGAATGATTTTTGTACTAATTATTATGTATGAATATCGCCTTTGCAACACGAAAATTTAAACTCCTTAAAAGTCATAGAAATCCAGTATTTTGTTTTTTTGTTTTCTATAGAAGTAATATATATTTATCTTAGTCAAATTTGTGTCAAAAACGTAAATAAACAAATGCAATTTGTATATTTTATTAACATAATTTATTATAATAAAATGTAATGAGTACAATTATTTTTGTTTTATATTTTTTAATTTTTAAAGTATTTTCCTCAATTTGTAGTTTTCCACAAGCAAGTATGCTGTTTATTTTGTTAATAAGCCATCCCATGAAACACTTTGCTCTTGGCATTTCATTTGATATCTTTAGTTGGCAACTACACAATAGGAATACGTAATTTTTATGATTTATTTTATTATATTCAAGCATTGTATCGCTGGGAAAGCTTGTTTATTTTATAAATTACTGCGATTTACTTTCTGAATTTCCTTTTTAAAGCTCATAGAACCTTTTAGGAACCATTTTACCACCAGTGATGTATGTACGTTAAGTGTAGATGTATTTATTTATAAGAAAGAAGAAAGATTATTGTTTGGCAGTTTTAAAAATGTAGATATACAAATTCTTGCTGAAAATTTTTAATTAAAAAGGTCATGTAAGGAACTGCTTTAATTAACAATTTCTAGTATTTTTAAGGTTTCAAAGATGTTGTATATCTTTTTCTTTCTTTCTTAACGGTGTAAATTCAAAATAGCAAAATTCGTGTAACTGAAAGAAAAAATACTAGTCTAAATTTAAATTTTCCTTAAAAGTGACTCGACCACCGGAAATAAGATCACTAAGAAATTTAAAAATAATCTTTTTGAGGTTTAAAAGTTGTTTTTTTGTCTTTTTACGGTATATGAAGCCTATGAAGAAGTGCTACCACAATTCTCATGGTATCGTGAATAGCATTATTACTTTCATAGGAATGCAAATATGCCGAGAAAGAACATAAAGCTATCGTATAACCCAACAGAAATGAAAAGGTGTTAAAATTTAACGTCTATCATAAAGGCAGGTATGCTATTCGATTTAGGCGAGTAAAGTTATTTTGTCGGTGACACCGTAAAATCTGCTCCATGCTATCCATGGGGTGCTTTTATGGGGAAATTTTATGATCTTCGTTTTACTAACGTTTTCATATGAACGCGAGTATGGGCTTGGAAAAAATATGGTGGAAACTTGTGGCGGAATCTGGCAGTCGCGATGTAATACGATGAACTGGCCTTTAAATTGGTTTTATTGCGTATGATCGATTTGGTATTTGCCAATTCTTAATTCATATTATCTCTCGAAATACAGTAGTCAAAACATGGTTTTTTTTCAGTAAATACTAAAAAATATACCTCAATATGTAATCGACATCATTAGAACCGTAAAATAAATCAAATTCAAATTTGAGAACAAACTTGGATCAACGTTAAACTTATCTTCCATAATAATATTTTAATGACCTAGAAAGAATACATGTACAATGACAATAATAAAGTGCTATAACATTTTTTTAAACTAACTAAGTCATACAAGACATCTGTGTCTGAACTAGATTATATAATCTGGATTTCAGACATCAGCGCTCATCCCTGTTTACATTCATTTCTTATAAACTACTTAATGTAATTCATTTTTGCAGTTTGCACATACAAATACATAGAAATAAAAGGGTTATTAAAATTTATTTAAATAACGTTCCTCGTCATCATCATCAGCCGAGACTGTCCACTGCTGGACAAAGACAAGATTCCGATTAAAGCGATCATAGGCTGCTAGCTAATACTAACTTGATATGCCATCATAACGATATTGTGATAAACGCGAATATTTCCTTTTAGACCTCATATGGTTGTTTTCTATCTATTTTGCTATGTGTTTATCTTTTTGAGTACGAATACCGTTCTTAGGTACCTATTAAAGAAACCTGTGGTTTAGTTTTGGACAAAGGCAAGTTCTGAGAATTGTCCCGAGATATAATTATGAATAATCAAAATTCTACCTAAAACTTAAAGATTACTACGCCATATTATGTTTACCCGACGTTTATTTACCGAACTTGCTGTGAGAAATTCACCCAAGTAGTTATATTTAAACCCCTATAAGCTCAGGACACGGCCACGATTGAACGCCTTCGATTCCCGAATAGGCACAATTAATTCCTCCATTATTATTGGGATAACATTTGTCTTAGAAGCTTTTGTATCGTTTTGAAACCGTGATGTGGGTACAACATTGCCTAGATTGAAGATTAATATGTTTTGAATTTGACAGCCTCGATGGCGCAGTGGTGTAATCAGCCGACTGCTACATTAGAGGTTCCAGGTTTGATCCCGACGGGGATGTAACTTTGTGCTATTTGCAAGAAGCATTGTTTCGGTTACCGGTCTTGGATATTTTATTCTCATCTATGTAGTTTATACGACGTCGTTGCTTAGTGCTTGCGATATAAGATTATATCTTAGTGCAGGGATGAGTCAATGTGTGTGTCGTATGTTGTTATTGTTAAAAATTAGTGTGTTTGTTTGTGTGACATTTTGCTTAAGAATTAGTTTAAAGTCGTATATCTTGAAAAATGTTGATCAACGTCAATTTCATTCAATATGTCAGACTAAATTTTGTTAACAAATTTCAATAAAAATTATATGAGTATTTAATTATATACAATAAAAATTAAAAAAAAATTTGTTCTAAGGTAAGCAAGGTGATGATGACACAAAATCTTCAAAAATAATCAAGAAAATTTTAAACCATTTCAAGGTAAATTTATTTGACATTTTGTTAACTGTACACAGGGCGTGTAAAAATATTCCTTTAATATCTTCCGATGAGATCTCCAAATACGTTAAGATACATTTCAAAAAGGCCTTAATAAAACTTACTTTTACCAACAAATATTAACCATTTTCCTTTCTATTACCCAGCATAACATTGAAAATACAAATCTATGTGAGTTCAAAGCTACTCCAAAGACAAGACTCATTCACAAACTTGGGAATCAATGTTCGTCTGCATTTATCACTCCATTGTGTCCCAAAACTTTAGAAATTACAAACACAATACATTTAACAAGGAGGATTTGTTCAAAGTAGATATTAATTCGGCTATAAATCAAACTTGAAGTTTCATTGGCCCGGTTTAAACCCTTTCGGAACGAGGGTTGAGGGTATAGGGATGTATAGGTAACGCGTGCTAAGCCCTTTGTTCTAGTGCCCAAGATTGAAGCTTAGGACAAGGCTTTGTCATACAAGACCAAGGACCGAGGGAGTTGTCTTAACGCACATATATGTAGTCCCTTTTTACCTAATACACCTGAGCAAAACAGTAAACAAAGTACTGCTTTAATTACGCGATCCGATTCGATGAAGAAATATAAATTTATAGACTTTTCTTCCATTTTTATTCTTCTGAAATTTTCACGCCTTCTCTTCTCCACGAAATAAAGCAAATAAATAACACTATAAGGACACACATTTTGTTAAAAGCAAACAAAAATACTGCATGGTAATCCAATAAAGCGTAATTTTTCAACTGGCAACATTATGAGATTTATGAAACGCAATGGAAAAACTCATAAAAATACTTTCGTTTCCAACAAGCCGATAACAACGAACACGATACCGCAATCAAAAAATCATTACGCGCACAATAATTTAGTACACTATTTAAAGCTTATTAAAAAGTAAAAAAAAATCTACGTACTTTGAAGTTAAAATCATTTTATAATTTTTGTTATAAAACCTACCTAGCTATGTATGTATATAGTAAAGCAGTAGTAATGATACATATTATATGTGCATGCTTTTTGAACTAGCTTTACATTTTAGTCTAAATTTAAGCCATTTACGCACTAATCGTATCAAAATATATAAAACAATACTTATATATACCTATACACATAGATTAAACGCCCGAGACCTCGTCGAGATTTTTGTCTTAACAAAAATAACCGAGTCGCTATTTAAACTCCAAACCTCATGCCAAAGCCAGCAGTTAGACAGCTGGGCCACGTAAGCTATTAAAAATTAAAGAATTGATTATTTTCAATGTGAAGTGAGAATCGTTAAACATAATTAGCAGTTTGTTTTGTTGTGTTTCTAATTAATTTTCTTCTAAAAATACAGCAATGAATAATTCTATACATTGTTGATTTGTTGTTCAGTAGCAGTTTAAAATACATTAATGTCTCTTTATGAGCTTAAATGAAAACGTTCTCACTAAATCTAATTAAAGTTCGCTTTTGTTACTTTTTAATATTTTGATGGAACTTTATAATCTACTTCCCTTTAAAGTGAAGTTACTTTGAAATAATGATGATTGATCATCATTCTCCCCTTAATTATCACTTTATTGACAATTAAGAGACCCTATTTTAAATACAGATTATAATAGTTGCTTAGCTTTTAAAAGTTTGTGATGTAGAAATGATTTATGACCTTATTTCAGAACTGTAGCATCATTTAAAATTACTGTGTCAGCTGTTTAATTAGACGAGGATAATATAACAATGTAACCTACTTTATACACGAGTGATTAAAGTTGGTTTATTTTACAAACAGGTGAAATGCGAGTTCGGTATTCAATTTTACTTTATTTGATGTTCAAATTAAATGTAATTATTGTGACGAAGGTCCTTTTTATATTTAAAAAGTTAAAATCTGTTCACTTTATGAGAAATAATTTAAATATAACCTTTAATACGCAAGTCTGAATTTGCAGTTGATTAAAATATGAACTTTTCCGTCGACAAATCAGTTTTTCATGTTGCATTCTCGCTCTTACTCCTAACAAAATAAGGTTCAGTATTGGTATTAAGTTAAATTTGTAGTACAAATGCTGTAAATGTATGCGTAGCCACGTGCTCCTTTGTCACTTCCCTTATCGACACTACCGGGGGTCGAACCTACGACCGTATCGCGGCGAGGCAGGTTGGAATGTCGATAACATCAGATGTATGGCGTCTTGTCAGGGAATTTGAGGGTTTACAGGTTCCTTTCTACGACACGACAGTTTGATTTTTAGCTTTATTTTAGATATTAAAGGGATTTGATAAAACATGTTTCTCTAATTTCAGGCATATTTGTTACTTTGCATTTAAACAGAATTTCTCACGAAAAGTCAATTTGGAATGTTTTTTTTTTTTCAAACGATTTACCAGCAATTTGTAGAGAACAATAAAATTGTTGATCGTCATAAAAATGATCATTTATGATTGCCCAGAGTAATTGGATGGTATATTCGCGATTAAAATTTTCTAAGCCACAATAGCTTGCCTGGAAATTTAACGACATTTTAAACAACGTAAAGGAACATTTAGAGATTATGCTATTAACATATAAAAGAGATATCTCAAATTTTATCAAAATGATTTGAAATTCGTCTTACGGACAAATATCTATATACTCGTAGACGGGCGGTCGATCAATACCCAACACAATGTGTACTTCAAGTATTTGAAACAGATAGTGGTAGTCATACACAGATAAAGTACAAAACATTTTATCAGTAAGTGTACTCAAGATCAGATTTAGCTCAGCTGTGTAGTCAATCTCATTGAAGCAGCAACTATGGCTGACTCGTATGGTGGGAATTTAAAAACGCAATCAATTCGGAAAAGATCTAAAAAATATATCCAAAAAACGTGCAGTGTGAAAACAGTTAAAAAACGCCTTCCGATATTAGAATGGCTGCCAAAATACAGGTTTTCCACCCTCATTCAAGATTTCATCGCGGGAATTACCGTTGGATTGACAGCTATCCCTCAAGGCATAGCTTATTCTGTAGTGGTTGGACTCTCGCCTGAATATGGATTGTATGCATGTCTGACCAGCGGTTTAATTTACATGTTCTTCGGGACCTGTGCAGCTGTGACCATTGGACCGACTGCAATTCTATCAGCCATGCTGTCAAAATATGTTTATGGATACTCCGCAGACTTTGCTATACTAGGAGGCTTTTTGAGTGGCATCGTGCAAGTTGCAATAGCAGTTTTAAACCTTGGATTCTTAGTTGACTTTATATCCCTGCCAGTTATCAGTGGTTTTACAAATTCCGCCGCTCTGCAGATATCAGGAGGACAGCTGAAGGCTTTTTTCGGGCATAGTGGAAAAGCTGGCAGCTATTTCTCCGAATCGATATATAACTTTTATTTGAGTATAAAGACTGTAAGACTAATAGATCCAATTTTCGGAATAGTGACTGTCGTCACGTTATTATTACTTCAACGTCTGGGAGATGGATGCAAACGCACAGATGGATTGGCAAAACAGTTGAGATGGTTCATATCACTATCCAGAAATGCTATTGTTATTATTTTTGGGATACTGATTGCGTTCATCATTAAATCTATAAATGATACGGAGCCTGTGATTTTAATTGGTGAAATTGGAGCAGGACTACCCACAATAAAACCACCGCCTTTCAGCACAGTTGTCGGTAACGAAACTTTAGAATTCACGGATATGGTCAGTATTCTTGGAGCACAATTCATAGTGATACCATTTGTGGCTATTTTAGAAATAGTGGCGATATCAAAAGCCTTCTCAAAAGGAGCTTCCGTTGATGCAAATCAAGAATTTTTGGCACTCGGACTCTGCAATATACTTGGATCTTTCTTCTCTAGCATGCCAATTACAGCATCCTTCACTAGATCGGCTATCAACAACGCGTCAGGAGTTCAGACGACAAGTGGGGGTTTATTTACTGGTCTTCTAGTACTTTTAGCGTTAAGTTTAATCACCCCAATATTTTACTACATTCCTAAAGCATCTCTCGCTGGCCTCATAGTAGTTGCAATGTTTTCTCTATCAGATTTTTCCATATACTACAAACTGTGGAAGCAAAGTAAAAGAGAATTTATCGTTATAGTGCTCACAACCATTGCAAGTTTAACTAGTGGACTTGAGTATGGCATTGTTGTTGGGGTATTAGTGGAAGCTTTGATGTTACTTTATTTTACAGCCAGACCTAAATTACAAGTTAGTGAAATGATCGGCGATAAAGGAATTGTTATTTTAATTGCATTGTCTGACAGTCTGTTTTACTGTGCAGCGGAGTTCATACGTAAAACTGTTTTGAAATCGTCTAATGGTATTTCTACTCATTCTGTAATCGTTCTGGATGGATCAACTTTGAAAAGGATAGACTCGACGGTAGCCTTTAATTTGATTCAAGTATCTAAGGATTTGGAAAACATGTCTCTTAAAGTGCTGTTTATGAATTTTAATAGTGATTTAGAAAGTATAATTTTACAAAATGACCCTAATTCATCGAATCGATTCTTGAAATTGACTAGTTCAGCAGATTTGTTAGCAACTGTTTCGAATACCTTGTAAGTTATTAAGAAAATATTTGTATTTTCAATGATTTTAATATGTATTTTTATTAAAAGTTTTAAGACTGTTCAGGAATTAGTTCCAATATCATATGTTATTATATTTTTCATTTACAAGCAAACCAACCTAAACTAAGTATAAAATTGTTAAAATAATATTTATAATAATAGCAGTGAACATTGCTTTGTTATTGTAGCGTCAAAAATTATATTGTTCCAAGGTGATAAAATGTAAATTATGTATTAAGTAGACACACACGATTACATTGACGAAATATTTGCAATAATTTATGACAAAATAAGTTCTATATAAAATTAAAGTTAAGATTTTTGTAAATAAGCAGTAAACATTTAAATTTGGCATGTTCTTTCATTCTAAACGCCATTGAATAACTTTCATCAGCGTTCTTTCAAAGGATCCTCCTCAAATCGTAAATTTATCCTCTCAATACCTCATATTGGTTTGACTAAACCATAGACATCATGTGTTATAGCTTGCCATAGTAGCAAAATTTGTGTGTTTTGTTGATTTAAATATAGCTTTATCTCCCAATCCACTAAGAAGTTGTAAGTAAATTTGATAAGTTCTAAGTACCTACTAGTGACACGAGTCCAAGAAAATGGTTTTAATGCATTGTTGAATACAACCTGGTAGTGTCAATATTTCTTAACTCTATGGACCCAAACCCGTCATAGTAGGACGCATCGTTCATTTTTTTGAATTTATTAACCTGACACAGCACTCTTTAAACTGACAGATTTATATTTATCTCATAAGTGATTTATTTTGGGTATAGTTTTATTTCAGACATTTTGTTCGTCTTGGTTTTTCTTTAACAAAACTATTCAATAATAAAAAAGTATTAACGCCTTAATGTCAAAGGCATTTAAAAGAAGCTAAACTATTTTTTAACTTTTGTATTTCTATTTTAACACTGATTTATCTCAAAAAAAATTGGTATAAAAACTGTACATCATAGTATCCATGCCTATAATAAGCACCTATACTAAGTACATGCAGCGACGTAGCGGCAATGACGCGTCAAATCATATGGAAATAATGGTTGAGTTGGTACGGAGTAAACGACAGACAACCAAATTAACGTGACCTCCTACATCACTTGGGTTTTATAAAGGAGACACGTTTTTTAGAAATTTAATGTCAAAATCTATTACTAATATCATTAAGTTTGTTTGTTGGAGGAAATCTTTAAACAGCTCATTCAATTTAAAAAAAAAAGGATTTTGGTGGGCCTTGGCTAAACTTTGCCCAAGAAAATACAAAGATATAACCTCCACGCGGACAAAGTCACAGACAAAAGCTAGTAAGTTATAAATTTAATAATAAATACGTTTTGCTTTTAAACAAAATAGGGAATTCATTTTAGGAACTCTTTGGCCTTGATTTTTTCTGTAATGTAAAAGCTAAGGCAGTATACTAAGTGAATATATTTTATATAAATATCTTTCAATTAAAATGTGACTTCCCATTTTTCCATACATGAGTCAAAACCTTAAGAAACTTGCCTACGAACATTGCATACAAAGCTCTACCTTAACTGGTCTTACCATGGATAGGAGTCCTTCCTGGACCTTTTTTCAGTAAAATTTCAAGCTCCTGAATAGAAAATAGTTTCCAACTGATTACCCTGAACGTTATACAATGATTTGTAGGAAACACGTCATCTGGAATGAGGGAAGGAACAGAAATGGACGCCATTCAACGCGTGAATGTGAGAGATAAATATATTCGCAAATGTATTTTTACTTTTATTTAAGTTAAATATATTTAAATGCAGGTTTTGTATAGCATTACATAAGAACTGTTGAGGTTGTTTTTTTTGTAGAAGCTGGATATGTATTTATATATTTATTTGGATAGCCATTGATTATTACATTGTTATCAACACAGTACAACAAATAAAATCATATGCATGTAAATGCAACCATGTTTAAAACTGTTTTTTTTTTAAATTGGTTGTTGCTATTATAAAAAAAACAAATCCTTACTACTGCAAAATCGCGCTCCAAAATCTATGAAACCAAATCCTTTCATGTCATCATTTATTTCATAGAATTATAACAAAAGTTTCCAATTACAAAGGAAGTTGGATATGCTCAGGGCAATTTAAAAAAACCTGTTACTAGTCCCCATTTTTTGGTTTATTAAATTACTAGCGACCCGCCCCAGCTTCGCACGGAGATTATGTATGTAATAAATTCATAAAATACTTCATCTTAAATTACTCTACCTATTTTAAAAATCGCATCTAAATCCGCAGCGTAGTTTTAAAGATCTAAGCATACATAGGGACAGACAGGTAGCGCGAAGCGACTTTGTTTTATACTATGTAGTGATTTCACAAGGATGAGTGATCTGTGAGATCAACAAATTAAACTTTATTGCTTATGACGTAAAGGTCAAATTGAGTTACTAAACATTAGCTCGAAAAGTATCAGACTGTTCCAGACACCTTTCTCATGACAGTTTTACTATAGTTTAGTTGAAAACAGTATCACAGATAAATTATAACTAAAAACCGCTTGCTTAAACTATAATTGCTGGCTGGTTGCTGGACGTTGCGTGTACATATTGCTATAGTGAAAATATGCTTATGTTATGTGCATTTTTTTTTGTTTTTGGACTGAAGTCATATTTATCTTTTGTCGAGAGAGGCAAAGAGTTTTAGTACATACAGCACAAGCCATTATTTTCAACATGTATAAATAGAACCCCATTAAAAATGTAGCCGTGAAAACGGCCAAATTTAGCACCAACAAATAGCTTGGGCTGGTGTGTAGTCAAATTCAACGAAATGACTTTAAAAAAAAGATCTGAATGGGCATACTCCTATAGGAATCTACACTAATATTATAAAGAGGAAAGATATGACTGTTTGTTGGAATTGAATAAGCTCCGAAACTACTAGACTGATTTGAAAAATTCTTTCACTATAAGAATTATTCATTATCCCTGATGAATATAGGCGATAAAATATATACCTATATCTCATGCGAAGTTGGGGCATGCCTCTATATATTATAAGTAAAGTACATTAAAGTAGATCTCAATAAGGCTTGAAGAACTTTTATAACATGTTTTCAGGAATCCACTGAATATATTCATACTGCGACGATGTTTCAGTTTCAGACATGGTAATGAAATACCTGGGAAATGAGGCATGTACCGTTGCCAATAGCAACGGGCTCGTCATTCATTTTGTTCCGGGTAGTTTTGGAGTGTTCCGAACGCACCCCTTCCGGGGGGTGGAGGGGGTACATTATAACATGTATTTCAAAGTGGGAATTGCGATACAGGATTCGTTGGAAGTTCCAAGGATTAATGCCCGTCATCCATTAACAGCAAATATTTATATGTTTTATGGATATTTATGTGTATGGTGCGTTTGTTTGTTTGTAGTTTAGTAAAGAAAGTTTTACCTCAAACATAAGTTATAAATAGGAAGGCTAAGGGCTGTAACTGTAATTTATCTTCATTTGCCATCAACATATTGTTAAGATGGCTCTGTCATTTGACAGCTTTTGTTTTTTTTCCACCAACGATAAAACGAGTAAGTGGGGTAAAAACATAAATCCACGTAAAGTAAACTTGTAAAAGTTTTGTATTCATGGGTCCCATAAGTGGTGTTCAGTAAACGCCAATTTAATGGCCTATGGGGCCATTAAACCGGAGTTAGTAAAGCCTGTAAAAAAACCTCAAAGATTAGGTGAAGGCTAGACAACTGCTTTTTTCACATCCAAAAGAATTGAAATTAAACAATTATCTACCTATGTGGAATACGCTGTTTTGTGTTTGCAAATATTCTTTAAATTTGTAAAGTCATGAAAAGAAACATTCTGATAAAAAAAAAACTATTTAACGAAAAAATCCGTTGTTGTTTGTTTTTTCCTTAGTGAACGCTACCTTTGAATATTCTAAAATTGTAATGAGAAAATTTTAACATTAATATTAATTTAGTTTACAATAATACTCTCAGGTTTATCTTGCCCAAAAAGTCCACCTTTATTTCTCTTCCACCAAAGAATCTCATTAAAATTAAATAGAGAAATAAACTTAAACCAAAATGATAATGTAACTGAATTCCCCTCTGCAGCAACTTGTTCTGTGACATGGGCGTTCTGTACTTCTTTATTTAAGTACATCCAAGAAAATGGATTCAAGCGAAATGGTTTTTTTATTTGATTGCTCGGTTCGATCAGTACTGCGTTTTATATTACGTGGTATCTATTTAATTTCTAACCATATTGAAAAGAGTTTTGTGTATATATGACTTAAATAAATACATACCTTTTATTACCTATGACATTGACGACCTCGGTGGCGCAGTGGTGTAAACAGCCGACTGCTACGCTAGAGGTTCCGGGTTCGGGGGCGGGACTTTGTGTTATTTGCAAGACGCATTGTTTCGCTTACCGGTCTTGGATGTTGTGTTCTTATCTATGTAGTATATACCATATCGTTGCTTAGTTCCTGTGACACAAGTTCTTACGATACTTACTACAGGGCTGAGTCAATGTGTGTGTCGTGATGTGGTTATTATTATTATTATTATTACCTATCAAACTAATATTTTCACGATCAATTGGTATAAGTAACAAATGTCTAAAGAGGATAAAGTTGATGTAGCAAAGCGTCCAACTCAATAATAAATAGATCAACATGTGTCAGGTTAGTATCAGAAATGAGTTATCCGACCTCACAAAGTCTTACACCAATAAATTTAGGATGGACCTTCAAAGTGTACTAGGCCGCATTTTATTTATATAAAAACCAAAAAATCTATCTCTACGTCTCTTATCTTTTAATAAATAGAACTGAAATTGTTTTTGTAATGTTGCACTAACATTAGAACATGCACAAAACACTTAGAAAATAGAATTATGTTATTTTCCTCATTCTCTATCTCAGAATAAAAGGATAACAGATAAAATGCTTATCTTTATCATTTAAATGTAAAAATAAAAACGTGAGTGTCTAAATATAAATTCCACACATAAATAAGAAACCTTATGTAACAAGTTATCTTTCATTTTAAATATTTCCTTTCAAAGTCAAAGTCAAAATGTTTTTTTATTCGACTTAAAATAAGCACTTTCAAATTGTCATTTTTTTTACTACCATCGGTTCAGAAAGCTATTTCTACGGGGAAGAATCCGGCAAGAAACCTCCGTAGTTTATATATTTTTCTTCGGTATATATTTAACTTTTATAAATTGAAGGCTGTAAGGATATTTCCTATAACATTATGACCAGGAAAATTATTCCCAGTTATATTAATTGTAACAAATTTCTACAAACAACTCCTCTTGTCTACACTTCATCGGATTTTAATTTTCTAACATTTTAATTAATAAACAGCGGAATCGAGACCACTATTGTACAAAGGTTGACCTTTTGACATCAGAAATTCCATGGAAAAATGCCCTATTTATAACTTTTGTTTACTCGCTATGTTATTTTCCGTGGTTCTCTCCATAATTTATGTCGTCATTTTTAACCTTTGACAAGGAAGCGACTGCTCGTTCAGACCCTGTCGGATAGTAATGGAAATTTTACGATGTTTTTATGGTGTTTCTGAGAGGACGCCTCGGGGTAAATTGTTTGAGCGATTTGAATATTTTGCGAGGTTTTTTGTTCGCTTCGATTTTAGTGTTTAAAGTGATAAGGTTAGATTCAATTTATGATCCATTGATTATATTTTTGTAAGGTTAACTAGATCTTTGTTTTATTTTATCACTCTGTTTCCCAGGATTTTTTTGTAAAGGCATATTTCTTACACCGAATCTCCGCAACTCCACAACAAAGTTGGATAAACAAGATATGATCAAGAAACCCGATATTACTATTGTTATTTTTTATTCCACCATTACAGAATGAAATTATCGCCGGCAAAGTATACTTAAATCCCTTATGTCCCACAACTTAAAGTCGAGAATAGAAAATCAGGAATAGATACAAAGAAAATTGCTGGTTGCAGATATTGCTGTGTTTGTAAAATGCTATCCGACTACGAAAGAGGTGTGTGCACTATCTTTTAAAAGCAGTTAAAGGTAGTTTCATTCGCAATATTGCCAGTCGCAATGTTTTCTCCCACTTTCGGAAAATAATGCGGCCAACTGAAAACGAGTCGCCATGTTTGCGATATCGCTGTTTTAAAAAAGAAAATATTTTCAACGTTTCTATGCGAAGCTATACAATTATAGAGCAAAGTGTATTGATTTTTCTCTTTTTGCCAAATCAAACTGGTGAACAACATTCATCAGATTCGATGAATTTGGTGACGTTAAATTTGTCCTAAAGTGTAATAGCTCAAGCTGTTACACTTATTGGCAAAAAAACAAAGTATCAGTGTATACGTTACGTACGTTAAATCCAGTTATTTTTTCATTTGATAACAATCATCTTAACAGATTTAACACTCTAAAGAAAGATTTTTACCAAATATTTTTTTTCCATTATTTTTGAACGTTATTTGGTATGAAAGAATAATTTTTGAAAAAAAATATTTCGACCGATCCTACAGGCAGAACTTTTTATTATTAATCTTAAAGGTAGATTTCTTACTAAAAACCAATCGAGGCGTTTAACGTGCAAAATAGAAATGCTAGTTATTTCCTATTAAACAGTATTTCTGTAATAAACAGCGAATGGCGTCTGCGGGCGTAAATAGTCTCGGCACGATATTTGTAGTTCAATAAAAATATTAAAGATTCTCTCTCGATAACACCGTTCTTCCTAGACTGTCCCCTACTAGTGGCTTTATTAACATTTTAAATTGTTTTAAAATAATACAATGACGAATTAATCTATTAGCTTTATAAGCGTAAGCTTGCTTAAAAAAAACACTTCGGTGTGTTTAAAAATAATGAAGAACCAAATAAAAAATGTGTAACATCGTCCAAGCTCGATTGAGTGATAATTAAATTAAACTAACCGTAAAAAATATTTATTTGTTTATTAAATAGTACTACCACATCATACATATTCAAATTTACACAATAAATCATATTTAACTATTTTGTCTGATATGTATGACTATACCGGTGTACATAACATTAGCCATCACCGCACAAATTAAAACTAATTAAATTAATAAATCAAATAAAATTAAAAGAAAATGATTAAAACAAATAAAATTAAAATAACATTAATCAAATAAGTACAAAAATAATGACAAAAGAACAAAATTTGATATAAAAGTATCTAAAAATAATAATAATAATGGATTAAGTTTTGAGGAGATGGTCACGTATCATTGTTTTGAAACTAGTCAGGAATCATGAAATATATCTATTTGTGGTATGTTCTTAGCCAAATCTTAAAAATGGCTTTTGCGAAACATGGAAATTAATTTGTTTTTGATAATATCTGTTATTGTTAACGTTATAACTTGACAAACGAATAAACAACAAGACGTACCGTGAGTAAGCATCATCAGCAGCTTTACTTAAGGAAACTACTTGATTTAGCTGCGGACCATGAATCACGTATGATATTAGAAACGTGTACGTAGGTGTACGTTGGATGTTTGTTGATCATTCACTTGATCTTGAAAATGTTACTGAATCTGATGAATCTGTGGGATTATCTCATTGATATGATGTATCTTAGGGATAATTATTAATATGGCGCTGTATCATGTCCCATCCCAATTCCTTCAGAAAACCAAATTCTAAAGTCGGATGCGGGTAAAGTCGCAGGCAGAAACTAGTTCTTAAATATGTTGGGTTAGTTAGACTGTTTAAAGTTTTTCGAGTTTAATATAGTAGGGGTGATAGCCGATGTCCGCAGCAAATCATCGGTAGGTGATTCTCACTTACCGCTTACAATAAATAAAGAAATCGAGAATGGGTGTGTTCTTTCACGGCATTTGATTTAGAATGTGTTCAACGCTCTGTCAGGTTTTAAAGTTTTGTCCGTTCACCTTAATATTCCTTTGATTGTAGTCCCAAACTTAGCGTCTTGGCTTTAACTTAACAACGATTACATTACAGTTAAAAACGTTCTCTTAATTGTTTAAGTAATATATTTTATAACGTCAATGTTTTGACGACCTCGGCGGCGCAGTGGTGTAAACAGCCGACTGCTACGCTAGAGGTTCCGGGTTCGAATCCCGGCGGGGGCGGGACTTTGTGTTATTTGCAAGACGCATTGTTTCGCTCATCGGTCTTGGATGTTGTATTCTTATCTATGTAGTATATACCATTATATATCGTTGCTTAGTTCCAGTGACACAAGTTCTTAAGATACTTACTGCAGGGCTGAGTCAATGTGTGTGTCGTGATGTGGTTATTATTATTATTTATTTAAAAATGTTCTTTGACGAAGACCTAAAAATAAGGTATTATATTTTCTTTTATTTGATAAAATCCTTCTTCCTTGCGATAGATCCAAACTCTAAGAGCGGAATGCAGTTTTAAAGTCTCTTTTATTTCCAATCTCGTGTACGTACTCCGTCGCATCCTCTATCAATTTGTATTACATCCTGGCCACAGCGAGCTGTTCACTATAGTCGGCCGTTGAACGTCTGCCTTCATATAATGGAAGCCTGCGAGCAAAGCAAAGAATAAGCAACATTTATATTGCTACCGTTTCGCGGCTTCGTCTGCGTAGATTACGTTTTTTCAACGAACAGTGGTCAGTAAATACTTTACGCCTTTCACCATAAAATTCTTAAACATGTTATTTCAACCACGATTGTAATAAAATCCAATAAATTTAATTTTGAGCATACTTGCTTGATATTTAAAAGCAGATTGTTATATAGGTAGTAATTCTGTTCAGCCTCACATTAGACAATAGTGACACAAAATATCAGAAAAGAGTTAAATTAACCCACGATAAATAGAAAAGGAGCGTATTTGGATCATCCTAAGCCATATAAATAAACAACTAACATTTCGGCTATCCAGTTATTTTCTTTAAATAAGTCATACAATTAATAATAATCACATCACAACACACACATTGACTCAGCCCTGCACTAAGATATATTCTTGTATCGCAGGCAATAGGCAACGATATGATATAAACTACATAGATAAGAGTATAACATCCAAGACCGGTAAGCTAAACAATGCGTCGAGCAAAAAACACAAAGATCCCTCCCGCTGGGATTCGAACCCGGAACCTCTAGCGTAGCAGTCGCCTGTTAACACCACTGCGCCACCGAGGTCGTGAAAAATAATAGGTATATACCTGAATTAGTGTATCCTCTCTGCCTATAACTTAATCTGTGAATCAAGTCAGTGCATACTAGCCCTTGTTTAACATTCTAAACCTAGGCTTTAGTCTAGACATAATTAGTTTTATTTTCATCTTTCATCAGTGTTTAATTCATGTTGACTACTCTCCTAGCTGTTTTGATCTTAATAATCTTTATCATTAATTTTTAACTAAAACATTCTTCTACTTGAATTTGTTTCTTGATTTCTTTTTTTATAAATAATTAAATTATTTATTAGATAGAACAAAAATTCAGCCTTCACGCATAGAATTGATTTTTTCGGAGCAACAAAGTTTTATTTCAGTACAGATTTGATATACAATATACAAATATTTAAAAGAACTATTTTAAAATCAAAAGGAAAGAGTTAAGACTGTTTTGCTTAATTAAAAAAAATCAAAATTACCACTACACGACACACACATTGTCTTAGCCCTGCACTAAGTATCGTAAGAACTTGTACCGCAGGTGCTAAGCAACGATATGGTATATACTAAATAAATAAGAATACAACATCCAAGACCGGTAAGCGAAACAATGCGTCTTGCAAATAAAACAAAGTCCCGCCCCCGCCGGGATTCGAACCCGGAACCTCTAGCGTATCTGTCGGCTGTTTACACCACTGCGCCACCGAGGTCGAATTTATAGAAAGTTTCCTCTTCATTATTGCAATTTGAAAAGCTTTGAGTCTATTACGCGAAGAATGTTTCGTGTGATCATTTAATTAAATACAAAGGCATGTTTTTCTCCAGGCTCATTCCTTGTTCATGGAACTTTACAATTTAAACACACACACACAAACAAAAACATACAAATACACAGGATGTCATGCCTCCACACTTGAGACGGATATTCGAAACTTTGAGGGCTACTGTTTGTTCTAGAAGTTTCCGGGGAGCAACGTGATCGAACTCGATTCTAAAGTACTTTATAATGTTATAGAACTACTGTTGATTTAACGGAGTTTTATTCTGATGGAAGTTTAATTGCATTCTATAAATTTGTTTCAAGTTATGGTCCATTATAAAAGATTCCCATTCTGATGACAGATATAATGATAAAATATGTTGTAACTGCAATTGAAGGAATGTTATTTTTAATTTGGTCAAGTCACAAGGGATTAGATTAGGGTCATATAGCTATCTACCATCAGACGGACATGTACACATTTAATTATTTTTTTTGTGAACATAAATATGTAGCATTAAGTAGCCTGTGATTTCTTGACTTTTCATTGTGCAAGTTACCTCCTTGCTAAATTGTATAAGTGTAGCAAATTGTCACGACTGCCAAAACAGGGCTCATAGTGGTCCTCCAACAATGACACGCTGTGACATGCCACAGTGAAGTGACGGCGTAAATTGAACCCGTCACGACATACGGAACACGATGTTTAATTAAACTCTCCAAAAGCAAGCCTCATTAACAAAACCCTTTCTTCTTACCCAGTAGGATTTCAAGAAAAATACCTCTACTCGATGTGGAACTCGAAACTGGTGATTTTATTAATTCATCAGACTCATAAATTATAGGGAATTATTAAGGGAAAGGGAAATTTGAATGTAATATGAGTATCATCTCGTTCATGTTACAATCATAATGACAAATTTATAAAACGCTGATACATGTAATAAAATGCTGATTGAAAATACATTTTACTTTACAAAAAATAAATGTTAGTAATGTACGATTTTTTTACGACCTCTGTCGTGCAATGGTGTAAATAGCCGACTGCTATGCTAGAGGTTCTGGACTCGAATCCAGGCGAAGGCGGATCTTTGTGTTTTAAAGACGCATTGTTTCGCTTACCGGTCTTTAATGTAGTGTTCTTATCTATGTCATTTATACCATATCGTTGTTTAGTTCCTGCGACACAAGTTCTTACGATACTTACTGCAGGGCTGAGTCAATGTGTGTGTCGTGATGTGGTTATTATTATTTATTTTTAACTCGCTTTTACTAGGTCGACCTGTATGTAACTAACTATGTAATCTAAGGTAACTAATTTAACCATTTTCCAAGGGTCGTAGCGTAATGAAAATTGGCAGCTGTATGTAGTTCTTTTACAATAATATGGTATTGTCGAACTGGTGTGATAATGGAACCGGAAGATATGAATTGGAACTTCATGATGGAAAATCGTATCATAGCTTATTTGGATTTCTTAGTCTTGTAAAATCTTGTAATGAACTTTAACCACGATATAAGGTTTCAAGGTCTGATGATGAAGCCGGAAGATAGACACTGGCATTCCAAGCGTGTTTTTCCAAGTAGGATTTAGCACTTATTAAAGGAATAAGACAAGTTGTCAGAACTTGTCTTATTTAACTTTAATCCTTCAAGAAGGTGACTTAATAAGCTTTCTAAAACTTAAATTTGTTTTGACTTGAAGAAATAATCGTTTTGGCTACTTATGATTGAGTAAGAAAATTAGCTGAATTCTCTACAATATATTTAATAAAGTAGTTATATAGAAATGTAAGTACAAGGCTTAAGCTTGCTACAGTTTATTTCGCAGCAGTCTTGTAGTTTTACTACTGTACAGTGATAAGTTTAGAAGCTGGTTTTTGTATGTCTCCATTTCGGGCTGCGAGGTCTGTTTCCATTCAACCTGCTTCACTTATAAAACGATTTTTGCTAAGTGAAATTCAGATACTCGTAACATGCAAAAACGATATAATGATTTAATTAATATAAAATTCAATCAGAATAGTCGAGCAGAGATTTATAAAAAATTTCAGCGTGTGGTAAAAATAATTAAACTCATTTGTTTTTATTCAAATGGACGTTTAAATTTAAAAGAAACGTCAAGTTCTTTAAAATCTACCATTGGTTCGGAATGCCTGTTTACTGGGACGAATCTGGCAGAAAACCTCAATAACTGCTGTTTTCAACATCAAGGACAATAATCTTTTATTACAACTCATAATTATACGTATAGATGTTGAAAAATATATGTAATCCAAATGTCATTAAAATTCTAACTAAACATTTTTACTAGTGAAACCACAAATATATCAATAATTAAATATAAACCACTACTTTTATTATGTATTTTTATTTTGCTTACTTATATAACTTCGCCAATTGATACTGGTTTATTATATACTGATATAAGACACTAATCGACTACGATGGTAGGTACACTGTCTTACAAATTTTTGGATTATTCAATTTGAAATCATTATTCTTTTTTTGTTTTGTTTCAAAGTCGTTTTTTTGAGCACTTATCCGGTGAAACGGCTAAAACTACACTATATTTTTGAGACTTTGAGACGTATCGCGTGACAATGGGCACTCGAGAAAGTCAGTAGCCATTTGACGTATCGTTCAGTTTACTGCCCCCTGTAATGAGGCCGGTAATCGTCCGGGTTTTATCTTGCAACTGACCGGGTGATGGATGTCGGACGCCGGGGCGTGTGTGAGTCGCTTTATCCAGCGTAATGTAGCGGAAACTTGTGTGCGTAGAGAACTATTAATACGAGGTGTACATAATAAAAATAAATACAACTATGTTACTTTAAGATGAAGGCAATAAGAAGTCTTGCATTTACGATCCCTTCGTAAACATAAATAAAAAATCTCATCTGGTTGCTGCTGTTGTTTTAAATTGAATGAACGAAAATTGATTTATAATTCAATATTTTTTTGACGACCTCGATGGCTCAGTGGTGTAAACAGCCGACTGCTATGCTATAGGTTCCGGGTTCGAATCCCGACGGGGGCGGGAGTGTTATTTGCGAGACGCATTGTTTCGCTTGATGGTCCCGGATGTAGTATTCTTATGTATGTAGTTTATACCTTAACGTTGCTTAGTGCCTGCGATACAAGATTATCTCAGTGCAGGGATGAGTCAATGTGTGTGTCGTGATGTGGTTCTTATTATTGTTCATGAACGAGGTCAAGTTTTTCAGCCTGCGAACTTTTCTGTATCATTGTGATTATATACCATAGTAAGATGCATGAGAGAAGATACGAACATTTTTGAAGTATGAGTACGTAAGCCAGTTAAATTGAAATGACGTATAAAATTGCAAAGCTCGTCACGGAACCGTTCGTCCGATGTAACCTTGGGTTGACGTCCCCCAGTCTAGACACTTAGACAACCTTATTCATACCTTACAACGAATTAATATTCATCTATTCCAGTGCATTTCTCTATTCATCTATAATGTCCTACCTAAAAACGCTTCTATATCAAGGTTTAACGTTAAGACATTCGTCAAAACTTCGTAAATAGAAAATATTAAGGAGCGAACCGCCAAGATGGAAGACGCAATAGTCAAATTTTATAATGTAATTTTATTAAATTAATTTTAACTTTATATAATTCATTTTAATTACACTTTTATTTATATCTTTATTATTTTTTATTAATGTGGTTAACAATAATAGTTGAATTACATAGTTTTTGTAAATAATGAATGTAAACAGGGATGAGCGCTGATGTCTGAAATACAGATTATATAATCTAGTTGAGACACAGATGTCTTGTACGAATTTGAGTAAATTTGAATTGTATGGCACTTTATTATCTAATTGTTAATGTATTATTTCTGGGTTAATAAAAATTATTATTATTGTTACAATTACAAGTAACGTTTGCGCTGCTCTATGACACGGTAACAAGTATTACATATCTGTTGCTACTATAACAATAAATAGATTTTTGAAAAATTATAGTTGTCCCCCAAATTGTTTCATTTTCGTTTTTTGGTCGACCACTAACAATCGCTACGTTTTTTTTTCAAATAAAAGAGTTCAACCTGACACTATGGTACAAAACAATTAATGTGATGGTTCGACTCGCACTTGACAAGTTTTTCCCACGCAGCGCTTGCAACACTAAATATCATGATCATCTGTTAAGCCGCCAATGTTGCTACCACAAGAACCCTCAGGGTACCAATTTATCAGTAAAATTCATTTGATAAACAGCAACATGTGCAAGTAACATCGCGGGGGTCGCAACTAAACCAATCTATTTTTATACTCTCAACTACGTTTATCAACAGCTGTTATATTCATTACCAAATGTTTATTAATTATAATTAAATTTTACCTGTTTTCTTAGCTCGATGTAATACCATTTTACTGTGAATTCTTGGTATTTTATAGTTAAAATGATTATGAAAATACAGTTATTTTACTATCAACAGTATTTTACTTAAATGTTATATTGAAGTGTTGTTTTTTTGTTACAGGTACAGGTTAAGTAATGCGGTTTGTATGACCGCTGTGGCGCAGTGGTGTAAACAGCCGACCGGTTCCGGTTATACCGTTTATTGATTTCGCTAAGTGAAAGTCACAATAACATATCAAACAAAATAACTAAAGTATGTAGTTTTTGTAAAGGAGTTTTTCAAACGTTAATTTCGGCTTTAATACTGGTAGTTAGCCATTTGTTTACATGTTAGAACTAGGCTGAAGTAATGAGGACGATTTGCCTCGGATTCACGAATTATTTATCAAGACCTAAGTTGACTAGACTACGACCAGACACGTACTGCTTAACAAACGGGGTTTGAACTGCATTCTAATTTAAATCTTCTTGCTATAGCTATACGAGTGTTTTTAGATTAATATACTTTTTCACTGCCATGCGCTGCCAGCAGGCGTATGACCTTTTCAAATACGTGTAAAATTGAGAATATTCACAATTCATTTTTAAAATTTAAAATGTTTGTCTAATATTTTAATTAAATAAAGTTGATATCACATTATTAACTTTTGCGTGTGGGAAGCAGGGTAGACCCGATCTTCGGGCGGCAAAATTAATTCAGCGTTCACCTTCCAAGTGAAATATAACGGGTCATTCTGAAAATTCAATATTTAAACGGGGCGGTAAAAAGCGTTATCCTTTCGATTATTTAGTGCACCATTCTATTATGTTATCGCAAAACCGTAATAATTTACCCCTGTTAGGGACAACAAAGAGGCCAAATAAGTTGCGCCCCTAACAGTGGCAGAGCGGAATTAGGGAGCTTGCGTAGTCTGTGGCCAACCTGAAGTCCCGGACAGCCAGTATGGGGTCGGCTCTCGGGTAGAGCAGACGTGTGATTGGCTGGAACAACGCTTGGCTGGAATAACGCTGGTTGGATCGTGTGCTTGCTGCTTTAAATAAATAAAAAAGAAAACAAATTTTCAAATCTCGAACTCAATAACTGTCAATAGTGTAATCGACAAGTGACCTTGGAATCAGACTGTGTAATATTAGGGTTGCCGAACTGCATGTTTACAAATAGACAAGTGTTTCAACTTAGATTTTTCAATGTGTCAAATAAATGAAAAGTGATTTAGAATTATAAGTGACTTTTACAAAAAAAATATAGTTTTCTTGATTGGAGGACAAAATACAAGGAGTAAAAATTATTTTGTATCAGTTTTTCAAGGTGAATTTCGCTTGAACTTTTTCCTGTAACTACGAGTACATAGATACTAGAAACTAGTAACAAACACTTCATTAGATAACATCATAATGATAAGATTGGTAATTTTATCACTGGAAAAACTTCCAATGCATGAACGAAAATCCATGTAGCATTATTTAAAAATGTAAAAATTAATTAACCTAGTTAGGGTATTTTTAACAAATAACATTTACAGTACATACTTAATTCTTAAAAACAAACGTTACACTAGAGTACAAAGAAAATCTATCCCGAAAATCGATGGTTACATCACAGATGTTCAACCCTACATAACAGGCAGATTGCGCCCATTCTCTATTTAAATTATGTTGATTGACGTTCAGTATGGTCATTTAAAAATAAAATATCTTTAAATATTGACCTATTTAAAAAATAAAAATCCGTAGCATTCCAATTTTGAACAGCTGGATTTACCCTTATTACGTTTTGTAAATGTTTACGTTTTTTCTATTTTACACTTATTACAGTGATAATAAAGTTTAATTTTGATTAGGGTTCCGCTATCAAAATTACCCTCTGAATGACTCACGGGTTTTCTTGTATGATTATAAGATATACATGCTAATTAAGGGATGTGATATATTGTTATGGTTTTTCTGCTTAGATTAGCGATCGGATTTTGTTGAAAATGACGTATACTATTTATTTTGAACGAATACCTAATTTTTAATATTAAAAAAAATAAATAAAGTGAATTATCCATTGACCGTAATTTTCTAAATCCTTCTTTAGATACCAATTCAGCAATCGAATTTGATATAAAATATTGAATTTCATTAGATAATTTCTACTTTGCCGTAACCATTCTATCATAATTCAAAATCATATCTTTTTTGTTACTGAGTACCATAATACTCTTTATAAATTAGTTTCACTTAATTCCTCTTTATTTTTTTAAAACAAAACGATTAAAAAAACTAAAAAGTTAATTTTAAAATCCATACGATTCGATATGTTACGATAATTTAGGTGGTACGATTGCCCAGGCGTCATATCAGCAACTTCATTTGGGTAGGATCGCCAACGCGTCACGCCTTCGCATTTGTTATTATGTCATTTTATACGTTTTGTAACGCTATTTGGTGTACTCGTAAGTTTTTCGATAAAAAATAAGGTTCCGTTTCATATACACTCGAATTCAGGTTTTGGAACCTTTATTGAAGTCGGTTAAAATATAAAAACTTCTTCAATACAAATCGTCGTTGTGAAATTTTATAGATATTGATCTTAAGGTTTATTGGTAATTATATTTTAGCCATTAAAATAAATTACTTATGATATAACAAATAATAATATCATTTTGTAATCAGCAGTCAATTAAATTCGAAAACACAAATTTAATTTTCGTTTAGTCTCCACAAAAATTTGTTTTAGGCTTTCTAATTCTTTACAATTAAATCTGCACACAGTTGTCAGTTCGTTAATTTATTTAAAACGTAATAACATTTAAATTTTTATATTAATGTTTGACGAAATATGAAAAAAATAACATGTTGAAAATTATACATCAAACTAATTCATTTAAAAAAATAGATAAAATTTAAAAATTATGAAAACAATATCGAGCCTTTTCAGGAAAAACGTCATAAACGACAATTTGTTTTTTTTTCAGGAGAGAGTCACCTCATTGTTTTATACCTATACTTTCTTACCATATAAGGGTATTGTAAATTAAAAATAAAACTTGGAAGTATTCGAAATGAAATGTTAAACTGCCTGATTATAAGATTAAGAAAAAAAGACTTTTGTCGCTTAGGATGTTCTTCCTGACAGGGCTCAATATAATTTTCTTACTGACTTAAACGTTTTCCTTTAATATGCGCATTTAAAATTAATGCCAATACTTATTCATCGTAAAATTTTATTTCAGTTACAAACTCTTCTTCCGTTACAAAAGTGGCTTTTACCAAAGACTTAACAGACTGTGTTCAAAAAAACTAATTGTAAGACATTGTGCTTTAAACTGTGCCGAAAGGGGACATCCTAGCGGTGTTCAAAACTTTAAAATAGACTTTATGTGGTTGTTGTAATGGTAGAAATTCGATTGGAAGCTGTTGGGGTGGAGCTGGTTTAATGGCCACGGATGGGAACTAACCTATCTAAATTGAACAAGACCAGAGTCTCCGGTGTTAATCATGTTAGTATCGCATTTCCATACATATTTTATTTATTTGCTTAGACACGCCTTTGTTTTTGTTCTGCGTTTCTGTGCTTCTTATTAACTGTTTTGTGAGTTTACTGTTCGTTGTTTCACTGTGCAGTTTTTCAGATCGTTCACATTAAAGATATAGTGATAAACTATGCTACTTTGTAACTATGTTACTTTACTACTCGTTTTTTTTCGAAGATTCCCGAACGCGAATATTCTATATGTCAATAGTCATATAATTTTTTCGGGGCACCACTGCAACTCCTGTTCACCAGGATCAATAGTGGCGACCTTTGATCGAATAATCAACGAATAATGCAGCTGTGCAATGATGCACTGGCTGTGCCCCGACACATACCGGGTGTCTTGGGACCCGCAAAAAACTTAATCAGAAGAAATAGGAGGTAGTAAGAAAGCGGTTTCAGACTTCCCTCCCAACAAAGCAGAGTCAGCAATGGAATCGGTCCAGAGGCTAAAAGCCTAAAAGCTAAAGGGATCTACAGTCAAGAGATGCCTGAACGTCAAAACACCACGGCAAGCCAATAACAAACAGGGGATAAATTAAATATCGTATAAATAATAGTAATAGTAATATTTATCTACCCCCCCCCCCCTCTTTTTAATCCCTCCCCTTTATAATTCCCCCCCCCCCCTTATATAACACCCCCCCCCTTTTTTATAATCGGAACGACGTAGACGTAGGCTGAAGTTTCATCCTTTTGTGGTAGATATTCCGACCATCCGGACTAAACGTATAACTTGGGCCTCTTTAAGGCAAGAGTGAATAGGTTTCTCCTAGGCAGGCATGATCCACCTTAGACCTCTTCGCCGCTAACCTCTTTAGATACTAAACTTTGTGAAAACGTACTTAGCCGACAAAACATTCGCATATTTATATTAAAACAGACATTACTACTTACCTATGTTCATAATTTCTGAGTGCTTAGTGTAAGCAATCAATCTAAGAATCTAAATTTGTATTGTCTCCATTAATAGTGTTGTTCTATATCCTAATTCCAGAACGATAATCATTAGAGACGAACCAAAGCAAACGCCTCTAAAAATACCGAGGACTCGTTAAGGCTTAACTGATTTCTATATGAGCGATATAAATCTAGAGTTTATTGCACATATTTCCGCTTAGCTGATACACACGCCATTAAAAGGAGAGTTATTATGGCAAAACCGCTTGTAAATCACAGTTATTTGTCGGTGCGAATATTTTTTTGACGTTATTCTTTCGCGAGGACGAGGACTGAGGTGCGCCGTATGTTTTGTTTTTGAGGATTTGTCGCGGCGGAAAAATTGGAATGGAATAGGTTATTTGTAGGATGGGATATTCATAGCGTTGCGAGGAATTATATTCGCGATACAGTTGGATGCTTTTTGTTATGTTTACAGGAATATACTTGATAATCTGCATGGACTGCCGTTTTGATTTTTACTGTTATCAAAGTAATTTTGAGATTACAAAATTTCCGACTCTAAAAATTTAATACAGATACTGAAAAAGAGAATGTACGATAAGAATAGATACGTGTACGATTTCAGATGCCACTACAGTTTACAAGAACCATATCTTAATGACAAAACATAATACATCAAAGCTAACATAATTACCGCCCTATCACGCGCACGCAATTTTTGCATCATTCATCTTGGAATCAAACACTTTGTGATATTGGTACGTCGCCACATCTGATGCGATCATCATATATCATGCACTGTGATGTATCACGATCAATCACGCACGGCCCGACAAATGGATTGATAATTCGTACTACCAAAATACGTTAAAATACAAATATAGTAACCGCCTTAAAATAGGTAAACAGACATTTATTCATTGATGTTACAAACCTGGGTGAAATTCGGCACAGTTAAGATAACAACTGAGCTTATTCACAAATAAAACTATTCTGTAATAGATGTAAAAAATCTAAAAACCCATTCAAATTATTTTTTTCTGCTTCAAAAGTCACTCCATACAAATTTTATCAAAATTGGTCCAGCCGTTTTTATAGTTGTAAATTGCATTGTCATCGGGTTTGAAGGTACCCTGAAAATTACAGCCTGCTAGCTTATCGGGAAGTGCCTCAAAATTGAGTTGCAAAAATCCAACCGGAACGACAAACAAACAAGAAAGTGAGTGTATAAAAACGTGGGAAAAATGTGAATGTATATGTCTAATGTTGTATGTGTGTAGCTCGAACCTTAAATATAGTGCAAGATTCCTACTAATCTTCTAGAAATCAGAATGGAAACGATAAGTTTGTATAAAATACTATCTGTATTTAAAATATTGACCTTTGTCGATGAGGACACGATAAAAGTCCTTCAAATTTTACGTACAATGTACATTTAAAACAAAAAAAGATACAAGTCGAACAACATTGTTCCAATCTTCTATGTCAGCAAATATGTTCAGGGAAGTACCAGCATTTAGAGAAAAATAGTTTGTTTACTCAATCTCCCGTTTACAACATAAACAGCGATAAAAAGCAAGGCGCCGGTCCGTCGACCAATCACAGTGGAGGAATGGCCGCGACGACATCCGGAATGATGGCGGGAAAATTCAATATCCGCTCAAATACGAGATATTCGATTACCAGATTACTACTGTCTATATATCCTCTATCTGCTACACCAGATTCGATTTAAAACTTGCAGTTGAATTTTACAGTCGTACGCGACATTTGCAATTTACTGGTTATTAGAATAATCCGCTGGCGATGTTTAAACTTCCATTGCTCATATAATGCTTAATATCTTTAACTCTCGCTTGTGCTACTTGTAGTTTATTAATAAATTATAATAATAAACCACATCACGACACACACATTGACAGAACAACTAGCGTAGCAATCGGATGTTTACACCACTGCGCCACAGAGGTCGTCGTTTGATAAGTACAAGCTTAGCAACGCGTGTTATTTGGTTACATACAGTTCTGATAGTAGACAAATGCCTCTGTGTAGTACTCTCGCAAAATTAGCTAGTTATGTTTGTAACTATCAGAAAAGCTATGTAGCCTAACTACTATTAAGAATTTAAAAAAATGAATGACGAGTGCCAACCCTACGTATGATGCCACTGCATGCTCCATCTAATTGGTAATAGTAGACGCGAGGCAGGGAGATCAAAGTGTTGCCCGTCCAATAAAATGTCACAGATGATCAGTGACGTCACTATCGGATTAGGGCTGTCCCTTATTTTTTATTAAACGAAACCGATACGCCTCACAAGTGACGGAGGGATATTTGATTATATGCTTTCGAAATTATTAGAGAACATTGAGATCGTTTTATCTACTCTGTTACTTTTTTGAGTGCCTGAGATTATGTCTTAGTGCAGGGCTGAGTCAATGTGTGTCTCGTGATGTGGTTATTATTATTATTGTTTAAGGGTTACATATATAAAGAGGAGCGTTAATATGTATAAAAATGGACGCAGGTTCTCTCTTGACCGTTTGGATGTCCAGCAGCCAATGCCTAATGTTTGTGCATAATGCAATTCGAATGCTTTAGTATAAATAGAGAGGGTGCTTTTCGCTGCCATTGCAAATATTGATCGATGTTGTTAAATTTATTGCCGACAACCCTTCTGAATTTGTGTTTTAGCAGACCTTATACCGATGCGCTTTATATAACTTTTAGCAGACCTTATTATACCGATGCGCTTTATATAACTTTTAGCAGACCTTATTATACCGATGCGCTTTATATAACTTTTAGCAGACCTTATACCGATGCGCTTTATATAACTTTTAGGCGAATTATATTTTAGTTGTATATGAATAGTTGCGACATTTAAACATACATAGTCCCTCGAGAGGGGTTAGTTGCGACCAAAATGAAAAACTATTATATTGTAGACATTATTTTTATTAGGTTTTTAAATGTATTAATTAAATAATATATATATATTTACATGAAAATATATTTTGTAGTATACGAAGATATTACGAGAATTGTTAAGTTAATAATTTTGATATTAAGTATAATCTTCACTTAACACACGAATTATATCTACTTAAACAATTCTGTTCCATCACTGCTTGTAAGTTGATTCAACTCAGAGCTTAACTTCATCTATGTTTTGATTAATAAAGAAAAAAAAAATACAAACCCCCGCTTCTGTACTCAAAGCCGGAAAAAACAGCCAACTTTTTTGCAGTCTCGTCAAACCACTCCAACTGGAAGTTGTTATGGCATCCTAAATCGGCGACCGCATTATCTCTATCAAATAAAATATAATAAAGAACGGCAAACCCCAGAACTATGGCAATAACAATATATTTCATAAAAACCGTATTATGGGTAAGACGTTGTATCTCCAAAAAATCAAAATGGACTTGACGCCATCCCTGTGTCCGGTGCGTTTTTTTATTTAATTCTGCAAATCTACCCCTTGTTTTTGTGGGGTGCCTCGTCGAATGGTTCAAGTCACAAGCTTTAGAGATGTAAGTGTAGAAAAAAAACACCAAAACACATTTTGATTATAATTAATTGTTTTTACTACTTCAGTGGCAAGGTTCACCTTTTTCTCGTGCAAAATATTACGTAGAGTTTTTTGTTTTCTTGTGGTTTTCGGATTTTTGCTACAAAAATCTTCAAGATGTGTGCTTTGAAATTGATGACAAGATGCATCAAACAGAATTTATGCTTAAACCTTATTTCACTTCGTCAAAATCCCTGAAATTTTGTTTGAATTTCGGATGTGTTTGTAAAAGTGGATTTTTTTAAATTTATTATAAGGGTTTTATCGCTAAGCGATAATATCGCCCAAAAATGGATTTATAGAAACGTCTTCTCACAGGACCACAGCTCGCTCTCACCCCTCGTTTGGACCACTTATTGCTGCTGGGAAGTAGAAATCAATACTTCACGACTGAGGGTTGACATTGTTTACGTGGAAATTATTTTACTCACACCATGCCTACTTAATTAATATTGTTACGACTTTCAAGCACTTACAAGAGAGTTTACTTAAGTCGAGTTTGTACGATGGATAGGGATGTACTCTACCTCATTAGGGGTATATATATAAATCAATCAATCTAATATCAATATATATCATCTAATGTAATCAATCTGACTAAAATATTTAAGGATAACTAAAAGAAACTTAATTAAACTTATCAGAAATAAAGGCTACAGATGTATTAACATATAAAATACCTAGTAAGCAAAAGTAATTTAATTTTTAAAGACCATCGAATTAAACAAAAAAACCTACCCTTAAATCCCCAACAGATACGTTCCAACACGTAAGCACGAATAATAAATCCGTCAAAAATAACAATCGCTCCCTAAAATATTCCTGAAAACAATACCTTATCGTTTGTCTTTCTGTCAGCGCATTAGATGTATTGGTGACAGTTTTATGGTGTCTTCAATGCTGGGTTGCTAATGCCCCAGCCACCGGTCAGCAAGTGAAGATTTATACGCCCTATGTTAGGACATAGGACAGACCGGACGAAAGATAAAAGGGTGAATTGCTTTTGGCTTCCGCGAGGTATGATTTCTGATTTATAGGCTGTATTGTTGACTCATGCTGTAGGTATTCTCTGGTTTCGCTCGCATGGTGTTTTGTTTTGGAGAGAAACCCCTCACGCTATATTTTCTGTTGCTAGTTTGCCAGAGGTGTGGCTAGACTTATCTTTGTGGTTTAAGAACCGCGAGATTGTAATTTAATATATTTTACTAAACTGGAACTCAAACCTAGTACCTAGCATGTTTAAATAAGTGACGATTCCTTCTGTCACAGGTAGAACTTTGCTAAACCAAATATAGCAGTACTTGTAATGTACTGCAATAGGGAATATGCATGACATTTTTAATTTATTTATTATAATACCACATATACTCACAGATCCGTTAGATTGTTTAAAAAATCAGAATTATTAACTAAGCTTCAAAGTCGTTGGTTAGACAGAGAGATCCGATATGTACAATGACGTCAAAGTACACGAGCGCCAAACAACTTCAATAGAAAAGGTTGTTCTGATGAGCGAGATAGATAAATCTCCCTGGTTTATTGTACAATTCTTATTCTGTTTTCACTATAAATTTACTATTTCCACATACTTTACGATAAATTGATTGAATAATCAAATTAAATTTTATGCACATTCCCTTTTAAATAAATAACCACATCACGACACACACATTGACTCAGCCCTGCAGTAAGTATCGTAAGAACTTGTATCGCAAGTGCTAAGCAACGATATGGTATATACTAAATAAATAAGAATACAACATCCAAGACCGGTAAGCGATACAATGCGTCTAAAACATAACAACAAATAACACAAAGTACCGCCCCCGCCGGGATTCGAACCCGGAACCTCTAGCGTAGCAGTCGGCTGTTTACACCACTACGCCACCGAGGTCGGTCATTTTCTTCAAGGTAACATTCAATTGGCTGACAAGTCTTCCTTGCTTTTGAGTTCTATAACGAGGAATTAGTTCATCGGGATAGAAGCATTGTCTTTGCTAGTTGTTAAAAACAGCCGCTGGACCGTGAGCGTCTCAGGCGCTTGTTCGAGCCACTCTCGAAGTTTAGACAAGGTACAGTCGGCAAAAAAAGAGAACAAAAAATATTTGAAATATAGAAAGATGGCAAACCGCGAAAGAGAACATTAACTGAGCTATAAAAACGCCGTTTGAATGTGAAATTAGATTGAAAACATAAATATACTTAAAAAGTTCTGTATTTTTATGAAAAAAAGGATGATGCAAATTATTGAGACATTCAGCCCTAAGTATTGTTCACTGCCCGTTTTATACCTTTATGTAATTTAAACAAATGCATTGTATGATGAAATAACATCAGCTGTCAAGGCCTTTATTTGAGTAATCCCAGAACACGAAAACTGAATTAGGATACATTAGACTCTGCACTTATAAAATAACTTTCTTTTTATTACCCCACGAAGTACTAAAAGTGCATTAGAACGAGTCATATGACAGAATAATTCCCAGCCTCCCCCCATTAAAACTAGTAATGAATCTCGGTTATCCGATTTCAAGTGATAAAAAGTAGGTGTTTTTGCTTTCGATACAAACCCCGTGGGATTATAACCCTAGACCAGCGACTCCTAGCGGAATCTTAGTAAATACTATTCTTACAGAACATCGAAACCTATGGAGACGATAAATGTTATACATTTTAGAAAATACGTTAACATTTTGAGTTTTTGAGTACTAAAGGTAACTTACTAAGGTAAGGTAAGGTAGCTTTATAACGGCATATTTAATCTATTAGAGTTCCATATACAAAATGTATGTAGGATCTAAAGCTATTGTAACATAAATATACGAACCTAAAGATCAATTTTATAGCCCACGATAATTAACTTGTATTTAAAACCCAAAATAAAGCCGTATGTGTGAATAAAATTTATGTTGTTAAAGTTTAGAAACTCTACGGTTTTTCCTGTTCCTTCTAACCATAGACCAATGCTATTCGAGTCGCAGGATTATTTCAAGTGAGTTTCGGTGGATTCCCGAATAAATAATGTAGGTACAGAGATTTACGATGGATTATATGGAGAGCTTTTTTACTTGCCCATCTTACTTAACTAAAATTGCCAAATAGATCCGATGAACTGATACAAAAAGGAAAACAATACTTATATTTTATCAGTACACCTGTACTTACAAATATTTCATGCTTAATCACATCGTAGCATAATTATATAATAAATTGTATATTATAAATTGTATGCTTAGATCTTTAAAACTACGCAACGGATTTTGATGCGGATTTTTTAAAAGAGAGTGATTCAAGAGAAAGGTATATGAATATAATACATGCGTAATATCCGTGCGAAGCCGGGGCGGGTCGCTAGTGACTGATAAACTCAAAAAAAAACGCCATTTTGAAGCATGAACTCAATCTTTGAACATATCGTCTCTTACCATCAAGTGACTTGGTGAAATTGTTACTTACTTACTTTTTACAGTATTTTTAATATTGCGTGTTCTTACAAAATGAACCTTCGTGCTAGATAAATGTCAACTTGGTCAGTAAATACAGTGGTGTAAGCAAATGGAGATGACGTCTTGGTTAGAACTTGGCAGCTGATGGTAAACCACGGCATTATGAACTTTGAACTGCTCCAAAGTTTCATTAGTACTTGAATACTCTGCTGGACATTGCCGTCATTGTGTAGAATGTAAATAACTAACCGATTCAACCAGGCTTTGCTCGGGTAGAGGGGAAGAAAATTATATTTGAGAACATAACCTTTCTGCCCTTTTTAATTGGGAAAAAATATTAAAAAACGCCAATCATTAGTTGTGATAAAAAATAAAATGGGTAAAAATTAATACTAATTTAGAATTGCTTTAATAAACGAACTACGGAGGTTTCTTAAGGAATTCTTTCCCGTATAAATAGCATTCCGAACCGGTGGTAGTAAAAATATGACGATTTGAATGTGATTAGTTTAGGTCTATTCTAATAAAACATTTTGGCTGTGACTTTGACTAGACAAAAACCCTTCGAATATTAAGTTAATGTAATTTTTAATTTTAAATAACTATTAAATATATATCTCAATTTAATATTCTTATTTGCAGTATTGGTTAAAATGAGCATAACAATTGTCAGGAGCGTTGGTAATGGCGATACGTGGATTGGAGTCAGATATCCGAAAGTACCTATAGATGTTCGTTAATTAATTAAATTTAGCGGCCTCTCGAATCTTCTCACCATTGAACAGAGATGTTGTACAGACTTGTCGATAAACTTGGTTAGTACACAGTTATTTCGTCGAGTATCGATAACAAATTCCAAAGAGTAAGCTCAGAGATTACCTGCATCTTAATAAAGAACTAAAACTATACAAGTACAAAACATTGTGTCAAATTACAACACACACATCAGTAAGGACACAATAGCCTATCTACAGGCTAAGATTTAGCAACAATTTTACGGACATTTTATTCAACAACAATTTGTTGACAATTTTTCACCTTGATGGAAGAATCAATCAAGTTAATTCTTCATGTTTAACTTTAAGGATATGTTACATCTATAAAAAAATCGAGCGAGGAAAGCACTATTTTGGGCTTTGTGTTGGAATTCCATGATGATTAGTCCAATGCGGATCTAATCAAGGGATCGTGAAAGGGTCGCTGAGGTCAGTCCAGCCAACCGTGGGCAAATTGGCCGCGGTTACTCGCATTTGATGCTTGTATTTGACGTTCGATAGTTTCAAGAAACGTCAAAGGATTCGAAATTTGATAGTCCAACCATAGAGAACATTTGTCGGATTGATTAGTAACTACTGTTTTGTCTCGATTGTATCTGTTACCTTTTCAGTAACCAACTAGGGTCTTCGTTGATACAAAGACGGCCAGCATCAACAAATTTTGCTATTAGAACGACCAAAGATTATACTAAAGTAATACAGGTATTCAGGGGATTCTTAAGGATAGATATATACTACTCAAAACAAAATAAGGGCCACGAGGTATTTTGTCTGTACCATGAAAATAATAAAACCAATATATATATTTTTTTTTTTTCAATACCGAAAACTACTGTTGTTTTTACCGTGTAGACCAATAAACTTATTCCAATAATAATGATTAAAAAGTTTATTTGCTTTTGAAAGAAAACATCATAAACCAAGAAGCTAAGGAAAGCAAAACGACAAATAAAATAGTTTTAAATCAAATTTTATTTAAAATTGTTGCCAGCATTAGATGAATACTACAATATTAAAAAGTTTAGGTATCAAAGAGTTTGTATACTCAATATTTTACTACTTTCAATATGTAATTGTTTAATAATTTACACCAAAATGAAATAATACCTCGTGGCCATTATTTTGTTTTGAGTAGTATATTTCGTTAAGTCATGGTTATTTAACAATGTTAGTGCGAGAGTTTTGAATGATATAACAATTGTTACTTACCAAAAATAATTTCAGTAGTAACTATACTGACTTTGATGTTGAGCATTTTTATGACAAAATTTTCATCATAGCGTTGACTTGGTGGATTCTGCTCGCAAGAAAGAAATTGTTTCGTTTTCAAAGTATTCTGTGCTGTGTACAATGGAAGCAGGACGTCGCGTTTGTTGATACTATCCCATTGGAAAATTTGTGAATGCGTCGCTTTGAGAATCTCAAATAAGCGCATGAGCTTTCTACGTCGTATATTCAGAAAGAAATATGTTCAATAGTTGCGCATTTTCAACGAATGACCGAAAATGGAGATGAGCTTTCAACATTTACATCCTTTTTAATATCTGAACCCTTTTTTCATATTTTGGACTAACACTATTGTAAAATATATGCCACATGCATAGAGATGTGAAAAGTGTGTGTGTTTTGGGGCAGTAGACAACGTTTGATTGAAACCTATAAATTAAAAATCGGCTTCATAGCTGACCGAAAATAAAAATTATTGTTCAGTCTACCCCCGAAAATCTACTATCAGAAAGAAGCTTGTATACTCGGTTTTTTAAGTTGAAATAATTATATACCTCATTAGCCTTAAAAGTACAGTTAAAACTTATTATTACTAGGGCTTTGTCGCTAAGCGATAATATCGCCCTGTAAAGGCAAGGAATACAAAACAGCTACAAAAACAAACAATTTACAATTTTTAAAGCCTAATTCAGAGTTAAAACTTTAGCCAGCGACTGTATCTAAATATTTCGCTTCACACAGGCACGGGTTCATTTGGTTTGGAAATGCTTTAAGCTGAGGATGTTGGGATCGGTGCAGGGAACTCATAAATATTCCTCATGTATCACAAGATGTACTCAACATTCTCTCTATTTGTTACGTTAGTTAGTAGCAATCGCGTAACATTAACTAAGTGAAGAAAATTAGCTTGTTTGCTTAGTTTTTTATATGTGTAAAATAAATTTTTATTATATTAAAAACCTAATCGAGACACACAGAATGACTTAGCCCTGTAATCTTGCATCGCAGGCACTAAGCAATTATATGGTATAAACTACATAGTAACTACTATATAAAAGACCGGCTAAACAAGCTAAACGGAGCGTCTTGCAAGTAAAACAAAGTTCCGCCCCGCCGGGATTCGAACCCGGAACCTCTGGCGTAGAAGTCGGCTGTTTACACAATGCGCCATCGAGTTCGTAACGTTTTGTTAATCATAATACAAGCTACAGTAGAGCAATTTAGCAAGTACGATAGCAAAGAATAAGAATTACTGTATGTTAATTATAATTAATTAATGTGTATTGAAAGTTAACAAATCAATGTTCTATCAATTGTGTTTGTCTTTACAGTAAATATTAATTTAATACATCGAACAGTAAATAATATACTGGTATATTATGTATATAAAAATAAAAGATAGCTTAAAAGTTTGATTAGATTTTAGTTGTAATTACGATATTTAAGAAAAAAATATTAAAAATTATATTATCAGTTCAAAATTAAGTCATAGTAGGTATCCAAGAAGGTCTTTCGTCCATAAGGTGTACAATATTGAATTAGGATAAGCAGATTACAAACTTGGGGTAGTGGGTTCGATGTAATTGTTTATTGAATTATTTATAGAGGCTAATCCTTAATAGGGAATGTGATTTATTAATAAATTCCGTGTCGAGTCTGATGACTCATGCTAGGGCTGTTTCTAAGGATTTGTGCATTGGTTTTGGCAAAAGCCCTTAAGAATAAAATCAAGATAAAGTTCTGACTTTGAAGTAATTGTGTTTAGTGAATTGGCTGCATAAAACTTTTAGCCAGTTTCCAAAAAAAAAACTTCTTAATAGGACTGTGTTATTTACTTTTAGATTATTTGGTTAGGTAGGTTATCTTAAAAGAAAATTTAAGATTTGATTACCAAGCAACAACTTTTTTCAAACAACGAATAGCCAATCAAACCCGATTCTTCTCAACTTTTTATTAAAATGTAGATATTGCTTTACAAATAGGTACAGCGCTCGTGTCGCCCTCTATCTAATTTAGCGGGAAAAGAGTCGACACGTGACTGTCACGTGGCGACGTTTCGACCAATCGCTGGTCATTGTTTTGCCGATGACGTCATCAGCACATCATAGGGTAGCCGCGCGTGGGAAATGATTCATTATTCAAATGAAGAATAGCATGCAAATGAAGTATTCAAAGTGGCCAGTGTCCAGTCAATACCAAAGAGTTTTAATTTAGATTTCTATGAAGCTGAAGACGTATGTAAGAGCATGAAATTATTCGTAATTTTATGAATAAAATGGAATCCTTTCATAATAGGACATTCGAAAAAATAAGTTTTTGAAATAGAAAACGCGATTTAATTTACAATATTCAAGACGTTTTAGAAGATCAAGTCAAACGGTTTAAAGTGGTACTGATTTGCAATATTAAGCCAATATTTGCTAAACTATTTATTTATGTGCACCCCTTACCTACAGAATTCATGATTCACCCTAGCAAGGGGTTATTTTAATACCTAACGCCTAAATAAACTTAGATAGTACAAGGAAATTGTCAATAAGGGATGTTTGATAAACTGTGTTTGAGGGTTCGTGTTTTTAAGTTGAACCCTGGTGTTTTTTTTGGTCTAAGGTGTTTTACCAAATGTACCTAACCCTCAGTATTTTTAGGAAAATTTTGGTTAATTAAATGAGTTTCTACGTAACTTTGTAGCATTATTATTATAGCAAACGTTGTGACAATTATCTTTTCACGAATTGAAATGGAGGAAATATAATAATGAGAACCATATCATAACACACACATTGACTCAGCCCTGCACTAAGATATAATCATGCATCGCGGGCACTAAGCAACGATACAGTATAAACTACAAATATAAGAATAAAACATCTAACACTTGTAAGCGGAACAATGGGTCTTATAAATAACACAAAGTTCCGCCCCCGCCGAGATTCGAATCCGGAACCTCTAGCGTAGCAGTCGGTTGTGTTCACCATTTCGCCACCGAGGTTGTAAACATATTCAATAAACTAAAAGACTATCCCACCGAAATTGAAAAGGACTATATCACGTCTTGTCGATCTTGGTTTAATTTTGTATAGCGTATTAGAAAACGTTATTCAAAATGTATCTTTATTCGTGTTTAATTACATTTGACAGTTGAAAAAACAAATACAGCACATATTATTATTGAAAGTCAGGAGGATACAACATTTGTAAGGGGCTGACAGACTGCATGTGACGTTGATTGATTAACTCTTTGTTTTATTTTATTTTAAAATGTTTCTTTTTCAGTTTTTTTTAATGAAATTTTTTTCAACCTCGTAATGAAAGGTTATTTCTTAATTATTTTGTAAAAAAAAGATTTTGTTCAAAGTGGGAAACTTTTTTCATAAAATTAACGTTTTTCATAAAATGTTCCCAACAAAACTAGAAGTTCCAAAAGCAATCTTCCTCATTCCTTGCCTTAGTTATTTCGTTGCTTTTAGCTCTGTCAAAACGCAGTCACTGATTGATCACTCTCTGAAATGAGCTCTATATTATCCCTTTACCTTTTACTTTTTTTTTAATTTAAAAGCGTCTAGCCCAAACTTTAGGAGGTGAATATTCAACTGTGGCTGAAAAAAATAATTTCACTTTGTAAAAAGTCTCCGAGTTCAGGCATTTGACATTAAAATGTGTGATAGAATTGAAATAAAATAGTTTGTTCAGTTTAATTAAGTCCAAACTTTTCAGAACATTTTCAGGCAGACTCATTTTATACCAATAGTATTTTTTTATTATAGTAGCAAAATATAGAGACGCATGGAAATCTTTGCCTAAGCAAGGGATTCTTACATTACGAACAATTATAGAACTAATGAAGAAAAAAATACAATTATAACAAACATTAATTACTAAATAAAAAAACTATAATATTAACTAACAAAACTACAAGAATATACAAGAATATATCACTACTTAAAATGTGACTGTGAGAAATAAAAAAAAAGTTTATTAATATTTATTAGTCTTATCAACCGAGTCTAAATTTAAAAAAATACTCTCTTTGTTTTCGTAATTTGCCTGTTTTGCCGTTAAAAATGATTGTTTTACTTTTATTTGAGCTTTTGCAATACTTCAAACCAGACGTCCTGTTTATGTGTAAATATTTGACGGACAAGTCAATTTATTGAGTTTATTTACTTACTGAGTGCAAACACTGTTTTGTGTTGGATCAAGGGCACGACGCGTGTACACCCTCCGTGCACTTCCTGTCACTTTGACAACCTGACAACCATGTGACAAGTGTGAAATCCATAGGAAATACGTGTAATAAGTATAAAAGCTTTCTCTGAACAACCTAACCTGTTTGGTATTTTATCATTCTTAATTTGAACAGCATAAGGATTGGTATTGCAGTTGTTATTAGAAGCTTTATGTGTGGCCGTCCGTACCTAAAGTGTACTCTGCTAATGATTTGTAACTGTTTTCTTATGTTGCTTTTAAAATGATCATTTTTAGAACAATTTTTAACGGAAATGGGAATAAACGGAAACATTCCTTTGACGTTCCATCTTTAATTTCTAGAATGTAACAAGGTCGGTTAAGAGAGTTAATGATGTTATTTTATTATTTAGAAACTTGTGAGTTATTTTTTTTAATTATTTAAAAGGCTATATCTCATTTGATTTATTTTTTCATTTTTTTTTCTATATTTTGAAATCAGAATACTTATAAAAATATATTTTTAATATTTTTGCGATACTAAGAGTCGTTTAAAAAGGAAAATTAACTTATTCGATCAAAATTCAAATTTATAAAACATTCTGTAGTTATCATTATTAAATGCTGTATTCGTTGGCAACTATCAAAACTTAAGTATTTAAGTTGTTAGTAAGCTCCAGCTTATAAGCCATTAAAGTTTATAAATCTAATTTAAGAGGGTTATTGTACCAGAATAGATCGGCTCGGCTACGAGGAAACCAAATGTTATGCTTCTCTGGAAATATAGATTACGATCAGAACATTCAACATAAGGGAGATAATTTTAATAACTCTTAACATATGAAGTTTCAAAATAAACCTGTCCTGGTTTTTGTTTAAATTTTGGTGGCTAATGACGATTTTGACGATCTCGGTGGCGTAGTGGTGTGAACAGCCGACTGCTACGCTAGGGGTTCCGGGTTCGAATCCTGGCGGGGGCAGGAATTTGTGTTATTTGCAAGACGCATCGTTTCGCTTACCGATCTTGGATGTTGTATTCATATCTATGTAGTATATACCATATCGTTGCTTAGTTTCTGTGACACAAGTTCTTACGATACTTACTGCAGGGTTGAGTCAATGTGTGTGTCGTTATGTGGTTATTATTATTATTATTAATGAATTTTTAAACGTTTTTTAGTATAATTTTCAAGACTACCGCTTTTTTATTTTAATATCTGGTGGTTATTACTTTTTAAGCAAATTAGGATAGATTCCACTTAAGTTTTGCACTTGGAACTAAATTTTGGTTGATTTTCCTTCGCCAAATGAAGTGTACCGGCGAGATACGGCCAGGGCTAATTTTCAATTAAAACTTCATCAAACTTGAACTACCAAGAAACTCTTTTGCAACCGTCAAGTGATAAGCGACGTGCCTATACATGATTGTACAGTTGAAAAGCCATTTGTACAGGAAATATTATTTGACATGCAATTTCTAAAAAAAAAAACCTGTACCTATATATTGAACATTTGTCCCTATAGTCATAACGAACTGTTTTGACTTAAAAGTTTGTAAAAATGTACACAAACTACTACTATTTACATACTTATATTCCACGTAGCCTTCACTTTGTGTTTTTTTTTGTAAATCTAACAGGTACATTTATTATATCACTGCTTGTATAGTAATATTTAACACTACAAGCGGCTGTTCGTAGTGTTTAATAATAATTCATGATCATCATCGTAAAACAGACTCATTTAAAAGTGAGAGATCAAATAACAAAAAATATCATCCACCAGAAAAATTACATGTTGTAACTTGTACCACGCAATAACAATAGATAAGATCTCGGCAAAACTAAGTAAAGTAGCAGGTAACTCGTGAAAATCACCACCGCAATTACTGGCAGCTCCACCAGAACGTACCCCTGTATATCTTCTTAATATATTTTATACTAAAAGCTTCCGATTGCTTCGACATTTATGGGAATTAAAAGGTTTGCTTCTAATGAGCTTATGATTAAATCTTAAATCAGTTTTATTTAAAAAATAATTTGGCACTGCATCTTTGCGAAGTGCATAATTATTCTTTGACATAACCTCAAAATTTTATGTTTTTCCTTGTAACTTTAATTTTCATTAAAAAAATCAGTCCCATAGTTTTAATGTAGCCAGTCATCTATCATCCGTATGAAACAAATAACGATATGGTAAATCGTTTGAAAATGTTCGAAGAACAAATCCTATGTAAGGCAGCATGTGTTATCGACAGATGATAGTGCCTTGTGACGTCACATCAGAAGTGGACGGGGCGAAATTGGATTTTTATCCGAACCTTCAGATAAGGCATGAGTTTGCTCCGCCTCAGTAAAGGCATGATTCCGCCCCATGCCTCGCTCCTCTTAAGGAATGTTTAGACTAGGACACAACACACTCAATGTCTATATCGAGTGTCTATGAGTCAGTACTGCGTCTCATTGTGATTTATAGTGACATGATAATTAGTGTCGAATCAGCGCAAATCAAGAAATCTGTCAAATGTGGACAGTTAATAAACTTGTGTCTGACATTTGTGTCGCAATTTCTGTCGTAGTCTAAACTTGCCTTTACTATCTAGAGAAAATTATATTCGCCTCCTAGACCGGCGTGCTCCAGATGTACTTGAATCCTCCTTATTGAAAACTTAATAAGCTTCTATGCGGAGTTTTTACTTCTGATTTTATTTGCTCTTTGATTTACTATGATATTTATTGAACATTTATCGCAACTTTTTTAGGTGAAACAGAGATATTATCACTACTTTACAGAACAGTTACTTTACTATTCGAGTCAAGAGCTACCTTAAATGAAAGTGGACAAAACTAACAAAGTTTTACACTTTTGTATGGCTCTTTATATTTTGCTAGGTGTGGCAAAGAGCTTTCGCTTGTACAGCTCAAATCTAATACAGGACGTTCTTTTTTAAAATTCGCTATGCCTGTCCAGCGAAAACAACCCGTCTCAGGTTCATGGAGTTCCAATTTTAAATTTAATTTTTTGCTTGCCCAGCCTGGCTCGCAGCGGACTTAGATTGTTGGAGTTCCATTTTTAATATCTGTATTTTTTTCTTTAGCGCGAGGGAGCGGCTCGCAGCGATGCGGAGCGCGAGCGTCGCGCGCGCGGCGACTGGGAGGCGCGGGCGCGCGCTGCCGAGGCGGACGCCGCGCGGCTCGCCGGCAAGCTACAAGCGGCGCAGCGGGAGATATCCAGGTACTATAAACAGTTGAATGCTTTGTTTCATTGTCCACATAAATCAAAGATTACAATCCAACATAGAAACTTTTGTAGGTTCAAAAGTTGGATTGCTTAGATATTCTCATTCATGCAAAGCAGCGAATGTTTGTCTGTGGCATATGGTATATTGAATTCTAAAAAATGTTTTGGGCCTTCTCTCGATGTCTTTATCATTGAAGCCCCACTTTAGCAACAACAAAGATTGAATAAACTTTCGTTGTACCTAGTTAATTAGTGCAATAAAACAACAATAGTAGTTTACACATTTTTATTTATTTCTACATATATTTATTTACTTATATCTACAGCTGATTTCAAATCAAATCAGTTGTAACGCATTGCAGTTAACTGATGTTTAGTTGATGAGGTCCACATTTGAATACGTTGATTAAAACGCGAATTACAGGTTCGTCTCCAAATGAAATGTAAATATGAATTGGGGAAGTAGCAAAATTGCGGTTTCAGATGCCGCGCCACCGGATAAACCGAAACAAACGGGACCAATTAAAAATATTGCCTTTTACAAACAATCAAACAGTGGAATTGGCGCGGTTTATATTAGGTTCGTTACAGATTTCGCTCTCGAATCTAGTAAAGGCCGGAGCACATCAGATCCAATTGCAGTTGAAGTTGTAAAGTATGTACACTCTAGTACACTCACTATAGTACACTCTGTGATGGAAGTCACAAAACGCACTGGAGACTGACCACATTAGGCGTGTGTGACGTCTTTCACGCCTGCAGCATACCTCCGCCGCGAAATCATATATCGCCGCGATATTTTCGTGGCAGAAGTGTCTGACAGATGTCAAGTAAAATTAGTAAAATAAAATGGGAAAATGGGGGAAAATGCAAATCATAGTCAAATTTATGCGTAAAAACAGTTTCGCTTGTACAACAGACAAAACTTGACAAAACTAGTGCGGTTTCGTTTCTACGATCTCGCGGGGAGGTGTCCTATAGACGTCAAGTAGGATCAGCGAAATGATGGGAGAAAGAGATAGAAACATAGTCAAATATATGCGTAAGAACAGAGAGCTCCTGTTTCGCTTGTTATACAACGGACAAGTCGTGGTGAAACTAGTGCGGTTTCGTATAAGATTTTGCGGCTTTCGCGGCACGCAGGCGGAGAGCAACCGGATTTGTTGTGCTCCGGCCTTTAACATTCAAAATAACGAGACGTAATCAGTATCGTCCTCTAGTGAGTAAATTAATGAAGCTATCCGGATCGCAAATTTACGTATCGACGCCCGTATCGATAACGGAACGTTATGGCCGAGTAAATTTAATGAGGCAGTTCAATTACGAACTGTAGTTGCCTTTAATGGCGTAGGATTGTTCAGTCGGAAATTCGTGCTGCCGTCATATTCGCTGACGGGTTACAGTCAGAAACCACGAATCTACAACTTAAAATGAGGTATTTAATCCTTTTAATTGGGTTAAAACTTACTTAATCATCAGCATTTTGGCGTATATGAAAATACGGGCTTTAACTATATCTGATTTAACTTGTAAACTTTAACCAACTGGTTGGCATTACCGAATAATCAAGTGCATTTTATTTCAATTTTTCATTCATAATAAGCAATCGTCGCGTTTGTAGTAAGTACAAGCGTTTTAGTGAAAACACTTCAGAAGTAAGATTTACCATTTCCTCCGTCCTAATTTAAATTGCGAGCGAGCCGCGGTAGATCGCGCGATATCGAGGCGGTAACTCAGCCCGATAATTAACTCGAAGTTTCGGTAACTTAGGTCGCGGCCTGTAATCGACCTAAGTCGGGCGATAAGCGAGCCCTATCCGTCGATAGCCGTAACTCGGGAAAATCAACTTCTGGATTTATGGTTATGGATCTGACCCAATTTTCGTTGGAAAAATTGAATCCGCTACCAAATTCATGGGAGGTTGGACATTCATCTGAATATTCGGCAAGGGATCGCCATAAAGAGATACTTTCTGATTAAATATCCGATGGAAATGGGTATTTAGTTATTGGACCGCGACGATCCTTTTAGCGCCGGTGTCAATCACAAGTAGTGGGAAGCTGTGCATCTGGGAGGGTCGTTTTTTATAAACGCAGGTCGAGAAAGAAAAACAAATTCGATTCGTCAAAACATTTCCTGAGGCGTGATAAAGGGATTATTGCGGGGACCGAGTGCTTTATAAGTTTAGTTCGAAAAAACTAACAGCTGTTGTTTTTTTAATAAAAACACAATAAATTGCAATAAAAACCTTTCTATCTTACTACGAACGAAACACCTATTAACTGTTGTCTTGGAAATGGTGACCACTGACCAAAGTACTGACTTAAATAGCAGTCAGTAGTTTGGTCAGTGGTCAGAGATCACTGGTCACAATTGCATGCTTGTTTGTGACCTTAGTACCTTAGTTTGCAGTAACTAAAAACAATGAACCTTCTTTGCCTTTTACAATAAAAAGCAACATGCAACCTTATTGAGAACCTCCTCTATCTTTTCTTTTTTATACATTGTCATGGGCAAACGTCAAAACGGTTCACCTGATGGATAGTGATACCGGCTATTGACACGACGATGCCTCTGATGTCGTGGAACACCAAAAACACCGCATACACGTTGCCCATGTAGAGGTAAATATGTTATATCTTAAATGTTAGTCTAGTCGATTAAAAACGAGTAAATGTTGTACACTACACCACTTTAAAGACACCTAGTACATGTTTAAACTATACCATAGAACTGGCGGCTAACCCAGGTCCCCTTTAGCACGCAAGTCACGTGTCACAGCGTGTGGTGGCCGCCGGTTCGACTCCCGGCCGGTGCGACGAAGGGGCGCCCTCGCAACATACGAATGACTAATACTAAAATCGATTCCGTTTTATGTGTAGGGTTGTCTGTTCAAGGTTCAGGTTTCAGGGTTTCACGGAGAATGATACATACGCAGATATATACGAATACCTAAAATTCATATTTAAACATTAATATCGAAATAAAACTTAAATCAAAGATATATATTTGAAATCAGAAAAAAGTCAAAATTCAAACGTGCAATAATTGCAAATTTTAAAATTCTAAATGTAATCTTTTAAATCAATAAATATAACATAAGCCTGTCACTTTTTTATGTATTACATAATTTTGATGATAGCTTGGTTCTTAATTCTAATAATTTATTAATTAGTTTACACTGAATTGTTGGAAAACTTTAAGACGCATCTCAAGAGCCAAACAATGAGGTCAACGACTTGTTCAGTTTTAATAATTTTCGACAAAATAGCTTCGGTATTGGGAATTAATGTAAAATTTTATATCCTCACCTTAACTCAAGATCCAAGTAAGCTAAGCTGATTACAGAGGCAAGACGACGAACAAGCGTATCACTTCCAACATATCGATTGTATATTATCTCTTTATGAATATTAATGATCCGACGTGCACTGTTTGCCTCAATCTTGCTCTATGATTTCACAGCCAAGGATTCCACGCTTTTGCATATCAGAGACAAGGAATAATAGACTTTAGCATAGCGTAATAAATCATAAAATTGTTAGAGTAAGTTAAGGTTTAGTTTGAGATATTTTGCTAGTACTAGTTTGCTTAAAACTTTGATGTGCTGTTTGTTTATCGAAGAACAATTTATTTTTAAGCTATTTTTAAAACATTTACCAAGGGTTAAATTGAGAACCCCATTAAAAAGGAAGACTGTTCTGATGAGAACTTGATATTTTGATTTACGCTGTATGATTTAAATACAATCATTGTAATAAATAAACGGGCTAACAGAAACTTCAATTTAAATTTAGCTTGTTGCACACATAGGCAAACATAGATCTAAATAAGTAAAAAGATAAAAAAATTTGAAATGATACTTACACATCGCTTTTTAACCAAAATATGAATGTCTATCAGCCAGCCACCCACACACTATACTTTTGTATAGTTTAAAAACTGGTGTTGCATCTACGACTGTATTGTATGTATTGGAATTATGTATTAAAAAGACAAGCTAATTGAAAATTAAACAAGATAAACCAAAGACTTGACTCTCTATAACTACCTAATTAAATTACCTACACACATTCAAACAACAACATAATTAATGATATTGGCTTAGCAATTATTTGCCAAAGCTATCTACTGTATAGGGTACTTAATGATTATTAGGGATATAATTTTGTCGTATCGTACCTATGTAAGATTTGTTGTTAAGTGGTTAAAATAAATTGCCTTGTGTTTATTATTTAAAATACCTATTGTATCTCCGTGGTCTGATAAGCCTACACTGTCTAATAATAAATTGAAATTTATTATTTGTAATTAATTAAATATGATATTTCCTTTATCTTATTAAAAGGTTTTGTTTCTGTATTTTTTTTTTCAATATTTTGTCGTTGTTCACGCGACATGTTTCGGATTTTTGTCATAATATGCATGAAATTTAATTTGATTATTCAATCAATTTATCGTAAAGTATATGGAAATAGTATCTTTAAAGTGAAAACTTTAGAATTGAACGATACGACCACAGAGATATAACCATTAATAGTAAATATATCTATCTCGCTCATCAACACTACCTTTCTCATGGAAATTGTATGGCGCCTGTGTATTTTGACGTCATAGTACATATTGGCTCCAAGCGACCAACGACTCCGAAGCTTTATAACTTAGTTAATAGGTCAGTTATTTAAGAAAATCTATTTTGTGTATTTATGTGGTATCGAATTAAAATAAATATCTAAAAAGTCATGAATATTCCCTATTGCTTCGAGTGAAAGCAAATTTCCTAAAATATTTTATTCATTATGTTATTTACGAGTACGTTTACCACAATACCGAAAATACTCAACTTGTTCATGGGTAAAGTTTCAACTGGTCTAAAAAGAAACCACACTTTCAACCGAGACCGTAGCACCCTTCAAGTTTTGAGTGACAGCGAAATTTCTGGAAAAATAACAAGAGCCCTCCCAACGGCCCTCTGTGAGAGCGTCGGGTTACAAATACAACAGCCCATTACGGAAGTCCATCGTCTTCGTGGTTTGTACTTAAGCAATATGACTGGTTACCTGCCCTGGCTCGGATTGACTAGTAGCATATTACCCCGACTACAGCGAAGTTATGATTTCGCCAACGTATGTACCAAAGTTCCCTCGTAACAACCAAACCATTAATCCGATTCCGACAAATAAGGTATCGTTAGAGAGGTCTCAATCGCCCGAGTGACATTTAAAACCAATATGGCGGCTGTGGTACTTTCATACATTTTTTTTCGTAGTCGGGGTTTTAGTTAGTAACTTAATTACTTTATTGTATATAGTTCCTAAGTAAGAAGCCTATGTTCGAAGGTATATGTTCTTGAACAGTTAAGCATCTTAGTGAGAAGATCAAAAATACTGGACGTTTTTGATTGATAATGACGTTTGTATAAATTTCATATTTTATCATGTTTGATGTGTGTGCGCGTAAACAGTGAATTTAAATTGAACTTGGCAAACAAATAGCCACAAAATCAGCGTACTTTTGAGAGTGAAATCTAAGATTAATCATTGTTAGTCGAGCGCAGTGGAGACCAATCATTTATATGAAACAAATTAATTCCTCAGGCCTAATCGAACGTTGTCGCGGGCAAAAACTTGTATGAAATATTTAGTCACTATCCAACTAGTAAATATTTCTATGCAAGTAACCGTGAACTTCTGAGAAGTGTCCCGACCTAATCCTCAGTCTATTTCAGTCGGAGGGGCCTCAGCTCGTAAAACTTATAAATAATAAACGTTTCGTGGTGGTATTCCGCCCTCCGCGTCTAGTTTCGAATGAGGAAGGCGAGAGGTTACCGAACACGGAGGAAATATAAAATCATACCTAATCTAGCTTAAAGAAGGTTATTTGAAAAAGTTCCGTTAATGCTTAAATAGTTTTATTGTGTTTTTTGGTAAATCAATTACTGGTTTCTGGCAGTGGCGGTACTGTCACACAAGCCCAAAAGCCCGGCTTGCCCTATCGAACCAAGGTAAGTTCGCGCTCTCGTTCAATCATTACTTTTCAAATCAAATTACAATATACTTTGCATAGCATGAATCAAAATTCGCGCTAATTCGAACGCGTAAGTATGAAGTGTAGATTTAAGAGTAATGAGGCAATAAGACATTTATCGGAATGAATTATAAAACTACAATAGCGTATCTCTCGGCTTGCCCTATTCTTAAACTCTAGGCACGCCACAGGACTTTCTGGTGTAAGAAGATGACAACTGTGAATAATGTCTCTGTTAATCGTAGTACACTTACGTACATTTTTCTCATCAATCGACATCTGAAAGGTTTTGTGTTTGCAGTTCATCAAAGATCCCTTTAAAAAATACATGCTACAGTATTAGTTTTAGCAGAAAAGCGAGTGTTAACGTTTTTGGTTAAGGCAAATACAAAACACGTTTTCAGATTGAAGAAACTTTGCATTCAAGTATTTTAAAATAAAGTTGTATCGCCTTTCATCATAGTTAAAGTGACAAAGTTGTATGCATCAGTTTTTCTTCCCCGCTTGAGTTTTACGACAAGGCATTCAAAATTAACTGTATTAACTCACTTTACTTAAGTGCAGAATATCTCTTATTCAAAATATTGCCAATGGTTCAGTAAATTTTTTTTAATTTTCTTCTACAAAAAAAAAGCTAATTAGAACATTTTTTAATCTTGAACAATGAAACGAAACCCTGTATGCGACTCGGACCCACACTTAACGGTTTTTAATTTTATTTAGGTATTTGACATTGTAAAGTTTTTTAAAGTAGAGTTTATTCAGCTGTGCTTGGATTCTCTTCGAGTAAGCACTTGACTGAAATAATACGTAACACTATACTCCGTCGTCTCGTAAAAAACTCATAAAACTAGCTCAGAAATAAGAGATTATTGCTTCTAGGAAATTATACGCTTTTAAGAAAATAAGCACTTTTGAATTCGATCTTAGTCTATTTTCGGATATTTCTATTGGCTTTTTAAAGTGTCTTCAAATAGCAAAGAATTTTTGACGGCTATATTTTTAAGGTTTATTTTTATTCGATCTTTATAGAATATATTGTTACATTGATTTTCTCACTTATTTGTCGATCTAGTTTACCGTTTTAATAAATTGAAATCGCAAATCTTAATGTTACATTTTTGGTTAAAACAAACTGAGATACCTACATATATTGATCAAAGTATTGGCCAACAATTAACCTATTTATTTAGATTAATAAAAAACGCACATTAAACAACTGTGTTTATCATGGGAATACCTGACCAAACTGGATTTAAACCCGTTTCTTTTTAACAACGTAAACTAAAAAAATTATTTACAAAAGTAAACATCTTGTATTTCATATGAAAACTAAATTCAAACTAACCACTTCACTTTATTAACTTCAATATTGCATCTATTTTAGTTGAAGCCAGCGAGTTATTTTAGTGCGTTTCATTCAACGCTGCATCGCGTCGTGATATTATGATTTACGCATAGCGTTTCATTTCTCATTATTTCCATTGTAATTGCGTAATAAATTGTGGAGATTGCTAAGTGAAACGGAATGTCTTTCGTGATGACATAAGACTTAACAATCCTTTGATGCTATTTTTGTAAATCTTCAAGTGGTAACTTGGGTGGTTAGTTATTTTGTTTGTCTTTGCATTGTAACGATTGAAACCGTATGAAAGCTATTAAAAATGTAGGAAAAAGACAGCATGGAATTAATGTTCATGGATACAAAATTAAGATCTGTTCGTTAGCTAAAACTCGAAGACGGCTGAACCGACTTCAATCATTGTTTTATCCGACTACGGCGAAGCCAAACGGAAGGGTTATGTTTATTTTCGTGTAAAAGGTAAAAAAAATCCCAAAAGAACGCTCATGTAGTAAGAAGTTCGCAGGGTCAAATGGTTCCTGTCATGGTAGTGGTAATGTTCTTGAATTTCACGCGAGAAATTAAATTTAACGTTGGAGGGTATCAAAGGGTGGGGATGACGGATGTAAGAGGGGTTGGAATAGCTTGAAACAGATGCACACCACTTAACAGATGCAACTCTTTATTACCTCACACTCACGGACTTAAAATTACATTACTGTATGTATAGCGATGGATTTGTTTATCCAAACATCATTATTAAGATAACAAACGATAAATAATCTGTTGTTTTCACCTTTTTACATAGAAACCGATCTAAGGAAATCTATATTTTGCCAAATAAACACGTTTAGTTCAAAGTCACAGAAGCTTTTATTATGTTAACTGCATAAGGTGATTTAGCTTATTTTTATTCTAAATCCACCTATCTGAAGATTATAAAAGCGATTTGTTTGCTTGTTTTCATCATTTCATAATAATTTATTTTCGATATGAAATTGAATAAGTTTTTAACGTATAATACGTAATAAAAATCATATGTTCAATCGAGTGTGCCCATAGCCCTGGCTGCATTTCCACGCTATATAGCGATGCTCATTTGCTCGACCTTTGAGCGAAATGCAGACCAGCGGTAGTCACGATTCTCTTTTTTTTTTAACTTAAGTTATTTTGTCATCAAAAACTATCATAGAAACCTTTTAAAGCTGTTTATAGCCAGTAAAATCGCTATAAAGTTAAATTGAATTCCAACAACAAAGTACATCGTCAAAACTTCGACTAATTAATTGAAACTAAAATATCGTTTAATGAACACAGAGCAATAAAATTTGCTTCAGTATCGTAAAATACGTCGTTACAAAGTCATATCTCCTACATTGTATGTGTCTGTTTATTTGTGTGTGTGTGTCTCGTCTTCTAAGCGTATGGGACCTATGTTCATATTTGTCGCATAAAGCCAACTTATATACACAGTTGTTTACAAAATAACCGTTTTTAAAGCGACTCTATTACCAACACCTTAAAGCTGGTTTTCGAGCCGTTCATTGTAAAGTGCACGAAAGATAAATTTGTTGTTCAGCATCGGTATATGAGCTTTCATTTCTCTCATTGCTTAGACACGTTTGCAATTAGCTGTTAGAGTGATGTTTGAAAAAGCATTCAGAATGTTTGATGATTTTCAGGTTTTGTTCGTTTTAAATGTAAAAAGGCCAATCTCAGAGGTTCAGTATGAAATCTTTAGGTTGAGGGAGTTTGAAAAATACGGGATTATCCAAGAGGAAGAAACCTCCGCAGTTGTTTTTATTCAAAAGGTACAATAACATGGAAAATGCAGTTGCAATAAAAACTATAGATATTTTCAGTTGATAATTTTTTATTAACTTGGTAAGAATTGTTTGTCTTGCTTCATTGTCAATAAGTTTGTTTTAATCTGATTGTAAGAGTCCGCCATTTTGTTCTACCTGCACTGCACAAGAGTAGAGATCAAATTAATGTCTTTTGGTGCAGCGCCTTAGAATACCTACTATTGTTACTCGATGCAATCTCGATTCCTTGCGGTTCTCACAAACCAAACTCTACCTAAATTGCTATCGAATTACAGTATCGAATGCTTGTTTTAATGTTGGTTAAGATGATTCTAATCAGGTTTATACTTGGAAGCTATAATCATGGATATGAAATAAATGCCTCATCATAAAATACATTTGAATACGACGAAATAATCTTTAAGCTGCAATAATCCAAGTACATACAATATCTTTAGAAGATCATTTACAATTGCTATCAAAATTCGTTTACTTCGGTTTTGTATTTTTTTACATTAACCTGAATCATTTTATACTCTATAATTAGCTATAGCATATTCACAGCCATAGCACTATAACCTCATGGTTGATAGTTTTCTGTTATTTTTGTTAAATCGAAAACCAATAGTGACTCTGTATAAATGCTGGATAAACACTATAAACGTCCCCAATTTTACTATCTGAAGGGGAGAAATACATTTGCATACAATGTTATACACAATTCAAATAAAACTGATTCCGAGGGCGGTATTCTGTTAATACCAAATTTGTGGCATTCTGCATTTGGGGATTGCGTTACTCGAAGGTAAATGATAGTGTTACGTGTTGCGTCTGTAATATCTACCTGTTTGTAATTATGTACATGTTAGACCTTTTAGGTAATAAATTAACAAACAAGCTGAACATCGTTATCAGATTTCCTGGTTTAAAAGGCATTATTAAACGACAGTAGGGATGTACCGATTTCTTTATCCAAGCTTATATTGTGATTTCTTTTTTGAAAAGAATTTGATACATATTATAAAACAAAAAAACACAACTGGTCATGGTCCTCTTAGAAGGTTGACAAAACTAAAGTCTAGCATTACATACAGTTGTTCATAAAAGCATAGCAGTGTTTTAGCATAATACAGTTTATTCATATTTTTTAAGGATTTAAGGAATTCTAATCTTAAATAAGCTGGTTGTCATGGTTATAGAAACTCTTTGAAATGTATATTATCAAATGTATATTGGGTATTCAATCATCCCACTCGATATAAATAAAACTTTCGATTGTTCAAGAAACTTTCCTCCTTTTTGAGTTTAAACGAAAGTAGTCTGAAGATTTACGACCAAACCCGCCTTTCATAACTTCATCCTGAAACTTTACAACGAACGAGTTGCTAAATTCTTTCCTATCCATTGCCTGCACATAATAGTTATTCTTTAGAGCAGCTGAAGTTACGACGCAATGTATTACATTAAGAGTTTTACTCTACTGAAAACCTATTTGCGAGAAGAACTTGGTGAAACTTGGCTATTCTCAGCTTGATCGTTAAGGTTCTTATGTCCATTAGAGTAAAGTCGAAATTGGTGTGGATATTGAAATGGAATATTCTGGAATATATTGTAATTCTGGGCACGTCCGGATACCCTCCGCGACCTACCTCGATTGTTTTACTTTCTCGTATCGATCTGTATCGTTCTCTCTTATATACTTTGTTAACTTGTATCGCATTGAAGGTCAAGATTCTTTTGCATTTAACGCAAAGGAATGCAAAACATTTTTAAAATCAGACATACCTACATAATTTTAAAGAAAATTATCAAATAACGTCACGTTCTCCGTAAATAAATTGGATACTGATTCTTAATAATATGATTGTGATTGACTATCTTGGAAATGTTGATATTTCAAAAAAATTTGTTAAAAGAGTTCATCAAAAATTTTAATATAGCGAACGCACAATGGATTTTTAATGTTCTAAAAAAGAACTCAGCCAATATAACTAAGTTATGTTAGTTGAATACAAGTAAAGAAGAGACCAAGTAGTCGAAGTAAAAAAGAACTTTCACCATATCATCATCAGCATCATTTCTCCAGCAAAAAAGTCCATGATTCCGTCAAAAGTTCAAGCTCATAATGCGCAGATGCCTCCTCTCAAGCGATTCCACTTATTTCTAAATTTCCACACGAGGAAAATAGATAAGGTTTCATGTTGAACTGGGGGAACGCGACATCGCATGATAATCGAGTGAGATATTCCCGTCATAACCTGGCGCTTTATTTCAGGAGTGCGCCAAAAATTACTGGCTTCGAAGAGAAAAAAGCTTGTCTAAATGTGTTGTGGTTTTGGCAGAAATGATCATTTATACGATTGAATGTTAGCAGAAGCAAGTTTTTCGTCTAATTGTTATCGGCCATTTTGTTACTTACTGTTGAAATATGCGTAGGTACTTTGAAGATTAACCTCATGCGAATGCAAAGTATGCGTACTTATTTTTTTCTTAAGCGCAATCCTTATTTATCCGTTATTTTCAAGGATTTTTTTATTATTATTGTTACTTTTGCTGGTTTCTAACCTCGATGAAAATGTTACTATAAAAACTCCTTTTATGTATGGCGTGGAAGCCATCATTTTTATTCAGGTACCAGGCGCGCATAAACACAAGAGGGTTCATCTCAGCAGAATGCTGAGGCACTTCAAACAGCCATTAGCAGTACTAGAGAATTACCAACATGTTTCATAACCCTTTGACTCAGGCAGATTAGGTTTTTATAGAAAAATGTTTGTAACACATCTGACGTTGTGTCGAAAAATGTTGATGCGGTAAAATTTATTATGTATTTTTGTAATTATGTGCGAGTAAGGTTAACTTACATTAATATCTTATTAAAAAGTGTCATCCTTAGCTAAATTCAAGATTTATCGTAAATTTTTAATATAACGGCATTTTTCACATATCTTTAAAGATTTATAGCCATAAAACCGAGATAGTTAGATCGTCTGTTAATAGGGTATTACCGTAGTTTATTCGCAGGTATGAACAGAAGCTTAAGTGGTTCAAAGAGCTCGTTGCTGACCTCTTTACTCCCAATTAACCCCTCAAAACTCTCATTTTCAAACTAGCAACAGCCTTCGTACCTAAAATCTTTTAATGTAGAAGTAGTACATCAATCAGTAAAATTAGCAATTAATAAAAGTCCTGAGCCGTATTAAGTTATCTACGTAAGTATCCCCTATTGGGAATGTTTCTTCCAATCAGACGCGAGCGAAGCAATAAAGCTGCTCCCAGTAATCTCCTTGTGGGACGCCAAAGGAAGGCTTTGACACGTTAGTTGAATTCCCAGACAAATTTCTTACTCAAAGGGAACTACGCTTTTCTTACGTTGACGCGTATAATCGCGTCACGGTGATAACAAATCGAGTACTTTAGACGCAAAAGTTTAGTGTGCTTTGTTTCCTATTCAATTGTTTTGGAAGAAAAAGCAAACAAACTCAAACTGTACGAACTGATGTTCTGAAACGTGATTTTTCTGTTCTATTTCTCTATTCTTAATTTAAAGTGACTTTCCAAAACGGTTCTATTTTATTCGTAATCCTTGAAAACGGAAATTGGAAATTGAAATAAACGTCAGAGGAGGAATTTTGATTAAGAAACTCATGGAATCCCTAATCAAAATGAAAAATTAGACGAATTCAAACATTATTCCTTATTCCGTCTTCATCTCATCCATCTTTCAATTCATACCGAAACATTTACCTAAATCTAAATAATAAATACACGTCTTTAATTAAAACTGCTCCAGAATTTAGGCTTTCCCAACAATGCTTTCGTCACAATGTCTTATCTGGAGAACGAATGAATGAGTGAGTGAACGATGAATGGTAATGAATGAGTGAACGGTGAATGATAATGAGGCAGGAGCGAGGCAGGGAATGAAGGTAAGAATAATATTGCGAGGTCTCACGCCTGTTACGTGACATTCTTATAGCGGTGTTATACTTATTTGTGACGGGTGTAGCAGCATTTTTGTGAAAAATGTTGATGATAAAGGAAAACAGTAGTGCCACAGGGTTTCATAAACGAGTGTTTTATTAGACACAACAACCAGTAAATTCTTGTATAGAATTTTAAACATTATCTCACGCCAGAAATTTATTTTAAAACATACATATTTTGGCAGGGGCTTAATCAATTGGACACTTTCGTAGCAAGATTTAAATATACACAAATTTCAACTTTTTGAAAAGTCCACACATTGTAATTTATAGATATGAAGTCACACATAAATAAAAATACAGATATCAAACAAAAATAAGGAATAATCCAAAAAGCCGCGATAGCAAAACGGAAAAAATCCACTTTCTTATTTATACCACTCTTCAGATGCACCCCCGGCTAAGAAATCAGGGTGCAAGCTAAGATATATGATTTTAATAATCGCCAAGATTACGTCAGGGAGGGTCTTGGAGGATTCCTATGAGTGTCCCTCGGAGAATTCAGAGGGGCCAACGCATCAGAAAGGTCTACGACGCCTGAATGTGATGGGATGACGAAGATAAAATGCTGTACTAAGTGAATGATTTATTCAAAATTGAGCGTTCAAGGTGCTATTGGAGATGAAAAAGGAGTGGATTGGAAAAATTGAGTTTCCTTACAGAGTTTATTCAAACAACAATAATTAACGTTTGTTATTAAAAATCTTGGTTAAAACTTTTTTCGAGGTTCTTATAAGCCATTCAATAGAGAAGGGTTTGTGTTCAAACACGAGTGACATTTCGATTTGTTTAAAGTATTCTTAATGATCCCCATAACTGCATTGTTCCATTAATGTTCATCGGACTTTTAATGGAAAAATCCAATCAATCCATTGTTTCCAAATACTGCTTAAACAAGCATTAACATAAAAAATATACTTTTTTACTAACTACTTCAGATCCCAAAATAATCCCTAACATTGACCAAAACATTGAGGCCCTTTCCTTCCAGGCCCCTTGTCTTTCTTGAGAAATAGTCCCCGAAGCTATTTCATTTGTAAGAGCCACTTGATGTATGCCGACTTCTGTTCGTATTCAAGTTCTTTTTATTAAGGAATGCCGTTTATTTGATGTCTTTTGATCTGATTAGGGAAGACGAACAAAGGTTTAGGTTTGAGAGGATCTTGTATTGGATTCTCTTATAAAATACAAACATAGCATATCTTTCCGAGCCGAATCTGTGTTGTTTGAGATTTCTATAAAATATTTTTTAATTTAAAAATGTTTATTGGTTTTCTATGAACATTTTCGATATCATGTAAATGTTTGCTATAAAAGTATGGATTAATATCTCGTAAGAACATAATAGTGAAGAACCCCTCAGGTACATGACGTACTATCTTGAACAGAAGATGGCGTATCAAAGATGGCGTTTCAAAGATGGCGTCGCAACCGCATGAGTGACGTACAGTTTATTAGTGTTGCACCCGCTGCACAGCGGTTTCATAATAAACAACACTACCTAGACTGTAACATTGACATATCTGTCATATGATATTAAAGCCAGACATCTAGGAGCTTTAAAGGATAATTTATTGCTACAAATATTGTAAAAAATTTGATTGCCAAGATAACATTAATCATCATCATTAATCTACGATCTCATAATAATAATGTTCTCGTATCTTATTCTACACTCTTTGTTTAAATATCAGAAAACACTGATTCTTCTTTATTTACTCTAATAAACTTAAATATTGAATTTTAAAAAACAAGTATTATTTCTATACTTAATATAACTATGTACCTACGTTTATCTTTCTACATTTTCACTACGAATAACCATTGAATGTGTTAGACAACCAGCTATTACAAGCGTAATATGATTATACAACAAGATGTGACGTTGTTCTGGCGTTCTGCTGTTTCTCCAAGGCACCATACGGGGTGTTATGAAATTAGCGCCAACAACAGACAGACACACAATTAGCTCACTGACATCTGCCGCCGGATGCTGGGGAAGTGACAAATGTGAAGATATCTTATTAAACTCCACTGCAGTCATGTGAAAAGTTTCTCCTACGTGCGTCAAGTAGTAGATTTAATTACACAATATGTCTTGCAATCGTGAACCAGTTAGTTCGGGTAAGAAACTCATTGGTAATTGGCAATTAGTCTATTTATAAATCAATTAATTTATTGAATTGGTCTTTCTCCACTTAGGATATAGCTTTAGTTCAGTGTTCATTTACAACTAAGTGATGTAAATTAACGAAAGATGGTTTGGTTTTAGAAAAATTCTGAAAAACTGCTTAAGCTACTCTTGCAATACCAAAAACTTCACTCGTACAATATCAAACTCGTATACGCTAACTTCTCAAATATCTCGTAGGAAATGCAAAGCAGTGTTGCGCAGCTGCGTTATTCTTAAATGACGAGGCACTTTTAAAAACATACAATAAGTTTTATAGTTATTTGTAAAAACTTACTAAAATCCAACTCCAACTTTATTTATTCAATGTTTGTGTTACCATTTCTTTTATTTATAGTATTGAATCCAAGGCAACGTTTATTTATTCATAACAATGTTCACTTTTAACCAAATAGCTTAAAAGATTCGCGAGTAAATTGGAAAATTTTTGACATCTAATAAATACCCTTTAATGTGACAACGAATTAATTGTCATTAAATTATGTGACACTGTCGGTTCCGAACACAGAAATTGTGAGCAAACATGAAACCGCACAATACCATAACTCAGCCATACGGCAATTTGTGGTCCTTCATATAGACACCACAAAAACGATTTTGTTCACAAACGAAATTAGTTTAAGCTCGTCACCGGTGGCGCTAGAGGGCAGCATTTGCAAAAACTGCATAGAGGGGACAATTTGTCACTGAAAGCTACCCGAGGGTTATACCCGTACCAAGTGAGATAAATTGCAGTTGTAAAGGAAAACTGTACATTGCTTGTCCTGCTTGTGTAGGATTTTTATTGTACAACAAAGATTACTTTATAAAGAAAAGGGGGAAATTCAAAGACACGAAAAACTCAACATTACTTAAAATATACTAGGTGTTTTGGTTTTTCTGTCAACAATGGAACAACCATTTATCGGACTATAAATATTGAATTAATGATAAATTATTATATTTGTTTTTGTGTATGTCTGTATTTATATGTTGTGTATTTGTTTATATTCATTGACGTAATTAATAATTATTTAAACTACTTTTAATTTTAATTATAGTTCAAAAATTCTTTCTCTTCTATCTTTCTTTCTTTTATAATTAAAGGATATAGAGGAGGTTAGGGTTTTAAGGGTTAATTTACGTATATTTTTCAAAACACTTTTTTAATTGCATGGAAAGCAAGCATTGTATTTGCGATTCTACAAAACCCGCCGGCGCCGCACCCGCATCGAATCGCAAACGGAACTGCACCCTAGCGCACCCTGGTGTGTTTTAATGCAATTGTAATGCTAATTCAAGAAATTAATCGCGCCAGTTTAGAGCAACTTTTGCACAAGTTTGTTACCAGAATTACTACTGCAATTCAATTTAATTGTCTCTCGATGCTGCTGCTGCTTTTATGAATCTCAGGTGAAATACATTTTGACTGCGTCGAGCCCCGCTTTTCGCGTAAGCGTGTTTTCGATTCCCGAGTTGATGTTTGAGTATTGAACTCATTGTGAATATGTTTTGCTTCTACTATTTGTATTTTAAAGTTGTAATAACAAAATGTTAAACAAAATTCCTCGTTGCTCAGTTCCATAATAATAAGTGTAACAAGCAATAAGTTTTAATCCAATTATCTATCCTTTTTAATCGAATGGGTCGTTACGGGTAAACTGGAAGAAAACAAAAAGTTTATACAAAAAAAAAATGGGACACCTCTCTATACAAGCACATTCTGAAACTACGTAACCATAGATAGACGGTCCAAAATTTTATTCATAAAGAGGACAGCATATTAACCCGGGTTTTATAATTCTCCCACACATACTAACTTAGTAGGGTGACCATAACCCGCGTCAGGTGTTCCCAACTACGGGCGCGCGACGCATTGCTGTTTATTACGCTCATATTTCAGCACCCCTGGAAGAGACGGTCCCTTCCTTGATTTGCATTTGACAACAGCCTATAAGGGCCGATACCTCGCTGAATAACTAGGTACTTTTACAGACTATACTAAGCCCGCGGCTTTGTTTGAGTTTTTGGATTTGCGTAGTTTGATTTTTATATCGTTTTAATATCACACATGTACCACCGCCATTATCGAATACTTTTTCTTCATAAACAAATATAACTAACCTGACGAAGAGATGTTTTTTTTTTGTCGATTTTTAAGTAAAACATAATTTTACCTTTTTTAATTTCAACAATTCTTTTTCTACTATAAAAATACATATCTGTTCGACTAGGTTTCTTAGTAGAAGTACAAACAAACATTCTGACCGTCGATAAATATTTAAGAACTTTTGCCTATAGCTACGTAATAACAGTTCGAACCCCATCTGCGAAGAATTATCGAGAATATGCTTTAATATATTTTCGTAGGGAAAGAGAATTGTAATTGCAAGTCAAATATTTGAAACGTTTCCGAAAAGAGTGAATTTTCTTAATGGAAATATGGAATTTGGCAAAAGTACTTCTTTTAAGGAAGTTTCGATCAAACGCTTGATGAAAAGCTGGCGTTGAAAGAAAAATGTTTTCACCAGATATTAAATTTTTTAATAAAGACTCGCATGTCATTTATTTTTTTCACAAAGCACCCAATATTCCGCTGTCGTACCAAAATAGCTTATTGGAATTTGTTGTAATGTTGTTTATATCTCCTCTGTGGCGCAGTGGTGTAAACAGCCGACTGCTACGCTACTGCGAAGTTCTGGGTTCGAATCCCGGCGGAGGCGAAACTTTTATTAGCAAGACGCATTGTTTCGCTTACCGGTCTTGGATGTTGTATTCCATGAAGTTGATACCATATCGTTGCTAAGTAGTTGCGACACAAGTTCTTATGATACTTGAGTAGATACTTGGCTGAGTCAATGTGTGTGTCGTGATGTGGTTTATTATTACTCTAACATACATATTACGTTTTTTCGTAAGGAACGAGATGTTGAGTATTTATGGATTGTAAATGTGTCCACCGACAGCAAACGTCGTTTAAACCAAGAAACTCGATGATCAGACCAAAATGATTGACCAATTGTGACAATTCGTGAACAGGAAGCCGTTGATAGGACAGGGATGGTACGAGTCAATAGGCGTTTAAGTGGTCAATTGATCTCCCGGGGTGGCCAAGGAAACTGATGAAAGGATAATTTGCTGAACAATGGCCCCTCCAGATAATAACCTTAACGATTTGATTAAAAGACTCGAAAAGATCGCTCGAACGCTTATACATTAATAAATTGACTTTATTTTTATGTGGGACACGCCTTTTCGATTTGATTTCAAACTAGAATCGATCCGAAGTAAAATGTTATTAATATTTTTTCTTTTTTTCAGGTATGTGCCAATTCTACAGCAAAAAGGTGTGCCCTGTAAGTCCTTTATTTTAAAATTAACAAAACAAAAAAGTTCAAACAGATTTGTTTACTTTAAACCGTCGTTAAAATTCATTGTTTCCCGATCATTAAAAACTCTAAACCTGAGGCAATTACCTCACTTTTATTGTTTTAGAATGATTTCTCTCCCTTCCTAGAGAAGAAAGGGGACACTTAAAAAAGTTTTTAGCGACAAACTGGCCTCCTTCCCGTCTAGACCTTTCAGGTGTGGAACTGAAAAAGTGAAACTTTCCCGCCATTAAGAGATCCGCCATATTGTCGACTGTGCAAGTTGGCGCGCTTTTTACTCCGCACCCGACATTCTACTATTTGTTAATAACTAGAATGCTGTTTAGATGCAAATTTTACAAGTTCCGACTCGGAGTTTTGATTGGATTTATTTTGCGCTCTGTCACTTTTTCTTTCAATTTTGTGTCAAAGGACATTTTTTGCGGAAGTTAGTGTATTTAGTTTTAATAAATTGAAAAATGTTGCTATTATTATTACAATTTTGTTTTTATTTAACGCGAAATGCTTTGTTTATATAACGATTTATTTAGAAATAGCTTATGCTACTCTGATTTTATAGTTTTTTTTTGTGATAAACTATTTTGACTTTTGAGCGGTTATCATTGCATACGGCAAGGATGCTCTCGTATGCATTACCTTCTTAAAGTAAAGTGTTTCTAGTTTTCGCAAAAACCTTTCAGACTTAACCTGTCACTTGTAAATTATTCAATGCGTATAAATTTTGAAAGGTATAAAATAAAGGCGTGTACAGACAGGCGGGGTGCACGATGCAGCTTGTTACCGTTCGCACCCTTCCCTTTGTTTGGGAACTCACTAAAACGCACCCCAACTAATGAAAACCTGAGGGAAAATTTCGGGAAAACTCAAAATAATAAGGACGAAGCGTCGGCCGTTTAACTATATGGGATGTTGTATTTTAATTTTTTTAATGAATAAGTTCTTTTAGATTTTAGCATTTTTATAACAACTAAATGACAATTTGTTTAAATGCTTATCATGGTACAGTTTTATGCTTCCCTTTAAATAAACATCAATTTTTAACATACACTACACAAATCAAGTTCAAATCATATGTATTCAACATTGATTTACTTTTTATTAACTTTAAAGATTTGATGTTGAGTACGTCCCTAATTGTACTAAAATTTTTCGTTTCTTTAATCTAGTACTAGTTTTGACGTTTCCATCTAAAGTTACTTCAGAAACCGGCTGGAAGAATATCTATTGCTTGGTTTCATCTCCACAATGACCCCTTAACTCAAAAAAATCATCCCCTATCAATCGCATGAGATACATAAATTCGAAGGTCGGCGTGCGCTCAAATTGGGCGAAATTCGAACTTATGCAGATTGGGGACAGATGTCTCTCCATCCCCATCCCGATCCCCCCGCACCCATTATCGTATGCAGATTAAGTGGAAATCCCTCCTGTGTTTAGCCTATAACATAGTTAGGTTACCTGGAAACAACCCTAAAACGAATTTTTCAACCCCATTACATTTTAAACATAAATATAAGGGTGAATGCATTATCTAAGTTAAAAATGCAAATTGAAAATGTTTGAAATTGAAATTTGATCGAACTCTTTTGGTCTCTTTCATCGACTACTATGGGGTATGTACTACGTAAAACCGTAGTTTGAGACACTTTATTGAAAATTTTGATTCACAGTTTTTGATAGAATCACGGTGCTATGTGATTCATTTAACGATAAAAAGTATATTCACTGTACAAAATAAATACAATATTCTTAGTTTCTTGCAAGACAGTAATAATACTACACAGATTGGATGTTTTCTGGACCAATTCAGGCAATTGTTAGCCTAAAGTGAAAAGCCTCTTGCCTCTTCTGTGGTTACTCAACAAATATATACATATGACAAAATTAAATAGGTAGAACATATCTAAACCCAAAGCAAATACTTGTCTTTCACAAATCAGTTACCAGAAACCGGTCTCCGATGGCGGCAACCGGACACAATCGGAGGTTACCGCTTTTGGTGACGTGTATCTTGCATCTCACCTTGACATCTTGTTTATTTTGTTCCGTTTAAGCGGTACGAGTTGTTAAATCTATGCAGATTAAAGCCGAAAACAAATCCTAAGTGGCCCCCACGGTTATTAATGTGAGTTAATAAAACTTGAGTTATTAGTCGAGAAGCACGTGAGTAAAGTTATTATTTGCGATATAATGTGCTCTGAAGTTTACTATCCTCCGGCTGAGACGTGAATAAGTAATGGATGAGCGAACTCCTTGTTGCTCGTACACTCGCTGGCAAATGTAAGGCACGTGAATAATCATCGTTATTTTGCAAATTAATATGAAGATAACGAGTACATTCTCATACGGATTTTTTGTTAAGTCTGACTATCCTGATTTCTGAAGCCGATGTGCCTTAAATCAATAAATAACCTATCTACGTTTAAATTACTTTTTAGTTTCAAAAATTTTATTGCTTGTGTAAAAACGGTCTGGTCTCCATTATTTGCTATATTTGTAAGTAGCAATCAATCTTAGTAAACTTTTACTGCTTTCACAAAGTATTTCTTATTAAACTAACATATTCCTTGCTGAGTGCACAGGTAAGCCGACTCATCATTTATTAACGCGTGCGTAAAAGTCCTTCCCCTAATTTGGGTAATTATTTGAGGAGGGAATCCGCTATTCAAATATTGAAGGTATCCTTTGAAGTTATGGGTAAACTTGTACCCAAAATAATGAGACCTGCTCATGTTACGGCGCCTGTGGCTTTCGGTGTGTAACTCCGATCTTGTTTTTCCTGTGATGGGGTGTGATACTGTAAGAATAACGTCTTGGTGTATTGTAAACTCAATCTGGCTTCAATATACAAGCTAAACTGTATACTTACTCTGTTAAAAGTTTACTAGTTTAACCGGAAAAAAAAACTGTACATTATTTGAGGTATTATTTCAGATACGAAAGAAACAATATTTCAAATAGGAAAGATAGATTTTTTTCAAAACATTTATACACGTAGATCAACCCTATTTTATGTCTGCCGATTCCGAAGGTTTTAATTATAAAATTTGTAAATTAGTGTAGACATTAACGTTGTTTCTTGTAATTAGAAACGTGTTACCTAATTCCATATGGCATTTCTTGGCTTTGAGTTCACGAAAGAACTAATTGCTTTCGTACGTTCTCAATTCGTACGCAGAGATGAAATGGCCGGGTCGTTTTTGTGCCCAAAAAGCGTTAAAGGGTAAAGTGCGTGTTTGTTTTGGACTAATTCATCTCCGACAAACAAGAGACGAGGAGCTTTTGAAGTGCTGTGAGTTTCTATTGAAATGGAAATTAGTGTTTTTGAAAGCTTCCGAGCGGGGGCCAGCGACCTGTTACCATTCATTTAGTCCTTTTTACATACATCGAACACGAGATTGATCTCGTAAAAAGTTTGAAGAAGAACCCTCATTTCAGTAGCTATCATGTCATGCGTGAGGTGCATCAACCTTATTCTGTTTAGTCTTCATCCGTATCAAAAGCAAAAGCTGTGATTTCCTTTGAATATATGGTTTCATGGTGGTTTTTGACGACCTCGGTGGCGCAGTGGTGTAAACAGCCGACTGCTACGTCAAGGTTCCGGGTTCGAATACCGGCGGGGGCGGCACTTTGTTATTTGCAAGAAGCATTGTTTCGCTTACTGGTCTTGGATGTTGTATTCTTATCTATGTAGTGTATACCATATCGTTGCTTAGTTCCTGTGACACAAGTTCTTGCGATACTAACTGCAGGTCTGAGCCAATGTGTGTGTCGTGATGTGGTTATTATTATTATGGCATTATTATCGTGGTGGGAGGGTCGTATACTAACTGAAAATTTACATTCGAAACCATTCAGTCATTTCCATGTTTTTGATCGAAAAAGTTCCATCTAGATATATATCCTCGCATTAAAATCTAACATTCATAAAGTCGTCTAGGAACAGTGAAATCTCCAAAAACTTTGAATACAAAAGTATCGATAGTCAATGTAAAAACGTAATATTACGTAGCATAACAAGTTATTGACTAATGTAGTCATTAAAATTCCGTACACTGAGTCCAGATATTTTATCAGCCCTGTTTCCCAGCTATTGTTCGGTCCCGTTCGGCCCCATTCTCCTCTAAACATAACTATAACCCTACCATACTCGACATCACACGTTATAGCGCTAGTTCCAAACAAAAGCTATCAATCGTCCCTCTATACGTAAAACCTTGCAAATCACGCCTCACGAACTTAATTCGCTCGGATAATATCTTAATCTGTACGCTAAAATTGCGTTCCTGTGCACGCAACGCCTATACTTCGTTTTGGAATTGGTCGTATTGTGTTCTTTGTTCGATGGGGCACTTCAGTACCCCATTAGCATTTAAAGGTTATATCGCCTTTGTAGGCGAAGGTTTAATCGGTTTGTGGTCGAAACCGGAATGAATTAGGCAATGTGCACACAATAGCTGGGAAGATATAATGAAAGGGTTCAAGTGAAGATTGAATTTATCCAAGTTTTAATTGTGGTTCCTGGACATGAATGATGTGGTAGAAGGCAAGAAAAAAGTGTTTTTTTTTTATTATCGATACATTAAATCTGATTTCATAGGCTGTATAAAATACTGTTATAGTTTTCTCAAAAAATAATTTGATTGTTTTTTTGGGTTAAAGCAATGTACCTGAAATTATAGAGCATAGATACTTCTTTCTGCATTTAGGTATTGTGGTCAGAAAACCTAAGTTTATTCATTAAATTTAAACGACAATGCCCTAAAATAAAGTCCTTTCTATGATTACTTGAACAAGCACTTAAAATCCAAGCCCTCGACGTGCTCTCTCTTATTTATGGCAAATTAAAACAAAAGTCAGGTGACATTAAACTTTGCTACAAACAAAATCACTCGAATCTCAATCCTGTACTCCTGACAATACGTCTCATTAAACTATACGTGGAATGGAACGCATTTTCAAATGTATGTACACATGAATGTGAAGGAAATTGATTCTTATTGTCTAGACAGTAGGGTGTAGTGTCCGTGACTTGTAGGTAGGCCCTATCAGCTGTTCATCATTGTCCCCTGCAAATAAATCTGGCATCAGGTGGTCCAATGTGAACAACAATGCGTAAAGAGGAACGCATGTTGTATGTTTTTTTTCGTCATTTCGCAAACTATAGCTCTGGGACGCATACGATCTTTATGGTTGATGGAAATAGACGAATGCAAAGAGTTGTTCGTTTCAATTTTTTTTTTCATTTGGTTTGTTATGATGTTTTTTGAACGAAAGCTCAGAAGCCCAAGCTTTCTTGTTTTATTTAAACATAAAATATTTATTGTAAAATTAACAAAAGTGGTAATCACTAAATTTTACAGTATTTTATTTTATTTATTTATTTTATTTAGTATTTCGTTCAAAATAGAAATAACCTGATCAATTTTTTAATTAAATCACATGCTTCAGCGTGACCATATTTCTGGCACCAGTTTTAGAGATAATTTTAACAAATTCTCGCAGGAATATTTTAATTAAAGTAAAACAGTTAAAAGGAATCTGGTGAAAAAAGTAAATTTCGTCGTATAGTTTAGGAGCGTGTTTATTCTTGGCGGCGTAAAATCTAACTCGGCCGTGTTAATAGGCGCGGTGAAGTCTGAGGGTTCCGCGATTTATAGTCTGCATAGTGTTCAGAGCAACTCATAAGAACTAGCGTTTTAGGTTTAAATCTCTACTTCACGCTATTTTATGCTAGTTATCCTTAATAGCATGTGTAGCACAAGTATTATCGAGGCATCTTAAAACTGGCAGGTAAATAAGCTTTAGAAAACAAATAGGATTCAACGAATTCGCCGTTTATCCTTGCTTAGTGTGCAGCGATCTTGAAATTGACATACAGATCAGCTTTTTAAAACCAACTGTACAAATAGGTTTCAACAATTTATTTCTTACATCGAAGCAATATAACAATTGACGCGCCTAAATAGTCCTAAACAGCATTCCGTTGTGTACCTAATAACAAATGAGTTAAGTCAATTTTCTCTTCAAAGTCATGTTAGGTAGACAAATCTTACGTGACTCATTTAAAGTCCTAAGCTTTTGGGGTTATGTAAATTGCCTATCATCAGGGGTTAATTTCACAAAATTGATATTAAATAATGAACCTTAAAACCTACTAAAAACCAAGTGTAACAAAAAAGAATGCTCATAGGACTGGCTGCATTTTCACACTGCGGTGCCTTTGAGCTGAATTAATTCCAACATTACGATCGTGACTATCTTTTCTTATTTAAACAACAAAAAACTTTCTAAGAACCGCAACACATGTGAAAAAACAATTGAATGTCCTAAATATTGCAATAAAATTTGATTTTTCACTCAAGCCCGCTTTATCTACTATTTTGTACTACACAATGGTCGCTTTAGGGTTCCTTTGGCGGCAGTATAAAACGCACCTGCTATACTCAGTGGCCGAGTGTGATTGTTCTGTATAATTGAATTACACGCCAAAAGATATAGGGTTTCATTAAGTCGATACCGTTATACAGCTTTGACAAGCAACTTTTTTTTAGGAAAATTTTATTAATCGCAAACTACGAATGTCTACTAACATTTAAAATATTAAGAATTCTATAAGAGCGAAGTTGCGATCAAAACATGGGGAGATTTAAATTATCAAATCGAGTTTCAGGCGTAAAATTTTCAGTATTAACAGTAGAAATATTGAAGAAAATACAAGTCATCTCCTGATTCAGAAATGAATTGATTTTAATGAATCGATTTTGCATAAAATGAAAATAAATTAAATTGAAGTTTTAAAATTTTATTTTTGTATTATTGCTATATTTAACTTCGTATAGCAACAATTATTCATTGAATGAGCCATATTTGAATGAAATGAAAACTCATGAATATTAATTAAAAGGTATTCTTGCCTTACCTGGATCTCATTAGAGGAAATTAAAAGCAAACATTAATTGTACCGATTTCCAAATTTATACAGAAGGTAGATGTTTGTCTTATATCATGAACCCACTACCCTACCTAAACCTTTACGTTGGTTCAACACGAATCCAATTAGCTTTATTTATATTTCATAGAAGGAAGAATTTACGCCTAAACTATTTTGAATTTAACTCAATTCTTATAATTTAAATTATTAAAATATACGTTGTTATGTAAATACAATTGTTATAGAAATTACGAAGAAAAATTATATAGAAATGACAGAGAACTTACACAAAGTAATTTTAAGAATTTCACACCTAAAGGCTTAAGATTAGTTTTTTTTTTAATTTATTAGAAAGTAGCCTTTTACTACAAATTATTCTAAATGAAGAAAAAAAATCTTCAAATAAATAACTGCAAACAGAAATCGACAGTGAAACAGATTTTTTAATATCAAAATTTTTAGTATAAATGTGTAAGAAGGTGTTTATGTGTTTTGAATAATAGTTTGTCCTAATTGTTTGTTATAAATTATGTTAAAAATAATAAAATAAATGATAATTATAGTTAAAAATTAAGTCTCTTTATATATGGATGATATATATCCAAAATAAATTATTAATAAAACAAATATAAACGGACTACATACACAAACCTTGTCTGTTTTTACATTCGTTTTTAATTTCCCTAAAAAGCAAGCCTCCCCTCACTTCACCGCAACCAGCTTAGGTATGACAAGGCAATGCACCGTCTACGCAAACTCTTGGTAAATTCTGGCAAATATTTGCCCTTTGCATTAGTCACACAAAGGCGTAGGGCCTCATTAAAACAGCCCTCAGGATAGGAATAATTGGCTTGTGGTCTCGTTGTAAAATTTTAATACAGTTTGCCTGATTAGGATGCCAATATTTGGATGTTAGACATCCCTGCAAAAACTGTCTGTTAATCAGGGTTATGCGTTTAAAGTTTGTTAATTATTCCATGAACAAAAATTTAACACATAGTATCTGATTAATTAGAAATCTGAAGTTGGTTAAAGGTGGAGGTTGTTTTATGGTGTTTGTGGGTCAGTAAACATGAGTAATCATTAACCCCAACAGGCTTTGAGTAGTGATGTTTGACTCTTTTTGTGTCTGTCGTACGTGCTTGAACGATGATAATGCGTCGAAGATATGCCTACGAGTGATAATGGAAAATCTAAAAAAATAAGTCGTGTAGTGTCACTGTGATACATGCGAATCTCCGAAACTGATTTCAAAGAAATTTTGGTATTGTACATGGTTAATTGCAATTAAGATTTCATAGTCCCCAAAAGGCGCTTGCCGAGAATAAAAATTGCCAAAGCGAAACTGGAGGTACTAGTTTATAAAAACGTCAAGACAAAAACCAAATTGACGCTGCCAAATAGCTTTTCTATAGCCAAGTTTAAAACGACATTTTCCTAAAATATACCTATCTATATATATATACATACAGCTAGAGTTCTAACGAGGGAACTCCGCAAATTGGTCTCCGATGTCGTTGTTAAAGGAATTTAGCATTAATTGCGTTCCCCAGGCCATGTTAGAGAAGTGGGAAATCGCGTAACTCGGAGTTAGAAATGCATTTGCCGTTTGCCAGGCGCTCGAATCCTAAATAGGAAATAACAAATCATGAGTTGCAAGTTTTTGCAGAAATATTCTACAAAACGGAACTTATTTGTTGTTTTGGAATTTGAAATATGGATTGATGTGGATTTCATATTGCTCGAGTTATTGTAGAAACAGTATGAGAAAATAATAATCTTCTTTCAGTTCGTTTGACTAGTTCATAATAATTATTTGAAGAGGGAAAATCCTTCCTATCTCTAAGTTGTTAGTAAATGATGGATTAATATTTGTTAAACAAAAATCAAGCTTTGATGATCTTTGTTTAAATTTTCTTCAAAATTTTTCATCAATCAATCTTCGATCGATCTCTTACGACATTAACAATAATAATAATCACATCACGACACACACATTGACTCAGCCCTAAAGTAAGACTGAAGAATCTTGTGGTGCAGGTGCCAATCAAGGTCTTGCAAATATTACATAGTTCCGCCCCCGCTGGTATTGGAATCCTTCGACCTTCACACCACAGCAGTCAGCTTTAACACCACACCACAGAGGGCGTCATTTTCATTTTGATATTATTTTCTTCAAAATGTGTATGAAACATCACAAAAAGCATTACAAAGATTGTGATAAAATGGTTTCTACAGCTGTTTTCTTCTACAAATTAACATTTTCAGTGTTTTTGCTGTTGGCAAAGGATCGGCGTTATATGTGCGTTGCTGATGGCATGTGCCAATCATTTCCCTGGCGCTTTTCAAAGCTCGCCGGCTTATGGAAGAGTTACTTTGTGCCTACATTTCTACATATACCATAATACAAGCAGTACCTACCTTCATGCACACATCAGAAACTGCTCTGCTCTGCCATATCATACAACAATTTTAAAAATAAAAAGAAAACCATAGTACCGGACTAGAATATTGCAAAAAAATAATCATTCCTTCAACGGTTTTGTCAAGAATTTGCAATCTAATTTTTAGTTTACCTTTTTAGAAAACTACAGCAATAATAAATACACGTTACCTTGAAACAATGATTATTTTTTTTACTTCGATTGTGTAAACTCACTAAATGTAAAAATGGCACCCTGCTTACCTTCCGTGGCGGGCTCCTGTTTTATATTCGTGTCGCGGCCGCCGGGGAGCGGTGATTCCACCCAAGTAAATAACACTTCCTTAAACAACTGCTCATAGCCACTTTACTGTTTACCCCGTATATACCCGCAGAGTGATTGTAAACACTTTTACAAATTTTCGAGAATTTTCACCTCGCTTACAGGTTTCGTGGAATTTTTACAGAGTTGGGAATGATTTTTGTTGATTTTCAATTATTTAAGGTTGGAATCTAAATTGAGATTTGGCAGTGGTATTTGATTTCTGAAAATCAGTTCATACCTGCAAAATGCCACGTGCGAGTTAATTATAGTTAGGAATAAAACAATTTGGGGAAAATGGTATATTTAACCAAACAAAATAACCATTTTACCTCAAGGAGATGCGGTTACATAAAAGACTTACTTTTCCGTGAAATTTGTATAATTATTATAGAATTTACGTATGTATATAAATATTGTATGTATGTATTTATTGTAGAGGATAAAGATATATATAGAAGTAATTTAATTAGCTGCACAGGTTTATCTTATTAACAGTTGGCAGTGTATCTAGAATTATTATGTTGAAAAATTGTAATTTGTAGTAGAAAATATTGTATTTGAATATTGAAAAAAGCAACTACGGAGGTTTCCTGCCGCATTCCGAACCGGTGGTAGTAAAAAAACATGACGATTTGAAAGTGCTTATTTTAAGTCTATTCGAATAAAACATTTTGACTTTGAATGAAATAAATCTTATTCTGGCAAAACATAAGACAATTTCCTTACCTTTACTATTTCCTTAACGAAATTACAAATTTTCCGCTCCGAAATATCTAATCGGGAACTCATCAAAGGGACATGACGTGTAGGATTTTTGCTGTAACCTGCTGAACTCGTTCGCTTTCGCGTTTATTCTGATCACGCGCAAGCAGAGATTAGGGCGCGCGCTCTGTTGGTCGCAGCGCGCACGGACGGCGCGACACTTTTAATTTGTCGCTGTCGCAAACAAACAAGTCGCTAGTTTCGTTGCGACATTGTAAAAAGGAAGGTTAGTGGCGGTTGCTTCTGGTTATGATAGATTTTTTTGGTCGAAAGATTTTCGTTTTGGTTGATTTGGTCGGTTAAAAGTCCACAATTTTTACTGCACTTCAACAATCTTACTAACAAAAAGGTTATTGATTACTTAGACTTAAATTGCAATAGAATATACAGTAAAATCGTGAAGTACAAAATCATAGAGATAGGAAAGACAAAAATAATCAATTTATCACAGAGTAGGTGATTTAAATTACTATAATTACCAGAAACCTCGTGGCTTTCTGCCTTTAATTACCGACACCTCGTTTAGATACTGTTTGATAATTTTGATTCAAAAGTTAATGACTTCTACCTCAGCCCCTTCCCCTCTCCCCCCCCACTAAAACCCATAAATGTCTTAGTTTGATGTACAACCTAAATTAACTATCATGTAAATTTTGGACTGTTAGACTTTTTTACTATCTTAATTAACTTGTGAATTTGCTACAATAAAACGTAAAGGGTGTTGTAAAAAAAGAAAAGAAATATTCGTTCAGAAACTGCTATTTTTTCATGTATTTTACTTCGAAGTTCGAATTTTACCTTCGCGTTGCTTCTTCAACAATGAACATTTAATCTTTTTCCTTTATTTATTTACCTTATTTTCTTTAATCTAAAATTTATATTTAACAATTTGTTTTCTCTTTCATTTCTCGGTTGATATAGTTTTTTTTGATAGTTAAATGTTTATTGCAAATAAATAATTGTTAATTGCAAATAAACTTAACTGTTTCTACTTTATTTAATAAACGAGTTAAGCAACGAAAAACCACTAATAAGTTTTTTAAACACGGTACTGACAACTGAACGAATTATTCCTAATTTCTTTTCATTATAAAGCCCCCGGCACACAGTCGCGTGACAATATTAATAATGATAAATACAGGGTGTGCTCTAATCGATGACACCATACATCACTGTTTGCCTTTCATGTTTCGATCACATGATTACTATTAAGTTTAAAACGGTCTGTACTTTGATTCACATTAACGCGTTTTATGATAATAGGCAACGCAAAGCTGAGTAAAGCGGAGACTAGCACGTGACGTAAAAAAACGTCAAGATGCATAATGTCAAATATTATGTGGTTTTATTAAAAATAACAATTAACTGCTCTCTAACGCAGTGTTACTTACTATTGATCCTCTTTCTTTACATAATTATTCTATAAATATTGAGTACATTAAATTTATAAAATTTAACACCTTTTTAATTATTCTTCAGAAACCTACCAAAAGCACACTGAGCCTATATATACCTAGTTAAAGATAAACCTTTCACCCTACAACTTATTTTTAGTCAAATAGATTCAGAGCTCAATTAGTTTTTCTAAGCGGTTGTCATCGTCTTCTAATGGTAATGGACGGGTAGTTTCCGTGCCAGCCGTCTGCCGTGGGCGGCGCTGCAGTCGCACCCTCGCATTACTCCGTCTAGACTTTGTTCTTTCATTATTGACACTAATCTGAAAGGGCCTTTATTTAAATTATCAACTGTGTATTCATAAAAAAATCATAATGCCATTCTACGACGTATGAACTACTGGCTATTGATACCAAAAAGAAAAATAACCTAATACTGTAACCTAAAACTTATTTTATTAGAGTCAGTTTTTAATTTTTCCCCGACTACGGCGAAGCAAAACGAGTGTTATGATTTTGACCGGTATGTATGTATGCCTATACCAAACCTAACCTAACATAACAAAATTATACATGCGAGTAAGTTTGCCTTATACTGTAGGTGGCATATGAACACGGCTAAATTAAATACTTTACTTCACAATTTCAGATGAGAATATTTTCTTGTTTCTTCCATTTTAGAGCGCGGTTTTCGGTAGTCGGGTTTTAGTTATTAAACTGATTTTTTTTTAGTATTGCTGGCTAGAAATAGTATAGCAACAAACATGTCACGTAAAGAAAAAAAAAGGTAAAAATAAAAACAGTGAAAGTAACTCTTACTTCCCATACATGGCAACCTTGGTTTCAACCAAAGGTCATGGCCTGGTGATAGCGTGTGGTAAATTTCCAAGGCAATAAAGTTTGAGGAAAATATACCAATGATAACTGATGATTCAGTTAAACGGCCGATGTTGTTTGACAGATAAAAATAGAATAAAAACATTGGTACAACTCTAACTTTACAATTTTTATCTTCAACATAAACATTACATAAAATGAAATGCAACTTAGTGATCCATTCTCCGAGTAATAACGACTATATAGAAAACTAGAAGTTCGTAGTTAATTTTCTTCTAAAGTATATAATAAGTATATAAATATTGATAATGATTTAATAATTAAATTGCAAACCAAAATATACCTGAAAATAACATTCGAAGGTAGCCTCCACAGAAGTATGTACGTAGAAATGACACAAAGATTTTGTAGGTAGGAAGTGAAGAAAGCGGGAAATTTCTGCCAAATATCCTGCAGGTCGTTAAAAGTTCTGGGATACCAGCAATCAAAAACACTTTCCGTTGTAATACTTGGTAACGAGGGCAATTACTCCATCCTTATACTGCGGTGACTTCAATTTGTTTGGCCGAGAACTCTAATGGCCTTAAGCCCACTGTTTTTGGAGAAATTAATGGAGGTTTTTTGTAATGTTTATGTCCGAGGTCGCGGCACAATTAATAAGATTTTGTCGTATTGATGTCCTTTCTTAAAAAAAAAAAACTTTTTGCGGAGATCAATTTGTTTTTAATAATGAAATTCACCGCTTTGATACTTACAACAATTATACTATGTGTATAAATTATAATTTGTAAATTTAAAATAATAACTCAATTTATTTAATTGAAAGATTTTGATTAAGGAGATTTTTTTTCGTTGAAGTAAACACAAAAAAAAATACAAATTACCTTCAATCTATAAATAGCAAAATGAATTACAGAAGACAATGGTATTAGTCCAATTAGGGACGCAGTTTAAAAAATATAAGCTTCGAATTTCGAACAGTCGGTTACGTCAAGAAAATGCACTGTATTTTTCTTTAAGCACACGACATTTGCTGACTGTCCAAGATTTTGGCTCACATACGAACCTTAAGGCGTTTTTAACGAGCACCTTCGCTTTGTTGCGCGACCAATTAGTGTGAAATACTGGTTTTACTCTGTACCGAACAAAAACCAAACAAAAATTGCAGGATTTTGTGTAATTTTACCTTTTTCATTATATTTTAAAGGTTATTTAGTTCTTTGGATAATGATAATACAAGGAACAATAGATAATTGACATTTATAACAAAAGTAGCACAACCAAATCAAATTGGGTTCGTTTTCCAATAAGATGTATTTAAACTCCCAGTAAATTAAACCAACAATGGACCCTTAATGAATCTGGAGGTATTAGAAAAGATTATAATTATTTTTAGTAATAATTTGGTTTAATCCAAATTTTTAACAATATTAGAAAGAAAAAAAGATGAATTAAAAAGTAAAATGATGTGGCGCTATTGTTTCATATTTTCATTATCAGGAGGCAACACTTTTTTTTTTGTTTTAAGTTTCATGTTGCCATTTTATAGCTTTTAAAACTAAATTACTGCACGGTCACTCGATACGCCATAAACTTTGAGTTGCGCGATGTCAAAATGAAATACGACGGGGTTTTGCTCGTACAAAAGTTGTAAGAAATTTAAAGTTGTATTTTGGACTGGGTTTTTACTTACCAAGGGTTTTGTATGAGATTACAAAAAAAAAAAATTGTATATTTTGGTTGTATAATTTATTTAAGACTTCGCTTTCCCTTTTCGTATTCATCCAATATAAATAATCACAAAATAATAAAAGAGAAGTAAATTATCATATTCATTTTAATATTATTTTCAAAATTAATATGACGGCCTCTGTGGCGCATTGGTGTTAACAGCCGACTGCTACGCTAGAGGTTCCGGATTCGAATCCCTCGAAACTTTGTGTAATTTGCAAGACGAATTGTTTCGCTTGCCGTTCTTGGATGTAGTATTCTTATTTAGTTGTACTATATCGTTGTTTAGTGCCTGCGATATAAGATTACCTAAGTGCAGGGCTGAGTCAATGTGTGTGTCGGTATGTGGTTATTATTATTAATAAATATTCCGTGGACAAGCGGCTGAGTCAAGTCAACCTATAATTTTGAGCCTTCAATTATTAATAAGTAAATATCGAGACGAATACATAAATGGTGGTAGACATTAGAAATTAAATAGCGACGTTAAGCCTTTCAATTTCATACAAGTCATTATATCCTTAGAACAATTTGACGACTTTGTAAAAAAATCAGAAATAATTAAATCATGATTACTGTGAACTAAAATAAAAAGCATGTATGTATCATTCGATGCACTTGTTTATTAGTTTAAAAACTACAAATCAGAATCTTCTAAAATCTTAATATTTTACTGTTATTGCAATAGTTTAACAAAGATTTTTAACTAGTAATTACCCTTTTAGCGAAGGTATCCGTTACAATGGTTTAGCAAAGTTTTCAGTTCTGGTCGCTTCACCCTAACACTGACGGTATACCCCAACAGTATCCCTATTCTAGCCTCAACTTAAATATCACAAGTTTTGAGACTAACTAAAGCCCTGCCAAGCGAAAACCTGTCAAGTGGCCACCTAAACTTATAGTTATTGACATTTGACACCTGTCAAAACTTCCCCATAACATAATACGAAATCAATAACGTCTAACCACTAAACCTGAAACATATTACGTAGTGTATAATTCCAATTTGTATTTATTAGCGCAAAATATTATGTTTTCATTAAGTTTAAACTGTATTTATAAAGACATAAAGTTTAATTTTGCACGATGCTTCGGGTAAGGTATTCTGTTTATGCTGAGTATTTAATGTAATAATGAACACATGAAACATACCCTATTTTGGGTTACTAAATACCTCAAATAGCTAAATGTTATTTGTAATTCCAGATAAAACCTGATAGTCATTAATACTCCTTAAAAACCTGGCAACAGTTGCTCAAAGATTTAGTTTCAGAAGATATTTTGTTTTTAATTTTAAAATAAAAACACATATCCATAACAGTAAAATAAGTATAAAAGTGTTATAAAATCAATAAAAGACAGCAAAAACTTTCACTAGGCTCCAGCCTGCAGAGTAATAAAAAAAACAAATTCAAAATTGGAACGTCAAAACTAAATCCAGTTAGTTACACGGCAGCTGATGAACGGCCATCTGCAGTCAAAGCATTGTTTAAACTGTTACACCCATTCCATTTCACGAAGACAGTTTGACTAAAGCTGTGTTAGTTTCGTCAGGCGTGTACATGCATATTATTTAAGTGTTCGTAGCCTCGAGTTCGCTCAGAAAAGAGGCGAACACTAGAACATTCTGCAGGTACACGTGTAATTACAACCATGGCAAAGCGGTCTTCGTCAGCTGGAATGACTGTTAACTAACAGTCAAACTGACTAACTACCAGGTGTCGCCGACGTATTCAATTACTGATCGTTTGTTACCCGCTGCGACCAATTTACAAGTCAAAAGAAATTACTACACGAATCAAATCGACAAGGCTAAATGAAGTTGGTAATTTCGAACTAAACTAACAAGATAATAGTGCCTGCTATTTTACACTATCACTTAATTGACATTGAAAAGTTTAAAGCTTTGATATTATTTTTCTAGACATCGTCACAGGCAAATAAGCTGACGTTTTAGCGGAAACTAATAATAGTTTTCTTAAATGTCAATTTTTTATGGAGCTGTAAAAATAATGACAAACAATAACTGAAAAATGGTACGTGTCTCAAGTATCATTGCCGTGTCCAGCGGATCTAATTTAACGAAAATTTGATACTCGTATTTTGATTTTATTTTAGAAAAAAAAATGTCACATAATGTGATCTAAGGTTTTTTTTTGCTTTTGAATGTTAGGGATTAGATTTAAATGTCAAATGGCAATTAAAGTGCAATAAAGCACAGATAAATCGCAATCGGTTTTGTTATTGCTCTGTTCCGCCATTTTGAAATTGATTGATACTGGAAATATAGATGTTGTGATATCTGAATTCTATAGTAAACCCTTTAAATATGCCTTTTAAATGTATTCGAAATTAATATTCATTTTCGCTTTACAAAATGATTTTAAATCGATAACATATCGTATACGTCATTGAAAGTCGTTCATGAATACCATTATTCAAAATGTCGTTTGCGGTTTATCTGGCACTGTTAATAAATTAAAAATAATATGTTAAATACATTGTACTTTGTTTTGGTGCATTCACACTTGATTGATATTTAATTATTTATTGTATGTACCTAACAAATTATCAAATACTCAAAAACAGGCTTGTATGTTTTCACGTAAAAACTAAGACGAGAGTGTTATGAATGAGCTCGATATACACCAATCAAACTCAAATGCTTGCAACACCACCGGTATTATATTTGCGTCACCGGCTCAGCAACTTCTCATCACGTTAAAAAGTTAGTTCATTTACTGCCAGTCATCCTTTAATTTGATTTGGATTTACTAATCCTTGGTAATCAGCTTCATCAATTCAATGATTTGAATTTATTATTCTGTATTTTCACATCAAATAAAACAATAGTAAGATAAAACCCGCATTATAGATATACAATTTTGAACTCTATTCCAACATAATAAAGTCGAAGAGGGTTTTATTGTCCAACTATACGTTTTCATGTGAAATATGACACATGCGGGTTCGTTTGATCGCACCGGGGTCCATAATTGGCTTGTGGTTATTTAAATCCACATTTAAATAGATTAAATACACTACACTAGAACATGATCACGTTACATGTCCTTTATTAGCAATACTTCTTTTGTATTTTCAATGGCAACACCAAGATAGATGTTAACAGTCATTGTTCTTATATATTATATCTACTTCTTTTTTTTAAACTTATTGTAATCATTAGTTTCATTCAAACTCTAAAAGAACTTGTATGACACGTAATTTTTTCTTCCTTTGCTCGAATACAGATATAACTTAAATATGAAATCGGAACATCACAAAGGAACTGACACTTAAACTAGTATACTATTCTTAAGTAGAGATTTTTCAAGATTAAAAAAAAAAAATCCATACACCATTACGGAGGCAAACAAGCATTCCTGCGACCTGCCTGATAGTAAGCAAATACCGTAGCCGTAGCCGTAGCCTATGGACATTTGCTATACCAAGGACGCATTCGTTGACGACCCTAAAATGACTTTTATATAGGTTTATCTTAGACAGTTGAAGTGCAAATATTGCAAAGAAGATTTACTATTTACACTATTTCTATTAATATATATTTTTCGATCGCATATTTCACAAAGCTTATTCATTGCATCCTTTGTAATTCATGTAATTTATTATTTTTATTTTATAATATAGACTTGGTCATCGACTTAAATATTGGTTTATATTACTTAAAGTTATAAAAAGATTAGTTTCACAATTAGAAAACTGTATTCGATTTACAAATTGAAAAAAGCAACTACAGATGTTTCTTGCCGGATTCTTCCCCGTAGAAGTAGCGTTTCGAATTTAAAAGTACTTATTTTAAGTCTATTTGAATAAAAATATTTTGACTTTGACTTATACCCATAAGAATTTAATAAATACCAATATCAATAAGAAACAGATTCACCCATAACTTACCTGTTACTGTTCCATAAACTCACGATGTTATAATGCATGTGTTTTCGTGATCCCATGTAACGTATCGGTGGCCATGACAGTAAAATTGTAGATCTATCGATGAAAAGATTCGACCTCATGTAGGTTAAAAACTACACATAGGATATAGGTTAGTTGAAATATGGAATATTCCTGCAGTTTGGGTTGTTTCGGTTCGAAAGATTGGAGAGCCAGTATAATTACCGGCACGAGAGGTATAACGTCTTTGCCTCCACATGGACAACGCAAGTGCTCTTGGTGTTCCAGACATCATGGGCATCGTCTTGTCAGTAGGTGGCGGTATCACTTTCCATCAGGTGAACCGTCTCCTAGTTTACCCATGATGTAGTATATATATTTGTAAGATGTCTTTACCATTGATTTTTGAAATTTAATCTTGACCTTCTGTTAAATATACAATAATATATAATACCTGTCAAAAAAATTTTACAAATGAAAATAGTTATTTAAAATATTTTATAAATGTTATGGTATTCTAATGCAATATTTAGTTAAGAAATTTAATAAACTAATAAAGTATGTTTTATTTTCAGGTAAGCAATACACGACACTGCATGATGAACCAAAAAACAGCAACTGATGTTATCATTAAAAGTAAGCCATTCAATTTGCACCACTAAGTAAATTGGTTTGAAATATTACTACAATAATTAGCTTTATTGCGAACGTACACTTTTTAACCTAGGGTAAGGTTAATATAATAATAACCACAACGATAATAAAACCGACACATACGTTGACTAAGATTCTGCAGACAGCCCTCCATTGACTAAGATATAATCATGTATCGCAGGCACTAAGCAAAGATATGGTATAAACCACATAGATAGGAATACATACGAAACCGGTAATCGAAACAATGCGTCTTGCAAATAACACAAAATTTCGCCTCCACTCGGATTCAAACCTGGAACCACTAGCGTAGCAGTCGGCTGGTATAGCCGCTGAGGTTGACAGTAATTTTTTTTAAATACCTTTTTACTTTTTTTTTCAAAAGTTAGTTCCTAAAAATGTCAAGTCCAATACTGACCGTTCTCCAGTAAACGTCTTACGCACTAACGAGAGAAAATGTCAAACGTACCGAAAGCACTCATGACAAGATTAATGTCCCATTACTAGGGGAAAATAAATATTTCTAGGGAAAATAAATATTTGCGATGGCAACTCTCCCCGGCGGAATGTTTGCGGTTGATATATTGTTAATGTGGTTATATGTTATTGCGATATTCTTGATATTATAACAACAAGAAAGATTTGTTGTCAATGCAGATAAACAAATTGTTGGAATCACTTATTAATAAATTTTACGTTAAAATTTTGGTCGAATAGGCAGTCATTTTTTTAACGAAGTCAGAGGAAAAGCGGCAAAATTAATTTCATCAGTAAATTTCAAGCTAATCTCTTACAACATTATCTCATTAGCATCGTGTCTTTATTATATACCTTTAAAAATTCTAATTTCGAACCTTTTTCCCTACCTATACATACTGTAACGATTTATTACAAAATAACTACATAAAAACTTGTTAGATGAGGTAACTATCCTGTAACCTTTTTCATTATTTTAAACAAATTGAAATTTAATCAGAAAGTTACGATTTATTAAATACTTTAATATCTATTGTACATTGAACAAAAGAAAAATAAATGTATCCAGCTAGAAACTTCGTTTAATTTCCTTCAAAATTGAAGATACAGAAGCCTTTTCACATTCAAATGTTAATATAAACTTCTAAAACTTTATCGAGTACAATATGATTTGGTACAAACTCTCTTTACTGTTCTCTCGGCTATAGTATACTCTATTCCCTTGTGATAAGGTTAGCTTTGACTTAAGAGATTAATTAATTCCAGTTTGCTGTGAAATAATTTTGAGAATACGTTAGGCCAAGTTCAAAGTTACGCTGATGTATATTTTTTTGCGGTTTAGAAACAAATATACAACAAACGTATGGCCGATAGCTCCTTATTTCGCTGTTATGTAAAAAGTTCAAGAAATATGTTTAATGCCATTAAAAAGTTTTATATTAAATTCAATCATCTCTTTTCTTCTAAAAACTATTGTTCCAAAAAAAAAACTAAAATGGCTACTTACTGTACATATCAGGTGGAAAATATAATATGTAAAAATTAAAAAATACTACTTTATCTTTTAACACCAGCCACATGCGGTGCTCTGAAAACAGCCTAAAATATACGTTGGTGGCGAAAATTTAAATCAGTTTGGTCGAGTTAAGGATTACGAGAGGTTCCCAAACCTACATTTTGGCGCCATCTCCATGCAAATCAGACTGCCTTCCAGAATATTCCCGGAATTTAATATAATAATACACTGTTAGTGCTTTTTTTGGGATATTTTTAAAAGGATTTCAAACAGAATCATATAGGCAAACCACTTGAGATTTTTATATGAATATTTTACAAGGTATTTTTTTTTTAAATAGCTTGTGTACTTCTGTTTTTTTTTGTTTTGTGCCGAGTGCAATGTAGTATGGTACTTAGAAAAGATGGCTCTTTGATAAGAGTTAACCACAATGGTTGTGGTTTACGTTTTATCTTAGTATAATATAATAAAAAAAGCTTTTCTAGTAAATACAGGATATTTAAGTAACAAAGACGCTATACATTTAAACTTACTATTTATAATGCAATTGTACTTAAATAAATACCTGTCAGAAGCAAGTTTGGATTCAGGCATTAAGAGCTGAATAAACATCGCTCCTTTGCCCTCCCTTATTTATTTTTAATGTTCCCGCCGTTTTGAGCTCTGACGCCATATTGCATACTTCTAATAGTAACGCACTGGTCGGATGCAACCATCTCTCTTTGGAATACAGCCAGAGGGGTTGTTAGAGCAAGATGGCATTATTCAGTCGTCTTATAGTTGTTGTTAATTATTTAGCTAATAGTATAGTAGATTTATAAGCCAAAAATCTTTGCTGTCATGGACAGAGGCGCAGATTCGTTTCTTTTTCTTTAATGTTTTGGCTGTTTCTGGCACCGGAAATGAGTTTAATTATAAAACGACCGGTTGGTTATGAAGCAATTACATGTTTTTGCGTAATCAAAGAATAATTTTCTGAATAGGTTACGTTTTGTTGGCTTAAGTTAAGGCAAATGATAAAATAAAATGTTAAAATATATTTTTTTAATATTTTACCCGCTGAGTCTTTGTTTTCGTCGTTTTTCAAATTCCAAATACCGAACAATAACAGTTGCCAAATTTATTTATAAGTAACAAAACTGAGAGCCCGTTAAATATCAATTAACGCTGTACTTGACTACAAACTCATAGTTTATATCGTTTAGCGATAATTACACTCATTAATAAATTGTTTGTTCGGTGGCCCGCTGCAACGCCCTGGTAATGCATGAGCTGCACTACTAGCGAAAATATGACACAAAGTAAATTTCTAGTTTAGCTATACTAGTGGTTTGACCCAAACTATGAACTCTCGACCCCCCATATCTCAGTAACCCATTGACCGACTTCAATATTCGAACTTAAAAATATTTTAGTCACATTACTCCGCCAACCAAATTACATTACGATCCGATCAACAACACTAGAGTCATCATTGTATGAATATTTATACATACATACATACAAACTTCGGATTCCTCCAGTAGACTCTATGAACCTCACTCGCTTCGCTGGCTCGTTGAAAAATACTTGGATAAACGCGTGCCGTTTTTGAACTATAAAATCCAAAAAAGGCCCAAGTTTCACTTTTGATCTGCGACGATATGGCCACCTTGGAAATTTCAAGCTTGTTTTAGACAAACAATTAATTTTGAGCTAAGTTCGCTGTTGTTTTCCACTAATAGCAATGAAATATAGGTGTTTTCTTAATGTCAGTGGAACTGTTACCTATTCATAGCATATATGGTCCGATGACCAATGATAAACGCATTACAGTGTGGGCAGCAACCCTTGTTTACACTGCCGACAATGTTGTCCGGTGCATGATTGTACAATGTGTACCGTGCCTTAATTATGTATAGGCATGTGCTTACTGAGCATCTCGCTTGATCAGTTTAATTAAAGCACTAGGTATATTTGATTTTAAACAATTTTACTAACATACACTTAGTCTCATATATTAATAACGAAGATATTCTTAGATGTGGTTAAAATTTAAAAAAATAAAGTAAATTCTTTACATTGTAAAATGTTCATTCAAAAAGTTTCCAAAAAATTTAATGACACGAAAAACTTTGATTTCAAAATCATAATTAAAATTTTACGTAACCATCTTCCCAAATTACATCAGCGTACATAACCCTTTGGTTATTTAAGCAAATGAGAACTAAAAGGACACGGGTCTCACAAACAAAATATCTTTACAAATTAAAGATCCGAAAGCGGGTCAAAACAACAAGGCAAGGGTTCCTTCGCTGTACAGACGGTTCCTGATTTTCAGCAAAATCCGACGATCCCAAACAAACAGCGCTCTCAACTCACATTATCTTATTTTGCAGGTGTCGGCAAAAATACAAAACACACCCCCCGCCACCCCCTAGACGTGACTTAGCATTAATTCGTAAAATTCAATATAGAGGCGGGGTATTTTTATTAATCCGTCACGCAATGACCTTTCAATTTGAAGTTGTTAGCGCTCCATGTTTTGCTGAAAAGTTTGGTGTAGGGAAAACAGGGTATAAGTAAATTATTTTGTTAGAAAATAACCCTCCTTTTTCGACTTCGCCGCAGTCGGATAAAAAAGAAGTTTGAATTAATCAAGAAAATTTTGTGTTTGTTACTTTTGTAACGTTTTATCATTAAATTAACTTGCCTTATCAATTGTGATGTTTGACGAAACTCTTAAGATTTTATATTCTCTACTAGTGGCCCGTCCCGGCTTCGCATGGATAGATAAAAGTATTTAACTTTATTGAAAACATTATACAGCGTATGTTCATCAGAGATAACGTAGGATTCTAATGGTGGAAGAAAATTTACAAATTAGTCCAATAGTTTTGGAGCCTATTCAATTCAAAGTACTGTTTTATTGATATAGTAGAATTTTGTATAACTCTATTTCATACTACACAGTTGCACCAATTTACCGTAGCAACGTAATGACGTCATTTTCCCGAACAATCCGGAACATTCTAGAAATCTCGAGTCATGTGCTCTCGAGTGCAGTTTATTTAAAAACCGCCACCTCAGCAAATGTCAACTATCACGTACTAAACTAGACTGGCTCAGCATAAAAACGAGGCTTCCCTGAGTAATTTTTCTCCATCCAATAACCATAAACACAATTTTTGTTCACTCCGCCACTTGGCTCATTTTCCACTAGGGTTACCGCCTTATAAAATAATATAAAACGAAACATTCTTACAACACAATTTTTGATCATCTTTGTTTTACACTTTATAAATAATAAAGGTTTTTCAAAAATACAGCTGTGTAAAAAGTTCTTTTAAGTAGCTAAAAGTAGTAATGATGATTGTTACTGCTTTTTACGAAAGTAACAATGTGTTAGCTACGTCTCATGTTATGATAAATTGAATTAACTGAAACAACATGCATGAGAAATTTCAAGTAATTGAAACACGTGTCAGTAATTATGGGTAACCGGTGTTGACAGCCCTAATGCGTCGGTAAATATGAGCTGAGGAAAGGAAAAGCACGATATCTAGGTTAAGGAGTGAGTGAGAGGTGAATAGATGATAATTTTCCCACAAGCTTTCTTGGACTAAGTAGGCGGTCTAGATCTTGAATACAATTTGATTTACAACGCCCGTGTTCTTTTACTCTTGAGACTTGATTTTTATTTGCTCGAGAAATGCCGAGTCAAAGGCTTTGTGGAAAGCAATGAAAGTTTAATATAGAAAAGTTCTACTCTTATAAAATACAAATTGAAGTACTAAGTCTTTACTTAAATAAACCTTGGGTGTTTTCCGCAGCATTTAAATCAGTATTCTGTGATTAAAAACCCTCATCATGACGTACTTTAATCGATCACGCCAGCCAACCCTAGAAAAACATTGAATTTATTACCAACGTGCGACTGACAGGTGTTTTGCGAATGGTTTCAGGCCATTGTATTGAATGACAGCTCCTGTCAATTAACGTAATCAGCAATGAACACCGAGCATTGAACTTGCATTATACAGCCAAATACAGTTTTCGTTTGCGCGTTTTGTATGGTAATTCATATGTAAAGGATATTAAGTAACAACAGTAAGTACATTTTAAAATATTTCATGGAAACATGTTAAATTATGTAATAAAAAAAAACATAAGCAGGAACTTTTATATAAAACATTCGAAACTCTATTTCACTCGTCCCCGCAAACCAAAGCAAATCGAATAATTCTGCCACACATTGGATCGTTTTTTATTCATGCCTGCGAAAAGCGGGTAAATGAAAATGTTACAAAACTTTTTCGAGACAAAAACTCGGCGTTGTCATTTTCGGACAATACTGGCTGGTGACAGAGGCGGACGTTTCTAGTAAAAGTTGAAAAAAGAAGGCCGACAAGGGAATTTACGATTCGGCTCATAGTCGCTACAGGCTCTGTAATTCGATGATTCGCATTTTATTGGCCATGCTTCCACTGGATGAAATTCGGACTTTATTCCTAGTAATGGGATTCTCTACTTTTTCACCAATTCCTTTCCGACTCAAGTAGGTACTAAGTAATTCTCTGTGAGTTTTACCAAAAGAATTTTTCTTTCACTTTCATCTCAGTTACGTTCATTTATTCTCGGTAAACAGTTCATTTTCAAGGAGTTCTGTAGCAAAAAGATAATTGTTTTATCGGTTAAAGATTAGACTGGGAGCCAAAAATAAAAGTTAAATGTTGAAGTTGAAGCAAGTAAGTCGATTGAAGTCGACGACTCCAGCTTATCCAGGCTTCATCACTTCACACCAGATTAACAACATAGGATTTTACACCGAATATATTTTGAAATTTCATTCGGAAAGCTCGGAATAAAATTTTATTTCACTGGCAATTACTGGCATTAATTTGAAATCCGACGATCCGTTGATAATGATTCTTTTTTCTTCTATTTGATATTAAAACTATATTTTACATCGATATATTAAATGAATCTCATTTAAAAACGTTTTATTTGTATTTTAATACAATAAATTTACCGAATACATTATTTTAAAGCTAATGGTATGCACATAGGGGCTATTGACGTTGGCGTTACATGGTACGCACATTAGATCTATTGTTTGCATATTGACGGGATAGACGCGCTGGTCTGAGAGTAAACTCTCTTTTCGCACCCAATGGGGATGCTGCTAAGCCTGAGGTGATCTGACAAAAGCCACGGGCAGTTCCGATTGCCTGGCTCTTAATAGAGTCCATTCAATCGAAACCTAGACATACAGGCGCCGGCCGCGTCCGATAAGCCAACCGCTTTAAGGTCCTAGCACACCTATCGACTCATAAACAAACTCCGCATCTACTCGAGCCGTTCAGAGTGTTTTACTACTTTTGACACCCTACTCCTAGTTCATCTGATTAAATTCGTTGCGGATCCTAAAAACGTAGTATGTCCATGCATATAGCTTGTGTTTAGTTGCGTAGCTGCATTTATCGTTGCTATAGGACACCATTGTTGATACTGGTTAAAAGGAGTTGCGGGTATCTCCCTGTCAAAACGTAAATATACCAACATTGCTTAGCCTCGAGTTTATGTACGCGTGCGTTGTGAGGTTTGAGTCCCGGTTCAGGCGGGTATTTTTGTGGTGGACACGAATTTTTGCTCTTAACTCATGGATGTATCCTATCTATTTATGTATTAGTCTATTTTTGTACCATTGCTTAGTTTGTAGAATTATTCCAAGATATTTTATTGTATGAAATTCCAGCCGTAAACTCACACTAATCAATTTAGTTTTTATAGAATAGCCTCGTGTTGACAGGAGCCTAAGGGCAAGAAGTTGACGGTTCGTTTCCGAGTTGGTATGTGTACTATGACCTTTAGACCACGTAATAAGCTTGAACGTCTAGACCATGAATAGTGGTAGTTTTTACAGCTTCAACTGACGATTTCGATGTTTTCTATGAACCGTCTGCGGTTCTTTAAAGGCGTTTCCTAGCTGAAATGCTTAGAAAATAGTCAGTGACGTAAATCCGTTTGGTTGAAAATGTAAACACTTTCTTTCATTAAGTTAATTGATAAATTTAAGTGGGTTTGCTTCATTTTTAAAATTACAATTGCTTAAACTTTTTTATTTTTTATTTTAATGACTGGCAAAAAAAACACACACGACACATACATTGACTCAGCCCTCCAGCAAGTATTGTGACAACTATGTCATAGGAACTAAGCAACGATATGGTAGAAACTAAATAGATATGAATACTATTCTAATAAATAACAAGATTCCGCTCCCGCATGGATTCCAACCCAGAACTTTTACCATAGCAGTCGGCTGTTTACACCAATCAGGCATTGAAGATAAATTTAGTATAACATTTTAATTTAGTGCAAACTGAAGTATTCTGTAGGAAGTCCACCTTTTCAAAAGTGCTAAAGCTTTCCGCCACCTCAGTCATATAAAAAGTATGTGAAAGGTTTCAGAACGAAATCCTGCAGTCGGAAGTAAAAGAAATCCGTACAACAAGTTTCAAACGATCAGCCTCGCTTTGTACCGACAAATAAAGCAAAAGGTTTAAAAAAAAAAACGCCTAAAAGTAAGATGTTTCCACCGGAGATAGGACTTTTCACCTTTAGCATGGCATCACAGGTAAATATTCAATATATGTTTGAACAATACTTAAATATTATTATATCTTTATATCACTTAAAATTTAACTCAGTTTGTAACTTATTGTACAAAAACGTGACTTATAATATTGTATTGAATAACCTTGTAACCTTGAATTATAAAAATCTGATATGACTTCTTTGATCTGATGTGTGTTCGTTTGAGGACGTCGTAGCTCAGTTTGTTACGTGCCTTGGTTAACCGACCGACCCGACCCGACAGGTCGAGGGTTCGAGTCTCGAGCCGTTGTAGCTGCCATGTTTCTCAATGTGCCCGGATAGTGGCGAAAGATTCGCAACCTGTCACACTGGGACTCAACATAAACCTGCGAAAAGTGGTGCACCTCTGCCAACCTCTCTCGAGGGTCTACGGCGTGAGTTTATGTGATGTATTATTATACTTCGTTTGTACAAGCTAATCACGAAAACTACACCAAGAATTTGGATGTGTATGTATAGGTCCAGGGTAATCGGAGCTGTTATTTAGAATTATAGTTTTAATCTTGATACGCGTGAGCTATTGTCAAAAGCTGATAATCCCGAAGCTGAGGCGAGTTAGTATTCCAGCATGGATAACCCACGAAATCCATTTAATGGATTCGATTTTCACCTGTGCATCTGTGTGTGTTCACGTTCGCATTTGCATCTTAACTCGATTCTTGAAAAGGCTTGACTCCTGCATGATGAGTTTGACTAGTATAAAATTTAAAACATACTAAGAAATATAAGCCATGCTAGTTAGTAATAGTAGCTGCTTTTTTTTCCAAAGAAATATTTCGAACACTCGAATAAATAGGAAGTGCCACTGTTTTCTAGCGATTTTTCCTAAAAGAATGAAACAAATTTATAATGTTACCTTCTAACTATGCTTGTACCATTTTCACTACTAAATTAAATGAACATTTTAGGAAGAGCGTTTTGAGATATCTTGATCAAATTAAATAAAGTACGTGGCCACTAGACTTTGAAATCTAGCTTAAATTACTGTTTATATCAAAGAAAAGTTGTAGAGCACTCACTTTACATAGACAAAGTTGACTCAGCCCTTGGCTGTGATTTAATCGTTGCATTTTTAACAACAGTTCGACTTAGCAGTTATTATGGGACATTTCTAACAAATTCCCTCAATTTTAATTTAACTATGGACGAATAAAATGAAAAAACATCCATGAAAAAAAAAGAGGACCTCACGGCAAATATTTGTGTTCATTACTTAAATACTTGCCCAAGCCGAGATTCGAACCCGACCGGCGGAGATACCAGGTTTATTTAAGCTTATGAATTAGTTTTCAGAACAAAAGAACTCAAAAAAGCTATTTATCTACCACGTATTCTTTCTACCCCTTTTCATCTTTACAATTTTTAATCATCTGAATGCATTTGATCAACACACACAGATGCCAAGTCAATTAAGTTAAACCCTTTATCTATGAGATGAAAGCCCCTGTCTGCTACTAGTAATTACAGTTCCCATATACCTAACTTGACATAATAGGCTGTGTATGTGTGTACATATACATGTATACAAAGACAAGCTGATAAATATTGACTGTCACTGTACCAGTAAACATACGGGCGCGGAAACGACCGAGCATGTTTGGCGTTGATTTTGCATCTGTACTTGAGCTTAAGAATTATTTAGTTTAAGAATATGTTATTGACGTATTCAACCTCATGTATCAGGTCTACAGACATAGCCACATGCTCATCGACGATGTAAGCTCATCTAGTGTCAAAACCAAGTTGGACACAACGCATAATTATATATTTTGCAAAATTAAGACTAGATAACCTTTATAAAACCTACTATTTATTAAAGAAAAAAAAATTGTTTGTCAAAGAAAAGCTGGTTATACAAAATCACATGGCTTAATACTTAGTATCTAATGTCACTATTGTCATTCTATCCTATCTGCATATTGATATTTATGTACTCTAATAAGTTGACGCATCAGTGTTTATACAAATATTGGAGAGATTCTTTCTCGTTTCAGCAAGAACTCAAAATCACCCTTGAGTTACACTGTGCAATTCTCGATAACAGACCATTTAGTTCGACGATATAGCACGCCGTATGTCAACAAGCACACAAGAACAGTTTACACCAGACGCGCAAATTGTACGACCTAGGCTACCTGTCTCACTCGCCCGCAAACATAACTCAAATTCACACGTGCCACTGTTTACTTAGAGGCTAACTTATATCTGACATACGATTTTAGACTTTATGATACCTTGGTTAGAGATGTTCAATGCAATATTGTTTGCAGTGTCTGGCCACAAGGATGTGTTCCGTGATGTTGCATGTTGCTCCGTGATTACTCGTGTACAGTTTGGTAAACATTTGCGCAAATTAATATGTATCTGGTTTTGCGGGTGCGATTTGACAAGATTTAAAGCGGGAATGTCCAATGGATATATTAAAATAATAGACATAATTTGTGGAAACAATAACCCGTGTAACATTTGAAAAATGAAACGTGTACATTATTCTAAAGCTTCACTACGTATTTCTTTCATGGTTAGGTGTTCCTTAGATGCCTAAAAACGTTTTACCTTCGTGACTTTCATATCGAGTCCAGACACACAAGACAAGGGAGGAGACCAAAAAGGCACTAAATCGGCGAACCCATTCTTCGCACTGATAAAAATCAAACTACCTCCGAAACGGTCCCTCGGCAAAAATACGAGGTCGGGCAATGTCGGTGGCGTTCGTAAATCGTAGTCCGTCGTAGCCTCGTAGCGCCGGCCGTAGTCTCGTAGTAAACGTAGCCGATGGGTATCTAAAGGCTATTACACGTATCGACGGGTGATATGTAATCCGACCGTATTTTATATAAACATATAAACCGTATAGTTCAACCATACTTTTATTTTCTTTTATAAAGATAATTATTTTAAATCATTTATTTTATTTTACTCTTATAAAACCTTTTTTCCGAAGTGCTCTTTTTCTTTGGAATTTCTTATGACAACAAAACCATAGAAATGATATCGTTTCATTTTGAATCGGCATACTGATTCAACAGTATAACACTAGAGCAATAAAAGAAATATCTACACTTAAATAAAGCGTTACTTTCGAATTTCACCTTTGTTTTCTAAGAAGTAAAGTAGAATTTTCAAGGTTAAAGTACATTTATCGTGGAAACCGTTTATGGGGCAAGTTTTTATTGGCCTCGTTTAAGGAAGGCCTATAAACTTGCTCCTTATACATTTTTCTTTTTTATTCACAAAACGAGATTTACACAATGAGAGGAACCTGAAGGAGAAAAATTGATAAAATTTCTCAAGTTTTACAACATTTAATAGATAAACTATTCAAAGAAAATGAGATGACAGAGTGTCACAAACAATTACCAATTGGTACCTTTTATACATAAATAGGAGAAAGGGTAGACCATTGAAATGATGGAGTAACAATATAGTACACATACCCAGGAAACTATGGCCATGACTGGCAAAAAATAGAGGCGCTCAGAAGACTTTGCAGGAGGCTTTCACCGCAGAAAGAGACCTCACTGACAATACTTACAAAAATTAAGTAGAAATGCTAATACTAAGGGGAAAGAAAGCTAATAAGAATAATCACAGAAAAACTAAAGAAATTTAGAAAAGAGTTACGACTTGTAAGAAGAATCTTAAAAAACAGTTAAAAATGATATAATAACTTTTCACTAGTAATTCTCCGAAAGGATCAAAGCATGAGATTCCTGAGGCTGTGAAGTTAATTTTCAGATTGAGCAAAGTGTCTGGAATGCATTGAATATTGTAAGCTATAAGAAGCACTGCTAACCAACATGCAAATGTATGAGCTACCACAAAAACAAATCCAAAAAATTTATCAATAATTAAACTTGTTTTTAATATCCCAGTGTTAAATACCAAATAAGATAAGGCGAAGGAGACAAAAGTATCAACACCGCAGCGTGCATTCCGAACAAAACCAATGCGAGGATAAAGCCAGTCGCACACAGTCCGGCGTCACGTACAGACAAGAGTGGAAATGAATTAATTCGCCGCCGCGAGCTGATTTATAGCCAGCGTGTGACCCGCCTTAAAGTTACCCGCGTTTTATTGCCTTTTTTTCAATTGCGGAAGAGATTTCGGATGTTTTTGTTCGGCGCAATTAGATGATAACATCTTTTAAACTAGAAAGAACTTAAACTAGATGAAATTAATTGCTGTATTTTCGGAGATTTTATAACCTAACCTTACAAACTTATACCTTCAATTTCATCATAGAATTCACATATTTACTTAATTAATATTTAGCTCAACGTTTAAAGTCCTCCTGCAAAAGCTATGAAACATAACACAGTAATAACTAAAACTATATTCTAAATAAAGTTTTTCATTTTTAATTACTCTATCAATCAAAAAAGTCATCCCCAGAACCAGGTTACAACTTGATTCGAACAATTTAAATGAAAATACAGTTTAAATTATAAAAGGAAACGTTTGCAGAGGCTCACGCTAACAGACGGACGGACAGGCGGAATGCATGCAAAGTGCAAATTAACTGTTTCCCGACATTCCATACTAATTGCACTGTCACACTGCGCTGCGATGCGAGTTCAAAATCGCCTCAGTAAACATTATACGAGAAACATGGCTTTTGTTTTTTTTTTATAAAACGCAAAGGTCGCATAAACCTCGCATGCAGCCTGCTTGTTGTTGAGTTGAATCTTTAACGTTTACCAACACAAAAGTTATCTGTAAGAGTTAACTGCTCACATACTTAACTTTTTTAAATTCATCCACAGAAACACTGACGATTTGAATCAAGTTAATTAATTAATCTACGTTGTTATATTGAATAATTTTGAGCAAGAAATCTCGCTGAGGCGTATCTTTTTCTATAAAATGTAATAGTAATAATAATATCAACCAATTATGGTGACGGAAGGTTATGGTGACGATTCAGTCCAGTTGAAATCCACTCGTTAGGTTGATGTGTTGCTATACCTTAAGCATTGGCAAAAAAAATCCGACCTAATCTATATTTTGTTATTTATAAAAGTGACTGATATAATGGTAGTACATGTAGCTTGAAATTAGTTTGTAAACAAAACATATAAAACATTCGCTGAGATTAGGAGCTGAGTGAATTGGTTAACCATCTCCAAAGGATGAGTTAAAACCGCAGCCTACACAGACAGCCTGGTACACGCATTCACATATGAAATACCATTTAAAATCACAAATAACATTTCAAAACTACGTACTCTGCAGAGAAATTTCTATATGTTTGTATTTAATAAATATACCTCTAATCAAGAAAATGTATAGAAATACAAGAAAACCTTTGGGTGTTTGATATAGTTTTATAACTAGAGGTATTATTTTTTTGCTTACAGATAGAAGTTCTTTTTTCAAACAAATCTATTAAGCATTCCCCAGGCTGCTTAATGTCATCGGCAAACATTTTTCCTTTTACAAAACCATCCCCTCCCCTTCCATGTCCAATGCCGCGTGAATTACACCGTGTCCTTAAAACAAAGATTAGTGATCTGCACACATACGATCGATTTCCAACCCTATGGTGTACAACATTAAGTCCATTCTTCAATAGAATAACATGACAGTACTTAATGCACGCTGGGTTGATCGGAGAGCATTAAGAAGAAAATGTAAGAGCCGCTCTTAATATGTACTTGAAGTTCATCCAGGGCCCTTAAGCTGACCGCGAGGAGAGCCTCCTTCTTAAGCTAAGCCTAAAGTAAGGAAATAAAACGAGTCAGCCTAAATCGCCTGGTCTTTATTACCGCTAATGGAACTGTCTTCCAGCGACTTCAAAATACCGAGAAAATTTTCAATGTCTCAATTTTAAAGCATATAGTTTGCTATATCAGGCATAACTCTCCATCAGGTGATCGGTTTGCTTATTTGCCCACGCTGAAATATATTCTAAACAGCCCTTTAAAAGATACATTTAAAGTTTTTCCTGTTATTTATATCTTAGTTAGCATTTAGGATGAGCTTTGAAATAAGCAAACTTAATTTCATTGATAATGAACCATGCATAACCATCATTAAAGATTTTTTTGCGATTGAAATTTTTTATATTAAATATAAAACCGAAACACCGCATGGTGTCCGTTTCATAAAGCAAACAATGTTACACAACACACCGAAATAATGTGTCAATTAATTTCATGAATCTGATGCGACATGCTTTAAAACATAAGAGGATCTTTATTCACTTCTTTTATGAAACTTCACAATAGAAAAACTGTTTAAAGAGGCGCATGATTTCATTTACTATGTTTAAAACAAATTTACTCTTTGAAAAAAATGGCTTGCTTAATTAAAAGTGTAAAATTTTCAAATTTTCGTTGAAATGGAATTACGCGATTCAAAGGGCACGAAATTTTTTACGGTTTTTCAGTTTGAAAATATACGTAACCTCCAGGTCTTTTTCCGTCGACAGACAGAACAAATCAAATTAGGTCTTTTACTGTCGCCATGCCGAGTACATATGTCGCGTGGAAACAATGCTGTAATCTTGTTGGGGAAATTAAATCTGCCGGGAAGTGCTTTCCTTCTTTATTTAATTTTCAACTCTCCGTCTTATCAGGTTAAACTGAAATTGTGTTAAAACTGCTCTTTTGTACTGGTTAGTGTTTTCCTTTTAGTTCGGTAAATATTATCTTCTATGAGTACGTATTTTTGAGGTTTGTTTTAAACATGATTAAATAAAAAATATATGCCTTTGTCAGAACTCTCACAAAGGAACAAAGAATACATTTTTTTAGCATACGACACATACGTAAGTACAATAAATAGCAAAAAATCATAAACGGACATAGTTTTAAAGGTATTTATTTGTACAAAACGGAAAAGGTGGATACGAACAAAAGAGCAAATATCACTGTACTTAAAGAATTTCCTTAAAAGGCATTTTCTTGAAAAACGCTTCAAAGAATCGTGTTCACGAATTTATAAAAAATTAAGAAGATATTTGTTTCACAAGTTATAAAACTTTATATCTTTTGAGTAGGGTTTATTCAATATAATCAAATAACAATAGATAAACGTAAGATGCAAAATTAAGTTTTTCTGCGTCTCGCTCGGCGGATTAAGAATCTTCTCATTGATTTAGTTTTTGTCTAATCTTATGCATCTACATGTTATCTTTTAAATACAATAAATTTTAGCAGAAAAATATATTTTTCAATACATAACAATGGAGTTTAGTGTTTTTTTTACTTATAAATTATAATAATAATTATTTTCATTAGTGGATTTCAAAAACAAATCTCCTATTTACAAGTTTTGATCATTTTGATAACGTTGATACGACGTTGACTTTATTGATAACGTTTAATATAGTATTTTGAACATCACTAAACTTCTCCATTTTGTATAACACATTTCCATTAAACTTTAATACCAAAAAAAGTATTTTGAATTACCGATCTGAAGGAACATGTCGTATTAAAAATGTATTTATTCGAATAACCTTTCCATATAACATTTTACCATAATGTCAGCACAGGGAAATGAAAATCATATAAAACATATTTAAACCCAGATATCGCACAAGTTTGACATGTAACGAATATTATGGGAATTAGATAATATTGCCATATAACATTTTTGCCGGGAGGCTGAATATTTTCGGTCCCTTGCCTAACTTCTTTTTTCTTTCGTTCCTTTTTTAAAAGATAAACACGAAAATAGCCCGCGGTGTTTACTTGTTAAGATCATAATATGTCAAATAAAAAAGATATTAAAAATATATTACTACCCCTACCCCTGCAGATTGTCAGCGCACTGTTTGGAAAAACTATTATTTACTTACTAAGAATTGGTTTTTTGTTACAGGTAAATAATCTGCCAGTTTTATAAAAATAATTTGTAAGTCTTTTTATTCATATTTTATAATGTTTCTGTTATAATGCATCGCAATTCCTACTTTTAATGAAAATTTACCAAAAGATACCAATGGGAATTTATTTTTCACAGTATTTACGATGAAATATTTAATGCTTTTTTGGCTTATCCGCTATGGTTTTTCCAAGTCACTACGTTCCGATCAAATGAGTGAGTTTTCGCACCTATTGCAGTTCAGTGTTCCCATTATCTGCAGTTCCACCAATGAATAGGTGATAAATGCTAGGGTTGCTACTGTAAAAATATATTTTCAGTATGATTTTTTTTTATTTAAAACCTTTCAAAAGATTTGTTTGTTTGGACATAAAAAATGTGAAGATTTTTCCATAACCATTTTCCAAAATCGTAGTGGTTTTTGTAATTTAAGATACTATGGCTATAAGTAGCGATGCGATTTTAAATTACAAGTAGTAGACTTTGTAGTTTTGAAATCTATGAGTTTTTTATGTATATGTTGGCAACCCTGATATATGTTTAGTAACCAACAATGTTATCACCATTCCGCGTGGTTGGCGCCAGAGCCATTCCCATCTTTATTAGCCTATTTGTTTATGTGGCAAGTTTAGTTTGAGGTTTCAATACAATATTTTTCAACAGAAACTTCTAGAATCGTCACAGTAAAGTAATATTGTCATATTACCCGGTAACAAACGTACGCGTTTTGTCAACGATATCACTCATGGGAAAAACATGACGGTTTTATGCAAATACACACAATTACACAAAAATAATGCAGCTCACGCGTGCCTCTACGCCGTTACTGTTGCTTTTTGTGTAACCGAGCTGACAATTAATTCCGTGTAATTATGAAATATGAAGGCGTGTCGTCGTAAACCCAAATTGCAGGCTTTGGCATATTAAATTTTATATTCCTAATTCATCATTTTCAAAAGCCTGTAATTAACTTTTGATATTCCGTTTATATAAATAGAAAACTCTTTCAAACTAAGTAATTTGGAAAAAATGTCTGGCAACATTTCCGTGCTGCGCGGTTTGTGTGAAAAAAAAAACAAAAGGCAAAGGCCTTCGTATCAGGCTTCCACAAGAGTGACTGGCAAGAAAACATCAAGTAACGACTTGGGGGCGAATCAACCGGCGGTCCATTTAGTTGATGAAGAAAGTATTTTATAGTCGCACAACTTGGCCGCGTCTAATCACTCCAGGCGTGCTCGATCACGGCTCGACAGTAAAAACCTAATAAAAAAGTTATTGGCGCGATTTGCATTCTGCCAATGGAAAGGTGTGAACTCTGCTTAATTATAGAATTTAATTAAAAAATTACGAGCTAATCAAAACTAAAATTTTATGTAAGATTGAGTTACTTTCTGCATTGTTTATATTAAATCAAATTTAAACTTACCAAACAAACCTGCTGTATATTGAAATAATTTTCAACAGTAATACTATAGGCAAATCAATTTCACCACTGGTCACACAGGCCATTTCCGAAGGCATGGCTGGCAACACTCACGGGCTATTCGTTTCCGGAAGACAATGACCAATGGTCCCTCCCCGTTTATTCATTTCAAAACGCTTCCTGTATGGAAATCAAACACATACTCGATTTTCCCTATAATTTTATTTACTATTTTTTGGGTTTATTTAAAATGAATAATTTTCCATCTAAGATGTGTTTGTAGAATACAGAAAACTGGTTTTATTAAAAAAATATTTTCGACTGAAATTTCTTGAGCATTTAAATTCACCGCAAAACATCTAAATTATTGAAGTTTAAATGACACTTAGAAGTCTTGAAGTTGAAAATGTTATTTTCTTAGCACTTTCAGTAAGTGCTGAAAGAAAATATCTTTCAGTTTATTTGAGGTTCTTTCGACTGTATTCAAGGAATGTTTCCCCGGTATGCTTTCCTGGAATTGTAAACCATTTCTTTTGTTATAATAAAATATCCTTCTTTTTTACCGACATTATGTAAATAGATTTTATATAATATGTTCCATTATTTACAAAAAAAAACTAAAAACCTTTCGAAATTGATTTCATGCAAAAACTTTGCAGAAAAATTAATAGAATCCTTAAAATAAATGCTAACATCAAATCAACTGGAGTTAATTTAAAAATTGTTTACACGATTACACAAATTGAATCGAATTTAATTATTTATTAACACAAGTAGGTACAAATATGCATAAGGTCAACTCTTCTGAGAATCAAACATAAAACATCCAAACTAACCAAATTATAAAACTTTATTCCCACACAAGATGTCATTGCAAGACTTTTAATATTAGTCTATTGGATTAACTGCCAAATCGCTATAACTAATAAGTCTAAATTCCATTACCAGTTGACTTTAGTAGACACCATCTTATTTAACTCTTATAAAAACGGCATAAGGTTTAAATTTGTTTGATACCGAAACTTGCAGATTTCAAATGCTGCAGAATCTTGGAAGTTGAGCATCTTCTGCGCAACAATTTAACTTGGAATCCATGGCAAAGTGCGGGTGTCTCGGTGGATTATTGCAAACGAACATCGTCGTAAATGCTTTGCGACATGCGAGTACGTATGGAATGATAAGCTTGTGCCCGCGACTTGGTTGGTTTAGTTAAATTAGACATTTAAACATTTTATTTCTGTCTTCTCTACCTTGATTGAAAGAGATTTAAAAATACATAAAGTTGCTAAATGGAATAGAAATATGAAAAAGACGTTCAAATCATTTAAATTTAAATGTAAAATTCTACCAAACTTAAAATGAAAACATTGAATTCATAAATCGGACTCGTAGCGCATATCTTTTGAATTTCAAATTTCGAACAAATTCTTTTTGAATTCCGCATCCGAGCAAATGATTTGATTTCATACAGCCCGCCGTCTCCGTTTGCATTTACAAAGCTCGCTTTCACAGCACCTGATTACATTCTAACTAATTAGGTACTTTAGCTATTAAGAGCGTATGTTCCAAAATAGTCTCTTAATGTCCTTGCGGCATTCCTGTTATGCTTTCTAGTTTCCACTTCCCACTCATATTGGGATAAAATCCCCCAAACGTTGGAGTTTATGATGAAATTTAAATCCGACTTCTCACAAAATTTCATTTAGAGTGTCGTGTTCCGACTCCTGACCTAGTTTAAACAATTGTTTGTTTCTATATTTTGACGTGACATCTGTACGAGCTTTCGGAAATGAAAGTTTCATACATTTAAATTGTTCTACGCCACAAAACATGTGCACAAGAGAAACAAAACGTTGCTTTTTGTACAGTTTGTTGTGTATAAAACTTTAAAAGGTTCTGAAAAAAACGTCAACAAAGTAGATGAGGTCAAATACTGTAACAAATCGAGTTATATAAAACGAAAAGTCATAAAACAGTGTTAAAGCAAAACGCCGCTTCTTCGGTGGTATATTAATCCCGTAATGACTTGAGCAAACTAATCGCAACACAATAATCCTGATTCAGGACCAAGAATCCCAATAAATTACAGAGAGCCACTCAGGAAGTTCTCGTTACGTAATCAAAGTGAAACTCCCACATTATTCATTTGCAAGGAAAACAGTTCCGAATTATAGCGACCCAGAAAAATGTCGCCACTATCTGACCTACTTAAAGCGAAGGCGCAATGACCCCCCCTCATTCCTGTATTTTGGAGCTCACATTATTTTAAGGCGCGCCCGAATTTCTCACTCGTAAGGCACAGGAAACTCACTCATACAGCCAACCGACTACGCCACATAATACATTGCGTGCACAATTTAATTTACGAATTTATCTAGCGAGTGATCATGCGAGTGTAAACTTTATAGAGTCGGTGCGTAAATGACTTTTGCCGTTGTCGCTGCGTGGTGTTGACTCTGCGCGTTTATTACTGCACTTCGGCAATAAACAGTGAATTAAAACGAATAGTTCAGCTGTTCGTGTAATGGGGGGTCAATAAACCGAAACCCACTGAAAAACAGAACACTTCACATGGTTCAAAAATGGAACGCATCGAAACAACAACAAAAAAGTTTGACGGCAAAAATTAAATAGAACTGGCCGGGGAGAGAAAAACAAAATTCAAACAAACGGAACTCGAAAATTGGGGCAGCGAAAGGCAGTAAATAGGCGGAGGAGGTGGGAAACGGACGAGGCGAGTAAAAAATCGGCTCCCTAAGTGAATATAGGTCCGCGTTTAGCCTCGTTTAATGAGGACCTCCAGAATTAGACGTCGTCAGCGCCCGTCATAAATTGTCGCCGTCTCTCCTTCGCAGCCGTACCCCGGGGTAAGGGGCCGCGCACAATGGACAATCGCAAACCGTGAACAAATCTGAGTAGTATATACTTACAACCAAATATTTATTTAACTTACTCGTACTTACAATTACAATATAGTACAGCGATAATATGGATATTTTTAATATTTTAAAATCATACGGTACTATGAAATTAGAATAAAATTATTTAAAGCTAAGCTAACCAATTTATCAGTTTTCTTATTAATAAAAATATTTGTAACGATTAATTTCATGTTTTATAATTTTATTCTAATAAATTTTATTATGTTTGTTGATGACATCTTTTATTTTTTAATAATATTTGATTGGAACTACACTAAATTTTAAATGTTATTGTGTGGTGACCTTAAAAAGGGGAGATAGATAAGTACAAGACAAAAGGTCCAGTAAGAAGTCTTTTGCAGCTTAAGAGCAATGGATGCCCTTTTTTAGCCGATTTCTTTGATTGCGCCTAACATCGGATTTCGGATAATAGGGATGCGACAAAATTGCTACGTTTATGGATAGCTTTAGACAAGTTATTGGATCTAAAGATTTAGTCCAATTTAAACATTTTTAGGGATACGCTTTCCTATTTTTTTAAAAACAACTGATGTCGGTATATAAATCAGTTGATATAAGATCGTTGGAACATTGAAATCACGTAGTCAAATTAAAAAAAAATGTGACGAAAAATACTATAATAAGCAAAAAAGAGGAACATTATAATTGACTCACTTCAATTAAAAGTTTAAGTAATATTTGCATCAAAATAAACAAGAATAATGATTCCTTCCACCACGTTAAACCTTTATTATTTTAAACTAACAAACTTCCACCAACCCTTACAGTTTTCAGAGGGTCTTTTCTCAATTTCTTCCTACTTATTGAACAGAAATTAAGACGAATCTAATTTTACAAAGAAGTAAAGTACACTTTTTAATAGGATTTTTTAAATAGCAATCCTTTGCTAGTCATAGCTAGTTTAAAAATAGTTTGTATTTCGAATTTCTTCAGTTATCGTAATTGCAGTTGTCCTGTACTTTCTTGTTTATTTAAAAAGGGAGGAAATAAACAATCCCAGTTTATATGGAAGGGTTAAAATAATTCATAGATCTCTGACGCCGTCGCAATTGTTCGAGCTTTTGTTTTCAAAAACAATATTTTCTCAGTGAATGGATTTTCCATCTGTGAAGTAAACAAGAGACGTTGTAGATATCAGGGACGTTATTAATTTCGTATTGTTTGTCGTAAAGTAAGCGAAATGTAAACATTGTTGAGTATATTTTAATCAAATTTTATACTTTGCTATAAATGTTTTTATTATGTAAATAAATTTCTAATCAAACTTCCTTCACGATTTACCGATCGATGATAGAATGTTTGTTAAAAATATTATGTATTAATTTTTATATAAATATAAAGAAATAAGATTCCTTTAAATGGTCTACAGTGCATAGCTCTGTTGGTAAAGTAGAAATAACACTGAAGGACAACAGATGGCGCTGCCACCTTCATTGCTTGTCTGTCAGTATAACAGAATTTGTTTTACTAAAGATGGCGAATGTACTGTGGTGAGATTATAAAACTGAAAATTGTATTACGACGAAATTAAATAGTTGAAGTGTAAAGTGGGAATCGACATGCCAATAAATAAACTTTAAATGTCGTTTCTTTGTTTTTTACGTATGTTATATTAGTGTATAAGGCTAAATAAGTTTAGTTTGAGATGTAAACTTTTGGGTAAATAAAAACTTTGTTTTTTAGAGCAACACATTACGTTTATTTCCGGCGGATTCCTAACAATCCTTGAGAATTGTCTTATATAAATATTCTAATTTTTATAAATGAACCCTTAGAGTATTTTAGTTACCTGCTTTACATAATATTTACGAGGTCATTTTTTTTCTAAAAGGTCATTCACCCTTTATCCCTCAAATCTCTTAAAAATGCGAATCAGTCACCAGGCACGCATCCATCCAGGGTGGTTATATTTAAATGAGGCAATAAGAGCTGCAGCCAAATCCTGCCCCGACCTATTTCCTCTCAATCCGCCTAATGCCGCCCAACGCACTTCCGTACAGGTGGGGTTGTACTAACAGCGTGTATATTTTATCATTTTTATTTTAGTTATTTGTAAATTCAACAGATCAAAATCAAAACAAATATGAAAAAAGAGTTAACATTGGAATCTAGAATGCGACTCAACGTGGTTGGTTGTTTAAGAACATATATTTAGGCAAAAATGTTACTTTATGTAAAGTGCAGAACTAATATTTTCTTTTTTAGCTTAAATACATGTTAATGTAAGATTGTATTTCCACTAAATAAGATTGCAATTTACCTACTAATGAATTAAAGGCCTAAGTTCGTTATATTAACTGATTTGACCAACTATGGAGGTTTCTTTTCGAATTCTACCCCGTAGATCTACGTTACGGGGTTAAATTTAATATATTTAAAAGAGCTTACAATGAGATCAATCGAATAAATATATTGTGATTATAGATTTTGACTAAACTAATGAAACCTATTTGGTAGACATAGTCAACATCAAATTTGTAATGAAGTTTTTTGTAGTGCTATTGTAGGTTATGTTCAAAAAAACACATTTCTATGGAACTATACAACTCACTCTTGCATATTTAATTAGAAAAAGAAAGATTCTTCTAGCTGTGATGTTTGCAATAAATTAGAAGATGTGCAACATTCATTCATGGATTGCATCAAAATAAAAATGAAAGAGAATTTCCGATATTCAAGTATAAGTTAAAGTGGTAAATATTCTAAGTTCAGAAAATTCTTAAGGCTTTTGTTCATAATTATAATATGCATTATCTTCGATTTATATTTTATTGACTAAAAATTTGCTACTCTGAAAGGATTCTAACAATTATTTTTCATTACAAAAACAACAAAAAATTCATTGTCAATCCCGCTACTATTGCGACCATACATTTTATAACATCCGCCTTACAGCGCTTTAGCTTTAGCATCCTGAAAAAAAAAAACTTAGCATACACATTCTTATTTAAATTTAATGTACAAAAGTATGTTTACATCAGAATATACCTTACAAAAAATATATAATGATTTTTCATAAAACCTGCTTTAATTTATTGGAGGAAAGTTTCCTGAGGCGTATTTTAATTTGTTTACTAAGCAAATATTTACATAAATAATACCATAGATATACGAAGCCAATAAAAACATGTTTTTTATATTTCCTATGGAGTTCTTCCATATAATTTTTTATTCTCTAAATTTAGAGTTCTTTAAAAATAAGGTTTTTTTTTTTTGATACTGTAAGTTATATTGGCCTGAATTTGACCTGGCGCATGCTGGAGCTGTGAAAGTGCCGTGGCGATATGATGAGCCATGCCCTTTATTATTATAAGTAAAGTTTTCTATTTGGAAAGTACTTTCAAATGCTTCCTATACTCTGAGCTCATGTAAAGATAGCTGGTAAACAAAGATTCACTTTCGTCCGCCATTACATGAATAAACATAAACAAAATGGCGGAAGGTCGCGCTCGCTCACACTGATTTACTGCTCGCCGCTTCCCACTACCGGCCGAGCTTTGTATTTAATACATTTTCATTTTACGAAACGCACAACGAAATGCTTTTACCTACTTTCCTCTTTTGAACAACATTAAAAGTTAATAATTTACATGAAATATAAAGTGAAGTATAACTTTTTTAATTTACATCGAATATGAATAGTTAATATTTAATTAAAGTTGCCATTTTATTTAAATTCAATCAATTAGTTTAATGATATTTGACTGCAAAACAGTAATAAACCTTATAAGGGAATTAGCATGATTCTGTTAACCAGTGAAGTTGTATCGCGGCCGCACTGACTAATTGAATCAGACCGTCTTATAAAATATTCATTCGATATGATAATCCTGCGAGGGTGACTACGGAACCCTAAATCCAGATTACAGTGACGTATTCATAGTTCAGGAAGAGATAAATAGAGGCTACGTAGTTTAAATGTAGAATTCGTTTTCATATTTTATAAAAATATTTTATAAATTGCCTGATTTCCTACACCAATTCTCTGCAATACTCGTTTGTTTCTTGAAATAATATTTTTTTATTTTATCTTGTATTACAGGAAAACACAAACATAAAATTATGGTGCTTAGCCTTGAAGTGAAAATTAGTTGAACCCTTTTTAATAATACAAAGCAAAATCCGAATACAAACCACAAAACTGAAGTTCTTGCTAAAGTTCTGCGGTTAGCCGGTTAGTAGTTCCGTTAGCACTATAGAGCAGACACTTCTACTTTCCAATAAGAGTTTCAGAACTACGTAGTTGTTATTTAAATGAAGGTTTAGTCAAATTGTGAAGTTTAGCGAACATGCGTACGTAATGGTGACGCCAGGGGGGCTGGATACCAAAGGAGACAGTATTTACAAATTGTATTTAATGGATATGTCACATAATGAAAACTAAAATTATAATACCTTCCTTAAATTTTTTGCTTTATAGAAATAGAATATCAACGATTACTATACAGAAGGATGTTAATTCATTTCATTTCATTCATTTAGACTTTCTATTTGTTTACAAATCTAAAGTTTTTGATTATTTTAGGTGAATAATGTATTTAATTAAATATTAAGATTATGTTCATAAATTTAAGATTTAAATATTTATGGAGCTTTTAAATGAAAAATACAAAACATAAAACAGCGTAATATTTTATCAAACAGATCTCTCGTAGTTCTACCACGATATCACGTGTCATGTTTCAATTTTTAATAACATACTTACACATTTTAAAGAATAAGTGCTCATTAGTCTTAGTCCATGCTAGTGATTAAACATAAATATTTTAAATTTTAACCAGAAAAAAAATACAAAATTCTGCAACTATATATATTTTTTTTGATGATTTGTTTTTGTGTGGTTTTGGATGAAAAAGCATGAAAAAAGCAATTGGTGTTGATTTTTAAAAAATATTGATTATTTATTTAATTAAACAAAGAAGAATTTAATTTAAAACTGCCGTCTACAATAACAGAGGTGGTACTTTAACGAAATTCGTTATCCTTCAATTTCTTTCTCGTAAAACGTAATCTTGTTAGAAAAAAAACTTATTTCATAAAGTCCGGGAGCGGTGGAATTAAAATAAAGCAGCCGGGAATTTCCCGAACAAAAATTATTAATGTTCTTTGAAGTAATGGAGAGTTTGCTATAGCTTTGTAGGCTTAACAATTATACTGCGCTGTTTCAATGGATGCCTCCTCTGACTTTTGAGCTGTCTTTTCCTTATTTAATTTACCCTATAGCCAATTGACCATTTATTTTATACCACCCATACTGCTGACGTTTGCTGACCGAATACCGCCCAGACCGAAGGAAATAATAGTGGAACTGTAACATTTGTACGGCCAAAGGTATGTGTTGTTGATGCCAGAAACATTCATTTCTTAATAATTGCATAACAAAGTGATTAATATTTTTTAGTTTATTGGAATATAAACAAAATAATTACTTAAATATTGAAAAGAGTAAAGTGGTTTCGGTTTCTTCCACGTAGAAAAAGCAAAATGGATTTTTCGTTTAACTTTTTTTTTAAATTTCGTAATTTTTAAAGAATCTTTATAATATATAAACATTATTGGTTTATTATAAAAACCAAATAATTTCGTTGGACTACGCAAAAGAAACTTATTTATCTAAACATTGACCTGAATATCAAAAAAGCGTCAAGATAATTTGAAATAGTCAATAATTTTGACAGCGCACTAATGTCTTTTATCGAAAATGAATTTCAATGAATAAATTACCGTCATCCAGATTATGTTGCCGCACAATAATAAAATGTGATAAATAGAAAAGAAAATTACTTTTATTGTTTAATTTACCTTCAATGTCATGGTTATATTTATTTTGTTAGCATAGCCCATAACTTACGTCCTTAATAAAATATTGTTATACAAAATTATATGATCACAAATAAATAAAATATTAAAATGTACAAACAAACAAATGATTTCTGACCGTTTTTAATATAACCTAAGTGCATAATTCAAATCACCCCGCTGCTGTGTTCTTGAAAACAAATTAAATTATATCGCAAGACGCTAGGCTGAATAATCGAATCCCTTTGCCCCAAGATCTTGTTAAAGAAAATTAAAAAAAACTCCAAACGGAGGCGGCAGGCTGTACGTCAACGCAATTTTTGCTGTAATTTATAAAATTTGGTACCGCCCTTGGTCTTACGATGTATGAAAAAGAAACTCATTTAAGGGTAAAATAAATCGCTTCCGACATTGTTGTACTTATTTGAAATCATTTCTGTGTTAACAGTACGCTAGTAATTCAGTTTCCAATAAAACTTTAAAAAATTGATCCAGACCACACTGCCCTATAGCTCTTTATTGGGCCCAAAGCTATAAATTCAAGCTTTTGTATTATATTATATATATTATAAAATTTGTAATAGGGAACTTCCATCACTTTTTTTATTTATCTTTAAAATTGTTTACGACATATATGCAAAAATCTGGTAGATTTATCAAAATATCTGACTTATGAACTAAGTTATAAAGTATCGTTGGTAAGACAGAGAGATCCGATGTGTAAAATGAAGGTAAAAAGACACGACCGCCATACAACTTCCATTGAAGAGGTTGTTCTTAGAGCGAGATAGTTATTTTTATGGTGGTATTTTATTCTGTTTAATGTACATAATAATTATGTACACTATTTTACGATAAATCGATTGAATAAACGAAGTACGTTTCATTATTTTTGTAATTTGCAAAGTATTAGGCCTTTTTAAATTGGGGTGGTTTAGAAAATTCGTATATACGATCACAGAGACGTTATGTTAGATTACGACTAAATATATTTATTTAAGAAATTATACATAGCATATTAAATAAAACCAAAATTTGTTTTAATATAGTGAATATTTGAAGCAGTGTTTTCTTAACAATAGTTTCAGTTAATGAATAAAGCACTGGGAAATTGGAAAGGCCGAGCCCTCAAAGGGTTCTTGAACCAAAGAGACGTAATTACAATACCAGACGATCCACTATTTGGAGTGTTTGGTATGTAGTGCACTCCCAATAATGCCTTTGTATTTGTACCATGTCAAAACTAATAAGGTAATATTTGCCATACGTTTTAGTTCTATATTGCAATGGCTGAGCCTTATTTTATGTTACTACACTACAAAACGAACTTAAATCTTTATTTGAAATTAGTTCAAAACGTCGTAAACTGTATGTATTGTTTTGACAGTTATTACGGAGGTATCTTGTCGGCTTCTTCCCCGTAGATAGCATTCCGAACCGTTGGTAGGTAAAAATTAAAAAAGAAAAAAAACTAATTTTAATTTGACTTTGTAATTATTCATAGCTGTTGTTAAAAACTCAAGTGTAATAATAATAAGTGGCATACGCATCGACAGCAACTGGAGTGCTTACCGTCGGTCTGTCGGGTGTTTTTCCAACGCTCGGACGCGCGGGTGTGTTTGCACGGGCGGCCGGGCGGTCGCAGGATATTACAGCCCTCAGGCACTCACACAGAGCAGCTAAATTACCCGTGAAATTGATTTGTTTTATTTACTGCGTGATGAGTCCGCTACTATTTTTATTTCTTTAACGTTGAATGTGTAACTGCTTCAATCTCTGCACCACTTATTTGGCGTTTTGTTCGTTAAAGTCAATTGGTTTTGTTACCTGTCTCTTTTGGGTGGGTTTATTTTTGTGTCCATAAGGAAAGATCATCAGCTTATCAATCATTTTGCATTTTAAAAAGTACATATTATACCAAAAACAATTATAATTAGTAATTTAAAAATGCATTTCGCTCAAAGGTTGAGCATCGCTATACAGCGTTTAAATGCAGCCAGTGCTATGCTCCAATGTACACATGGTTTCTTTTTTTATGTATTGAATATTCAATTTCTATCTTGTCAATAAAATCTAAATATAGTTTGTAATATTAAATCACATCAATTCAAATAAAGTATCAAAGACATTTCTCTACAACAAGCATATACATTCAGGATTTTTATACAAAAGCATCATTCCTGTAAATAACAGAGAAAGCCTTCCGTTAGCTAACAGATCTCTGAGATCTCGTTTCTATTCCGCAGCTTCCAGTAAATACATCCCGGAAGAGATTTCCACTTACCGCCATATTTGTTCAGATATTACTACCTGTTGTTTGCTCTGATTTCACGTTGAGAATGCCTTTGGGTATGACAAGTAGTACTTCCTCTATGTAAGATGCTCGTAGACAAGCATTTTCTATAATCTTACCTGACGATAATAGACAATGTGGACTTAGGACCTCTACTTTTAGATGCTAATTTTGTATGCTTCTTGGGATTTTAAGATATTATACAAATTGTTCTATAAATTAGATCATACTGACCCTGAAAAATCTTAGTACTAAATTACTTATACTTACCAGATTGTGGGTTGTACCTTCGTATCCAAGTGCTATGAAATTACCAGTTAAACTGCAAGACATGGGTAGTTTGTCTACTCGTTTGTTTTTATGGATTTAATGTATCATCTATGACGAAATTTTCCAACTTTAAATAACTTTTATGATAAAAATTTTGTATGGTGTTGCAAAATTAAAAAAAAAAAAACATTTACAATGTCTATAAACTATTTATGATATGTGTTTCAACCTCAAAAACTTTTGACCTTTTTCAATGTCGATCGACAAACTAAATATCAACTACAATATATTGGTTTAATGTAATAAAATGTACTATTTGCTGTATCCTCATAAATATCATTCCTATATTAATCTTACGAACTTACTCAAAGACAAACATAGATACTTTCAGGCGTCTCGGTCAAAATTTTCAAACATTTCTACCCAATTAAATGTCTCACTGTGTGCTTAGGACGCCCCTTGATACAGAGGCCTTTTATTTTATATACATCTGCTTTATTTACTAAGGGTCTTCCATCGTTTATATATCTGTTTGCTTATTTACATAAAACATCCTAGTAAAAAGTTAAAACAAAGTTAATTCGATGTGGTTTTTTTCGAAGAAGGAATAAAAATTAGTAGAAGGCAATTTATTGCATTGCTATGAAATATATTTTGACGCACTGCAGTTTTTCAGGTGGGCAGTAGGTTTGAATCTTGATAAAAAAATCTATAAAACTGGAATTTCAAAAGATATTGTATAATATGTAACAGGAATTTAATAATTTACATTATACAAATATTTTATCAATTATTTATTCAAGCATCTATTTACATATTGTAGTAATAAAGCAAAGATTAAAAAGTAAAGAGGAATAAGATAAAGTAATAATTACAGGAAAACGGATATAAAAAGATAAACAAATCTTCGTAAAACTTCCGAGAGCAAAAAGGTAAAATCAAACAAAAAATTCAATGCATGAGATAAATAATTAGCCCCCTAATACGATATAAAAGGTCTTTTAAGGGCGGTCCGTAGGGGATGGACAAACATTTTGCAGATATTCAAAAGAAAGAATATCCAAATTACATTTTTCCCTACAAGGGAAAGTACCTTGAATGAGGGATAATAAGGACTATTTAAGCTGACCCTTGAACCCTCTGATTTCGACAGATAAAAATTATTTTAAAATATATGCCTACCTACTATATATATGATTTAAAAAAAATCATTTTTGTAAAATTTTAAAAATATTTTTTTTAGTTTTTATTGACAATTAAATCTCGCTTTTTAATGATTTCAACTCGACAGTATAAATAAAAAGCCTCAGCTCAGCTTTCAAGTACGATAAGGATTCAAACAAATTTTGTATCAACCATTGCACAAGATTTAGCAAAAAATATTATTCCAATGAAAAAAACATAAAAAAAATATTTTCAGCTATGCCATGTTTTTTTAAATTTTATTCTTATTCTTTATAAAACGTTTAGCAGTACGATGAAAACTTCAACTGTTCTAAACGAACGGCTCATGAGATACTGCTCGCTGATAGACAAACTTAAGGACGGACAGCGTGTGATATTAATAATAATAATAATAACCACATCACGACACACACATTGTCTCAGCCCTGCAGTTAGTATCGTAAGAACTTGTGTCACAGGAACTAAGCAACGATATGGTATATACTACATAAATAAGAATACAACATCCAAGACCGGTAAGCGAAACAATGCGTCTTGCAAATAACACAAATTGCCGCCCCCGCCGGGATTCGAACCCGGAAGCTCTAGCGTAGCAGTCGGCTGTTTACACCACTGCTCCACCGAGGTCGTCGCACCTTATAGAACCTTATTAACACGAAACCCAAAAAAAGGCAAGTTTTAGTCCAATACGTTTGAATTGTAACCGACATGTCCCCGTTTCTCTTTCCATCTCAATAACCTGATAAAAGCCCCTAGAGACCGTTTATTTGCATTCGATCCTGGAAATTAAACGTATTGGAAGACTTCCTGTCGTTGAAGAAAACACAGATAATTTACAAATATTTATTAATATGAATTTTAGCTTTATAAGTCAAATAAACCTTAATTTTTTGTTGCAGTTACATAACTAGTATAGTAAAATGTGAGAAGTTATAATGTGACATGTACTGATTGTCAAAACTAGGATAATAGTGTAAATCGATCTTGTTCTAAAATGCCGTTCTAACTGCAGTAACCAAGTCGCGTAATTATTAAATCACATCACACCTCACACGAGCAAGGGTTGCATAATTGTGACAGACAGACGGACGCACAGACCGAAAGGGTAGCTAATTACATCTAAAACTTCGCCCGGAATCAAATCAACGTTTGATTCTTCTAAGCGGTAATCAGATTGTAGCATAACTTTAAGCTCAACTTTTTAAAATCCTTAAACCAATTTGCTGCTTTAATTCGATTGTAAAGCTTAATCTTTTGATTACGTTAAATCAAAGGTCTATCTTGCTATTAATTTATTGATAGTCTAAAATTTCGCCCGAGATACAGATTTTTCCTAGATCGGTCATAGTTTATTTATGACTTCTAGATTTTAAATGTATTTGTTAATGTCTAGCCCTAAGCAATAAAATTATTATTAAATTATGATAATTATTGTTCAAATTGGGTAAAAATTTAAAATTTTATGGCGATTTCTCTTCTTTATTCAGCAAAAAGTGTTGAGTGAATCAAGCGTCTTTGTCTCAAACTAAATAACCTTTACTTTAATTACAATCAGTAATCATTTTCACTAGAACACTCGCAAAGAGAGTCGCAGAAGAGAAGGGTTTCCGGAAAATTCCGACAGTGACTTTAAATTGTCCCGAAACGAGCCCTTAGAAAATTCAATTTATCAGACGATATCCCGCTTCATTAGAAAAGGCATTTTATACTTCGCCAAGTTTCAGAATAAATCCACCATAGTTTAGGAAGTACGTAAAGATGCTTAAATCATCGCGAACGGATCATGAATATTAAAATCGGTATAAATAATAAGTAAGGTACTAATCTCTCGGGGAAACTCACAAACAGGGTATATTGAGGATTTGGTGTGAGCGATAGCGGATGTCTCATTAGTTCCAATCGCATTCTTATAGATCGTAGATGTTGAGTTAACAAAAGCCCTAATTAATGTTGCTGTTTCTTGCTAAAGTGGCATTGATTTAAGATTTAACGATAAGCTGAGTACGATAGTTATCAAGTTTTGTGAAGTAATGAAAAAAACTAATCGTTCGAATTTTTGTGCAAAGTCAAAATCAAAATCGTTATTTACTTCCACCAGTTCGGAATGCTATTTCTACGGGGAAGAATCCGGCAAGAAACTTCCGTAGATGCTTTTTTCAATTTTCAAATACAATATTTCCTACTACAACTTACAACTTTTAAACATAATAATTCTAGCTACACTCGATAAGATAAACCTGTGCAGCTGATTAAATTACTTCCATATCTTTATCCTCTGCATCAAAACTGCGAATGAATGTTTTACGTTTCCTTCCTATTTGAATAGGTAAACTTTTATTATTTATTCTTAGGAAACCACCCGCTTCTTCACGTTTACCAAATCCAAGCCTTATCAAATCAAAAACTCCTTAAATATACACAATCTTATGATTAAGCAGATGCAAAATTTATATCTCCTCAAACAGCTTAATGGCAAAATAAACCGTATTTTAAGATGGTAAAATTTCGTCATAGGGAATTATTTTCCCATGGGACCGCCCCAAGGGACGGTAATTTCCCTCTTTCTTTTTTAAATTTAATAAAGATGTTTTTCGATACTTTATGTAGTACTTTATTAGGATATAAATTTGTAAAGAGCTTCGTTAAACGAGAGGAAATGAGGAATCCTCGGTAATGACGGCCTGATGAATAATTTTAGACCCATTTTTATTACGTTGATAAGACTGTGAATTCGACCTTTTTTAATTGTATCTTTATTTTGTTACAGGTAAACAAATTTTTATAAGGATCTTACAAACCCAAAACAGTGTGGTATGGAGGTATATAACAAAAATTTTGATCTAGCTCGTAATAACTTATTTTTTTCTTTAACACTTTACGTTAATTATTGTACCAACTTTAACGATAATCATAATTGTACAATTACTTTTTTAAACAAAATACTAAAAACATCCTAAGCCAAATATTTTATAGGGTACCCCATTAATGACCACCGTTACATGTTACTATATGTTTCATGTAAAGGTACCCGGTATTCGTCAACTACAAACCCTGCCGTTAGGGCGTTAATGCCACAATCTGTGAAGTAATTTAATACAAGGAATCCTTGAGAAGTTGATGGCTTCAGCTGGATTTATAGTCCAGTTTCCGTCAGCCATGATTAAATACACCCCCTTTTGCCCCCGATTCGCCCCGTCTTCGCCCGTCTTCGTCCCCGAATAGGCAGTTAGAAATTATCTCGGCCTTCTAGTGTAGAAGCCTTGTAATTAAACTTTGTTGAAGCGGATCCAGGAAATTTAGATAGAAGTACCGAGTTTTAACTAGTTCTTACAAAGTGCATTGTTGAGGTGCTTTTATTCAATTCCCTGTGATGCCTTTTCCAACTGGGTTCAATGTTTTCTTTGAACGTCTTTTGTTTTATAGCGTTCTGAGATAGAGCGGGACAGGATTGAGACTATGTTAATGAAAAAGGTTTTTTTAAGTGAAGACATCTGTTATAATGTATAAATAAATACACAAAAAAAAACCTAAAGCAAAGTATGAATTTGACTATTTAATCGACGAACGTCTTTTAAAATCCTTAAAAACTGAAATCGAATTCACAACTCAATGAATCCTCGAAAAATCAATTAAGATATTTAATTAAATTCCCTTTTCAGTTATTGAAAGGTAAGTGATCCACCAGATCAAAATCGGAAACCTGCAAGAAAATTTTTTTTTTTTAAAGTAATTCCTCGAAAAGCCGTTTGGTCCGTCGGTCCCCTTAAGAGCCGTTAAATCTTTTAACCCTTTGCCTTCACTCACAAATCTTGGTCTTTTTAAGGGGAAAATTAAAAATAATATCGCACGGGAGAACGTTAAGGCACTCCTGGGTGCTCCGTGCAGTTAATCAGTTGAAATATTTAATTTTCGAACATAAACTTGTGTCTGTCAGTAGACTTAACTAACTGGCTTGGTCTCAGTCAGAAGCGACAGCGTTTTTCAAATACCTTTAACAAGAAACTGAAGACGTTAACATGTGTCGAAACTAGTTGTTATTTTTTAGAAAGTGATAAAATATAGACACACCTAATGTGAGTTGTAACTGTTCTATTTCTTAGGGTATGCAAACAATATAACTTGAAAACAAAGTATGTTAATGCGATAATTATATTTCTAAATCTCAGGGTTAGTTTCAGAATTTTTTATATAAATCTTTAACTTGCCAGATTGTACAAACATAATGAATATGTTCTTTTGACGATGGACATAAAAAATAAAGAATACTGAATCGTTGTATTGACAATTAAAATAATGTTGTTATCAAAAACAAACATTAAAGTAGTTCTAATTTAGTTTAGTAACATTAACTTAAATATACATGTAATTTTGTATTTTTAAAGTAAAGCAAAATATTAATTTTATTTAAACATAACTTTACCGCTTCTTCCTATGAATTATACCATATAATATTTCATAATGCTCCACTCCGATCGGAGGATCAAAATTATTAATTAAATGAAATCATAATATCACATCATTTGAAGTCTGATTTTAATTGTAGAGTTAATATTTTACCGAATTTAATTTTCACTCAATACATAAATGGAGTCAAACATTATGCACCAATATATTAAAAATTTGTAATCCATACACACGTTGTGTTAGCGGCATATATTATCTTTAAAAGGATGACAGTGCTAAAGTTAACCCATCCCCTAAATTTTAAACTAAAACTACTAACCAAAGCAGCTTAAAGAAAACAAGCCAAGACTAAAATCCGGTCCTAATCCAAGTTGGTTGAATCTTTGAACGCAAATAGATTAAAGAAAGTTTTGTATAAAGCAAGTCCCCCCTCGTTAGTACAGTTTAAAGTTATTACAGTAATTAATACTGTTCCGAGGCAGTGTTTCATACTCAGGTTTTTGCATCTCGAGAATAAGTTGGGGAGTTGGTTAGTGTTCTAGAGTTAACTGATCCTCCTAGCTTCGCTTGAATTTGAAACTATCTCTCTGCAAAATTATTTTAAGAAAAGTGCAAATTATAATAATAAAAAAATATTCAAAACCAAAAATTAACAAAGTAACTGACATAATGGCTGCAGTAGTAAAAACTGTGTCTCAGCCATTATCACCCATCTCCACTAACGTAAAGTAATTTATTAAAGTGGTTCATGGTAACTTTGACTGTGTGATTACCTTCATTGGATTTTTTAAAATCCTTTATCCAACAACTCACTTGCAATTTTTGTTTTGTTTTATTAGTAAATTAATTTTAATAATTTTTTCCCGTTGATACTACTACCGGCTAGTACCGGCATATGTACTATTTAATATAGCACTAGTCGTAGGATACATAACAAAATAGTACATACAAATTATATGTTTACCTAATACTGGTGGCATATGAACACGTTTATATAGAATAGTTAGTACATAACCATTTTTATGACAGTTTCTTGTTTCATACTTTTAAGAGAGCAATTTTCTAAGTAGTCAGGTTTTAGTCTTTTAACAAAGTTTACCCTATCTCCATTATATATATATATATATAAAAGATGTAATAAAAGTATGGTTGAATAGTTTAAAAAATTATCTTCTACATGCAAACTTATATGCTGTTTTTCTTTATTTTTAGTATGTACACTATACTCAATATACTTTCCCGAAGTAGGTCAAACAAGGCATGGAAAGTAAGGTGTTTTTCTTGTATAATGTAATAATAAAAGTGGCGTGCTCAAAGACTTTATTCAGCTTTATATCCAAGTTATTTCAGTAGCTTCCATACATATTGCGTATCTTTTTGTTTATAAGTTAATCGTAATGTTTCAAGTTTGATGGATAGGGAGGATTTATGGGTTCCATCACGGCATATCAATAATAACGTCATGTCAAATAATTCATTCTATTTTTTTTTTTTTATATTTTGTCGTAACTTGTGTGATTTGTCGAACGAACTAAAAAATTTGGTCTCATATGAGTATTTTTAAAAACATACCTTTTATGACATATTTAAAATATACACTTTTTGGTAAGTTAGACTCTATGGTGAATTAAACATGAGACAAACGTATTCAATTTATTTTCTCTCACTATCTTCTCTTTATAAACATGATGATGCATGTAAAATAGCAAAAAAAAACGCTAGAACTTTGTCGCTCCATGATCTCCTTATCATATCGGTACAGTACCGTAAAAATATGAGGATTTACCAAAATAAAGTAGTTACAGGCTGATACTGATTCGTCGTAAAATTCAATGGGACAGCGAAAGGCGCATTCCGTTTTACGATCGCACGTCGATCGCTCAAGAATAGTTTATAACGTGACTCTCGCGAACGATAGAACGTGCGAAGGAACGCATAATAACATAAGGGGTCCACTCTTGGAGACTGTAGTCTGGTAGAATATACTGTCTCGCAGTCCCGTCCGAGAGTTCAATGCAAGTTAATAAACATTCCAGATTATTCAGAAGAACAACTGACAATAAACTTGACAGTAAAATTAATGCTAATTCAAGTCTTCAGATTTTATTTTTACTTCAGGACCTAAACAAAAATTGTGTCTATGACTGACACCTAAGTGACTAAAGTTATAAAAATAATTTATTATAAATGCCTCGAACTCAGTTAGTAGGCCGCCAGTAACCGTTGAACGGGACGCATGAAATTGACCCATAAACATGAAAGTTTTACATAAACAACAGAAACACTGGAAGACGTCACGTTTTATAAGTTATCGAATTATTATTCTGGTAGAACAAAGAAGGGGTACAAAAGTGGTATATTTAGTACCGGACAGGTGAGGGAGCAATTTGAAAAATATTTCACAACTGCAATAAAACGCTAGAAATAATAGAAAATCTATTTTAAATCAACGAAGAATCAGATTTATGAAATTTAGTCCCAATAAGATTACAACAACAGTAGTCATTTTGTAATAATCATCTTTTTATCTAGTTCAATTGTTTTTCGCGTTTTTCTTGGCAGTACACTATGTTTTGGTTCAAGGGTTGGGAGACCCAGTGTAATTACTGGCATGAGACATCTTGTCCTCTACATGGGAAACGCTTAGGCGGCGTTCATGGTGTTCTACAATATCAGGGGCATCGTCATGTCAATGGATAACAGTATCACTTTCCATCATTTGAATCGTTTGCCCATGACGTTGCAATAAAAAACTTCTCAACCCATAGTCTCTTCTTTAATCATATTTAAGCTGTACATTCATAGTTGTTGAAGACAGACGATTAAATGTATTTGTACTATAAATATTTTTCATAATAGCAAAAAGACTTAGAGCTATCATCCAAGTATTATATAATTCAACAGCGTATTTAAATCTTGCCTACCTCTCTATACAAAAGCTACATTATACCTCACACGTTAAGATGCATTGAGGAGTGAGGAGCCCTCGATGTCTACGCTGACAATAGACAAAGTAGAAAGAGGCACACTGGCGCCCTCTCGGCCTCGATCCATTGTAATTTAAAGGTTATTCTTAGCTGAAAGACTACCCATTTCCTGCCTACATCGAAGAATCTCTAGGTACTATTGTTCAAAAACTAAAGTCAAGAAACTGAAAGAAAGATAATTCGTAGTGTTTGATTCAAAATGCATTATTTTAATATGTAGAATATAGGTAGTAGGAATTGTTTGTTGAACGAAAGATAAACACTTGGACTGGATCAGGAAAAACAATATTTTTCAGGGTTATCCGATTTTAATAATCCTTTTGTTTTGGTAGAGTATACCTACATAAAAGTTGGTGTAATTTATTAATAAACTAGCGGCTCGACCCGGCTTTGCACGGGTATAAGTATTTAACTTTTTGAAAATAGTATTAAGTATGTGTGTTTAACTTTTATATCTCGTATAGCCGTCATAATTTAGGATTCTAATGGCGAAAGAATTTTTCAAATCGATCCAGTAGCGTATTCAATGTAAACTATTAATAAATCTTTCCTGTTTATAATATTAATGAAGTAAACTTAAGTTCTTTACTTACATATTAAATATAAGAACTGAATGCTGAGAAACTTACTTCAGAACTAATAATAATTTATCAACACATTGCCACAGTCAGAGCCGTCACTCATGTGTTTACTGTTTAAGCTCGCGGCACACGTGACGTGTGACACGCGTGTGATGAATTACATAGGAACGCCTCGGGGTTTCGCTCACGGTAATTTGTATTCGCTTAGTGTAATCATTATATCATTTTAAGACGCCCCCGACAGATATTTAAGTTAACCTTGCGTACAAGTTTAGCGATGCTTCGGCATTTATCTGCTTCATTAGTGAATTCAGACTTTTCAGGCATCGGAGATTCCTTTAAGAATTTTATATGGTAAATCTTACTGATGATATGAAGTATGAATTATGAAGGGTGATTTTGATGTTTGTTATTGAATCAAGCATAAAAAGCTGTAGGGATTAGGATGAAATTTCGCACACAGAGTTTATCAACTTGATTAATGTATAGCTTTTATCTCCGAAAAATATTCGGTTCTCATGAGACAGAAAAAAATGAAGTCGCGGGAAAAAGTTTGTTATGACATTTTAAGCGTCTTGGCGTCGTTAAAAAATAAAAAGGTGACAGGCAGACACACAAATTTCCAACATAATCACAAACATCACCTGACTTTAATCGCAAAAGTTCAAGATGCATTACCGTAACACCTCCTTACTCAAAAGCTTGTAATAACTCTAACGCAGCTCTAATGAAACGTATTAGGAGAAACGGAACGTGTTGTAAAATTTAATAAGTGTAACGGAACGGGATCCTGTTAAAAACATAACGATCAAAGTTCTGAGCGAGGCGAACAACAATTAAGCTGAAAGGGTGGAATTTAACCTATAATTTTGAGTAATTTGCATTTCTTAAGAAAAGGAAAATATTTTCGTTTGAGATTAAGGGCTTCGGAAGCGGTTTGCGGACGGGATTATGTGAATTAACATCGTACGCATGTTTTACTGTCGACAACGAAGCAGTTATGTCTTTAAAGGTAAATAAAACTTTGTACACGTATAGTACAGTTCAAAATGTATTAAAGTTGCCTAAGCGAAGCGTTTGCAATTATACCAAGAAAAACAAGCTAAAATTTTAGTTTTGGTAGAGAAGATTATTATGTGAATTAAATTTCGGTTCCTAAAGTACCTTCCGAATTAATTACTTTATTGAAACCTCAATTACAAAGGTAATCTCATATTAAGTAAAACAATTATTTTGTAATATAAGCTATTAAAATGAAATATATGAGGCACTAAATTACTTTCTTTAGTACTAAAGTGAAGGTCAAAAAGGTGGTAAAATAAAATGAACCATACAAATAGTTATTATTTCCTAAAATCTTTATGAGCTTACTACGGACACGCTACGCCGTGGTGCGCGCTACGGTTACTACGCACGTAGCACCTATCAAGTACTTATCAAAGTACGTCACTTTTAAGTACTATTTATGGCAGTTCTTACTTATTTCAAGGACGAAGACTTCGTTATTGGAATACATTTAAATGTAGTTATAAAATAATAATTAAAAATATGACTTGTAATTAAAATTCCCAAAGCAATTCTCCGTTAATTGCTCATACAATTAATTTTCCTCGGCACAATTTCTCGGCCTTTCTCTACCCGAAAAGGCTTTCGTGCTAAACGGTAGGAATTCCTGATAAAAGGCAAAGGCTGAGAATTATTCGGCTTCAGGCTTACACGTCATTCCACTTTACTGCGACCTCTATTTCCATAAACGCTATTGAGTTACGTTCCCACTTCCCACTAAATTTCCCGTTTCCCACTAAAATTCTCGTTTCCCGCTAAGGCTAAGGTCACTTTGATTTATTGAATCTTGAACCGATTTACTACAGCGTTCATTAAGAATAAGATGGATATTGACACAGACGGTGCACTAACTCAATTCGTATCGGAACTACCGAGAAATCTTAAGCAATGCATTAACTTCAAACAAATTTTTGCTATCAAGTCAATCTAGTCAAAACGTTAAAAAAATCGGAATAAAAGTACTACATATGTTAGTCAAAGTGACAGACTATTTCTGTGCCAAATTCCATTCAAATCTTGTCAGCCTATTTTACATAATTGAGTAGTAAACATCCAAACATTTCATTATTTATTATTTATTTCTGATATAAATCATCCATATAAATAACAATTTACTTAATTTTAACTAAAATTATTAGCATTCATTTTAATTTAATTCCTATCAAGATATAAAAAATAATACAAAAAAAAAAACTCTAAAACTATAATTTACTAATTATAATATAATTCTACTACTGTCCCGTTAACATTTCCATTCAATGTTGTTGCAACGGGCAGTCAAAACGATTTGATAACATATGCATATCAACATGCGCTGAGTTTTTGATACGAGTATATTAATGAGATATTAAATAAGATGGACACTGAAGAACCGTTTAACTCTCACCTACCTCTACACGGACAATGCGTCGATACTCTCGGCTTTGTAAGACATCAATGGCATCGTCGTGTCCAAAGGTGACGGTATCATTTTTTCAAATATTTTCAGTAACTGTCTTTTTCTTAGCCCATGACGTTGAAAACAAGTAACAGTAACAACTTTAACAATTTCCTGACACTTCCCTAACAGAAAATTATGGTCATAACAAAAACTATTTGTTGAAATATGGATAAATTAGCCGCTGTTCTGCTAAGCCGTTTGTACTTCGAGGCTATTATTGTCAGTATTAATTGTAATGCGAGGCGATTTAGTTCTGTTACTGAACTAACGCTATTCAACTATATTGAGGCCATCATTACCAAGCGTTATTTTTATGGACTAATCTCAAGTCTATTTTAGTTTAGGTAGCTTAAATTTTTTTTACATCAAGACACACACATTGACTCAGCCCTGCATTAAGCACAGGAACTAAGCAACGATATGGTATATACTACATAGAAAAGAATACTACATCTAAGACCGGTAAGCGAATCAATGCGTCTTGTAAATAACACAAAGTTCCGCCCCCGACGGGATCGAACCCAGAACCTATCGCGTAGCAGTCCGCTGTTTACACCACTTTACGCTGCACAAAGGACGTCAAAAGTTTCATATTCTTCTGTATACATATATTTAAAACACAAATCTGTATATACAACCTATTATAACCTATTGTATATAACTGTATATTATATATACATGTATGGTATATAAAATGTTATACTATGTTATGGGCAAACAAGCAGATAGACTGGATAAATGCGATATAAAATTTGAGTAAAAGATAATGAATGTAATTTTCTTTGTTACCTACTTTTGTTTTAGTGTAATGTATGTGTAACCTTTGTAAATGTCGTGTTTGTCTGTTATAGGCATGTACATCAGTTTCTGCTTATATTATGTGTTATTTTATACGTTTTTGTAATGTATCATATAAATGTAATATAATTTTTAAAATTATATTACATGGAATTAGTTGACTCAATATTATTCAAGATTGTAATCAAACAAACTCTACAACTATAATAAGAAAAAAATCAAATCATCTAAAGTGAACACGAGACATCCAAAGCCTCCGAAATAAATTGAATCCCCCAACTTTCAAATTATCCTAACGCCTTTAAAAGAGTTACCTACATAAGGCCTTTTCAGAGTTAAACTAATCCATCTTCAGACCGGGGTATAATGTCTTTGTTAGTCGCTCTGCAAGAACCAATGTAGAAAGACCTCGAACCTTTCTTTATTCGCAAGAAATCGCTTGGGAAATAGGTAGGTAATTGATATGGCTCAGGTCTTCCTACGCTGGTGGCAAACGTGATCAAACTTACTCCTTGGCGGTGATAGTATTCACAAAGTTGATTTATTTTATGCTTTATATGAAAACGTTTACCTTCTATCTATTGGAAATTTATGAAAGAATAACGTTTTGCGCCAGTTTTATTGAGTTTTATAATGTTACATAAATATATTCTGTGTTTAGTACAATGCATTTTTTAACTGGATTAATAAATAAACTACACAAAAATAAAGTTTCAAAATTTCCAACTGAAAATTCACAGGTTAGTCCTGTTAGAGTTTTTTAACTTGACGTTATTAAATCTCATTTAATATCAATTTTTTTATATATTATAAACAGCAAAACCTAAAGTACTAAGTTTACATTATCAGTTAATTTGACGACCTCGGTGGCGCAGTGGTGTAAACAGCCGACTGCTACGCTAGAGGTTCCTGGTTCGAATCCCGGCGGGGGCGGGACTTTGTGTTATTTGCAAGACGCATTGTTTCGCTTACCGGTCTTGGATGTTGTATTCTTATTTATTTAGTATATACCATATCGTTGCTTAGCACCTGCGATACAAGTTCTTACGATACTTAGTGCAGGGCTGAGTCAATGTGTGTGTCGTGATGTGGTTATTTATTTAAAAAAAAAAAATCCCCCTTTGCTCTAGTCCCGCTATATACTTTATGTGCTGACAAATCAATGTAAAAGTCCTTTTACGGCCAATTAATATATTTATAGACACGTTTAAAGTATAAAACGTTTTAATAGTATATTTTCCAAGTAGAAGGTACCTCGGCATCACATATCTGTATTCTTCAGGCTAAGTCAGCACTCTCGACTTATAAAAGAGCCAATACCTAATTACATGAGAATAGCGAATGAAAAAAAATCGAAGGAGTATGTTGAAGCAGTTTCACGAGAGGTATATTATATTACATCTTTACCTCTACATGGGCAACGCATTGGCGTTCTAGACATCAAAAGCATTGTCGTGTCAATGTGCGGCGGTATCACTTTCCATCAGGTGGGCATTGTTCTTGTTTGCCCGTGATGTTGTAAAAAAAAATGGAATACCAACTTGTAATTTTACACTAGCTGATTTAAAGTGCTTCCCTTCAATATTATTTTCTAGGAATTTTAAAAACCGTTGAAAAAAAGTTGAATTAAATTTAAACTTTAAAATGATTCGGTCGTAAAATTTAGACGTAATTAAAATTAAGCATTAATAGTTTTATGCATAAAAATTATTGCGACACTGACACCACGAAAAATATTAAATAGCTATATTGGCCATCAATAGTCAGTAAAGTAGCCAATTATTCAGTTTTCAAACCCGCTGCCTCTCGGTTTCCGTAACAGCGGTACAACACGAACATTGAGTTTAAGGGTGCCTGCACACGACTAAAAGCCTTCATTCGGTACAACGATCTCGCCCTACTTGTTCTGTAACATTAGTGTAACTTCAATAGAACCGCTCCAACTCCAAACTCAAGTTTAATGTTTCACCTTATTACCTGGTTTCTATTACTGCAGGCTTTTCAAATAGAAGTTGGGCTTCGATACCGTTGAAATATTATTTGTGTTAAACATTGAATTTTAGTGGCCTGGCCTGCTTTTATTCTGATATTATAATGTGAATGTTTGGGCATTTGGGTGCTTGTTACTCAATCATGCAACGGCTTAAAAAATTTGGATGAAATTTGAAACACATTTTTTTTTTGTGGCATAAAAAATGGACAATGTCACGAGCGGAATCTATATAGTTAAAACTACAAACAATATTATTTAAAAATATACAAAAATGGTTTTTTAAGCTTACATTATTATTTATAACACTTTCAAAGCTCGCAATGAACTATAATCCGCACATATCACCAGATGCATTGACCTGTGACCCGCCCGGGCGTCACCTGTCGCCCACCTAATAGGATCCTTCCTTAATCCCCTCACTACCGGATCTAGCTAACTACACACGACGTTACACTACTCATTTTAATATAAACTGACTGGAACAGGTTTGTCGTTCACTGGAATTTGTGTAACATATTGAAATTGAAAGGTTTTCTCATAGTACATACTGATGTATAAAATCCTGTTAGTCCTTATTAATGCACAGCCAAAAAATTTTATATAAATAGCCAAAACTACTAAGTCTGAAAAGCTAAATGCTTGGCAAGAAGATAGTGTAAAGAAGGGATCTTTTAAACTCGACCCCTGAACCGGAAAAACAGGGGCTGAACGTTAGCATGGTGACTGCAAGCCAAGCTGAAGCGAATGGCATTAAATATCAAAATACGTTTACAATTTGGTTTCGTATTTGTTTAATTATAAAAGTGCCGAAAATGATTAGCATTATTTTATTCATTAGTTGCCCATTCTTGACTCTCTAACCCAATCAGAGATTAATGGCGATCTTACTCACTTGTTGTGTTGTGTGCAAAGTGGAGTCTCTTAGCGTCTAAGTCCATCTAAGTCAAGCTACTTTAATGTAATTAAAAAATCGAAGCTAAGCTAGAACTCAAGGAAAACGTAGGCATTTTACTTATGTTCTTTTTAAATACTTTTATTGAAGTAGCACTTGAATACTAAATCATTAGGCATTAACTGTTACTTTACTCATTAGTGACTGGGCGCATTAACTTTAATATTAAATTATCTTGAAATAGTATATACTTTATTGGTTAGAAAATTTTATTTAATTATAAACTTAATTATCAATACTCTGATCTTGGTATTGAGACGGTCTTACCACAGCAAGACTTCAAAATGCGACTTCAACGTGACTTTAATATAAACTTCAAAGTGACTTTTGTATGACTTCAATTCACAGAAGCATTCACTATAATTGCCTGTTGGTTCAATCTCGATAACTGCTATGGAGAAACGTAGCACAAACGACTACGGGTGGCTACGGTTAACTACGGATGCTACGAAAGCTATTTGAAACTGAAGTTGATCTGATTTAATAAACAAAATGACATGAAAATATACAAGAATATCTTAATCACTAGAACTATTTTGCATCTCATTTTTACGTTAACCTTGTTACTAATGTTAATTGTAGCTCCACTTTTCCGAACTTCGTATAATCATGATTTGTCGACCTCGGTGGCGCAAACAGCCGACTGCTACGCTAGAGGTTCCGGGTTCGAATCCCGGTGGGGCGGAACTTTGTGTTATTTGCAAGACGCATTGTTTCGCTTACCGGTCTTGGATGTTGTATTCTTATCTATGTAGTATATACCATATCGTTGCTTAGTTCCTGTGACACAAGTTCTTACGATACTTACTGCAGGGCTGAGTCAATGTGTGTGTCGTGATGTGGTTATTATTATTATTGTCAGCTTGATTTTTGTATTTGATTTACAAAAATATTTAATTCAATAAGTAAAAGACGCAATTTATCCACTCTGTTGTGTTAATAAAAGCATCTTTACAGAAACTGTTTTAAGATTTTTTAAATACTAAGATCGATTACAAAACTTTATAATTTGACAAGTAAAGCCCACGATATACGAGGTACACGTCATAACACGTGTAAACCCGCCGCAGGTGTAGGCGACCCACTTTACTGATGTATTAAAAATGTAGGCGCGTCATTTGGCACGGGCCTTATCTCGAAACGCCGCCGTAAACGCTGCGATGGCCCTAAATTACTCGCAAAGTGTTTATAACTTTGACTTACTTTTCTATGTACATAATCCCGAGTTTGGATGTCGTGGGTAAATTTTCCCGGAAAATTTTTACAAGATGAAGATACAAGATGTTTGTTTAGTATTAGGATAATGGAAGTAATTGATAATGATTACGTATATTAAGATATGAGAATATTGACATTTATTTAAATCGTTTTTACTTTAGTATAAAATAAGTAGGATTCACTCAGAAATTTTACATTAGGTAAAAAACATGTTGACTCAAACCACTACTTAATAATTTGCATTTAAATTAGTGAAAGTCAGAATTTTATATTGTAACATAACAGCAATTTTTGCTTTTATAAAATGAAATAAAAACTAATTTAACGTCATACTACATTATTTTAATATTTTTTTTAATATGAATTCATTAAAGCGAAGTTGTATATTTTATATGGGGTCTCCCATTGATAGAATCAACAAAACAAAACGTGAAACTTAATTCTCTGCCGTAAAACAATCGCGAATAAATAATCTAAAAAAAAGGGTAAACAATATTTAAGCGGCGATACCATAATTCCTACCAGACCGTTCGCACTTCACCGCGAATTTCCCATGTGTAAAATCCCGGGAAATTTCCCGAACATCCCGGGGTCAATCACCGGGTTTCGGCTTGGGGCTTATTACTGAAAAATATTAATGTCTACTTACGTATTTTTTCTACGGGTTTTTTACCATCGCTGCTGTTTTACGGCCTCCCGTCACGGAATTGTATCGACCGGCGTGGTTTTGAATAGTTTTTTGTTTATTTCTGTAGTGATGAATACATTTATCATTCGAAAAGCTAATCTACCTGGGATTGTTTTTCATATATTTTTTAAAACTCAGACCTAAAGCTTATCTTGAAATAACAACTTGATACAAAAGACATAATATATGACATCATTTAAAAATTCATAATATTGATTGATTAATTGAATGTGTTTACATGATTTCATGTGTTTTATTTGCAAACATACACGAATAATTATAATAATACGGTCATAATCTGGTCTTCTCTTATTTCTAAAACAGTAATCCAGTAATCAAAGTATTCATAATTAAATTAAGGTGGATCCATTATTCTCGGAGCAGCAGTTTTATTCAAGATTCATCCCTTAATCCTTCGACGGCTCGCAGCTTTGTGGGCAAAGATAATTCAGCTACGGTGAATTAAGAAATTTAATTCTTTTCTTCCAACATTAATTCTTTGCGCTTAATATTATTTTGGCACGACTTATTTTTTAAAAAGCAATTTGTTGTGTATATAATGTTTATTGGAACCTATATTTATGACTTAAAGCAATTGGCTGAGTTTCGGTTCGAAGGATTAGATCTAGTGTAATTACCGGCACGAGAGGTATAACATATTTACCTCATGGGCAACGCACTGGTGCTCTTGGCGTTCTAGACATCAAAATCATCGCCGTTTTAATTACTTTCCATCGGGTAAACTGTCACACATCATGTCATCATGTCATGTCGGGTAAACATTTAAAAATAATGTCACTAACTTTATTTATGAAGGAACTCATAGCTGTTTGTAAATACGACAATTAGTTTTAAAATAACATAAATCAAAAGTTCAGACAGACATTCATATTATTATTTCGTACGCATCATTTGACAGACACCGTTAAAGGAAGTCTCGCTAATGAAGTGGCGACGACAACGAGTGCACTTCTCTGTCACCTATCCCTTTCTAACTGTACCGAACTATCGGTTGTCTCGCTCTTACGCAAAATACGTATGCAAATGCCTAGATAGAAAGCTGCTGTCCTTGCTACTTCCATCTACGTAATGAAGAGCATTCGAAAACTGCAAAAGCTGAGTCTACATTTGCGTCATCGCGGCCAATCTTATGCCGAGCATTTATTTTGTTAACCATATAGTATCCATTATAATGTTAATGTATTATTATTGTATACATTTAGCCACAGCCTCATCTGATCCGCCAAAATTGTAGGGTAAAGGTTCAACAGCTTCAAGGTGTAATGCTCGTATCTTTTATGTTGTATATAATTATTTTTTTGTGAAGGTTTAGACTTCGGGGAACAGATAATTCATATTAAAACAAGCTGTGCCAAATCAAGATATTACCTCCCGACTGAATAACTTTGATACAGCGATAAGATCAAAAATGCCTTTTCCTTCTTTGCTTTCCCGCAGCTGTGTAAAAACACATACCTGGTTAATGTAGACCCACCTTTAGTTTTTTTGTTCCAAATGACACAGTGCCTGAGTCCTGGCCAAGTATCCTTGAGGATAATACAAGGAAAACGCGACCATTCTTTTCGCAGTTCCTTACATTTGGTAAGGCCTATTGTCCAGGGGAACTAGCTTTTTTGTATTGTTACTAAAAAGGAGAATTCAGGAAAAACTTATGAATGTAGACGTTACAATGGAGTATCTAATACGCTGAGCATTCTACTGTATCATAAAAGAACCTTAATTGGGTCGAAGATACTGTTTCTATTCAATTCAATAAGATTGAGTCACTGATTGTTTGATGCATTTTCAAGACGTGGTATTATTCCAAATATCCAAAATACTATACTACAGCAAAATAAATCGAAATATATTTTCTTTTCATCTCGACCGATTGAAATCAACTCTTTTTTTTATTTACTTTTTTACCTACATTTCTACAGACTACACTTATATACTAAAAACAAGCTACAATACTTATATTGTAAGCGAGAGTTAAAGCCAAACACATCATGCAACGATTATACGATAGCAGCTTACTAAAGACAAAATAACAACAAAAAGAGAAAAGATATCCTACTTATTCTGAGCAGAATGCTAGATTTGAGCTTTGATTTTGGATCTGTATGAACATCTATAATGTTTATGTCCATTTCCTTTGCTCATATATTGAAATGTCGGAGTTAGTACGCAGGTACTGCTCACAAGCTTCTAAGTCACTTGATAATTGATAGTTAACGATACTTTCGGTAGTAAGTATTCATAGCACGCGCTCAAACTTGCCAGACGACACTTAACTGAGCCACGGCTTATGTGCCAGTAAGTTAAGTAGACCTCCAGTTTTGATGGCACTATCGATTGATCAAGTCCAAGACGAAGTCCCTTTGATAGTGCTCGTAAGTCTTTCTATTCAACTCTAACGAAGTTACTGTAACGAAATAGTACTCTATAACTATTCTACACTATTTATGGATAATAAAAAGAAGTACCTACTGAATTAATGATAAAGTTAAATCATTAAAAATGAAATTAATCAAATGATCGATTTCAATTTTAACATTTAAAACTGACAAAGTAATTTCATTCTTCAAAATTGTGTAATTAATGTTAACAGCATAGATATAAACCTTCAAACCGAAAACTTTATTCAATTAATCTCATTCAACGCTACATTAAACACAAAAAAATTACAGGTTCACATGTTGATCTCTTTGCAGCGAGAAAACTTTGTTTACTCTTTTCAATAATTTCATTTAAATCACAGCCTTATCTCAGTACAATATGAAACTATATAATTATGTTTGTTTGTTTTAGGATGGAGGAGACAGTCCGCTCAATGCTGCAGTACAAGAGTCGCGTGGAGACCTTGAAGCAGGAGAAGGCGTCTTTATCATCAGCTTTGGAGGTGAGGAACTGCTTCCCTTTAACCCCTCAAACTAATAAGAGTCTTTGATGTCGATAGGTTCTGTAAAACACAAATATTTACAATTTACTACCTTGTTACGAAACAACAAGCAATTTTTTAAGCGGTCTTATTTCTTAAAGCTAATAATTTCTTCCAGATAGCATTTAAGGAAGTATAATAAAAATATTATAATGAATTTCAAGTTAAACCTACCTTAAATGTCATGTAGTTCGATTCGTCCAGATGTATTACAATATTTATCTTAAATTATACGTATACATAAAATCTTTTTGCATTAAAAATTAATAGTTTCAATTGAAATTTAAAATAAATTATTTCAACTTGATAACTTAAACCAGGTTTACCTTGAACTGAATTGCTGAAAATTAACCAGTAATATTTAATTATTATACATCGTCAAATATTATTCAATAAATAACCCATGCCCGTCATTTTTTTTTCGGTCAAAAATCATCATGATTTTTTAATGTCGGCATTTATTCCTTGTAAACTATTCTGTTTTATTCCTTGTAAATTTTTAGGTTAATTACTAAGGTCAATAAGAAAAGAAATTCGAAGTAAAAAGTATAGTAATTTTACATTAATTAATTGTACTATATTTTATTTGTTTTTTTTTCTGATTAACCTTAGTAATTGACGAAAGGAATTAACTTTATAATGAAAAATTTATACCCCTTTGTATAGCCCAGAATTTACTATGAAAGCAAAGTAAATGGAATGTACAAAGTATTTCAAATATTTCATTAAATCTGAAGAACAGAGGAGGTCCCTCGATTTTAATATAAAACTTTTATAAAAACGCACAGAAAACTTTCCCCGGACTGATCGCTGCGATCAAAACTTATTTCTTTGGAAGATATTTATTTTTTTCTTTTGAATATACTTTGACGAGTCATTTAAAAACAGTATTTTATTATCACAGAAGGCTTCATAACCAAACAATTGTTTGTAGAGTCTCTTTAATTCCTAAATAACATAAATATAGTTTCACGAAGTTAGTCTGAAACCGCTTTCTTGTTACCACCTATTTCTTCTGATTAAGTTCGTTGCGGGTCCCAAGACAGCCGGTAGGGTGTCCGGGCACAGCCTGTGCGTCATTGCACAGCTGCATTATTAGTTGATTATTCGATCAAAGGACGCCACTGTTGATCCTGGTGAACAGGAGTTGCAGTGGTGGGCCAGAGTAGCGGGTGTGCCTCGAAAAAATAGTTTCACGACATAATTTTAAATAATTTCTGTCAAAACTATAAAAATGCTTGACTGTTTTTTTATTCGTATTCTATTTTTGTGTTTTATATACATGGAATATATCTATTTATCTTATAGAAGTTACTTCTCATTTAAATGAAAATAACTTGAGGTTATTGTAATGATATTCAAAGTAGATTTCTAACCTGAAATCTCGATTCATACATACGTTTCTATGAACCATCAAGCAAGCGGTGATTTCAATTTTTCCATTTCCTGACATTTTGAATAATATACGACAACATTAATTCAAAAATGCACCTTATACTTTACACGTAAAGTTCAAAATGTCCAGTAAACCTAAATTTTAGTACCACCCACTATACCAACGAGCGATGTTTGAACTATAAAACCGCTATTGTGTACGACCCCTTATATCTCTATGCTTTTAAATATTTCCACACTGACAGCCTTTTTTAATGTTTGAAGAATTTATGCCCGTGAAATATCTGACGTGAATTTTTAACATTTTTCAATAGATTTTCATGGTAAAATTCACGGAACAAAAATTACTACAAATATTTTTACAAGTTTGTGATTTTTTTCAATATAACTAACTAATAACTAACTCTGGCAAGCTTATTAACTTAAAAAATCCAATGTAGTTTTGCTGTTTTTTAGACTCATTTCCACAGTTCCCTAGCTGATCTTATTGAGTTCTTCCCTGCCTGATCTGATTCGAGTGTGATAACTCCCTTAGCATCTTACAATTTACGCAAAAAAATAATCCAAAGAAATCTGGACATCTTCATAGTCCATTGCAACTATCAGTGTCGCGACAGAGCACCGTTAACCAGATATTACATCTAACAGGGGTCATCAACAAGTTCTTGAGCCGCTAAATTAAGTATAATAACTAATTTATATTTTCTATAGACAAGTTTCGAGGAAAAATGTAAGGTAAAGAATAACATTTTGTTTTCTCTAACACCAAAACTCTTGTTTTAAATAACAGATGTGTTAACGGCTTGTTGCAGTCTTCAAGTTGTTCACAATTAATTCATTTCGATAGTTGGTGATAAATGAGTTACCTAATAATTATTTGGTAAGACATTATGTGTATTGTTATGGGCACTTTATTGAAATGACTTTACTTCATTATATAAGTTATTACGTATAACAAATATGTGTTTATAGATATGCACCTACGTAATGGTATAAAATATCATCAAGTGTGTTCATCAAAATAAGATTTTAGCGTAATTCGCTCCGGTCGTTTGCCGCCATTAAAGAGCATTCATCGGCCGAGGGGACAGTCCCATCATTTTTGGATTATCACTACCCCTGTACATAGACGAATTAATTTTCGTGAGCTCTTACTCTCTAACCAACGGTACTTGACCCCTGAAACTGTAATAACTGTAGAAAACTACGAGCGTTACGTTTAAACGGAGAGGTCTTTAGTAATTGGTTACTTGCCTTGGTCGTTCTTTGCGGGCTTACGTCCAAGTTGTACATTTTAGGGGGGTTGGGGGTATTTTTGCGTAATTACCCATCCATGGGCTTTGCTGACTCCTAAGTGATACTTAAAGAGGGCCCGGAGATAAATACAAACATACAAACATACACCGCACTGATGCTTATATTATAAATGAGAAAGTTCGTACCTACGTTTGGATTCTTATTAAATTACGAGTAACCTTTTGTGCCTTTAAGTGTGGTTATTTTTCTCAGATTAGCAATTTCTCTGAAATTATTTCAGGTTACTTTCTAATTACCGCGACTTCTGAATCTTTTAAGAACATCACATACAATAAATTACCGTAGCTATTTGTACTATTGACCTTAATTCCTCATCAATCCTGTAAATCTTCTATAATATAAAAATGAATCGCAAAATGTGTTGGTAAGCGCATAACGCCTGGACCAATTGGGCCAATTCTTTTTTTAAATATTCGTTGAAGTTCAAGGATGGTTTTTACGGCGACAAAAATTCGAATAATTGCCGGAAAAATTCTCTTTCCCATACAAAAGGTTTTTGTTTTCTATATGACAGGACGAAGTCTGTCGGGTCCGATAGTTTCATATAAATTTGTAACTGCAGTCGCATGGTAAATATACGGTTGAATGTTCTTACGTATTCTTGCTAATCCTTTTCGATTGTTTGTCGATGGATGACCTGCTTTCACGTTGTCATTAAAATATATTTCAGCGTTAAACTAATTTCTATAGAAACGGAACAAAGGTACTGTAGCTACTTAAGGTTAGCTAATGCATTTCCCGATCTTAACTACAATTGAACGCCCTTTGTGTTTCCCTCTAATGACTCATGTTTCCACCCTACTTCGCTCACGCGTTTGTTACTCATACATCCCTTTTTAAAATACTCGCATAAAATCACCAATGCCCTATGCCCTATAGTGATATAAACCTAACCCTCAGTTTTCTACAGGGAAACGCGACAATGAAACCGGAACTGTAATCAAACCGATACTTACCGGTAAACTGCACATTACTGGGAATAATATTTCAAAAGTTATTATTGAAAGTGCGTTTTCGAGTATCATCCATAGCGAGCCTATATATCGAACATGTACGTCATAGGTGTAATTAAATAAGGCCAAATATGTTTCGGTCTGACATAGTTAACCCGTACTGGACACATATTCAAAGTAGATCTTTCAGTGTAACTATAAAAATATGAGAAATTACAAAGGTAATAAAAACCAGCTTGTCTGGAAATTAACTGTTAGCGAAGCCTTGAAACAAAATCTGGATAATGTAAGCATTGTCGACTACTACTATCTCTCAATGTTAAAAAAAATTAGTCTTGTGTTCTTTTTAGGTTGACAATAGGCTTCAAAATAGGTCTGACCTATTAGCAGATCCCTGTCCCATTGATCTACTAGGTATTTGCTTCGGCTAAGCATGAGTAGCAAATATTACAGTCCTGCTGCTTCCCCTTACTGATTTACTAACTGATTTCAATCGTATAAAATCCGTCTAGTAATTTCTAAATTTAAACAGAACGGACACGAATTTAACTTAAATATAAATTGCAGTAGTAGGATTCATTTCATGAAACAAACTAAAAACCCCAATATGATAGGCACGCACTTAAAAACTGAAAACGCAAAGACATCAAAACAGTGGAGAGCATCAAATCGTCTATGCACAATGGCCGGGGTTTCCCGGTTTAAAAGCCCTCCCGCCCCCCCCCCCCGCGACCCCTCTAAACAATAATTCAGCTTCACCCTTCCGAAGTGCAAGGGCGCAGTTACCGGGGGCACGCAGTGTTGTTCCGCAGCCTTACATTACATGTCGATAGTTTTTCTTTTTCCTTTTTTTTTACTGTATTATTGTTTTGTATTGTAAATAATATTGTTGAAAATTTTAATGTAATCCGAAATTATTTGGAGGAATGGTTTTAAACCGAATAAGACAGTTTAGTATTTAATTTGGACCACATTTAAGCATTCGCCTTCCCTTATTATACTTAATGCTAGAACCTTATCCTTATCCGTATCCTTCAAATGTCGCTTACTTTACTCACAAATATTAAATAAATATTTTCGATCCAGGTTGCCTGATACCCATCACTACAACAGTCATCCACCGGTCACGGCTAGGGTTGCATCTTTTATCTGCGCCCCCTTGTGTCCGCGGCGTTGCGCATGTCAAATTTGCACCCTCCACTAATTGTGTTTGCCTGTTATCCGCCAAATGTTATTTGTTAACGGATATTTAAGGTCCACAGAAACAAGCCTCCATATTAGTTAGAGTGAGCAGCGACTGAGTGATAGCCCTGAATGTATCGTTTAGTTTTAATAGATTTGCTTTCTTTGCTATGGAACAATTAATAATTTAGTATTAATAGTCTATTAATAAAGATACATCTATTGATTATAAAGTTTGTGACGAGTTATTAAGTTTTTTGTGACAGGTTTTATCAATGTAAAAGTATTAGCTTTCTGCCAGCGAATGAACCCTTAGCGTTACAAGCTCTCAATACATTAACCTCTTGAATTCGAGAGAAATAAGGCTTTATCTAAGCCCTTATCATGAAAAAACTTAGACGAATAGCTGCATTATCATTTAAAAATAGAAAACAAGTCTAAATATTTTCCTAGTTGCAACATCCAAAAAACAAATTTTATGAACACGGCAAAAACGCTGATGTTTGTTTCAACAAATCACATTAGCTCGAGCCCAGCGGGGCTAGTGCTGCCAAAATTGGTTGCATTTTAAAGTGGAAACAAGGAAAGTTATTCACGCCGTACCGGTGCCGTCCCGGAATACCGGTATCTTCATAATTACATTACCGCATCGCCAAACCCTGGCCCGGGCTCAGACCGCATACTTTTGTAACAAAACCAATTAGTTCGTTCGCGTTGTCAGTCGCGGTACGATATTGAGATAACGTTATTAAAACTAGCGTCTATTTTGACACAGAAACTTTGTTTCGGTTACTTCTGTATTTTAGAACAACTACTTATTAGTACCAATTAAAAAAAGTCGAGAAAATCATTCACAGTAAATTTCTATGATTAAAACAGGTAGCATATGTATGTAGCTGATTTAAGTTAAAAAAAAATACTTTTCAAGTTTATCTACTTAATATAAAATGAGGTGTTTCAACTGTAGAACCTTGAACAATCGCTTTGAAGGTGATTTATAAACATCTCTGCTACTATGCTTATCTTATCTATCATAATCTAATCAGCCCAGAGACAATGGAAACCGCTTCCTGCATAATAGGTAGCAGATTTTATAGCTACTATAGTCGAAGCCAAGTTAAACCATCGGATGAGATAATCCAAGCAAATTGAACGGTTGTAGTCGATCAATTAACCGATTCAGTTGGCTATATTCGATAATTAATCGCGTAATTCCATCCAGATGGGGACCCCCAATTACATGTAGATGTATTATACCTCTAGGAGTTCGACTGTTAGCTATAGGTACTGAATTTGGCTGTGGTAACCTATAACATTTAATCTTCTTTGGCATAATGTGCAACACTACAGTTTCAGCGGTAGCCAGCGCACCAAACTTTAGACACTTCTCAGTTGTGATGGGTAAACAGACTAAACAGTGTGTTCAAAGAGATTAAAATATAAAATTTGTGAAATGGTTAATCAATAAATGTATATTAAAATTTTGTCTGCTAACATAGTGTATTACAACTGAGCCGATGTTGTTGAGTATAGAATTATATTATTATTATTTACCTTATTATCTCTTTTTATGTATATGTACACCTTCAACGTCTTAAAAGCTACGACTAAGTAAATAGAAGGTGTACGAATTGGTTTAGGTATCCAATAGTTTTACCATGAATCTTCTCATATCATAGAGAGAGTCGAAAGACAGTAAATATAGCTGGTTTCTTCGTGACCATAGGGGATATAACATTGTCAATAATATCACGCGATACACAACATCACGATGGAGTATCACGTAAACATATATGTGTGTTTGTATGTTTTATATATTTTATTGTGTATGTTGTATATCTATGTATTGGGATAGTATTATACCAGGATACCAGGATCACGATATGGTATTGACAGTGTACTGCCCCACAGGCATATTTATAAATATACAGGATGATTAATATAAAGTCGGTCGGCTGCTATGCACCAGTACGATTCAATTTGAATGCGGCTAGTGAGCAATCCAGTTGTTTAGGCTAAACAAAACAATAGAATATAGGGTGCTGTGACCCTCACCGGGCGTGCTCAGACATATCTAATGACGGCACTGCAGGCCATGATTAATGGTCACCACCACATACTTTTTCACACTCATTATGTATTCAGATTGCTGAAATTGTAATAAATTGTGTGAAGAGAGAATTGGGTAGAATTATAAAGTCATCAACATACATCAGAAGTAGCTGGAATGTTGTTTGATATGTAATTTTGCAACGTAAGCAACATAGCATGTTGTGGATATGCCCTGGTAGGCTTAATTATTTTCCTTTCTTTAAAATGATTTTCTTATTTATATTATATGAAGGAAAATCTACTTCGACGATAAATACGCAGGAGTATTATATAATAGCATTTTGGCTGTAATATCTTGTAGGTCTTCCCCAACATGTTCCTAGGTGGTGGTCGACCCATTTTGAAGAAAAAATTTAATTCATTTATCGATTCTTAGTACTTTTTTTAAGTTAAGGAAATAAAGATTTAAATTTTTTGATTAATGATGAAGCTATATCCCCATTCGAGCTAAACTACACAACTAACGCTCGATAAATCTAGCAGAGAATTAATTTCTTAATTGTCCGTATAAAAAAGTGTAGCGCGATTACAGTTAGCTTAAAACATTTAGGACGTAATAATGAATGGTGAGACTAAAATATTCAGGTTGTGGTAATGAATAAACCCTGAAACGTACTGATATCATTCCATTAGTGTGTATAATGTAATCAGTAGTTTACGCTGAATGCCGACAGAGGCCGCCACGAGCGCTGACAGTAATACAATCGTTATTTTTACTTAATTCCACCTAAATAAATCGACTCTCGCGACCATTAATCTTGTGAGTATGGGGTTTCGGTGACAACCTATTTTAATTTGATCAATCCCTTGATTAAAGTTTCCCTAAATTTGTGAAAATGGTGAGGTTAATGTACTCATGTGCGATGTGTTACGATCAAAAATTAATATAATTTTATAATGAACTATGAAACAGTAACTTTGTGAATTAAGTTTAAATTATTTTGTAAACGCAATAAAACCAAATGAAACGGTCGTACTTATTAGGAAGTTGATTGATTTTATTTTGTCATTGATGGAAAAGCAATTTGGATTCAATTGAAGCAGTTTAATTACCTTTCTGGATGAAACATCTGCGCGTTTCAAATCAAATTATGTGAATTAAAATTATTTCTACGTTTCAATCAAAACCTCTTAAACTTAAATATTTAGAACGTAATAATGAATGGTGAGACTAAAATATTCAGGTTGTGGTAATGAATAAACCCTGAAACGTAGTGATTGACGTTTCGTTTTACACAATATTGGAGTAAATAATTTTATTAATAAATAATGAATTGTAGTTATACATAGACACTCTACAGTGAATAAACAATACAACATGCCGTAACGTACTTACGAAACAAGCGGAAAAGTATTCAAAATTGACGCAAATTTGTATCATGAAAATAATATGTTTTAAATCCTTGATGTTATCTTAAAATTCCATAATTCTTAATCAAGTCAAATCCAATGAACAATTTTTATGAGCTTTAAAAACTCGTGGAGTGGAATCGGTCCAAAAAAGTTAAAACAATGTTAAAGCATCACAGGCGTAGCTTTTGAAGAGGCCTGCCTTTGAAGGCTTTATCAACTGCGTGTTGTTACAGACAGACGGACAGACAAACACATTCCTGCTTTGTATCTCGCCCTCACTTCGCGACTAATGAAACCTTTACCCTCCGACCATTTAAACCACCATAACCCTTCTGTATGTAGTCATAAAACTTAAATTCAAATGCAGTTGTTTAGTAAAAGTAAAATGACACACCAATCAAATATCACAAGAGCCATGGCTATGAATGACAAATCTGCGGCTGTGAAAGGGTTTTAACTTAATGAAAGGGCGTCAGAGGTCCGTTTATATTGGTTTATATACATGCCATCAAATGACAAATCGGAATCTTTGTGGGATTTTCCATTCAGTGATGTTTATTTCGAGTTAATTTTAATATCTAGGTAGATGGCAAAACGCGAGAAATACTTTTGTTATAAATAAAATAATCACAATGGCTGTTTATATTATTGATTTAATAAGCACTTTGGTACAGCGCCTTTCGCTCATATGAGCGTACAATACTATTTTGATTAGTGTTGAAAGCATCTATGTTACGTATGTACTTACGTATCCTTACGAATAAGTAGCTGTTGTTTTTTGTTTATGCCCATCCATCCGACTATATGATTTTGGAGGCAAAAAAACTGCGCAATCATATGTAATTACAATTTCTAAGCTTGAAGATCATATAGGTACTTGATCCGAAGGGAACAATCCAGTGATTTCTTATATTTAGGTACTTGAATTGCAACTCTAATGGCATAACTTAAAGTTGTATCTCCCTTTGTTGCAGTCGTCAGCAGCGCACTACCACTCGCAGTTGGCGGTGCTGAGCGTAGAGAACGAGCGGCTGCGAGAGGAATTGTCAGCGGTGACCGCCGGCCTCGCCGGTGGTGACCATGAGAGGAAGCTAGACGATGTCGCGCAACAAGTCGTCCGCGCGCTTCTCTCGCAAAAGGTATTATTGGTTTCTCTAAGCAGAATTTGATTTAAGTAACTTCTTTGTTTATTGTTTTTGGTGACTACAGGACATTGTGGTCCCTTAATGGTCCCTTAATAATACAACCCTTTAATCAGATCGTTTATGTAGATTTTATTTATTGTGAAAATGGCTTTGTTTCTTTGTCGAACCTAAAACTGTTTTCTGATTTCAACGACAGATCATGCCTTCTTTCGTAGGTATATATGACTTCTGCTGGAGTTGATTTGAAGGAACGAAAAATATCTAGCTTTGTTGTCCTAATATAACTATTATTCTAATTATATTGCACGTCTGTTAGATAATTAAATAGTTAAACGCAGTAAACCTCGCCACCGCCGGGACATTCCGCTAAATACCTCCGAAATCCGTAGCTCCTAATCCGACCGTAACATTGAGATGCATTCCAGAAATTGTTTTCTCATAATTATATTCGGTCGTTTCCGTGGATTACCCGAAGCTACATTCGCACATAAATCCTGCGGAATGGGACACTTCGGGCCTTAGCCTGCACCGTAATAATTTCCAGAGCCCAGTTTCACTATAATCTGGCTATAATCTGGCCGATAATGCGAAACGTTTGCGTTTAAATCCACACTTTTGCAAATGTCCGCCATGTTTGTTTATAACGGTCGCAAAGTTTTCAAATAAAGATTGGCACCGTGTTGGACGTATCTAAGGCAAATTAACTTCCATTTTGATTATTTCAGCCGACCTAAAAGACCGGATTAAGCATTTCATATTATTTTCATTTTCGTTGTCGAATAATCGTGTATCTAATGTCATAGACAAATTCATTACATTTTTGCAAGATGGCCGCTAATCTGTATGAATGACACTGAAACTTGCATTTCACCATTTAACTGGCTACTTACGGTTTGACTTGTGTATCTTATTAGAATTCAGATTCGATATGGCATAACTGCCGTTTTAACTCTGCTGAAATAAACGAAAAATCTAACTTTTGAAATATTTTGAAATGTTGCCAAAATCATGCCCGTTACCAGATATACAATAAATAAAACGATAACATTTTTTCTGTTACTAAAACGAAATTAAAAACCTGTATAAAACAATAACAAATTTTCTCATTGAAATAGCGAACAAAATCTTGTTTACTTCGGTAAACAGGATACACATACACCATGGAGCGAAATATAGTTGGCTGTCGGCGGCTTAGAGTTTACAACAAGTATAGGTACATACTCAATAACGAAGCATCTGACATCTTGAAACTCTCAAGTAATTATATGGCAAGTGACGTCACCCACACATGGTCCTAATTTCCTAATACGTGTACTCACCCATTCACCAATATCAACAGAAGATTAAAGAGAGCATCAATCAAGAGTAATTATGTAGATGACACTAATTGCCTTCAAATAATGTATCTTGTAAACTAGTGCAGTGGACGCTTGAGAAACGTTAACAGGATCTTGGATCGTTAAATTCCTAATATATTGAATGTAAAAGTTTTGGATTTAGATATTGTATTTTTGTTTCTTAAATCACGCAAAAACGGCTGATGAACACAGACACACACGGACGACACATATATAGTTCATCACCTTGATTAACACTTGTTACATACACGATGTTGCGGGCAAAAACTAAATTATTTGATTTGGTTCACCAAAACAAACTCAGTTAACGAAATATGATCTAGCAACCTGCAACTTGAGAAATTAATTTATCCTCCTGAAAATAAACCTTTTATCCCCTTCAACATTATATCCGTCAATTAGAATCTCGAATTTAATTAAAGTAATGAAGAATAATTAAAATATTCCTACGACTTACCTCAGGTTGGTATTCAAAATTCAAAGGGATCAGAAATGAGGTATTTGGGGTTTTGGTTCGGGGGGTTTGATTGACGTATCCCTAATTTGATGGATGCTGTTTTGTTTATTAAAGTACCTCCCACCCGATGTCTAAACACAAGTTGCGAAGTTTACTCAACCGGTTTTGTTCGCGTTTTTGTATGTTTGAGTAGTATTTGTATTACAGTAACAGTAATAAATTAAAAAGTGTTGATTATGAGGGTGTAGTTAAAGCAAACAATCATATGGAGACCTATCTGTTGGTAGTCAGTTTCTGTAATCTACTGTCGCGACCAAATATGCAAACCAGCGAGCAAGTCAAAAGCTCTGGTGAAAACAGCCAGGGGCGGCGCTTAACAATATATGGGTGTCGGCGACATGAATTTTGCGAGGCCCCCTTTAATGAAAGGAGTTAAATAATAAATACATACAACAAACTGGTGACCTTTTTTTTCGTATTCCCAATTTAACTATTTATTAAATTTCTTCAGTTGAACCGTCTGCTTCTTTGCCCATGTTGTTCTTTTTTTTTTTTTTTGCGAGGCCCCTTCAGGCGCGGGCCGTAGGCGCTCGCCGACGCCTAGCGCCGCCACTGAAAACAACCGCATTTAGTTGTTTGGTTTGGTTATCTATTTAAGGTGCTTAACTAGTACAAGTGTTTCATAATATTAGCTCTCTATAAGAATTATTTTCAATCAAGAAGTTATCTTCTATGATCTAAGAATCAAATTCAAAACTGATAACAATTTTTTATAAATACAAATACATGCGAGAAATAATTTCATCAGTGTTGCTTATCATCTTATTTTAGCAATATTGAAAAAGATCAACTCTAGACAAGAAACGATTCAACGTAACGAAAGAACAGGCATTAGTTTATATAGCAAAAAATCGATTTTTTTTCAGAGTGTCCGCGAGGAACTCGGCTGTGCCCGCGTCCGTGTCCGCGAGCTGGAGGCACAGAACCGGGCACTGAGTGCCCTGCTAGTCCGTCAGCTGCGACCCCTGCCGCGACCCTCCCCAGCCACACCACACACACCACTCACGCCACACACGCCGAGGGAACTGCAAGGTGAATAATTACGTGACTGTAGCTTTGGTCTTAAAAGTCCACTGAAGGTGTGTGAAGCTAAGTCAGACAATTAATTGCTTGGTGGTAATGGCTGCAGTCATTCTAAACACAGCCAAAACTACCAAAGCTTCAGAAATATACAAAGCTGATATTGGGCATTACAAGATTTCAAACGCAATAACATTATGTAAATTTCCAGTTTAAGTGTTTGTAATATCAAAAGTTTATATAAATGCAAAATTAAAATAGTAGAGAAAGTTGATATAAAAAAAAGCTGTTTTTGTTATATTTTCTTCTGATCCAACGAAAATCGTTTCTCTACTAAATGCGATCCAAATGTAAAATATTGTTACAATGAAGATTTTTATTTTTGTAGTACACCTACTTGACGTGGGTTCGTGCGGGTCGTTGGTGTCGTTTCGTGACTCGCCACCGCCCGCGACTCCGCTCGCACTCAGTCACGACGATAAGCGGAGGCATCAGATTCTCACCGATATCTGGACAGAACTCAAGGTACTCAACACTTTTCACACACAGACTTTTTATAGATGTCGACCAGTCGTAAAGCTAGTTGCAATGACTTTATCGAGGCGACATTTCCTCCCCTGTCCGTTCAATTCATAGTGAGGATCAACAATAAAGTAATTTTGAACTTGGCGTTTGTTTCCAGGGCTTGGAGGTAACACCTGCCAACCTAGCACGCGCGCTTTCAGCAGTAGACCCCGCGCTGTGGGCACCTCCGCCTCGTCCACACACCCTGCGGCTCAACATGCCTCCACCCACCACCTACACGCATCGAGGTAAATTGGTCATCAAATTTTTAGATGAAATTTATTATTAATATTCTAAAGCAACTTATTTATAATTTTTACAGATACCATCATAGGCAAGCCCGAAGAGGAGAACGGTTCCACGGGTGAGGTCGGGGAGGCGGGAGCGGAGTCTCCAGAGAGCGGAGCCAAGGATGAAGGCTACTCCACCATGTCTAGTGACGTCCAGGCAGATGCGTCACGGCAGAGCGACCACGCACCTCACGCACTGCCGGACCTTAACGAGGCCTCCGACGAAACCGATAACCAGACTATCGTGTCGTGTGATCCACGCCGCCGAGCCGACGAATACCTGTACTTCCCCATTGGCGTCGCCTTTGCTGGCGTCCGCGGTTCCTATCCACCCGCGCGACCCCCTCTGCCTTTCCAACATGTCGTACGAAGCTTTTCCGACTCGCATCTTTGCCTCAAGTTAATCGCCGGCACCACGTGCGCCACTAGCTGCCTCGACTCCCCGGCACCGAGCTCCGGTGTGCTTGTGCTAGATCTTAAGCGGACGCTGCCACCTGCGTCCATTGCTAGCTCAGAGCGAGGCTCATGGGGTGCCGGGCCTCCAGACGCTGAGTACGTGCAACACTGGCTCGCACTCGACGACGCTCGTTCGCAGCTACAACAGCGGCATCGAGACTCCACGGATCACGAGTACGATCGCGCCGAGCTCGAAGACTGGAGCCTGTCCCTTTCGTGCGAAGACTTACGAGATCGCGGATCACCGTTCGCTGAGATTGCGACTCCCGGCCAAATCTCTCTGTCAACCCTGCCAAGCATCCGTGAGGATGATGCACTCGAGCTGGAGGAGGAGATCGGAGACTGTCTGTGGAACGACTGCGGGTTTGCAACGGTCGAAATCGACGAGTGCAGAATCGGTGACGACCTCGACGCTTCTGAGAAGCGCTGGGGCTGCTCCAGGACTCAATCTCCCGGCGGGTCCTGGTCAAGCGCGTCAGATGCACCTGACCGACGTTCGGCCGCCGCGCTCAGCGAAGATGGTGACTGCGCCAACGTAGGTCTCGATTTCACGCGGGATTTCTACCGCCTAGTCAAGTACGAAAGTACGAAAAGTCTTGCATCTAACTCATCTCGTGGTATCACTGCACCAGATCCGAACACACACTTGAGGATCCACGACGTTCAAGCGGTCGCTCTGCAAGACAGGGAACAGGCGCTACAGAACGTGCTCAATTTCATAGCGGAACAGCAGAAGTACTGCCGCGAGCGTGAGGAGTCAGACTCGGTGTCCTCTGAGGTGCGGTCGCTGCCGCCACCGTATGCCGCGGGTGACTATGATGACGAGTCTATCGGGCCGCGCAGTGAGCTGTCCGACGACCGCCCACGACCGGACTCCTTCGCAAGCTTTTCTGATGCTGAGCCATGTGAGCTGGTTCCCGGCGAACTTCTACGCGCGTTGTATTGTGATACTGTGTCGGAGCCGCGCTCCACGCCGCGGTTCATCGAGCGGGAGGAGCCATACGTTGACTCCGAGGGATATTACGACGATCTGGCGAGGACGGAAAATGTTGAAAATGAAAACGACGATCATTTCTTAAAGGTACAGCGGAAAAACGAAATAAACAGGAGCATCGATCTAGGTAATGCTGAGACAAGTGAATCCCCGTTTTCAGCGAAATCTGAAGAACGAACCCTCGAAGACTATGCTCGGGTGGTCGACCGCGACTCCGCTCTAAAAGAGAATGCCGTCAATATTAAACTCAACAAAGTGGCTCCAGACCGAGTCGAGATCGAGTTTGGTTTAACGAAATCGTCTAGTTTTCCGTACACACGGAGCGAAGCGGAGATATCGTTAGTGGAGGAGGTGCTGAGCGCGTGCCGACGGAGTGCAGGCGCGCTGGTGCCGGTGCCGGAGGAGGAGGAGGGCGGCTCGCCCGACGCGCCCGCCATGACCGAGTCCAACACCACCAGCACCTCAACGGCTGAAACTGTGATAATAAGTAGTAAAGGCGACTCCCAGCGAGAGCAGCGCACCAGGAACGAGCGGAGTCGCATCCCCACCTTAATGGGCAGTAAGAGACCTCCGTCTTCCCCAAGTAGATGTAAATCCAAGATACCCGTCGCGGGAAGAAGTAGACCGAGCCAGGCAACGCAGCCAGTCGAACCAATCATATTGAAGCAAGAACATACATTAAGCTTTCACGAAGCGGCTACCTCCAAGGATGTCATAGAAGAGCTCAATAGGTGAGCTTTTATGATGATAAATATTTAAAACTAGTTTAGTACGTACGTTCTCAGTAAAATGAATTTAATTTAACTGTCCGGTTGTGATTTTAAGTGATGAAACCTATCATGTTTCCAGGATGATCCGCCAGAGCGAGCACAGTCCACCGGAAGGTGACGCGGCGGTGGGGGGCGCCGCGGGGGCCGCTGGGGGCCGGGACGCCGCGCTGTGGGCGCACACTGGCTGGGTGCACGTCGAGAAGGACATCGACTTTACCGACCCTAAGGTACTGTTACTATACCTAATAATGAGTGGATTGGTTTTGGTATATGGTTCTAACGTTAAAAAAAAAGTTTAATGTTTAGATACATGCTTTACTTTCTTTATTGCAATATTAGTGTCTTCTTATAATAATAAACCTACGCACATAACCGCTATGGTTTTTTATTCCATCTAATCACCTTCCATCCAATCATTTTTCAGGCACGCGCAAATCTTCTAGACGTAATGTTGGCTTCGAGTGACTCGTCGCCGTCATCATGCGGCTCGACGTGCGGGACGGCATGCGCGGCAGCGGGTGACCCGGGGTGCCACACGGCGTGCGGGGTGACGTGTGACCCAACGTGCGGGGTGACGTGTGACACAGCGTGCAAAGCGACGTGTGACAAATCGGTGACAGTACCGCCCGCACCTTACTCAAGGTTACACCGCTTACACCGCACGCGAAGACAAAAAACCGGTAAGCATATTTTTTTGGGACCTTAGGTTTTATTTATGTTTTTTGTGGGATGAAAAAAAACTAATTAATAATGTTGTTAATTTCTTTAAACATTTGTAAATTGATAATTCTTGTATATAAGTCCATTCACAATTATATGTCATTAATTAGATGGTGATTTTATTAATAGTATTTGTGAAATGTACGAGTATGTATAAATGCATCGAATCCATTGTCTGTCCATTTAGTAGTCAACATTAACCGTATCAATATTATAAATAACATTTTTATATATAAAAAAACAACAACGTTTTATTATAAGAAAAAAAAACGAATATAATATCATTAGTGTTGACTGTAGTTAGCACAGTACTGTAGTTTAGATTTGATTCAAGTAACAAAATATTAAATAATATCCAATGGGGATTTAAACATATCATACCTGAGTGTCGTAACATACTCTATTGTAAAACTCTATCAATTTTGTCAACACTTTTCAAATAGTTTCAAATTATTTAAAAACACCTACCTACATCTTGTCAGTCAAACTACCCCATTTTTTAATGTTTAACTATTTTAGTATTTGTGATTAATGTTGGAATGGTGCTAGATTAGTTAATTATTTTGTCATGTTTTTTGTCTCGTTTCACTGTGGTCATAATTGCTACAACATGTACTCTTCATACTTTGCGAATCTTAAGAAACTTTTAAAAGAAAAGCTAGTATTATATTGTAGCAAATGTTACCACATTTATCTGTTGTGTCATGTGACGTCATGTCATGTCTCGTCATATCACGCGTCGCCACCGTTTCCGCTCTGTCACTCGCACAACCTACCCATCTCACTATCACCTCATATCAATTCAACTAGTTATATTACGAAACACCGTTCCGCTGTACAACAATCTGCAACAAATCTGCTAATATCTTGGTATTTACCACATACTTCTAGACAGTTTTGAAAGGTATAGATGTTAAAACAAAACAATCCGTGTTTTTTGTTGAATCGGTAATATTTTTCACCAATTGATATTTTTAAATTATATTTATACATTTTTTGTATTGACAAAAATACAAAAGTATGTAATATTATGCGGAACGGTGTATTGTACCCTCGTGAGTACGCGTTCAACCCGACTCGACCGAAAAAATTAGGGAAGCTCTTAAACTATACAACATAGATACATCAATTACCTAAATTGATAACTGCAACTTTAAATGCTTTCCATGATAAGGTAACGCAGTAAATTGTGATGCAGATGTGGTATAAGGCATAAGATGTCGCGTTTTGTGAGTCGGAGCGGGAAGGGTGGGACGCGTGGTCACGTGGTGGTGTGGTGCAGGCAGTAGTGGCGCTAGTAGCAGCTAGCCGTGACGTGAGTGTCACGTTACAGCGGCGGCGCTGCGTCGCGGCGGCCACGTGCTTCGCGCGCGCCGCCGCCGCCCCTCCATCCTCGGCCGTGATGGGTTCTTCGTGCGCTTCTCCGAGCCCGAGCGAGCCGCCGTCGCCTCCTTCGACTTCCTCGACGACCTCGAGCCGGACACCAAAGACTGTACTTAGCGATAAAAGCGTCCCAAGATGATTCATATTTTTGTATTATGTAACGAAACGGTGCGATGATGTAACGACGTTATGGGCGGTCTATACACGTTCTGAACTATAATTAAATATGTACACGACGGTTGTCTTAAAATACTTTTGGACCATAGTTCCAGTGATGTATAAAATGAAACATCGTACATATGAATTGTTGAAACGAAGCAATATTTAAAACTAAGACGAGGCTTCGCGCATATTCCGTTCGATGTAATTCTACGACAGGATTATCAGAATTCTGTCGTAAGTTGTTGTCACGCTTTTGCGTTTATAAATTATCGCCAAATAGTGTTTATTTTAGGTATAGCATTGTAATGCTGCCGACGTCCGTTAGGCTGCAGCTTTTTAGAAATGTTAGTTTTGAAGGCCTTTAATACATAGATCTCGTAGGTGTAGTGTTTACTCTGTAAGTATGACAAAGCACCTAAATTTACTCTTCCTAGACTTTGAATAGTAGGCAAGGAAGGAACTCGACTGAGGAAAAGGCATGGTACGTGCTAAATGTTATAAAATGGCCCTTTAGTTGTCTATGAAGCGTTATGGTTTTATTAAAATATCCATGATGGTCGTCAAGTGATTTGCGCTTTTGAATATGAACACTGAAACTTGCAACGATGTAATTTAACAAGTCCCTGCTAAATGTACCTAATTTACGCTTCAAACGCAACTTAAGATAAGAAGACGAATTAACTACTAAGTAAATGAAAGCTGCGGCCTCGAAGTAATGTGATATTTTTGTATATACTGTAAGTCCTACTTATTTTCATATATACATTTAAATGGATTATTTTAAACCAAAAGGAGCGTCACTGTTGGTTGGATCTAATTAGAGTGAATAGTTGTGTTTTCGGAATTAAAGTTGTATTTAAAAAGGATCTCGTGATGTGACTAGGAACCGACTTAGTCTTTCTCGATTAGTATAAGTTAATACTTATATTTAATAGGGCACGACTAAGTAAAAATTGCGAGTGTTGCCTACTTAACAACTTAGATACGTACCTACTCATAATGTGTAAATATTAAGAACGATATAAAACTTAGACATTAAAAAACTATTATTAATTAAAGTAGTCAACTATAAACGATCGATTAATCAATAAAATCCAATTAATCGAAGGGTACTAAATATTTTAATTGTATATAAATAATATGATTACGTAATTGATGCTATTTATTGATTTGTATCATTTGCTAACGTCAATGGTTTATGTATACTTAGGCACATATCATGAATTTACTTATATTTAATCATACATTATGAAATTTGTTTTAATATTTTGTATGTGTCAGCGATCAGTGAAGGTTGAGGCGATTCCCGAAAAAAATGGGAATTGTTTATTCAATGTCCGACATCAATTCAATGCTCAGTGACATTTTCGAAGCCAATACGCCCGCTTTCGCTTTTCGCTTGCACCGTGGATGCTGTGCTTTAAGTATTTCTTTTTTAAAATCTTTAGTTAATCATGGTTCTAAACCTTAGGAAACCTAAATATCAGCATTGTATTATTTGTTTTAGTATTATTAATGGCGGAACCAAAGCTTTTTATTCTTGACACTATGCCACCACTTGTTAAACAACTTACACTAAATCTCCGTACGCACACCTTAACCGATTTTGTTTGAAATATTGAAGACAATAAGGGGAAAATATACCTATTATTATTATTAATAATGTAATGAAATGACGACTTGGTGTAATAAGTATAACTATATCTCGAATAGTGTTAACCTGCGTACTATAAAGTCAAATTTGTCAGAGTAAATTATAATATTTTATGAAATTACCTACTACGCATGAAATTCCGACATGGGACAGTTATAAATATAATCAAATAAATCTGTTGGTACCTAGGTATATATAATGTAATTTTGTTGTTTTAAGTAAATTATACTTTATACGATAAAACTTGATTGGCCAAAATGTGGTTGTAGGTTGACCGGACCATTTGCGGAACAGACCATGATTTTCGGATTTGTGAATACCTGGAATAAACTCAGTCAACCAAACAATCCAACCAAGGCATCTTCATTATCAATCTACATAGACATTTCTTTGATTTAACCTTACCCCCTACTAAATAATAATCTGAAAAAAAAACATAGTTGGGCCTGTAAACATCGAGGCCAGTACCTGTTTTTGATTGAAGCAAAGTAGTTATTCAATTTGTAAAACCTTTTTCGTCGAAGATATAAACTGAGACTTTTTGAGCACAAGTTTTTAAAAACTGCAAAATTAGGTCAACACGACCCTACTTGATGATAAATGACGCCTCGTAATCAGGTTTTACAATAGTCAACTCTCCAATACCAACTCATCATATATTTAGGAAGGGTTCCAGATTGCAAATAGTCAAAGAAAATGTATACATTTTGCATCGTTGTTTGGTCAACCTCATAATAATTTATTTATTTTATTTAAATACGGTAACTTTTGGCTGAATTTAGAAACTGACACTTAATCACACAGTTGATCACACAAATTTTCAGCATAGACAGGACTCAAACCAGGGCGAGTTACTTTACAAACCTATTGGTACCAACTGAACTACATTTTTTTTTATTTTTCAATAGTAAAACGGTAAGACTTCATAGTCCTTATAAACTTTAGTTATTATTAATTTGTGTATAAATCAATAATTCATTGTAGAGTGTAAAGGTAACTGTGATCGAAAACTTTTACTTACATTAAAATTAAAATATAGGAAGTCGGTGAATTTCATTAAAGTAATAGTTTACTGAGGCAATTATGATACATGTAGTTAGGTACTATGAGCAGTACAAAATGTGTAGAATATTTCATTGTACCTAAAGTTTAACTATACATTACTACAGATGGGTTAATAAACGATTCCGTTCCCAAATATTTTTTTGTTTCTTTTCAAATAATTTCCCAACCTAAACTGTTCGAATAGGCTTGATAAAACACAAAACTTTCACAAGCAACGCGTCTCGAGTGTGACTAACTAAACTATAACCATATCCATCGCATTTGTAAAAAGAAAAATTATTGTTCTTCAACTCGACGCTAGATGTCATTATTTCACCGTATTTTTAGTTCTTAAGTAAACATTTGTTTTTACATCCATCTTTTTTTAAATATAACTTCTAACAACTTAAAACTAAATAATTATGTTAAAAAAACATTTTACATAATTCATAGATTACTCAAATTGTTGCAATACCCACGGCATGGATGTATTTGTTTATTTTTGTCCTTGTGTTTTTATATTGACGGCTTTCTTTTACCAATGGAACTTCTGAGACCAACCTGTGAGAGCAAAACTAACTGAAATCAAGAAATTCCTGATCTCGTCGCTGCATTAAATTTCTACTGCACTGCTGTACAAGTATAGAAATAACACAATGCGAAATTGCCAATATTCGTCTCTGATTTATTACAAAGACTTATGGTAAGTACTGAACTCTTGAATACCCTAAAACTCCAAACAAATTCCAGGTTATTTTAATTTCCAGAATGCTTATTTAGTATTCGGTACCTTATCCTGGTTTAATAGGTTTTGGGGTATTTTGAACCTTATAAAAAGGCATGAAGTCTGTTGTGAAGCTTACTTCCTAATTGAACCAAAAAAAGTATCTAAGGTTATTAAAATAAAACACTACAAAGTAGGTAAGTTATATTGTCTACCTACACTACGCCCACATATCCATTTCTAAACCACATTTAAAACAGACAAGCTCAATTTTCATTTAAAATGCATAATTTAGATAATTATCTACGGCGGGTATAATGCGATACGGTCGAACAAAAACTGAAATTATTTACATAAATACCCTTTTGAAATCCCAGTTTTAAATGATGATAAATGATTGATGATAAGATATAAATACCTACTGCAAAGGACAGTAGTGGGTAATTGACGTTTAAATACAGGCAAATAACATAGATAAATATACTCAGTACCTACCTATAAGGAAAATCCGTATTTACGTACCTACTCGCCATATCTACTTAGTTTTTAATCGTTGATAAATGATTTTTATTTGTATACGTAATTACGGAACCCAGAAGGGCTCACACACACTACTCTAGAAACGACACTAACAACACACACACATACTGTACTAGAAAGTGTGAGTGCGACTCTCACTTGATTTTTTCAGAATCTCATAAAAAAATAAGTAGGGGGAACCCAATGCTTAAATGATTGGCTTTGATTCCTAGTTTTAAATTTTTGTCTAGTAATGGATTCCACGGTCATAAATGTATCTAATATCTAAGCGTTCTAGCTTTAGCAATAAAATCACAATAAAATTTGTAATAAAAAGACCTATACATTAAGGGTCCTAAAATCATTTACAATGATAGAAGACTACTTAAACATTTCCAATACTTTTTTATTTCAAAATATAAAATTATCCATACATTCCAATAAAAGACTAGTGGTCACAGAAATATGGTACATATAATTCAATCTTGTACCTTAGCACACATCAGTATGATCGGGTTTTCATCTGTTAACCTGAAAATATAAAATACACATTAATTGTTTTTTTATGAGACTTTAAGAAAGCAAAAACAAGTGTTGTGCTTTGAGACTTTTAAACAGTACAAATAAACCAAAAAACTGGATATTATCAAGGTAAAATTTAATAATATTAGCTAAGGTTTACCTAACCTTTCCTAACTTACCTGGACCTTGTTTTCTTGAACTTTAGGTTATTTTTTTTTTTTTTTTCTTAAAACTTACCTTACTATATTGATCTATCATCACCGTTGTTTTTTTGTTTACCTACTAGATACTATTTCAGAAATCAATAATAA